>JAJLYW010000003.1:0-649811 GCA_030571845.1 Suhomyces yuchorum | reverse complement strand
CCTTGGAGACATCGAAGGTACTACCGATACCGGCAGATCCAGCAGCGAGGAGACCTCCCAAGAGTTCACCGGCAGCACCAGCACCGGCGTTACCAGAAACATCTCTCTTGGAGACGTCGATACCAGCACCGGCACCGATAGATCCAGCACCGAGAAGACCACCCAAGAGTTCACCGGAAGCACCAGCACCAATGTCGGCTGAAGCACCGTCCTTGGAGATATCGAAGGCACTACCAAGACCAGCAGATCCAGCAGCAAGGAGACCTCCCAAGAGTTCACCAGCAGCACCAGCACCGGCGTTACCAGAGACATCTCTCTTGGAGACGTCGAAACCAGCACCAATACCAGCAGATCCAGCAGCGAGGAGACCTCCCAAGAGTTCACCAGCAACACCAGCACCGGCGTCACCAGAAACACCTCTCTTGGAAGCGTCGATACCAGCACCAGCACCAATAGAACCAGCACCGAGAAGACCTCCCAAAAGTTGACCAGCAGCAGCGGCCCCACCGTCGGCTGCGAAATCTCTCTTTGAAACATCAACGTTACCACCGACACTAGCGACACCAGCGGCAAGAAGACCTCCTAAGATTTCGGCAGCTGCTCCAGCTCCTGCATCGGCAGAAAGATCTCTCTTAGAGATGTCAAGTCCACCACCAATAGCAGCAGAGCCAGCAGCAAGAAGACCTCCCAAGAGTTCTCCGGCGACACCAGCACCAGCATCAGTGGAGAAATCTCTCTTTGAGATGTCAAGTCCACCGCCAATAGCAGCGGAGCCAGCAGCAAGAAGACCTCCCAAGAGTTCTCCAGCAGCACCGGCACCAGCATCGGCAGCAAGGTCTCTCTTTGTAATGTCAAGGCCACCACCAATTGCGGCAGAACCGGCAGCAAGGAGACCACCTAAGAGTTCACCAGCGGCACCAAGACCAGCATCACCGGAGAAATCTCTCTTGGAGATATCGAGACTACCACCGAGGGCGGTGGAACCGGCAGCAAGAAGACCTCCCAAGAGTTCACCAGCGGCACCAACTCCAGCATCGGTGGAGAAGTCCCTCTTGGAGACGTCAACACCAGCACCAGCGCCAATGGATCCAGCACCAAGAAGACCACCCAAGAGTTCAGCGGCAGCACCTGCACCTGCATCAGCAGAAACATCTCTCTTGGATACGTCGAAACCGGCACCAATACCAGCAGAACCAGCAGCGAGAAGGCCGCCTAAGAGTTCACCGGCAACACCAGCACCGGCGTCACCAGAAACACCTCTCTTTGAAATGTCGAAACCGGCACCAATACCAGCAGAACCGGCAGCAAGAAGACCGCCTAAGAGTTCACCAGCAACACCGGCACCGGCGTCACCAGAGACCTCTCTCTTAGTGTCAACACCAGCACCAGTACCAATGGATCCACCGGCAAGACCTCCCAAGATCTCACCAGAGGCACCGGCACCTGCATCAGCAGAAACCTTTCCGTGCTTAACATCAACACCAGATCCAATACCAACAGATCCGGCGCCAACAAGACCACCTAAGATTTCGCCAGAGGCGCCTGCACCTGCACTAGTGGAAACGTCACCTCCGTTAATATCGTAGGTAGCACCGATTCCAGCAGCACCGGCAGCAAGACCACCTAAGAGTTCACCAGCAGCGCCAGTACCAGCACCACCAGAAATTTCTCTCTTGGATACGTCGAAACCAGCACCAATACCAGCAGAACCGGCAGCAAGAAGACCGCCTAAGAGTTCACCAGCAACACCAGCACCGGCGTCACCAGAAACACCTCTCTTGGAGACGTCGATACCAGCACCGGCACCGATAGATCCAGCACCGAGAAGACCACCCAAGAGTTCACCGGAAGCACCAGCACCAATGTCAGCTGAAGCACCGTCCTTGGAGATGTCGAAGGCACTACCAAGACCAGCAGATCCAGCAGCGAGGAGACCTCCCAAGAGTTCACCAGCAGCACCAGCACCGGCGTTACCAGAAACATCTCTCTTGGAGACGTCGATACCAGCACCGGCACCGATAGATCCAGCACCGAGAAGACCACCCAAGAGTTCACCGGAAGCACCAGCACCAATGTCGGCTGAAGCACCGTCCTTGGAGATGTCGAAGCCGCTACCAAGACCAGCAGATCCAGCAGCGAGGAGACCTCCCAAGAGTTCACCAGCAGCACCGGCACCGGCGTTACCAGAAACATCTCTCTTGGAAACGTTAAGGCCGAGTCCAGCACCAATGTTGATACCAAGAAGACCTAAGACGTGAGCAATAATTTGAAGACCGACATTAGCAGAAACATCTCTCTTAGAGATGTCAATACCTGCACCGGCACCAACGCTGATACCGAGAAGTCCTAAAATGTCGGCAGCAATTTGTGCACCAATGTCAGCAGAAACATCTCTCTTGGTGATGTCAAAATCGGCACCGGCACCAATGGATCCGGCAGCGAGAAGACCTCCCAAAAGTTCACCAGCGGCACCAGCACCAGCATTACCAGAAATCTCTCTCTTGCTGATGTCGAGACCAAGGCCAGCACCAATGTTGATACCAAGGAGACCTAAAACATTAGCAAGAATTTGAAGACCAAGGTTTGCAGAGACATCTCTCTTAGAAATGTCGTTACCAGAATTTTGGGTGACACCAACAAGTTCGTAAACCTTACTAGCAACTTGTTCGGCGATGTTGCTGGCATCTCTCTTGGTGATGTCAAAATCGGCACCGGCACCAATGGATCCGGCAGCGAGAAGACCTCCCAAAAGTTCACCAGCGGCACCAGCACCAGCATTACCAGAAATCTCTCTCTTGCTGATGTCGAGACCAAGGCCAGCACCAATGTTGATACCGATAAGACCCAAAACGTGAGCAGCAATTTGGAGACCGAGATCGGCAGAGATGCCTCTCTTAGAAACATCAATACCGGCACCGGCACCAATGTCAATACCAAGAAGACCCAAAATGTCAGCAGCAATTTGTGCACCGATGTCGGCTGAAAGACCTCTCTTGGTGATGTCAAAGTCTGCGCCAATACCAGCAGAGCCAGCACCAATAAGGCCACCCAAGATTTCACCTGAGGCACCGGCACCAGCGTCACCAGAAACCTCTCTCTTACCAACGTGGAGACCAAGACCAGCACCAATGTTGATACCGATAAGACCCAAAACGTGAGCAGCGATTTGGAGACCGAGATCGGCGGAGATATCTCTCTTGGAGATGTCAGCACCAGTAAGACCGACAAGATCGGAAATGGTTGAAGCGATTTGTTGACCAATGTCTCCAGTAAGGTCTCTCTTGGAGATGTCAAGACCTGCACCTGCACCAATGGAACCACCGATGATACCGCCTAAGAGCTCACCTGCAGCACCTGCACCAATATCGGAAGAAAGACCTCTCTTGGAGATGTCAAGACCGGCACCTGCACCAATGGAACCACCAATGAGACCGCCTAAGAGCTCACCTGCAGCACCTGCACCAATGTCGGAAGAAAGACCTCTCTTGGAGATGTCAAGACCTGCACCTGCACCGATGGAACCTGCAGCAAGACCTAAGATTTCGCCTGCAGCACCTCCACCAATGTCAGCACCAAGATGCTTCTTGACAATTTCTTGAGTCTTCTTAATGAGTTCTTCTCTCTTGGTGATGTCAAGACCTGCACCAATACCGGCAGATCCAGCGGCAAGAAGGCCGCCTAAGAGTTCACCAGCGGCACCTGCACCGGCGTCAGCAGACAAATCTCTCTTAGAGGCATCGAGACCAGCTCCGTTTACACCAAGAAGACCCAAGACATCGGAAGCAATTTGTTGACCAATGTCTCCGGTAAGGTCTCTCTTGGAGATGTCAATACCGGCACCAATACCGGCAGAACCACCGATAAGACCGCCCAAGAGCTCTCCGGCGGCACCAGCACCGGCATCTGCGCTCAAGTCTCTCTTTTGGTTAGAGACAAATTCGGTACCTTGTCCAACTTGAAGAATGCTCTTTGGAGCACAGTACTTGTTGGAAGGCTCGTTCAAGGTCAAGTCAGCATAGTCCTCGTGGTAGTACTTGTTGTTGGCCTTAACACCAGTCAAGAAGTTAGCGGAAGCCAAAGCAATACTAACGGCTGCGGTTCTAGAAAAGATCATTGGATAAGGGGTTGTAAGCGAATGGAAGGGAGGTTTGTTGATTCAAAATTATTATGCTTGAATAATTGTACGTGACAAGAACTAGTTTGAATGTTCTTGCTTATGTCTTTAACCTTGCTAGAAGGTAATTATCAGTTTAGTTTAGTTAGTTAGTTGATTCAAAAACAAATGGAGGGGCAGATGGGCTGGTTATAAACAGTTGGAACAACCACAAGGAATAGATCAATCGTGGTTTCTGCAGTCCTGAATTCGCTGGCAACCCTGTTCAGTAGATGGCATAACCGTAACAACCACATACGATAAAGCTTATTGTATTATTGCAAATTTCAACAACCTACTGTTGCGTCAATCTCTACGCGCACTTGCAGACGCACCGAAAAAAATAATTGAGTCTAGAGGAAATGTACCTAACAATAATCCGCCTGCACCCGATTGGGACAAATTAGCCTCCATGGTTAAAAAATAATTCCCACAGTCTTCTTATAATTGAAGGTCACCATAACTGTTATTGTTGGCGAACAAAAGACTAGACTCTGAGGCTGGAAACAACCAGGCCCCCGTTCGAACAATCGGCCCAAAAAAGCAGCAACCAGTTCTCTTGTTGCTGTGTTTAGGTCCACAGGGAGCTTTTGGTAGCTATGAGGCCATTCTGGAAATCCACCGCCACACCATCAGACTGCCTCCTGAACCGAACCGAGTGCCTGTTCGATGCGCATGTAAGGTAAATTGGTGCGTCGGTACCTGACAATAGCCCTTAAATCCTCACTGCAATAGTCCCAACAGGGAAAAGCACACTTCCGTCAACTCCACCGGGACCCTTGTTCGCGCATCCACGCTTCGGTGGATGTGAGCGAACAATGTCCTCTGCAACAATAGCACATACTCTGGTTTGGGACAGAACAGGCTACTTGGGATCGGTTTGTCCATCCCATTTGGGAGCGCAGGCAAACAAACTCGCGAGCAGTGATTTTTCCACTGCTCCTCTATTGTCTGGGGCTCAATGGATAATACTGCTGGCGATTCGCGTTGGGGTTGACTTTGATCACTACCATAGCTCTGGTGCGACTGGGCTTCAGTTACGCGAACCGCTTCAGGTGGAGGGACATTGCCAGCGTTGTTTGTAGATCGCCTTGGGGCTCGATCAATGCCGAGGAGTTCAATGTTGAGCAATGTTGAGCAACGTTGGCCGACATTGGCGACTTGTTGGTCTGGCCGGTCAATGATCATGCTACGAGCCTGTGAGCTGGTGTTGTGGTTTCGTATAAAGTCTCCCCTACATGCTGTGGAAAATTGCACTTCAGGCATGGATTCTGCCCAAGCCTAGTTCCAAGTCCGGTTCCAAGTATGATTACACCATTTCCCAGGGCACCGGCAGGATCTGGGGCAGCAAACGCCGCCTCTCTCGTATCCCCGGTGGCCCTGTTCCTCATGCAGCGTGGGTGCCAACGCACGGTTCCTTCGAAGGCACCGGATATTGGGTTTTGGGTGTTTGGGAGCGGTCTCACTGGTAGCAGTGGCAACATCACCGGGGCCCGGGTGCTCGCTGCCCCATTAGTCCATTAGTCACCACTGCGCTGGGGTGAACTGTCTATTGTTCCATGCGCATCCCACTACATAGTTCCATAGCGTGTTCGGGTATTGTTCGTATGAAGAGCGAACAATCGGAGTAGCCCATGCCAGATTTCTCCGGTGCTTGGCATGTTGTTGGCTCCTGGCCCACCGTGGTTGCCTGACTACACTGGAGGTTGCTGACTGTGGTGGCCTCCGCTGTTTCCGTCTCATAATCCACCCTGTAGGGCCCGGCTGCTCATTCCATGTGATGATAGCCCCGGCTACTGGTTTCATGTGCTTCCTCCAAACCCTGGGGCGGCCTCGAGCGTATCCGCCAGGTACGCTGCCCCAACGCCAGTTGAAGTGAGCGGATCCTTCGACTGCGTGGTGTGCTGCATTCGGCGATCGTGGGCCTTTGGCCTTTGGCCTGAATGTGACGACATCCGGCCATTCCTGGTCCAACTATGGCTGACGGTGTCTGTCGGTGCGCCTGGCCTTATTTTGTGCGAATCTTATTATTCTTTGGGGGTGTTTTTGTCCGTTACGGGAACTGTGGTGTTTGTTCACGGTCGGGATTCGGATGGTCCCAAGGGGCCATCCCACGAGACAACTTTAGCCTGTCACCGCGGTTTCTGCAGCTGATGGGCGGTGATTCATAGCCAAATACCGCACTCATGCCAAGTGCCTCCGACCCCATTATCGAACGTGATCCAGCTACACGATCTCCCAGCTCATTTCATGCGTGGGCGCTACAGTTCCACCCACTCCAGTGAAACTATCGGCATGTACATCGTTTCAGTTGCTGTCATTGGCGGCCACACAGCTAGTGGCCAAAGACTGCACCCCTGAACCACACCTGCTTGGAAGGCTAAACCTTCCTGGGGCCTGGCTGGCCCTCATTGGCACGCCAATAGACCGAATCGCGGGGGTTCCCCAAATGGTATGAGCATTATCTAATTACATGCAACTTCGTGTACAGGTTTTGGGCGCGGGCCTGCGGTGATGCTGCACCTAGGCAAAAAAATAATCCTATAGAATTTTGCAATCAACAATACTTTCTAAATATTTGGAAGTTATCCCTCCTGGAACTCCCATTCTCGGCTAGCTGACACCTGTTACATTAGTACTTAGGGTGCTGGCTAATTAACGCCCAGTGCGGAGATAGACTAATACTGTAGGACACCCCTTTTCTCGAGGTAACGTATCACCGGGTAGGGGTTGGAACCTAGATTCCTCTGGTGCGGGTCCTCCTCATTGGTTCCAAGATCCAGATCCCTGGTTGCTTCTTACGTAAGTTCAGCTGAAATTG
This sequence comes from Suhomyces yuchorum, assembly GCA_030571845.1. Taxonomy (NCBI): domain Eukaryota; kingdom Fungi; phylum Ascomycota; class Pichiomycetes; order Serinales; family Debaryomycetaceae; genus Suhomyces; species Suhomyces yuchorum. Next base: position 642,837 of record JAJLYW010000003.1, on the reverse strand, counting down.
GACTTAGCAGCTATAACCACTAGGTTTGGAACCACTTGGATGATTTAAAGCCCCTGTCTGTTGGAGCTGCCTGTTTCCTACCTGGGCTCCATACCAACGACCTGGGGATATGATGCTATTCTTTTCGGCTCGCTCAATCACAAGTGTTTTCGAATTCGGTCCACATCCACAGTGCACTCATGCCCGAGAGGGTTTTTCGAAATAAGGGGGTGAGATGAGCAAGTTCCTTACGTAACAGCTGATGGTTCCTTGCTTTCATGTAATGATGTGGCTCTTTATTACTTGCATCGTGTTCGTCGGCTTAGATTTCTCCAAGTACCTGTTTCATACACAGACGTTGATATGTCCGTAACTTTTTACGCAATTCCAAAAAATCAGTAAAAACGTACAATTTTAGAAAAACTTGGATCACGCATTTCTTGATATACTGGATCGACCTTCTGCACAGCCAATCCTTACATCTGCTACAAATAACAAGGTGGAGAGGTACCTCTTCAGTTTTGAGCTGATTCATGCTGTCCACCCGGAGTCACGTGACACCTTTCTCAGACTGAAATGTACTGCGAACATGAAATGAAATTTTTTTTGAGCATTAGACACTGTCTACGAACAACCACACCCCATGATCACCAAGTACTTTACCAACGTGGCTGTCAAGTTCAACCCCTTCTCCGCTAGCGGAAAGGCTGCCAGATTATTTCTCGCCAGAGTTCCTTCCACTGCAAAGATCAACTGCAAAGTGTTGCCTGCCACATCCTCCGAGATCCCATCGATAGAAGTCACCTTCAAGGACAAGAACGTCATGAAAGCAGACCCTGCACAGATGAGCATCACAGAATTGAGAGATTACTTCGACACCCATTCCAGAAAGTTGGCCATCCAAGATGCCATCAAGGAGTAAATGCTTATAGCCTTGCCATCTTCCACCCACTAGTAACTGGTGCCTTTCAGTCCACCAGTGAAAATAATGCTAACTACACTCCCGGTCCTGCCAAACAGTTAAGATTCATGTATATATCCCCACGATCCCATAATTTCCTCATAGTTTAATTCTCAGCGGATATTATTTCAATGCAAGACGAACCATCGTTGGTTCAATTCGATTCGATGTAGAACGCCAACATGTTATGCGGATAACCGGAACAACGTGCCAGGCTATGCCACAGTAGACCAAAGTTGCGCTAGCCGATTTCACGGTTACACGAAACCTCTGGTCTCTTCATAGGAATCGCATTCAATCCCCTGTTACCGCATCCCTGTGGCTCGTCGTTACCTCAATTGCATCAATAGCATTCATACATCGTCTTGGCAGTCTATGTTGTGTGGTTTTGACACCAGGGGCTCAGGTCGAGGGAACTTCGGTGCATGGGTAGAGGTTATTTTACCGAACGGAACTTCTGTCTAGATCTGCGGAAAAGACATATTGTTCGACAACTTTTGCCGTCAAAACCATGACAAACCCATCATGCGCTGAAATTGCACCAGGTGTTATTGTTTGGAGTGTAATTGCAATTTTTCAAGTATCCCAACCGAACATACTGTGTCACCAGTTGAAAATCTGGGTTGCGAGACTTTTCACCACTAGAGAGCGACGGTTGAAACTAGAACCAAGAGCCCCAGACTATTGAAAGTTCAGATGCGATTACCAAATTCTAATTGAAATACAAAGGCAACCGGAAAGACCGAGGTTGAAACAATCCCAGCAACGTGGTTATTTTTCAACTCGGTATTTTGGTGGTAGTACCACTGAGTGAAGTATTTTCACAGGACTTCGGCTTAGGACTCATCAATTTCACAGGATTAAGATTCAAACTACAAAGTAGAGTATAAGAAACATTGATTAGGAACTCGAACAATCCTAGAAACACTATTCATGGAGGCTCTGCTGGCCATCGCAACCCACCATCAAGGTGGATCCGAGGTGAAGCAAGAATGGCGCACTTATCGCTTTGGACTCCTCTACTTCTTATTTTTCTCTCCGTAAGATCTGGTAGCGTAGTCTCCATTATAAACGATCAAATCTTGGGGATTGTAATCGTGCTTTCCAGTGAAATAGCTGGTCAAGATCTTCTTTACACCGTTGGCATAACGGGCTTGTGCATCCAAAGAAGTTCCCGAAACGTGCGGAGTCATGGCATTACCTCCTCCGTAGGGGTTTCTCATGGTTCTCCATGGATGGTCGTTTGGTGCAGGTTGTGGGTACCAGACATCTCCTCCGTAACCAGCCAAATGTCCGGATTTGACGGCGTCGGCAACGTCCTGCTCCACACAGATTGCTCCTCTGGCAGTGTTCACGAGATATGCACCCTTCTTCATATGAGAGATTAACTTCTTGTCGAACAAGCCCTTGGTTTCTTCGTGCAAGGGACAGTTGATGGTCACCACGTCGGCCTGGGAGAGCAAGTCTTCCAACTTTTCTACTCTCTGCACGATGTTGTCTCTGCCATTGAAGAGTTTGGAGGCGTCGTTCAACTTCTGGATGGCTGCTGGAGGCAAGTCTTGGTAGTCAAAGTAGAGCAACTTCTTGGGGTTGAACGCAACCAAACGCTCCAAAACACGATATCCGATTCTGCCTGCTCCCACAGTGGCCACCACCTTGTCCTCCAAGTCGAATTCCTGCTTGGCGGCCCCGGCAATGTCCCAGCCCAGGGACACTGCCTGTTCATGGGCAGGAACAAAGTTTCTCACGAGAACCAAGATGGTCATAAGGACATGCTCTGCCACAGACACCACGTTGGAGCCGGTGACTTCGGCCACGGTGAGCTTGCGCTCGTTGGCGGCCTTCAAGTCGATGTGGTCGGAACCCACACCGGCGGTGATGGAGATCTTCAACTTGGGGGCATTCTCGATTCTGCTGCGGGTGATGTACGCAGGGAAGAAGGGAGTGGTGATGATGATCTCGGTGTCGGCCAATTCTTTGTCCACAGTGGAGTTTGGTTCAGGATCCTTGTCGGAGGTGGTGACCAACTCGTATCCATGGTCCTCGACCAACTTGCGGATGCCCAATTCGTTCTCAATGGTTCCCAATAATCTGGACTCCTGTTTGGCGTGCTCACCACCAGTGTAGAGCACCAATAATACCTTTCCCTTGGCCATTTTCGCGGAGAGAGAGTTGGGGGGTTTCGAAAGTAATTGAGGGGGTTGCTGAAGTGCTAAAGGAAGTTTCTGAAGGATCTGAACGAAGCAATGGATTCAATGGATTGAATCTGGAGGAATTGCTTGGTGAAGATGCTTGTGAGTGATAGTGGAGGATATCTACAACAGTTGCTGGGCCTTTTATACACCGAATGTTGAGTATCCGAGTGATTTTATATCCGCAATGCCCCACATTCAGCTCCGAAAGGGGCCCGTCCGAAGTCAAAATCGTCCATCCCCGCCGGTGTACTGGCACATACTCCTCCGGGATACGGACTAGCTGGTGAACAATACCAGGAATTTCCGCCTACATACCGGAACCCACAGCAAATCCTGCCGATCCACCTTGGACTAGACCAAGTTGCACCACTTTGGCTGGAAGGCTGATTAGTAAACGCCAGGCCAGCAACCCCAATGGCACCCATGGGACCAACAGTTTGGTGACGTGCCACTTCATCCCAATCGGGATGAATTGTGGGGTGCGTAACAGTGAGGGTAGAGGCACACGTGACCGAGGTGTTAGGGGAATTAATGGCTCGGATTTACAGAGTGGAAGTGTGATCGATGAATAAATATAATAAATAAACGGATACATACACGACCGAGTCACACAATGCACACTAGCTAGCTAGGAGGGAGCTCAATCGAAGGCCAATTGCTTCTTGATCTCGGCAATAGCCAAACCGGGGTTCAAACCCTTAGGACAAGTTCTGGAACAGTTCATGATGGTGTGACATCTGTACAACGACATGGAGTTTTGCAACATCTCCTTTCTGGCCTTGGAGGCCTGGTCTCTGGAGTCGATCAACCATCTGTAGGCTTGCATCAACACGGCAGGACCCAAGTATTGTTGCTGGTTCCACCAGTAGGAAGGACAGGAGGTGGAACAACAGGCACACAAAATACACTCGTACAAACCGTCCAACTTGGCTCTGTCTTCGATGCTCTGCAAGTTTTCACGGCCGTCTGCTGGGTGGGACTCTCTTTGCAAGTATGGTTGGATGGACTTGTATTGCTTGTAGAAGTGGGTCAAGTCAGGAACCAAGTCTCTCACCACGAACATGTGTGGCAATGGGTAAATCTTCAAGTCCTTGGAGGTGTCTTGATCTATCTTACACAAACAAGCCAAGGTGTTTCTACCTCCAATGTTCATGGCACACGAGCCACAAATACCTTCACGACACGATCTTCTGAAGGTCAAGGTGGCATCTTGCTCGTTCTTGATCTTTAATATAGCATCCAAAACCATAGGTCCACATTCGTTCAAATCCACCTCGTATGATTGCATCTTTGGCTGGACCTCTGGGGTGTCTGGGTTCCATCTGTAGACTTGGAAACGCTTGATTCTGGTTTCCTTAGGAGCGGCACTGGTGGCCAAACCTCTGAATAATCTAGGACGGACGATATTTCTAAACATGCTGGAACTGGGGCTTGCACTGGTTGGGTGAGTCAGATAACACGCAGGTATAAAGTTAGATTAAATGGTGAAACCAACTGACCAGAAGAGTAATATATACAACACAGAAAATTTTGGTAGTGAGCTTGCCCCGGGCATATTTTACAAATTACTGGGGTTTGATTGGCTGGAATGCGAACAGCATGATCACGTGACAATGCGGTTTCTGGGGCGGTGGTGGGGATGTTTGGGTCGGGATTTTGACAGAGGGAGTGGTTATAGGTGCCTGTGGCACCTATAACCACACCGACTGGGCAGGTGACCAAGCGGAAGCTGTTGTTGATGTGGGTGATTCCACCCCTTATCCCTCGCTTCCGAGGTACGAGGTCACGTGACACAACATACCCCGGCAACCATCGCAGCCAATAGTGTGGGGTGGCCCGGCGGCACCCGGGGACAATAGGCCCTGGGAAGGCAAAACGTGATACGGATCAGGTGCATCATGAACCCTGTAGCTAGCGATAAAGGTCAGGCGACACTGTGAAGGCGAGGATCGACGGAGTTTTGATCAGATCATTAATCTGCTTTGTTTGCCACCGGTCGCTTTCAAGATTGCTCACAATTTCCAAACTTTTCAGGATTTTCAAGATTTTCAGCAATGGTGAATGACCAAGCATATTACAAGCAGGGGGTGCAGAAAACCATTTATGACACCCATTCATGGAGAAACGTTTCCAACAGTATTGGGTTCGTCATCCCTTTGATCAAGCCGGATTTCAAAGTGTTGGATGTGGGCTCGGGACCCGGAACAATCACCCTAGACTTTGGTCTGTATGTACCTCACGGAAGTGTAATTGGAGTAGAACCTACTCAGCAATTGGTTGATGTTGCCAATGACAACAAATCCAAACACGAAAATGCCCAAAATGTGCTGTTTCAGCTTGGTTCTATCTACAGCTTGCCTTTCGAGGATAACAGTTTCGATTTGGTGTATTCGCACCAAGTGGTGATTCATTTGGAGGACCCAGTGGCGGGATTGAAGGAGCTCAAGCGAGTTGCCAAGCCCAATGGATTCGTTTGCGTCAAGGATGCCGATCTCAAGAATAATCTAATTTATCCGCAAGCTTATGAGGCCATTTTTCAGCGATACCTTGAGCACAGAAGCAACGACCTGACATCCACCGATCCCATCGCCGGAAGGAGATTACGAGAGAAGGCCCTCAATGCTGGATATGAGGTGAACCTGATCAAATCCTCCAGTTCCACATGGTCCATTTCCAGTGAGTCTGAGAAAAAGTTGTGGGCAGGGATGTTTATTCAAAGACTTCTCCATGCTGGAGAGCAACTCTCGTCGGACCCAAAAGCTGACCAAGAAATTCGAGAAAACGCCATCGATATGTGGACCAAATGGGAAAAGGAGCCTGCAGGGTTTCTCTCGTTAACACACGGAGAAATTGTCTATCAGAAGCAATAGAGTTTATTAGTTCTTGGCACGCTTAATATACGAGATCTTGTAATTGCGATATTATTTGGCATTCATGCATTGACGCATTGGCGAGTTGATTTGCACCCAAATGCCCCAAATGATCAGTAGAAAGGTATTATACTACCGAAAGCCACAACTAAAGAAACTAGCTAGTATACATGGGGTTATACAACAGGGAATATTACATCGTGGAGTGGTACATCAGTCAGCTTTTTCCAGGCTCTGCTCGCTTTCTTCAACCACGTCGACGGGATCACCGAGATTGGATCTAGGCCCGTGGTAGTGCTTGTGAGCGTACACGAAGTAGTATACCATGGCAAGCATCCACACACCCATGTTGATTACCACGGTGTAGTTCATGGTATTTTTATCCACGTGCTTGGAGTTGGGGAACATGTTCATCACGATCACATAAATGAGCCAAACCACTGCTATCGAATGGATGATGTTGTTGCCGTAGAAGCCCAAACTGAACTTTCCGGGAACAAAACGGCTTCTTCCCACTGGTAGAAGGGCCATGAGGATGGGAACACACCATGCAAGCATGGTAGAGGCCACTCCCAACGAGAACAAGGCACTTGCACCTGCTTCGCCAGGAATCAATGTGAGCAAGCCAATGGCAATGGAAAAGATTCCAGCGAAGAAGGTTGCTCTCACTGGAACCTTTAACTTGGGGTCCACGTACTTGATAAAGGTGTGGAAGGGTAGACCGTTGTCTCGGGCAAAAGCCCAGATCTGTCTGGATGCAGCAATCAGGATAGAGCACAACATTAAGTACTGTCCTACGCAGATCAACGACATGAAGGCAACGGCCCACTTCTTGCCCAAGGCATCATAGATGATCTGGGCCATGGGATTTCCGCTGGCAGTTTCCAACACCGCCGAGGTGTTGCCTCCTTTGATACAGGCCATGGTTAAGATGATGGTGCACCAGCCCACGATCAACGAGAAGAAGGTGGTGTATAGAATACCGTAGGGAAGTGCCCTTTGGGCATCCTTGGCTTCCTCGGAACAGTGGATCACCGAATCGAATGCCCCAATGGACCAAATGGCCGGAACCCATGAAAGCATGAACGACCACCCGGTGTCCCAGTCTCTGAAATTCTCGAAGTTGGCGAAGATGTAATGGCCGTCATTAAAGTGGTAGTGTTTGGAAACCCCGATTGGGACTGCAATATAGAAGAGGACAAGAAGAAATATGTTGACTCCGATGGAAAGACTCTGGAGTTTGGCAATGTGCTGCGTGGTAAGAGAACACACGATCATGCTGGTGACCACGGCACCAGCAAACACTCCGTAAGTTTTGGCATTGGTGACGGTGAACCCACCATCATAACTGACGTAAATGGCAGATAACAACTCGGTAGCGAACCCATAGCCTATCGAACAGATACCTCCACAAAGACCCACGGAATTGGCACACCCAATGAGAAAACTCAACGGAACACCGATCAGGGTGGGGGCGTAGTAGTTGGTGTAGTAGTAGAGTCCACCGCTGGTGGGAATGGCAGACCCAAGGGTGGTCAACGATGTGGCCGTACAGAGGATAAACCAGCCAGCACAGAACCATCCCCACACGAATCCTCCTGGCCCAGGCTGGAGCCCGATCAGAATGGTCGACGAGACACTAGGGATGATTCCCATAATACTGATGGCTATACCACACACCTGCAAGGTGGAATAACGTCTGTTCAACTCCTGCTTGTAACCGATCTGGGCCAACAACTCCACATCGTTGGCTGCGTTACGGCCATCGATGACCCTGACGCCTGATCTGGCAGAAGCGACCTGTCTCACCGAAAGTGTGGATTCCATCTTTATTGAAAGCTTGGAAAAAGCGAAGGAACGACCAGAATTCTGCCTGATATAAAATTTCTCTTATCTTAATTGATAGCACCAGATGCCATACCGCCGCCTCATTGATACAGGGACGGGCTAAATATTCGGGAAAAATGGCACAGAACTCATGTGACCTTTATGTGCGGCATTCACGGGCATCTCGGCCCATCACCACCATTTCCGGGCCTATAGCATGCTGTCAGTTGTCAGACCAGGGTCGACTGTACGGCCCTTTGAAATATTTTTTGCTGCATCTGGTTGCGAGCGATGGGGCACATGGAAATATAGACGTGAGGGCCCCAAAACCCGAAAGTGCCTTTGGTGCTTCTTCTCCACTTACTCAACCTACATGCATACAACAGGTCTACAGTATACTCTTGGAATAGAATTAGCTTCTAATTTATTGATATTTGGGTTTGCGGGGATCGAAATATCACGACTCATCTATGTACTGAAAAGTGCACCAAAGCCCTGATTCGACAGGCCAGCGTAAAACAAAATGGTCCGTAGATCAGTCATAACAGCATATTTAATATGTTTCTGGGTTATCTGATTCCTATATGTGTTTTTCATTCAGAACATTCTTGTCTTCCGAATTGTTTTCCGAGTTTCCATCGAAGTCGGACAAACTCTTAGCGTGGAGAATTTCTTCATCCAAGTTAGATTTCGGTCCAGAGTAGAACCGGTATCCGTAAGTCAAGTAGTATATCAAGGCCAAGAGCCACACGCTCACGTTAATCACACATGTGTAATTCATCGAATTCTTATCGACCTTTTTGGATTCGGGAAACATGCATGTCACGATGATGAACGCGATCCATGTTACCGTGATGAGATGGACCACGTTAGTGAAGAAGTCTCCAAGGTAGAATGGACCTGGCTTGAATCTCTTTCTTCCTGTGGGGAGCAACACCAATAATGCCGGAGTTCCCCACGAAAGCATATTGGACGCAATAGCCAAAGAGAACAACGCTCCTGATCCGGCAGAACCATTGATCAACACAAGTAGCCCAAGCAACAAGCACAAAACCCCGGCAAACATAGTGGCTCTAATAGGAACCTTCAAGCGGGGATTGACGTACTTGACGAAGTTGTGAAAGGGCAACCCATCATCTCTGGCAAAGGCCCAGATCTGACGAGAAGCAGCTATCACGATGGATACACTCATCAAATACTGACCCACCGCAATGAGTGCCATGAAGGCCACAGCCCACTTCTTGCCCAACGCATCGTAAATGATCTGAGCCATGGGGTTTCCTGTTTGACTGTCCAACGTCCTCATGGTGTTTCCATCTCTGATTGTAGCTGCACAAACGATGCAGATGACCCATCCAAGGACCCAGCAAGCACCAATACTGCCTAAGATTCCGTAGGGGATGGCACGTTGGGCGTTTTTGGCCTCCTCAGAACAGTGAATTACCGAGTCGAACGACCCAATGGTCCAGATACAAGGCATCCACGAGAGTACAAACGACCATCCACGGTCCCATGTCCTGAAGTTCTCCAACTTTCCAAAAATATAGGCCCCATTGTTGAATCCATGCTTCGAGGCCCCGATTGGAACTGCAATGATAAATAACACCACCAAGAACACGTTCACAAAGATGGACACTGTTTGGAGTGTTGCTGTGTGCTTTGTAGTTAACGAGCACACCACCACGTTGGAAACCACACAAGCAGCGAAAATACCATAACACTTGGCGTTGGTGATTTCAAAGTTGCCGTCTTGACTGATGAACACTGCTGAAAGAACCTCCGTAGCAAACCCATAGGAAATGGAGCATATTCCGCCGCAAAGGCCAATTGAGTTGGAGCATCCAATGACAAAACTGAGAGGAACCCCGATGTTGGCAGGAGCGTAATAATTGGTGTAGTAGTACAATCCTCCACTGGTGGGGATGGAAGAACCCAATACCGTAAGCGATAGCCCAATACAGAAGGTGAAGAATCCTGCTATGAGCCAACCCCACACGAAACCGGTGGCTCCGGACGCCAACCCAAGACTGATCACAGATGAGATACTGGGCAACAAGCCCATGATACTAAAGGCGATACCGAAGACTTGGATGGTGGAATAGTGTCTATTCAACTCCTGCTTGTAGCCGATTTGGGCCAACAAGTCCGCATCATCAAGGGCATCGTTGGGGTGTAGTTCTCTAAGCTCAGACCTGGCTGATAGGATTTGACTTAGGTGGTCTCCCGTCCTAGTCGTCACTGACCTGAGAGCTTCCATTGCTTTCTGAAAAATGCTACCGCCACCCTCCAATTTATACTATCGATTTGCTGATAAGGATATGGCAAGTCATCATTCCACAGAGTCGGCATTGGAATAAGTGCCACTTTTCCATGCATCTGGAAGACCGGGATTTTCAGGGCTTGTTGCTGTGGTGGTTCTCCCCTCAAGTGCCCCCACACCGTGTCAACTGCTTCACATACCATTTAGCTGGCAGGACTGTGGGGTCCGACGATGGAGGGGTTCCGTCCGTCCAAATATGGCCATTTGGCGGCTTCCCAAACAGGCACTGGAAACATTTCTTATCTATGTCCTGCATGATGCATATGTCAAAATTGAGCGCAACTGCACGTCTTCGGCCAAACGCTCGCAACCGGCTATAAATCCGAAGGTGACTTCATGGGGCGGAGGAGTAGCAAATCAAGGTTATGGGGCATAGTATTGGAACGTGTGATACTTATAGAGGCGTCAACAATACAGACATACAATAAGAGCGAGTAATTCTCAGTGGATTCAGACATGATTCAGGTCCCAAGCCTTAAAAATTACCTTCTGTAACAGGGGATCTAGGGTCCATTCTAAGCCTATTTCGCTAGCCAACTATAATTAAATGAATCTGCTATGATACCATGACAACCTTTCAATAAGCTGGTAGGCAAGTGTGGTGGGACGGACCACCACCAGCTGAGTGGATTTTCTTGACCTCCAGTGCCCCCAAAAACAATAAATTCCGTGAATTATTGGTGAATTCCGTTCACACGGTTGTTTTCTACACCTTCCAGTCTAGCACTTATCTCCGGAGCGCCCGGTGCTCAAGACTCGGGTTCCCACTTCCACCTCCAGTTCCCTGACTTGTTCTAACGTGGTACCACCTAATTACAAGTCAAGCTATGGCTCTAACTATGAGTTGCATTGAACTAGCTTCATAAGCTTTGGAACTGGAGCATCCACTACAAGTTTGAGTAAGTAAAAGATCATTCATTAGGTATTTACAATGTGTTTCACACATAATATCCATTGATCTCGTCTTGAATATTCTCAGTCAAGACCTTCAATGTCTTGCTCACGCTTTGGTCAACAGTCATGGTTTTCAACTTTGATAAGTAATTTAAGCAGGAGGTGGAATGTAAGACTTGATTAGAGAGTTTATCCAATTTCTGACTGGTGGGAACGGACGATTTGGAGCCGGGATCTGATTTTTCATTGAACAAATCATCATCAAGCATGTCATCGTCTTCCTTGATCTGGATATCGAAATTCAATTCCTCAGTTTGTTCCACGTTGAAAATGCTTGCAAAATGCAGTTCAATAGTCAACTGGAAAGAGCTCTGATCAATCTTGCGGTTGGGGATTTTTTCATCTCCAACTCCCATTAAATGTCTAGATATAATTTTCCTCCATATCTTTTTATCTTCTTTGGAATTGACCGACTTGAGAGCTATAATGAATGAACCTAGATTTATCACAAGTCTCAACTGATCACTACTGGACTTTTGGTACTTGGATATCTGATCAACCAAATAGTCAATCAAATGAGTGGACTCAACCCCGTAGAAGAGTATTGAATGAATAAAAGAAAGCTGAGCCAATTCCACATCTGTTTTCTTTTCTTGTGGGTCAGGCTTGACAAAGCAACTGAGGTATTTGGTTGTTGCGGCATTGATATCAAAGTCATTACCAACATGAAGATCTCTCTCTAGATAATCCACGTCAACCTGTTTGTTTATAACCTTGATGATTTGATTGACAGATTTGGAACTTTTCCAATCTTTTAATCTCTTGAGAGTGTGGACGATATTACTACCACAAATGTTGAGAACTATCTTGAAGATAATGACCGGAATTTCTTGCGAACTTTGTTTATCTCCATATTCTCCCAAAAGATCTTCATCTGCATCTGACAATTCCTCACCAAAATTTGACTTGATTATTTCATATAATGCATTCAAATATACGCTGTCACTGGCATACTTTTGAACCAGAATCTTGGTCAATATCCAATTAATAATATTCAAGGTACATGGAACCAAGAAAACCTGCGATAAGTAATCTATTCCATTCGACAATATCAGCATATCGATCGTTTTTGCTCTAGTCGCAATTATGGACTGTTGGTATATCAAAGGAATCAATTTATAAATTTGCTTTATATTGATTGATTTTATCAAGTCATCAGATAAACCATCATTTGAGTCATCGAAAAGAGCATTAATCCAATCATTCATGAGACTGTTGAAGTTGGAAACAACTTGGGAGTCCTCAGTATTTTCATCACCAGATATTTGATTATTAGTCAAGTTATCACCAAGTCTGTAATAAAACTCATTCAAGTAAGTTACAGTAAATGAGTTTTTCAAGCAAAACTGAGAATAGTCGAGCTTGAAAAGTTCAACTAAAAACTCGATTCCCAAAAGCACAACACCAAAATACGAATAAATATCCTGGAATCTTTCATCATCATCATCATCAAGTTTGAAGTTATCACTATCTGCATAATCTATAAGTTTCTTCAAAATATGAATTGGGTTGGAATTGAAGGCAATGATGTAGACAAATTTAACGTTACTTAAAATCGCTAGCAAAATACGATTCAATTTTTCCTGATCCTGGTAACTTATGAGGTCTTCAACTATAGTCTTTATCAAATTACCCAACTTTAATTGCTTGTGATATGAGTATTCCACTAAATTTGGTAGGCTTTCTATGAAATCTATCAAGCCAGATTCTTCCAAAGATGTAAATTCTGTATTAACCTTCAATAGCTTCTCATCAAAAGACAGCTGTAGATTTAATTCGCTATTAAACTGGCTATGTTCGTGTTGTAAAGTTTGTTGGGCTATCTTAAAATCCTGAGGGAAAAACTTTTGAAATGCTGACGGAGCAACTAACTTGTTAAAAATACAGGATTTGATGAATGATTGTCTCAAGTCATAGGGCTTTTTCGAACCGATTTTAATCGAAGAGATGGTAGAAATTGTAGTATCTGTTAATGACAGGAATGCGGTCTCAATAGCTTTGTCAACAGGTTCATCACTTGTGAACTTCAAAGTGCTTAATATAATTGGAACTCTGGAGACAATAAAGTTCTTCCAGTTGAATAAAACATAACTGGGATCTTTTCTTATAATTGAATGAGAAATGCCTTTGAATACCGACTGTAAGAATTCTATGGACGTGAGGTACGGGTTCTTGGATATTGGAGATCCCGAGGAGTCCGTTCCAGAACAGAAGTTAGCAATGAAATTAGTCAATAATTCATCATTATCCTCAAATTTGAAATCCTTCATGACTTTCGTGAACCATAAAAACTGTTTCATCTCATGATATCCAGCCAAATATCCAGGTGCCATATGTGTATAAGCCAAACTTTTGTAAGACATTGTGACTGGCTGATCGGTATTGGGATCTATTGATTGAAGACCGGATGTTTTAGGTAATTTCTGCAAAGAAGCAGATTCATCAGCAACAATCTTATTGATTTTCTCCAAGTTGAAGTGACCGTCACTTTTGTTAATTAAATACCGTAACAACCGGTGATGGTTCAACTTTTTGAGGCACTTCATCAACTTGATGATGAAGTCTTCCAAGGAGCTGTCTTTGGCGGAGTAAGTGTTGATCATTCCACCCCAAAGCATTACAAGATGGTGTGCTAATCTTTGGTCATCAACGGATGGGCTATCGTTCAAGCCAGTGAAAATGGAAATGGTGTATGCCTTGAGATGTGTTCCCACTAACAGGGAGACGATATCACTGTCAATGGTGCCTCCTTCATTGGCAAGTATATGTTCCAACCTTTTGAGATATGATGTTTGACTAATTGGGTCAATAGAGCTCAAACTTTTCCAAAACTTGGCGAGCTGATCAAGTGAGCTCAAAGCAAGATGAAGAACAAGGTTGATACGGATGAAATCGTTTTCTTTTTTGTTTAATATGGAAGACCCATCGCTACTCAATGTCAATAGATAGGTACTATACTCGGCATTGCTGATGGGATTTCGACTTTCGATTTGCCCAATAAGGGAGATGAATGATTTGTATGAGATTTGTTGGTGGATGGACCTTTTGACGGTCTTCTGTAGTGTATTAGGCATTCGGGTGATGGAATGTTGGTATATTTGAAATGTCTTAGAGTGTGCGCGACATTCTTGTTACAGTGAGCAGATACTCACTGTAGGTCACAAAGTGCGACATATGAATACAAGTGAGAAAATAGTGGTATTTTCTGATAAAGTGACTATGGTACGTTTAGTGGATCGATATTGAAAGTAAGTCAGCTTTGATTGTTTGGGGTTTATGATTGCCTTGATTTTATCGATTTCGTAGGCTTTTTGGGATGGGTTGAGGAGCCCATTCCAGTAGCTGTAACCAACGCTAGATAAGCCATTCTATTATAACGACATATTCGTAGAATACAACATAAACTAATCAAATAACCCGTTAATATTATCTACAAAGCTTTGCTTGCACTTATTTATTAGACCGATCCCAGCTATAACTTCATAAAACAAACTATCCAAACAATATATAACAAAAAGATGCACTATATCAATAAAAAATGCACTAAAACAAATTAAATCACCACAAGCTAGAACCACCGAAGCCCGAGAATATGTGTGTATTATTAGCCGAAGACCCTAATCCGGTGGTACCTGAAGAAAGATTGTTTTTCAGCCCCCAAATAGAACTGGATGTATTATTAGCAGTGTTGGAAGGTAACACTGACGAAAGCAAAGAGGGTGTATTTGAAAGGCCCTTGGAAAGAGAAGCGGGGGCTCCAGTTCCACTAGAAGGGCCACTCAATGGAGAACTGGTTGTGTCCAAAAAGAGATTGGGTGGAGACCCTTTATTGGATGAACCAGCAGGTGGGAGCATGATGGGTGAGTTCATAAGATTACTCGAATCAGAGCTGATCGAATCGAACAACTTGAAATTAAGCGGGGCTCCCAGCTTTTGAATATTAGACCCAGATGTAGGAATGAGTTTAGGAGACAGAAGTGATTGAGAACTGTCATTAAACATATAGTAGCTTGATTTGAAATCAATAGGCCCGTTAACGGAAGGTGGGTTGACCGAGGTTGTCGTGGTGGGAGGGCGTGATTCGGACAAGATCGACGAAGTAGCCGACAAGTCTGAACCGTCTTGACCACCGAAAACTTGCGGTTTCTTTTGATAAAGGGAGGTTTGCAGTTTTTGTTGCTGAATCTGCTGAAGCGGTTGTTGGTACGGACTGGAACCATACATAGAACCCGCCTTTTGGGGCTGTTGGTATGAAGGTGTCAGCTTGGCGATGTGTTGTTGGAGAAGGTAGTTCTGCTGCTGCTGTTGTTGAACGGCGGCGGCAGCTGCTACTGCGGCCAACGCATACTTGTTTTGGTTGCTATTTTGGTTGTTGGAGTTCTGGTAGTAGTTGTTACCGTACCTTTGGTAGTATTGGGCCAGATTATTGTGGCCGCTGTAGCCCGATTTGGGTCCAGGAGCAAGTGCCCGATCGATCTGTTCTATCTGGTGTGCAAAGGGCACCAACTCCAACGTCCTCTTCTCGTAAACAGTGGTGTTTTCCGATTTGGGTGGCTCGATCGACATGTGAAGTAATGCAAGAGAGAAGGTATGGTGAGATTAAATTCGATACCCAACGAGAAGAAATAAATGCTGTGGAGACAGGATCAGCTGCTGATGCTGGTAGGTCCACAAATGCCACGGGCGAGTGAAGGGCCGCTGTATATGATGCAGAAAGCGTCGAGTTTGGGCAACGAGAGCTCAGGTCGCTAGACAAATCGACACCGGAAAGAACGTTGTTTAGACCCGAGGGAACAAAAAGGATGCAAGGATGCAGTGACGAGAGGCCGAATGTGCTGGAGGTTGGAAAGGCACGAGTGGCAGGGGAAAAAGGTCTGGGAATATGCCGACGGGGGGGATACTGTAGTGGTGATGTTTGTAGGGCTGCGACGAGGACGTTCAATATAGGCCCGCGACGTCGAGGCACCGCACGTGATGCGGTGAAGCCGATCCCAGGCAAAGGGCCCTTGGCCAGGGAGAGGCCATTCTGCCGGGGTCTGGCGGGGCTCCCACGGGGCATGGGTAAATGGGCTCCTTCAGACTGTTTCAGGCTGCTACAGCCCCGATGGAAGGACAGAACTGGGGGAGGCATTGGCGCTGGTGTCATGGCATTACCTAATAGGGTAAGCATGCACCTGTGAGAAACGCTGGGAATGTTTGGGGTGTTCGGACGGTTTGGGCTCGCTTACGATGATCTACGAGCCATGGCCAGCGAGCAGCGGAACAAGTGTCAGAGCACAGCCCGCCGTTTGCACACGGTCCACAAATAGATAGGAACTGTTTTATGGAAGTGGCATATACTGTAGGCAATTATTCAGGCCGTTATTTTGGAAAATTTGAGTTTCTGAAAAATTCAATTTACTGGATTAATTAAGGTTTGTTATCAGCGGAGAACTAAAAAATAGACCCGAAATGATACTTGACATCCATTGATCTGCATTTCTCTGAATTGCTCTGCATTGCTCTGCAGAATACTTGCGTGGTGCCAATTTATGGTTTACAGGTGTCACCGTTGACTCGTGATCTATTACATAATTAAATATTGGAATTACTTCGTCGCTAGTTCTTAAGATTGTTGAGAACTGGTTTGCCATTCTGGGATGCCTGGCTTGTTTCCAGCATTCAATTGCCACGATGGAACACCAACCTTCTCGATATTTTTCTGTACAGTTTCTTGGTTCAATCCAGACTTGGTCTCTTCCTTTGGCTGCTCCTTCTTCTCCTCTGCCTTGGCTGCTCCTTCTTCATTCTCCTTGTGCTTCAATTGCCATGCTGGAATTCCTGCTGCGGTGACATTTCCAACAGTGCTGGCAGATGTGATGTCAGGAGATGGAGACTTTGGCTTGCTCTCCTGTGTTCCGTTTTGCAACTCAGCTTTTGGGGCTGAAACAGCAGCTGCAACAGGGGTTGGCTCTGGCTTGGTCTCAGTCTTTGTCTCGACCTTGGCCTTGGCACGCTTCAAGATCTCGGAGGCCGAAGGAATGGAAGACACCGGTGCCAACTTTCTCTCGGATCCCGAAGAGCTCTGTGAAGTTCTGCTCTTCAACAATTGCTTCAAGGACTGCAACTCTTCATTGATTTCGACCAACTCGTCCTTAATATTTTCTTTGGTGAGAGCCATGTTCTTTTCCACGCTATTGCTCAAGTTGTCGATTTCAAGTTTCATCAACCGCAAATCATCGTCAAACTTGAGCTTGTCTTTGTTGTACTTGCTCAAGAAGTCATTGACATTGTCAATGACAACGTCTATTTCCTTGAGTTTGGTCTCGTTGGCTTCTTTAATTTGTTCTTGATCTTCACTCAACTGCTCCAATATCTTGTCGATCTTGATGAACTCTTCCTCGATCTTCTGCTTGTCTTGCTCGATAGAAGACTGACTTGGCGGAATGATACTTGGAATCAAGTATTTGCTGACAACTTGGTACAACCCGTAGGTTACACCTGCCGTCGCAGTGGCCATGATGAAATAGTCCTTCCACGAGCGGTCAGGAATCTGTGGTGCATTGTAGTAGTCTATGGGAAGGGAAGGTGGTGCCAATTGTGATGGAGAGATGTTATTAGCTTGATTTCCGCCACTGGTAGAGTTGGTGCCGGAACTAGTGGAAGATCCATCATTTCTGGCTTGTTTGAGGGCTTCTTCGATCTGTTCTTGCCCCAAACCTTTGGACTCCAAGAATTCTATCTTCTTGGTAAGTGGCAGTCCTGCAACTGCAGGGTCGTTGAGAAATGCCACGGCACTCTTGATGAGTTCGTCGTTCATTGTGGTGCTAAATAGAGCACATGAAGGGGATTATATACTCAGAGTGAGACCGAGGTAGTGCGGAGGGCCAAGTCGCCGATTCAGACCAGGTGAGAATTGATGGAGAGACCCGGCAATTTTTCAGTGAAAAACCTCAAAATGGAACGAAAATTGTTGCTTTTGGGTAGCCACAACGCCCTCCAACCAAAATATTCTACAAATATAGTGAAATTTTGGGCTTTCCATTACGTTTGTCTCTTCTGACATCTCTTCCCGGTCGCTAGGTTTTGTGGGGTAGCGCACGTGACTCCAACTGACCGAGGCACTCCGCTCGATTACCTCATCCACTGAGTATTCTTACTTAATCGGAGTGTCTAATAAATTTACCTAGCAGGACTATCTAGTTGGCCCAGGTATGGATCTAGTAATGAGTCTAATAGTTGGTTATAACCCGGTCTATATACAAGCCTAGCTCTGTAGCACCTTTTTGCCTACATTGCTCAGTAACAACTCCTCGTACAAGCACCAACTGATACCTGCACTCAAACCCTTACGGCTCAAACGCAAGGATAACCCACGAAACAAGTTCCGTATACCACCCTCCTCTCGAAGCAACACACGGGTCGTTTTGACTATGGAGGTTTGGTTGGTCAACTGGAGGCGGGTTTTGATTGCGTCGAAAGGCGCGGTGATGGTGGTAGACACCACTGCGGCCAACACAGCAGCAGATGAGTTGACCACGCTGGAATTGTAGCTTCCCATGGACCCAGGAAGCACCATGGGTGTGACGAATGGCATCATGTCGTTCTTGAACACCTCGTAGAAGAGCACGTAAAGACCAGCGTACGGACAGTCTCGAGCCAAGGTGGCGACCGAGCCCTTGAAAAAGTTGCGGACCGACCTGCGGGCGGGTTCGTTCATGGAGTTTTGTCCAAGGTATACCCCTTCCAACCCTTCATACATGGAGTTGTAATTGTACATGTTGGACTCGAACCGGGTCTTAATCACCGTCACCGGCATGGTGATGAATCCCACCACCGCCCGCACAACAAACCCGGTGGTCAAGTTTTCCCACGGGGTCAATTTGGGAAGCACCGACGTGGATGACCGAGTGTCCTGGTCCACCTTGGCTTCAGCCAACATGCTTCTAGACTTGGAAAGGATTGTGAAGTAGAGTCCTGCACCCACAGATGTTCTTACTGTCGATGGCAACGCACCTCGCCAAAGATCCTTGATTTGGGTGAGTTTCTTGAGCTCCTTGGCGATGGAGGTCCGGATCTGGACCCCTGCAACCGTCTGTTGTTGTTGGAGCCGAGTTTTGAGCAAATCGAATGGTTGTAGCATCACTGCTGACACCAACCCGGCTGCACCTCCAGCTAAAAGGTGGACCTTTGCGCTGGGAGATCCTCCGCCGCCGCTTGTTTCAGGCTTTGCCGCGTTGTTGGAACTAGCCAACGGGCCTATGTTACGCAGACTGCCATTGACCTGGTGTAGGGTCTCATTATTGGTCATTACGAAGAAGGACCATGAGGTTTGGAAAGAAAGAGTAGTGAATTATTAGCGCATTTGGTGCGACTGCGTATGGTGATTATCAGTAGTGAGATTTATCATTGATGATGTCAGAGAGCAGAAGCAACAAAGGAGGTATTCGGAAATCAGAAGCGAGGACACCTGTTTTAAGGGTCTAGATGTCCCAATGGAACATGTTAGAAGTTGTGGCAAGTAGAGGAATGGTGATGGCGGGAAGTAAAGAGGACTTTAGTTGAAATGGGTGGTGCAGAAGCATTACTGGAGGCATACTATAGAACACCAGAGAAGATGGGTTTTCGGATTGGTTTTGGGAAAGTCTGCCAGTGGAGGCGAATGGTTGCTGGAGTCCCATATCAATTCTTTACCTAAGTCGGGACTATTAGGATTGTGACCATTGGGGCCGGTTCAAGCTTTACTTGGGAACAGAACTGAGAGAAGCCGAAAATTCGGCTACTGGCCCTTGGCCATAGATACTACAATATACACCCTTGACATGGGCAGGGGGTCTAATTCGGTGTGTTTATGACGAAGAGTGGTATATGCGTCTAACGGACTTCAGCAAGCTAGAGATCTACTCTACTTTGACCAGGTCATGGACTGCAAAAACTTGTACAGTGTTCCTGTGATCACCAACTCTGGATTGATGGAATCGAGCGAATGATCAACTCCCTGGTGCTCATTCCATAATGCAAGACTGGCGATGGCCAAGAAGGCATGGAATGGATCGGGGTTAACCTCCGGCTCCTTCGAGAACCCACCAACAAGCGGGTTTTGGGTGTTATTCAACAAATAGCTGCGAGCAGCCTCAAGATCCACCAAGTCCAAATTCTGTTCTCCCATCAACCTCAAGCTCCCGGTACACCACCACGAGTAGCAGGTGTCTCCGAATTTATTCTCTCTTCCGTTGAAGCTGCCGGTATCGGTGTCGGGCCTGTAGTATTTGTACTGATCCTGGTACAACTGTTCGGGATACTGGACCTGCCTGTGAATGAGCCAGTTCTGGGTGGTGGAGTATTTTTTGTCGGACAAGTCCACTCCCAAAAGCTTTAGCGCAGCCAACCCACAAAACGTGAACCCCAAGTGGCCTTCATCCATGATGTTGGAGCTGAAGGCACCGTTGTAAGTGATACGGTCCTCGATGAACTGGACCAACGCGTCCACGTCGATGTCATGGACCCGTTCTGCAGGGGGCACCTCATGGTACTTGACCATGGTCCGAATACAGACCGCGATGTAGCATAGCCGAAGATCGGTTTCGCCGAATTGTTGGCCCGAACGGGTCAATGTGGGCACAAACGCTCCTTTGTTAGGTCCGCTGGTGACCTGACACGCCTGAACAAATCTCATCAAACCGTGACGGTCGAGCTTCTGCGAATAGTCTGACTGTAATGCAAGAAGGGAGGCCAAGCCAAAGAACGTGGCAGAAAGGTTGGCCAAGTCGAACCCTTCCGCCTGCTTGAACGACAGAGTGGCCCGGAACGCCACATAGCCGTCTCGTTCCAAGAGGAAGTCGGTGTAGATCAGAGCCGAATGGTAGAGGAGTTCTGGGGCTGAAAAATCGAGATGGCGGACGAGCCCCAAACCATGCAAACAGAAGTAGACGAGGGCCAACTTGTTGGAGTCCTCGGACTGGGCGCTCGCAGGCAACGCCTGGAGGCACCGATTGAAGAACTTGCGGTGTTTCTCCACGGCAATCGACATGACGGTGGCAGAGGGTGGGACAGCACCAGGTTGAACAACCACACACGTGAGAACAGACTGGCACGTGCGAGTGCACGTGCATTTCTTTGGTCACCCGGTCACGTGACATGGACAAATCGCGGACCAGTTTTGAGCAAGGCAAGAGGCTGTGGTTGCGGTTTTGTGGTGTTGCTACCGTGCTACAAATGAATCCGAAGCCTCGTTGGATTGCGCCATGCGTGGCTACCGTCTCCACATCATCGAGCATTGCCCCGTGGACCCCCAGCACCTCCTCTTGCCACCTGTTCCCACCGATACCCCTCGCAGCTCCCGCCCCGCGTCAGCCTGCCTTCCTGCGGTGGCCTGTCACTAGTGCATGATTCCGGACTTCCTCGGTCTCGGCTGCAAATGTTCTTGGCCGGGGTGAGTGGAGACTGCAACACGCACTATTGCAGCCCACGGTTGCGGTCAAGTCAGGCATGTTTTTGGAGACCGCGTCGGGGTTGCCAGCAACGTTCGTAATCGGGTGGTTCCCCTGACGGTACAGCCACCCTGGTATCCCACATTACCACGGTTTGTACCTTACATCACAATGCTGGGGTGGTGATCTAGACACGCAAGCACAGTTTCACCTTTTGAGCAAGCGAACGGGATTGTTGGTGATGGCACATGGAGGCTATACAGGTTATGAAAGTAGCAGCGTGATGACGCGGGCGGGAGGAATGTCACAGGGCCCTTGAAACTGCCACTATAAATTGCCATGGATTCCCCAGGTTAGGGGTATCGCAAAAGATCTCTACTCCTAGATCCTAATCAATCGATTCACCTATACACATCCGAAATGAAGTTCTCCAACGTGGCCTTGATATTATCTGCTTCCGTCGCAGTCAACTCCCAAGCCTTGGGCAACAAGAACGTGGCCGACGTTCTCTACAGAAGAGCCGATGGCGACTCTGCTGAGGGTGGCTCTTCTGGTTCCTCTGGCTCCGGCTCTGGCTCTGGCTCAGACGGCTCCGGCATTGCCCAACAACAAGGCTCTGGCGCCTCCCAAGCCGCCGCCTCTGGCGTGGGTGCTGCCGGTTCTGGCCTCGCTTCCGTGGCCAACGCTGCCACCTCCGGTGGTGGAGCTGCTGCCTCTGGTGCCACCTCTGCCGGTGGAGCTGCTGCCTCTGGTGTGACCTCTGCTGGAGGTTCTGCCGCCTCTGGTGCCTCCCGTGCTGGCAGCTCTGGTGCCTCTGGTGCTTCCGGTGCCGGTGCCTCTGCCACCTCTGGTGCCGGTTCTGCTGCCTCTGGTGCCTCCCGTTCTGGTAGCAGTGCCGCTTCTGGTGCTTCTGCCTCTGGTTCCTCTGGTGCCGCTGGTGCCTCTGGCTCTGCCTCCCGTTCCGGCTCCGGTGCTTCTGGTTCTGCCGGTGGTTCATCTGCCTCCGGTTCCAGATCTGCCTCTGGTTCTTCCGGTGCTTCTGGATCCTCTAGATCTGGTTCCTCCAGATCTGGTTCCTCTGGCTCTGCTTCCGGCTCCTCCTCCAACTTGGCCGGCTCTCAACAAGCCGGCTACGGTATGGCTGCCGTTGCTGCCATCGCCGGTTCTTTCTTGATCTAGACTGTTGTACCAGCAAAAAACTCTGTTTGACACAGATTGGGTAATATTTCAGGTAATTATTTATACTCAATGTACCATTGATTTCGATCTTTACATATTGTAGCCCCAGGAATTAGAAAATCATATTACGGTAGCTTTTTACCTATTTGTCTCTAGATCTATAAGCTCGTGGTCGTTTCGAGCAACACCTTCATATTAACATCAAATGACTGAATGGTGGTAATGTTTTGGTTGATGAAAGTAAGAATCACCGGTAACTCTCCCTGCTTCAGACCGCGAACGATGGTGGAATGACAGAAAAACGTATCCTGGTCCCTCAACAGGGTGACGAAGGGATTCTTTTTCGCAATCAAATCGTCAATAGAAACATCCACAGCTTCAAACCATGGAACCGTGAGTCTGGCAAAGGACTGGCTCAGACGAGGTGACTCGTGAAAATGTTGCGCTTCCGACAATAGGCCATTGAATGTGAAGTTCACGTCACACAATTCAATATTGAGACCACTTCCCAAGAGTTTTGTGAACGCTTCCTTCAATGTCCAAATATGGTTAAATGCAAAATATTGGCCATTGGCCCCGATTCGGTTCAACTGCGCCTTCTCGTTGACGTGAAACATCGGATGGAATTGTTCCATAAACTCCAGCTCCGAGATGCTGGTTTGCTTGGAATGGGAAAGGTCCACTCCAATAGGGCTATTCTTAGAAGAAAACTCGATCACCATCGCAAGTACCTTGTTGGAGGTACTCGAATTGAATTGTAATTGTTTGCCATCGACTAGCAAAATTGGCTTCCCATGTTCTGAGTATGTGAAGGGAACCTGTCTCCATGGGTTGGACTGAGAAGTCCCTAAAACAGAATTTATCACTACCCTGGTGAATAAAATGTTTAGTAACGTCTTGTTCCGATGATCTATATCCTTTATGTTCAACACCTTTTGTTGTTCTTGGATGTTTCCTAGTAATCTCAAAACTTGTTCAAAGCTAAAATCATCCCTAATCACGTCCAAAAGTTCTGATATATCGGACCAGAACACCAAAACAGTGCTATCATGCCTGTCATACGTAAAATCCATTGGTGTTTACGTGGGTCTGTCATGTGTTTTCTATTCTCCTTGCTTCACTATTATCGTTACAAATGAAGTCATATTGGGTCGTGTACTTTCCAACAGATCACTCTAAACTTTACATAAACATACAATGTGAATCATTTACTGCAAATCAATAGAATCCAAGCGGTTTCTTCAGAGTGTAAGGATTCTTTAGCGAGTCTTCGTAAACCTCTGCTAAGATTTGCTTTATTGCTTCTATGCTTTCCTTACTTTGTTGAAAGTGGAAGGCTATACGTGCCGGGCTGGCTTTGACTCCACGCTCTGATGCTAGTTTACTGAAGAGTTCTGGGTTCATCTTGCTCTTCAGGAAATCAATGAAAACGAAGTTCGTTTCGACAGGATGGACCAAGGGGATATTTTTTGATTCACACCATTCTCCCAAAACTTTGGCATTCTCGTGAGTTTTTGCCAATTGGGGGTAGTTCTCATCAATGGCAACAATAGCCATAGCTGCTAACAACCCACTTTGTCTGATTCCACCTCCATTTTGCTTTTTGAAGTGATTGGCCTTAGCGATGAATTTCTTCTCTCCCACCAACACCGACCCAATTGGGGCACCAAGGGTTTTAGAAAGACAAAGTGAGATGCTATCGAAGTACGAACAGTATTCTTTGAGCGAGATCGAGGTTGCAACGCACGCATTCCACAACCTTGCACCGTCCAAATGCAATTTCACATCGTTCTCGCGACAGAACTGGGAAATCTTCTGGATTTCAGCTAAGGGGTAAACCATGCCATGAAGAGTGTTCTCCAAGGATATGACCTTGGTGGGGGCGCCGTGGATCTCTCCATCATCAGGAATGAAATTGGGGACGATATCGTCCTCCAAAGTGAGATAATTGCCGTTTGCAGGAATGATTGGTTGAACCATGGCCTGCGAGAGGGTGGCCAACCCACCAGCTTCATTGGAGTACACATGGGCACGGTAGTCACAAAGAATTGAGTGTGGGGGCTGCAACAAGTTGGTCCGCAACGCGATCTGGTTGGAAAGAGTGCCACTTACACAATAAAGACCTGCTTCTTTGCCTGCCAAGGCAGCGACCTTGGACTCGAGGTCGGTGGTGACGGCGTCCTCATTATAGACCGCATCGCCCAACGATGCGGCCGAGAGGGCACGGATCATGGCCGCGGTGGGCGTGGTGAAGGTGTCACTTCTGAACTCGTTGTGAGCCGGGCTTTGGGACTCGTACGCCGAAAGATCCATGGTGATAAGTTTAGGAGAAGCTTGGTGGGGTTGTAAATTAGCGGCAATCATGGCACGTGACAGGAGCGGGAAAGTCTTTCCTGATGTGGAAGGGTGCCGCGCAATATTGTGCCTGTTTTGGGCCGTTCCGCGCTTGGAGCCTCATCCTTGATTTTCCGACTCTGGGGAACCGACCCGATCAACTGGAGGTCATGGATGCAACTAGCCGAAGCGATGCTTTCTTGTCAATGTCTGCCTAAATGCATCGATCTTCACTCGTATTAGTCCTGCTGGTGCTAGCCGACCTACCACCATGCTGTGGGGAAAGCTTTACCTCAGTTGCATCCTCCGCCCTTCCCAAGCATATCCAGGAGGACCCTTATCGGGAAGCTCGCACGGCACGTGCCAAGTTGCCACCATAGCGGCTGCGACTAGTGCTGCTTCGCTACTCCGCACCCGCTCACTATAAATATCTCGACATTTTCACTTGAACTCCAGACCTTCACGTATCAACGTATTAATCTACCATAAACATGTCTCTTCCATTGGAATTAGAAATCACATTGCCAGATGGCAAGAAATACCAACAACCAACTGGTTTGTTCATCAACAACGAGTTTGTCAAGTCCAAGTCTGGAAACACCTTGGACTCCATTAACCCTGGTACCAACGAGGTCAATGGAACCGTCTACGCCGCCGAAAAGGAGGATGTGGACATTGCCGTTGCCGCCGCCCGTGCCGCCTTCCCAGCCTGGAAGAAGTTGGAGGCTGGTAAGAAGGCCGAGTTGTTGAACGCTGTGGCCGATGCCATGGAGAAGGACCTCGAATTGATCACCTCCATCGAGGCCTGGGATTCCGGTAAGGTCAGAGACAACAACTCCATTTTCGATGTCCGCGAGTCCATCGAGGTGTTCAGATACTACGCCGGCTGGGCTGACAAGGTCCTGGGTAAGACCATCCAAACCAACACCAAGAAGTTGTCATACACCATCCACGAGCCTTTCGGTGTCTGTGGTCAAATCATCCCATGGAACTACCCAATCGAGATGGCCACATGGAAGTTGGCCCCTGCATTGGCTGCTGGTAATGTCGTGATTCTCAAAACCTCCGAGGTCACTCCATTGTCTATGTTGTACGTGGCCCAAAAGTTCAAGGAAGTTGGTTTCCCACCTGGTGTGGTCAACGTGATTTCTGGCCATGGTGCTTCTGCTGGTCAAGCTTTGGCTGAACACTTGGGTGTTGACAAGATCGCCTTCACCGGTTCCACTGCCACCGGTAAGCTCATTCAAAAGGCTGCTACCTCCAACTTGAAGGCCGTCACTTTGGAATGTGGTGGTAAGTCTCCATTGATCGTCAGAGCTGATGCTGACTTGGAGCAAGCCGCTAAGTGGGCTGCTACTGGTATCATGTACAACAATGGTCAAGTCTGTACTTCCACCTCCAGAATTTACCTTCATGCTGACATTTACGACGAATTCGTTAAGAAATTTGTCAAGGAAGTCGAAACTACTTACATCCAAGGTGATGTCTTCAACACCAAAGCCATTGTTGGTCCTCAAGTTTCTGAAGTTCATTACAACAAGATCATGTCATACATCGAACTGGGTAAGAAGGAAGGTGCCAAGTGTATCCTTGGTGGTGAAAAGAACAACGAAAGCGGATTGGAGAAGGGATTCTACATCAAGCCAACTGTTTTCGTTGATGTTACTCAAGACATGAAGATTGTCAGAGAGGAAATTTTCGGTCCAGTTGTTGCCATTTCCAAGTTCACTGAAGACGATGAAGCTATCCGTTTGGCCAACGACACCGAGTACGGTTTAGGTGCTGCCCTCTTCACTAAGGACATCGCCATCGCTCACAACATGGCCCATGATATCGAGGCTGGTATGGTCTGGATCAACTCTTCTAACGACTCCGACATTCACGTTCCATTCGGTGGTGTTAAGGCCAGTGGTATTGGAAGAGAATTGGGTGAATACGGTTTGACCAATTACACCCAAGCCAAGGCCATCCACATCAACTTGGGAAACAAACTTTAATGACTGATTACGGTATAGTTCACGAATAGATAAGCTCGACCATCAGAAATGTAGACAAGCCGGAATTGACACAGTAATAAGAAGTCCAACAGTGATTCAGCATACACTTTTCACCTTGTTGGTCACCAATCCACACCTTAGCAATTACGGCTTTCGTAGTCCGAGCTAATCGATTCGATACCTTAAGGGATAAGAGGTCCCTAAATTTCAAGTTCAATTGAATTGGTAATCAATTATAATTATCTAGAACCATTAGATAATACACCGATGATGTAATGAATTCGAGGGGTAGCCACTTGATAAATGAACATTGCACTTCCAACTTATTACAACATGCTTAGTAATTACATTCTCAAAAGTTATGGTGTTCTTCATGGAGATTATGGAGATTATGGAGATATGGGGATTATTGGCACTATAGGGACTATGAGACTCGCGAGTGAAGGCCAGCCCAACTTCGTAGTGAAAATTGCAGGCTATTTATGGAATGGCAATCGTGTTTCTGCAACTCTCCACCGATCATTCACCCAATACCAAAATGTCATAATACCTCTCAAGCTTCGTTGACATGTATTGTAGTTGCAGATCGGATGAGCTGATTTAATGACAATCTTTCTACTGATTGTCGATAGGGCCATGCAGCTAGGCCTGGGAGTGATGCAAATCGCAGGGGTATGCATTAATGGGGATCAAGAGGCTCCAGGTCAGTGATGTGTAGCGGATTCTGGTTCAGAACCCGCACGTTTCTCCAGGGCAAAGCCAACTTTCAGTGCTGTGTCAAGTGCCCCAGTAGATTATCCCAGTCGAGCAAGCCGCTAAATCCGTTCTCACAAAGCTGTACCGAGAACTCGAAAAATAGAATTCTCAAAGCACATTTTTCACAGACAGTTATCTGATAAAGGCCATAACTTTAAGTCAATTGGCTTAGTTGTTCCCGCAGTTACCGGCCCTAGGTAGTAGCTGATCGGTGGAGGTACCGGGGATCAGCAATTCCCGAACAGAAACACCAGACCACCAGGCCACCAACACCACCAGAAGCTCCACAACCACCAAAACCCGAATCCACGGGCCCATGTGCTTCGCTAATTCCGCATTTGTGACTGTGGCTATCAAATGCAAATATGCTCCTACAGAGTCGCCCTTACCCAGCTGAGCTAGTCCGTACCATCCACTGGATTCTCTGGGATCGGATATTCTCCGATTGGGCGAAATTGCTCCGAAGACTTTCACTAGTGGCCATATGAGGACCACCGAGAAAGCCACCAGTCCACTATTGGCGGTTATTCGTGACCTGTTTGCTCTTTCCTGGTTCCATCCACCTCTGCATATTCGTTTCGATTCGTTTCTATTCTTTTTTTTGGTTCTGCTCAGTTATTTCTCGCGGGCTCAGTAACGTCTCGCAAGTGGTTGCAACTCGCACTGGGCCACTACCGTCCCTTCCACAACCGTCCCCACAATTTCTCACCGGTGCCCCCTACACAGGATCCGCCCCTATCCGCGCAACTGTAGCCAGTCCGGCTTATCTGGTTCCAAAAAGTCCTGCTTCTTCTCCATTGCCACCCATCAATAGGGCTGCGAATACTTCTAGTGAACACCACCAACTACACAGTGCGGATAATCCTACTTCCTTCACTTGTATTTGTCGCTTGCTCGAGGGAACTGCTCCAAACACCTCCATAGATCACCAGGTCGTGCGACCTCGCAGCAATTGGGACCATATCACTTCCCGAGAACCAAAGGACCATCGTTCACTGATGGAATATGTTATTGGCCGGTAGCTTATCGACCACCCTGAACCCGCTCAGGCCCGGCGATGTGGATGAGTTCGGCAATGTGGCAGACTTCGGCGACTACGAAGTATACCGCGGTTATGAAGATGAAGAAGAAGGGACCAGACGGCCCATCAAGTCTTTCTCTCTAATCCTAGTTTCTCCCATTCCCCCAAGACCAACCTCACCCTCCGATAACCCCTCCTCACCGCCACTGGACCCCCGCCTTCGTGGCAAGAGGCCTCGGCTCGTGGACGGCAAACTTCAGTTCGATACCATTGAGTACCTCCAGTCGTTTGGCCTCTACCCCATGGATGGGGCGCCATCATCTTGCAGCCAAAACGCCCAATTGGCCCGAAAACTTCCTTCTTTGACCAAAAACTTGTCGCCCAATGTCATCTCAGAAATATTGGAATACGTGACTCAGTTTGACCTTTTGAATATAATGTGTTGCAACTCCACCCTATACAAGTTGGCGACTGAGAGATTGTACAAGAGAGTTACTGTCAACCTCAACCTGGAGTTTTCGAACGGATTCGAGAACAGCAAGGACTACATCTCCAGAAGCGGGTTGAGATACATGGATAGCTCCTTAATTTTCACAGTTGGGAACCTTCGCAAGTTCTTGAAGACAATGGAACAAAATCTTAGTTTGCTTCAAAAAGTCAAGATCTTCGTGTTTGACAAATGCTACAATGATCCAGCTATTGATATCAGTTCAATTCAAGCCAACTCCATAGAATTGTTTGGGGCAAATTCAGAGGCGATCAATTTCCTTCACATCACATTCTTGGACTTTTCTCAAGGAATAATACGGTTGACGAAATTCTTGAACAACCCTAATATTCGTAATCGTATCTTCAAGCTATTTGTCACACATTCCAAAGACCTCTGGTATCCATCAGTTCCACAAGGTTTAACTAATCTATTTCTCATGTTAGACGAAGTGGAATTGATGGAACAGTCGAACGATGAAGACAACAACCCAACCTTCTCAAGGAAAGAAGATTTATTTGATCTCTCCTTAGAGAATAATAGCATTTTTGAGTCATTGTTGACATTGACTTGTAATACCCAACACCAGATTGGCCTCGAAATTTTGAAAAGTATAAAACTAAGAGATGAGAGTGAGAAGTTGAGGTTACGTGAGTTGACAATTTTCCACTGTCATCGCCTGAAATTCGGTAGAGACGACGAAGAAGCACAGGTTGTTATGCATAATCGAAATGGCAAAAATCTGGAGAATTTCGAGAACTTTTTGAATTTGTTGGACAAACGTCTCTTGTTCCAAACCGTGGATGATAAAGTTGATATTACCAGGTTACTGCATTTGTGTCTCAAAATAGATTGTGTGGATAGGTGTCATAGCTCTTGCACCTGCTTTGAGAAATTTTTTGAAGACTTCAAATCATTCTCTGAGAGAAATGATGGTCTTCCAAATCTTGTCAGCTTTGGAGTAGAGCTGTTTCCAAACTTGGAATGGCTCCGTCCACACCAAATGCTCGAAAGCATTCTTACTCCATTAGGGGGCTTTGTTAAAACCTTGAAAGGTATAACAAAACTCTCAATCGATTTCTCCACCCCTGGTTTCAAGATGTTTGATTCAAGCATGAGCATGTCAACGGACCTTTTGAATAAGTTGAATGAAAGATTGATCAATGCCTTCTTCTTATGCCTTTTCACTGATGGTAATCGTCAATTAATTTTTGAACTTGACACTGTTTACTTACCAGACTTCTTGACCTCATTCATATATTACAAACCAGACTTCTACAGGTCATTGTTGCATACTTGCAAATGTCTGGGTTGTGACTTATTGCTTAGAAAACTTAAGAAAATGTTTTATCCTATACATGGATTGAATGCGACTGAAGCTGAGCTTGTGGATGAAGGTATTGACGATGACCATATTCCTGGAGAGGCTGCATTCTATATAATTGGCTACATGTTGGGCAAATTACAGGCGGACAGAGAAGTGTGTGTACCTATCAAGGAGAGAACCAATTTCTATTCTGAATATCCTATCTATAAGGGGCAGCCCCATACTTTGCACAATGGATTCCATATCAGGAATCAAGAGCCAACAGAACTTTACGAAAATTGTACTTGTGATATTTCGGGGGATCCTCGCGGCTGTGATGCGATGAATATCGATAACTTGGTGACCACCTACATTGTCCACCAGTTAGAGCCGATGATCATTTACTTTTCCGATGTATTCATAAACTTGAAGCATTTAATGCTCCACGGAATTTATTACGAATACAGCAGTATTTACCAGCGGCTCGTACCAGTTTTTGATAAATTGAACTATCCTGAGGAATTTTTGAAGGAAGTTGACATCAAAAATTTCCACTATGCATTTGAATTGCCATTTGCTACTTTTAAAACCCACTACTAGCGTGGAAAGTTTCACAAACTTATGTCGCATAACTTGGGAGGTGAAGTACATTTTAAAGCAAACTAATGAAGGAGAGATTTGGCGGAAGACCTATTCTGGGTGGCACCTGCCAGGATATGCCAGGGTCTTGAGACTGGTTGTGAGCACCAATGTGCGGAAATGTGATAGAATTCATCTCTAGACCAGAAGGTACTATGGGCCCACTTACCACGAAAATGCGAAGGAAAAAGGGTCGACAATCTCAGGGGAACAGCTGAAAAGGACAGCACGTTTCCGAACGCGACCATTTTTCTGCTCGTATAGCTTGTGCCGCAGGCCGGTGTCAAGCTGTGGTAATAAGATTCGGAATGGCCCCAACGGCAGCAGGTATCTTGCATCGTGAAGGCTCGTGGAGACTCGTGGAGGTTTGTGAAAGCTGGTGGAGGCTCGTGTCCGTGTTTGGTGTCGTGTATGATGCACAGGGCCAAACCCAAGCCTTCGGATGCGGCCATTTTCCACACCACCTTCGTCTGAATGCTCTTCTACACCCTATGCATACGCCAGTTCCACATGCTAGGAGGGCGGTGCCAGTGCCGCTGGTTGATGGGCCAGACTTGTGTTGTGACCAACACATGGCCCCTTCCGGGGCCCCAGGCATCGATCCATCCCAGCCTTAACAGGAGGGAAATGGGGCGGAACCGGTCCCCGGCGGTTTCAGTCCCCTTTTGAACCCCGAGCCCCATCCCGTGCATCTCCCAATCACACGGGCCCATGGCCCATAGTACACCGCCGCACCACCAAACAATAGATAGACGAGTGTACCTGGAACGATCCATCACTTGTGTCATCTTAGCCAGGACGTGTGTCTCCCAGCCAAGCACGTCGGGTTGTTGGAGGTTACCGCAAGGCTGTTGTCCCCTGAACCAGTCACACCGTCACCCCCCCCCCATCTCCCCGTCACCCCAACTCCCTGCTGGAGCCATCGTCGAACGATCTGACGGCGGTGGCCAGCGTCGGCCTGCATCGTGCGGTTCGGTGCTTCCCGCACGAGATCTCTCGCCGTGGGGCCGATACGCGCAGCGAGAGCTCGCCTTAAGCCTCTAAATACCCACCAATCTATCCTCCCGAATAAACCCCCAGTAGATGCCATTTCACCCCACTACCCTCCACTACCCTCCACCACTGGTTAATTCCCATTCCCAGCCCTAACACTGACCTCTACCCCCTCTTTCTACTTCGTCCCTCTACCTTCGTCCCTCTAGCTTCCCTTCCTCCCACCGCCCCACACTGCTACTTCTCTGCGTCTCAGTTCCGTTCTCCCATCGGTCTGTTTCAGTGCCACCTATTTGTCTGGTAATCTTTGAGGGTGTGTCTACACTGAGCCTGTGTCCACTACTGCACCACCCACTGGAACTTAGTCCTATCCTCCACTCATCTCCACCACCCCTCTGTTGCCATAGTGTATTGAGATCCCTGACCACGAACAGGACCTTCCTTCGCCTGCTTCTCCCTAAATCCACTCGATCTACAGTCCAAGAATCACTCGTCCCACTCGTTCACCCACTCACTCACTCTCACTCACTCACTCTTTCACTCATTCGCATCTGCTCTCCCATCAATCCCATCAATCCCAACATCCTTTACCAATTGGCTACCCCCTACCCCCAGTGTTTCTTCGCAGGCGACCTCTCCAGCCATTGCCCTGCCCCATCCCGTCAACTAGCCCACTCAAGTCCTTGGCCTCCCCGGCCTGCTGGCGTTTTTCCTGCCACACACCCTGTTTGCTCGGCTCTGGCGTGTTGCCAATCATCTAAACTCCACTTGTTCATCTCCCCCTATACTGCCGCCTTCGTTGTGCCATGGACCCCACCTCCATGTTTCTGGGGTCGCTGAGCCTGCCCATGGCCCAGGACTCGTACCTGCTCCTCTTGATGCATCTCTGTGGCTACTTGAAGCACAACGGCCACCACGAATCGGCCCGTGTGCTTCTCAACGAGCTCTCGGCCGGGCCCAGGCCCGGCCACCCAGCTCCCGACATCTCCAACCTCCAATCAGTACTGCCCGATGAGTTTTTACTCGACTGGTGGACCATTCTCTGGGCCATGCAGTCGTCCATGGATCCTTCGATGAACCAGATCCTCAACTACCAGTCAAGATTGTTCTCTGAAGATCCAATGCAGAACATGCAACGGGGAAAAATGCCACCACCTATGTCAAATCGGCTCGCCAACGTCAACCAGTTCCAGCAGCAACTACGCCTACAACAGATGAAAATGCAGTTCCAACAACAACAACCTCAACAGCAAAACCAGACTCAACCCTATCCTTCTCCACAGCCCCTGCAAGTTCAGCAGGTGAAATCACTGCAGCAAACGCAATTGCAGTCCCCTCTTCTTGTACACCCCCAACAACCCAATAACATGCCTGAAAATCGTTCTGCTTCGAGTTCTGGCACCCAAAATGTCAATGACTCGATTGGTAACTTTCAAAGCAATCTTCAACAAGTCGAGGATACGAACTCTCTCCAAAGAAAACAGCATTTGCTAGGACAATCTAACGACCAGCATGATCCCCTGTCAGAAAATCAAACACGGCAAAATAGTCAGATTGATGCCCAAAGACTGGCTAAGCACCCTCATCATCCACAGCAAATGCCACCTCAAGCTCTGCCACAACCTCCATTTCAGCAACAACAAAGGATTCCACAATCCCAAGGTTCACCATTACAACCAGGCCAACAACCCCAACTTAATCAACAAAACCAACATCAACAAAATCAACACCAACCGCCTTTTCAACAACTTCAACAACAACAACAGCATCCAAGTCAGAACCAGAATCAGAATCAGAATCAAAATCAAAATCAACAACATCAACTTCAACACCAACAACCTCAACAATCTCCACAGCTTCAGCAACAACCACCTCAAAATCAACAGCAGCAATACCAACAAAATCAACAACAATTCCAACACCAACAGCAGCAATACCTGAACCAACAACAACAATTTCAACAACAACAACACCAACAACAGTTTCATCAACAGCAAAGATCAAATCAGCCTCAAGGCTCGCCACATCTTCAACAGCAAAATCAGCAATTTCAAGGTTTCAACCAGAATCAGAATCAGAATCAAAATCAAAATCAGAACCAGAACAATAAGCTAGAGCAAAATCAATACAACGATAAAGATAATGTCCACGGACAAAATAGAAATCATTTACGTGATGAAAACGGCGTTCAATCCCAACAAAATCAACCACAATTGCAACGCAATCGCCTGAAGAATCTGCCTCATCAAAGTAATCAAATGTTCCAACCCCAAAATCAACTGCTGCAGCATCTACAAGCACAGCAATTGAGATACCAACCGGATTCCAAACCAGAAGCTTCGAGCCCTTTGGTCAACCAAGCCTTTCCTCCTAGGCAAGCCCAGCTTCCTTCACAAGATCAGCAATATTTGGGACAGCAGTCTCAATCCTCCACCAGACATTCCAGTCAAGTTCTTGCAATGGGTAACACTTCAAATTTGTCACCACATTTGTCTGTAGGAGAGGACCCAATGAAGAACGACACTTCATTTCGGAATAACCCAGATCGAAGGAGCCATAGCTCGTTGAGCAACAATATGTTCACACCAGGCAGCTCTGCAGGTATGAAGGACTTTTCAAACAGAGGCGACACACAACAAGGGCTGCAACTGCAACTACTGCAACAAGATCAGAATCAACAGCTTCAGCAAGCGAAACTACAATTTCAAATGCAGCAGAAACGATTGAAGTTGATGCAACAGTCACTGCAGAATCTGCTGCAGTTGCAATCGATGCATAGTCAGGTATCTTTCGATGAAAGTATGGGTCTCAATTCGGATTTTATAAATTCCAACGATTCCTCCAATCCCTCTCAAGTCAGCGAATCTATGGTGGATGACATGGGCATCAAAGATTCGATGGGTCCAATGGGCCCGTTAATGGAGAGCGACTGGTTAAGTCTGATGGGTCCAGGTCCTATGTAGGCGGAACCGGTCTAAGGTCAGCCCATACAGCAGTCTTCAAAAATCGTATCTATACTAATTCCACTTTCGACATGACGCTAGTCGCATGCAGTTATACGCTACGAGGTGGTCTGTTCCAGGAGATATTTCTACCAGAGAAGAAGCCAAGTCAACTGTGTTGATTTGGATTGGGAAGAATATTTTCGGAATTTGCTCATATCGAACGTTTCGACACCGGCATTTTGAACAATAGCAACTTGTTGTTATGTCAACTTCCATGAACAGTTCTACCCATAATAGAGAGTTATCGTTGCCCCGTTTTTCCCAGTACATGAAGGATCATTCAACCTGCGAAATTCACCTCCTACCCAGTTTTCTCTGATCCTCTATAATAATACAAGTATTAATTTTCAATTTCCTGTTTTAGTATGGTAGCGAAGACATTGTTCGACAGTGCGAGTGAGCCTCGTTCTCCCTCTATCCAGCAATCGAACCAAATATTCCTGAGCTCAACCTCTTTGTAGGATAATATGAAGAACACTCGGCTAACCATGCTGATAATACTATGGGCCCATCACGTCAACCGCATCGAGCCCTGAATCGGCTGTTGTAAGCTTATCGTCTTGGTAGATCCGAGGGTTTTTCCTTTTTCGTAGCTATACCCCAGTTTCTTTCCGTTTTGGCACCTGCATATACTTCCCAAAGTAGAAACACTCGACCAAAACAAAGACTGTGATTTTTGACCCGAAGTTGCTTGTATTTAGTATTTTGTGGATAAGTCAATGGCTCATTAGACCCCGTCTCGTTTTTAAACTTGGGGAAACTTTACCATCTAAAACAACTTGGGCTTCTTGGGGGATTTTACATCACAGTGACATTTTCTTGAATTTACCCACTGGCCCGCCATTACTAGCTTCAGCTAGCAGGAAAGCCGATAGTCCCTAGTTCTAGTTGATTGCAATGAATTTTGATCGCTTGAATCCCTTGTCTAGCTACCTTTCCAAGAATGGGGTGGAAATGAGTGACTGGGGTATCGAAGAGACCTCTTCCCGAGGTACCTCTCATTTCCTGGCAGATCAATTCCGAAGACCTAGCAACCTCTACTTTGATGATGACCAGTCACAACATTCCAGCCACTACATGTCATATCATCACGAGAAACTAGCTAGACCCATCACACCTACCACGTCGGAAGACTTCACCAAATTCATTCGCAAGTATCTCTCGATGAGCAAGATCAATGACGAGTTTTGGGAGAAATTCAAGTATAACTTAGTGGTGTCAAGTCTTCTCGAGGACTCGATGATCTTGTCTAAGAACGACCAGTCGTTAAATGATTTCATGCGCAAGGAAAAGGATGTCGAATCCGCAGCAAGATCCTATGTTCAGCACCAGTCCTTTATCCATGGACTTGATGCTGAAGGATCTCGTTTGGAGATCACCAACAAGTCTTACAAGTTGAAGTACTTGGCTTCGTACAACAACTTTAATCATATCCTCACAATCATCAACCTCATTATTTTCCTTTTAAAGCAACGTCATCGTGCAATAAGTAAGCAAAACAGAATTTCCGCTCAAAACCAGTTCAGATTGTTCAAATTATTGATCATAATTGCATCCAAACTTATAAAATATAAGAAGTTCAATCAATATATTAAGACATCACAGAATATTCATGCTCTTGATCAATTTCTCATGCTCAACTACAAGCTCAACAAGAAAATCATCACTCATTTGATTTCATACAAAGAAATGGAAATGTTCAACTTTTTCGAAGGTCAGCCAAAGCTGAAGTATGACGTTTCAACTTATAAACATGAGCTCAAGAACTTGTTACTTCACACTTTAGAATTTTTAAATTTCAATTTGAAATCTTCAATCACTCAACTTTTACCATACATGAACGGAAATTTATTCGAACAATATTGCATGATCAACAACATTAACATAGAGATTTTGAATCAAGATTTCGAAGAAACCTTGGATGAAACAGATGAAGATAGTTCTTCAAAATCAACCCCTCTTGAAATGATTATATTTAACGTGAAAAAGTTTACTCAATTGAGAAAAGTTATGGTGTGTCAATTACTCACGTTTAATGAATCCCCAATAAAGCACAACTTTTTCACATACAAGTTAATGGACCATTTTAACATGGATACAACACATCCATCATTCAGTGATACTTCTAGTTTATCAAGTCTTCAAAAATTGGCTATTTTAAGTAAGGTATTTTCTGAGCATAATCAAGTTTTGGAAAATTTCGACACTACTTTCCAAAGGTTTGATCAGGTTTATTCTCATAATACCAGCTCTCCACATAAAGAAGTTGTTTCCATTGAGAATCAAGATATATTAGCCATCAAAGACTTTAAGGAATCAATTAAACTCGAAAATGACAGCACATCGACGAATAATGTTTTGCTAATGATAAACAAACTTTCGAACCTTACGACGAATCTCAAGTTCTTTAATAAGTACAATCAATCTACCAAAGAACTTGACAATGTTGATGAGCTAAACGAAAAAGTAATGATTTTCAACCAGTTCAATGATGAGTTAAACAATATCAAGCAATTATATCACCTGAATTTGGCAGATTTGCAAAATGAACTATTAAGCTATAGTGGTGGTATCTCTACGACAAGTTCAAAATCTTCATCGAATATCAATTCTCCAAGAAATTCACTTTCAGGTAGTCAAGGCCTTAAATCATTCCATAATTCTTCTATTAAGAAGAGGTATTCATTACCTACTTCTACATTTAAAACTCCCAATAGTCCAGTGAGTCCAATTTTACCAATACTCGAGTCGAACTCCAATAATGAAAAACAATCTGCATCAACAGCGCAAGATTCTTCTGGAAAGAAATACAAGCGCTTATCTACTGGGCTTCCTATAGGTTTATTAACCGTGTTCGAAGACCCAGAAAACCCAACTAGTTCCACTAAACGGATTTCAGCTGGTTCCAGATCTAATACGGCAAATAATAACTTTCTTCAGAATCAACAAGATAAGGATATGCCAAGAAATGGACCAGGTGTATCGTATGATGATAACTATATTAACATATTACCTCCTTCAGGATATGAAACTTATAATAAGCATGCACTCGATCAATTATCTAATGGGACAAATTCAAAGAAACATAGTTTCCGGAATTCAAATCACTATTCCCTAACTTCAATGAACTCGAATGTTAGTGGTTTAAGTGAACTAATCAGCTCCACACAAATTACAAGTTTTCTCGAAGATGAAGAAAACAATAATGGAGACTTGGTCAGCGGTAATTTTGACAGGGAGAATCAACATATCACCAAAGAGCAATTGAAACTGAAGTTAGAAGAAAGCTTCAATCGAATCTTCGATCTTGAAAATGAAAATAAGCTATTGAAATCAAAGCCTAGCGAACTGGTGCTTTCAGAAAAAACTCACGAGAAAGATCATACTCTATGTGGCCCCAGTGAAAATTCTTTACCTTCTAAATTACCTGTCTCATTTTTATCTGAATTGGAGAAAACATTGACGAAACCAGATGTGTCTAATGTAATCCAGTAACGATTTAGATCGTATTCAATTTACCCACCTTATCGATTGATATTTATCTAATTAATCATCCTAATTTATTACAATTTATAGATTTCAAATTTTGTTCGTTAATATACAGCTTCTATACACCGAAGTTACATAATACTGTTAGAAGGAGTCACTGTTCCAGAAAACTTTCCCTCACCTTCATGGTACATTTCCTCTAATCTTTTCGTATTCAAACTACCATTTCCTTCTGGAGCTGGCGAGCTGGTAGTGGTAGTATTCAACAGTTTGTCCTCGTCGTCACCCAATAGCAAAAATGCAACATCCTTCTTTTTATTTACAGCTTCATCCTTCTTATTAATCATTGCCTTTCCTTCCATGACCACCTGTTGGACTTGTTCCTTCTGCTTGGCCCTATCTCTCATTCTTTCTTCGATGGTTCCTCTAGCCAACAATCTATAGACGGTGACTTGACGAGTTTGACCCAATCTATGAGCTCTATCCATCGCCTGAGAGTCAATAGTAGGATTCCAATCGGAATCATAGAAAATGACGGTATCAGCTGCAGTCAAGTTAATTCCCAAACCACCAGCTCTAGTAGATAATAAAAAGATGAAGATTTCGGGTTTTGTTTGCCAATCATGAACCAAATCACGACGGTCATCCAACTTCGATGAACCATCTAATCTGATGTATTTGTGTTGCTTGAAAGTAAGGTACTCTTCCATAAGATCCATCATTTTTGTCATCTGGAAATAAATCAAAACTCTATGATCATCAGCCTTAAGTTCATTCAAGAGTTCATCAAGTCTTGCCAATTTACCCGCATCAGTTATAAATCTGTTCATGGATGGCATTCTAATATTCGAATAATCAAATTGCTTATTTAATGGTTCAGGTAACATGTTGGATGGAGGATATTGTGATATAGGAACCTTATTTGAGGCTAATTCATATTCCAAATTTAATGACAAAGGCATCAAACTAGATCTGATTTTAGTGTTGAACAAGGTATTTTGCATACCTGTACCATACGATACTGTACTGCAGCTTGGCACAATTGGAGGAGCACAAGCCTTAGGTTCGGCTGCTGGCTTTAGTTCTTCGATGCGTGAATTATAAAACACTTCTTCTTGAACATTGTAAAGATGGTTCAAAGCTGTGGAATTTGAGATTATAGGAGTTTCATATTCTGAAATCAATAATCTCTTTGTTTGAGGGACAAATGGTTCACTGTCATAGAGATATTTGAGCCTGTTGGTTGTGATTTGATCAATATAGGTACGCTTATCGATCGCTCTTTCGATGACATTCTTTCTTACCAAGTTTTTCAATTCTTGAGGGGAGGTATCCACAAGCTTCAACCACGAGAATTCTTCATTATCCTTTGTATTGTTTGTATCATAGATATTGAACTTCTCGTAAATACTGCTTTTTGAGAGTTCATCATTTGTAAAAGAAGGTGTTAAAATATCATCATACACGATCCTTGGTAATTCATATGAAATCAAGTTCTCTGAAGTGTAAAACACTTCCATATCATTTGACTCCCTCAAGAATGATGCAGTTTCCGCAAATTTAGCTAAAGATAAAGACGATTTGACATCAGCTCTTTCGAATAAATCTGGATGATTACAGACCTTACGGAATTGCATGACTAAATTAATCAAGTTAGTATTATCATCACCTGAACTTGAATTTGAATCGAGTAAGTCCATGATAGAAATTTGAGATTTCAACATTTGGTAGTAACGTTTCTGTCTGTTGGTTAAATCGCAGAAGATATCAATCTCGACCTTGTCACCCAATTCACTTTGAACATTCTTCTTGATACGTCTTAACATGAAAGGTTTCAAAATCATATGAAGTCTTCTTAATTGATTTTCATCCAAATTGGTATTCGATTGAGCATGACTTTCGATATCCTTGGAAAACCAATCACTAAATTCATCATGTGAATCAAATAAAGAAGGCATGATGAAATGAAGCAATGCCCATAATTCTTGCATGGAATTTTGAATGGGAGTACCTGTCAATAATAATCTATTACGGCACGAAAACGACAACAACGATTTCCATCTGGATGATTGTGATGATTTAATTGCTTGTGCTTCATCTAAAATCATATACTGCCATTTCATTTTTTGAAAGTAAGCAGCATCGGCAACCACCAATTGATAGGAAGTAACCAAGACGTGAAATGGAGCATCCTTTCCGTATCTCACATTCTTACGGTCCCAAAACTTTCTTAAAATCTTACGATCTTTGGCATTACCCCAGTATGGTAAAACTTTAAAATCTGGAACGAACTTGGTGATCTCTTGCTGCCAATTATGTAAAGTGGAAGCTGGAGTGACCACCAAGAAAGGACCCCAAATATTATGATGCTCGGCCAAATAAGACAATACTGAAATAGATTGGACTGTTTTACCCAAACCCATTTCATCTGCAAGAATACCGTTGATACCTTGCTCATAAAGGTTAGCCAACCAGTTAAGACCCTTGAGT
This sequence comes from Suhomyces yuchorum, assembly GCA_030571845.1. Taxonomy (NCBI): domain Eukaryota; kingdom Fungi; phylum Ascomycota; class Pichiomycetes; order Serinales; family Debaryomycetaceae; genus Suhomyces; species Suhomyces yuchorum. Next base: position 601,626 of record JAJLYW010000003.1, on the reverse strand, counting down.
TGATATTCCTTCAAAGTACACTTAAGCAATTTAGGTTGCGATATAGAAATATCACCCATAAGAGTTGGGTTTTGGAAATTCATTTCATCACCATTCTTATCATCTGGAACACCATCGAATTCTCTGGCTTTATTTTGAGCGGCTTCTAATGCACTTTGAGCATTGGCAGCGGCAGCATTATTGAATAGTTCATCATTATCTTGATCAAAATCAATAGAATTAATATCATGTGTTTTGGAGCCATCAACATTTTCATATTTATCAAAATCTTTGTTAGATTGTGCTTTAATAGCTGGGTCTGAATCGCTACCTTCAATTTCCTCAGTTTTGATCTTTTTACCAATAAAATGAGAGTACAATTCGGTTTGGGTAATCAAGAAATTCAATTTTCTGGACTGTCTCTTTGCTTCCCTTTCTTCTTCTTCTCTCTTGGCTTTATCGATCAATTCCTTTTCATGTTTCTTACGCAATTCTCTCTCGATTCTTTCATTACGTTTCCAGAAATTGAACATCTCTCTCATTGCTCGTCTAGCCTTGGTTGTGAGATCCTTTTGAGCTTTATTATTCTTCAATTGCCATCTCTTGGCTTCTCTTCCTGCCAAGATAGCGGTCTTCTTCAAATTGATAAGTTTGGCCTGAGTGGATTGTTGAACAAGTCTGCTGACTTTAGGACCATCTTTTCTGGATAAGTCTTTCCAGATCGCAACGTAAGTATTGTCATACTGTTTGATTAATTGTTTCTGTTCTTTAGAGGTTTTCTTATCATCCGTTTCTTCTTCCTTTTTCAATGCCTTGAGTTTTCCCTTTCCGTCGGTGTACTCGGGATCGTCGTCTCTTGAGGTCAATTTTCTCTTTGGGCGCTTGGAAGGAGGCGAATCCTCCAAGTCGTCGGGAGTGGGCGAGTCCTTATTAACCTTGTCGTAATCCTCGTAAATACTGTAATCCATGCTGGGTTTGACGGGACTGTCCTCGAGAGGCGAGAACCCCGGGGTGGAACCTGAGCTGACGGGCTTCTTGCGCTTGCCCTTTGTTTCCACCTTGTTGACTTCACGGGTGTTACCCCATCTGTACTCTCTGCCTCTGGTGGTGTTGTGGTGGAGCGGCTTGGACGAGTCGAGATGGTGCAACTCCTTGTTCTTGTTGGTGTCGGAGATCTTGTTGTTTCTGGTGGAGATGTCTTCAGCCACCACCAGCTCGATGTGGTTGGAGGCGAATCCGTGGGTTTGTATCATGGTGCTGTTCAACCGGGCCTCATCGAACTTCAAAAGCTTGTAGGCGTTGGAGAGCTCCAACTTCTTGTCCAACTCATTGATGATGGAGATGTTGGACTCGAAGGTTTTCTTGTACTCCGGGTCGACCACGCCGGAGGTGGTGGCCTTACCCACCTCCGGGGCCTTGATGGCATCGACGACTCCCGTCTGATCCACCTTGGGAGGAGGTGTTGAGCTATCGTTGGATAGCATTGCTGAGATGTCCATGGCGGATGATGGAACCACGGCGGTGATTGTAGAGGGTAGAGGGTGGAAGGTGTTGTGAAAGTTTTTTTGGACTCTTTGGCCTTGATCAACTACACGTGAACAAGCGCCAGGGAGAGCGACCAGGACAAGGCGAGCGAGACGGCTAAGGTTGCGAGACAGGGCGGACTACGCGGTCTCTAGTGAGCAGGTCAGTTGGTACGGAGAGATACGGAGGAGGGGAGGAGACATGGAGGGTGGGATAGCGATGGGAACCGGCTGGTTGCGATGGAACGTCGCTGGACCCGTATCAAGAGAGGCCTGGTCAGATGGGTACTGGCAACTGGGAATTGACTAGGGCAGAGGGCAGGGACAAAGGCAAAGGGCGAACTGCAAAGTGCAAAATGCAAAATGGCCAACACTGCGAAGTGAAATATGTGAAATTTCTCGGAGATGGCAGGGCCAGTTGCACCTGGTGCAGTCAGAGACGGAGAGGACGAAGGAGGTGTGGGCGTGGTAGGCCGCTGAGGTGCTGCTGAGGTGTTGGTGAGGTGCTGGCGATGAATGGCCTGTCCTGTCTAGGGAGAGGCGTGTAGTATGGTGCGCTGTGTGCTGGTGGGGTGGAGGGCATGAGTGAGTGAGAACCGATCCCGGTGGGATCGGGAGCCTGGGACGCGGAGAGTTGGGGATTTGGAAGGAGGACGGATGGAGGTTGGAGTGGAGAGTCTGCAGGGATGGGAGGCTTGCGAGATTGCTTAGTGCCAGGAAAGTAGTGGTAGGGGCCTCATGTAGTAGTTTGGTCCAGTCTCGCTCTGGGGCCCCCTCTGGCGGGAGGATCGGCACCCGCAGTGGGCCTACCTCCGCCAGTGTGGTGAATCTCACGGCCACAGCCACGCTGGGCGATATGGCCGGGCAGCGGCCCTGGCAGAGATAGTCCCCGCCAGGGGCTGGCCACCAATAGGCTGGGAGGGTGGTGTCACGTGACTCATGAGGGTAAAAGTGGGCAAGTGATTGGATATTCGCCAACCACCATGGAACACCCAGCTTTCACGTTATCCGGATTGTGTGCCGTCGGCGGCATCATGGGCTACGCCCGTAAGGGCTCCGTGCCCTCGTTGGTTGCAGGAATCACCTTTGCCACCATCTACGGCGGCGCAGGCTACTTGTTGAAGCAGAATGCCGACTACGGCTTGGAGTTGGCCTTGGGAGCATCCACCACCTTGTTGGTGGCCGGGGTCAGTCGTGCTATCCCCACCGGGTTCAGGAAACCCGTGCCACTAGTGCTTGTTGCGTTGGGGGCTCTTTCCAGCGCCTACTACTCCAGAAAGTACAACGAGTTCTACCCCCTCTTCGACTGAGTCATTGCTCTGGTATATAGCCCAATTGCTTCACAACTGTCATGATGTAGCAGTGAGTGTGACAAAATCACATCACCAACAATTGCACCACGGTCCAAGGGTCAATGGCCAAAAGTTGACAGCCTCTAAGGCCCCAGGGTCACAATGTCACACAGCTAACTGGTCCGAGGACCAGGTCACTGATAGGGCCACTTGCTGCCATTGCCGCCACCACCGCCATGGGCTGGTCAGGCCATTTGGCCACCATAGTGGCACACCACAGGCAGACCGCGAGCAGGGTCTGGCACTGGAAAGGGTCCCACGCATGTGATGGAGTCCATTGGTGTCAACCATGCCGTTGGGCATGGACTTGACCAAGTTGTGAACTTGACTGGACTGGACTGTGACTGGACTGTGACTGGACTTGACTGGACCTGGGCCCGGATTCGGGGCTTTAGGTGGTGCATCTTTCCTGTGTTTTGCCTTTGTCGTATACCTTTGCGGTTTAGGCATTTGGCACCACCATCATGGAGCACAGAACCAACCCCTACAACACAAAAGACTGTCAGTCAGTAACAGTGCTGAGTTGGTGGCCATGAAGGCGCTCTTCACTGTTGTCCACCATTGAGTCCAATGTAGTCGCTTGTATGATGTCCTTGTCACTTGTGCCTCAAGCCTAGTCACTGGTCATGCTATTGCCCTTCGGACTTCCCTTCGCCCTCGTTAGTCTGCCCACAGTGCCCTTGGGGCTCGCCTAACTATGGCGCGTCTGTCTGCAGGATGGGGTGAGATCTCGGCAGAAAGGCAAAACATCTCCAGAGCATGACTGAAGAATGGGCCAGAATTGGCAAGAATGGGCAGACGGGGTCCCGCAAGGCCATACATGCAATTGCTGGGGCAATATGGTCCCCTGTCGGCACCGAGTCCTCAAAGAGATCAGCTGTCACGATCGCCTGGGGGACAATGTACTGGAGGTGACCAAGTGACGGATTCCCGAGCACCGGTTGGGTGCAGGACACCACTTTAGGCAACACTAACAAACCAGGTGCTTGGAGAGATCAGCGAAGAAACTACAGAACGGTTCAGTAAATATGCATTGCAATGAATAAATAAGAAGTGAAGTCATCAGTCGTTACAAAGAGGTCGTTTAGTCCAACTTAACAATAGACATGCTTCTGCCCACGTCCACATGGGCGTGGGGCTCCAACAAAGGAGAGAACTTGCTTGGTTCGGGGACAGAGGCCAACACAGGCGACGACACTGGAGAAACGTCAGGAATGACGAATGGCTCGGAGACGTCGGTGGACAAGGTCAAGAATTGCTTAGGTGGAGGAATAGACATGGTGGAAATTGTAATTGGCGGTGTAGGCGTAGTGTGCTGGGTATGAGCTTTGTGTGTGGATTTAGGTCAAACTAGTAGTACTATCAAGCAGCTAAGTTTGGAACGGAGTAGTGTGTTTGTTTTACTCGTGAAGGATGAAGAATTGGACTCCAAGGGTGGGCACGATCGCCCCTTTTTATAGTGGCCAGGATGTTAACTTCCGATGATGCCATCTGTTATCAGCCACTTATCTCCGCGAGTCATCTGGATTAGAAATCGGGTATGGGGAAAAAACTCCGAAAGATTTTCGGACCGAGGGCCGAGGAGTCACACCGATGACGTTTTCCTGGACCCAGAGGGTTCGCTGCAATCACCCGTCACGTGGCCCCCCTAATGGCGGCCAACGACTGGTGGGCCCATAGGGGCCTACCCCCGTGGTCTATGTGGCCACTGCCCCCAAGACCGAGCCTTTTGGGGCCCTTGGTGGCCATTCCATCGGGGGTGGGGACTCCACGTGGAGTTGCTTGTTCCCCACGGAGAATGTACGGAGTTTTTCCGCCGTCACACGACCGCGGACTATCACCTCCGTGTCAGTCCACTCTGTTGCATCACTCGGTGTGTGGCATGCGATGCGGATCCTGATTCCGCCAAATAACACGTGAGGCCATCCGGCCACCCGGCCAGTGATCCTGGCCCCATTTTCTGGGGCAAGCAAATGACCAGACATTAGCCGCTCGGCCGACGGTGTGCAGTTAGTGGAATCTGCTGGGGTGGTGTGCTGGGGTACCTGGCACGTGACTGCAACTTGAAAAGTGGCACGTGACTGTAACTGCGATAGAGTGAGGTTTTACAGGGGGACCTTGCCTTCACAATAGGGCTCTTTGGCCGAGCGGTTAAGGCGGTAGACTCAAGTTCTACTATCGTAAAGATGCGTGCGTTCGAATCGCGCAGGAGTCATTATTTTTTTCAATTTCTCTTCTAACTACATCAACACTATCAGCTAAACCTCCCCTTCCAAGTAGATGTTAAATATGGTCTATTGATCTGATGGGCGGTTAAAATTCACCCCAATCACAACTTCACTCGAGAGATCACTCTTCACTTGATCCAGTATCATACACAACCGAAAATTTATAGAACTTGGCAACAAGCCGTAGCGTCGAAGATACAGTGGTCTCACTACATTCAAATATTAAGTCTGTTATATTAAATACCTAAACGAATTAAATTTAAGCTTCAGCCTCAACTTCTTCCTTGTCGGCTTGCTTGTAAGACTTAACGGTTGGGGCTGGGATAACTTCGTCCTCATCCTTAGCCTCAGAGATCTTAACAGCATCTGGCAAAGACTTTGGACCGAACTTGTTGGAAGCTGGGTCCTTCATGATCTTGACCTTGATACCCAAAACACCTTGTCTCATCAAAACGTGTCTGATAGCAGTGTCGATGAAGTCGTTGGTTGGTTGACCGGAGTGGATCATGAAACCGTCGGCGTACTTTTGGGACTTGGCTCTGGCAGCTCTCAACTTACCGGAGATAACAACTTCAACACCCTTGGCACCAGCACCCATGGCGAATCTCAAGACACCGTAAGCGGCTCTTCTGATTGGCAAACCACTCAACAACTTGGACTTCAAGGCTTCAGCTTGAACGGCAGCGGACAAACCTCTCTCCTCAACTCTCTCGGCGTAGATGACAATACCTTCTTGAGCGAGCTTGAATCTCTTGACGATCAAAGAGGTCAATTCGTGGATTCTTCTACCTTGTTCACCCAAAACACCTTGGGTGTTAGAAGCCTTAACGATGACTTCCAACTTGGTTGGGGTCTTTCTGACTTCAACACCAGCGTAACCTTGCTCGGCCAATTCTCTGGTGAAGAATTCGTTCAATTCGGCGTAGAAAACACCGTCAGCGACTAACTTTCTCTTCTTGGACAAAATAGTAGAAACCATTGTTGAGTGATATGAAGAAAAGAAAATTTTCAGTTCCCTGAAATTTTTCAAGTAGGTGAGCGACAGTAAAATTTTTCATGGAACAGTGCACGACCTTTTGTAAAATTCAGACGATCAGAAATTCTAGCTTACGTAATTCATTCGTAATCGGAGTAGTTCGCACGTGATGGGAGTTATAGAGACTAAGCTTATACTGATAGATCAATGATGGGAAAATAATCTGCTTGACATACAGATAAGCTTTAAGGATGTTACTATAGCAGTCAGAAAAGTTTACTTGGTGTTATCAAAGTGACATAATTTTTATTTTCTATCGTCAGTTATTAAATCGTATTTTACATTCATTAAAAGTTGTCACCAACCCATTCTCTGGCGGATCTGAACAATTGAATCCATGGGCCATGGGCTCCCCATTCACTGGCTTCAGCTGGGTACCAGGAGTTCGACTCCTTTCTGGTAACTCTCTCAGGATGTGGCATCATGGCCAACACTCTACCGTTCTCAGAACTGATACCAGCGATACCATCTGGAGAACCATTAGGATTGAATGGATAGTTTTGAGTGACCTTACCATAGTTGTCAACATATCTGATGACAGCCTTGTCGAAGGATTGTTGATTCGAAGCATCCTTGAAGGTGGCTCTACCTTCACCGTGAGCAACAGCGATTGGCAATTTAGAACCCTTCATTTTGTTCAAGAAAATAGATTGAGCCTTGGCCTCAGCATCGACTTCAACCATAACGAATCTTGCCTCATATTGCTCAGACAAGTTTCTCTCGAAAGTTGGCCAGTTCTCAGTTCCTGGAATCAATTCTGCAATTCTACTGAAGAATTGACAACCATTACAAGCACCGAAGGCGAAAGTGTTGGATCTTTCTTGGAAGAACTTCTTGAACTCAGAACGAGCACGTTCGTTGAACAAAACGGACTTGGCCCAACCGGCACCGGCACCCAAAACATCACCGTAGGAGAAACCACCACAAGCAGCCAATCCAACGAAATCGTCCAACAGAACTCTTCCACTTAAAATATCAGACATGTGAACATCATAAACTTCGAAACCGGCTTGCTCGAATGACCATGCCATTTCTTGTTGAGAATTAACACCTTGCTCTCTGAGAATAGCCACCTTTGGCTTCAAACCATCATAGGAAGTAGCTTTGGTAGGGTCGAAGGTCAATTGGTAACTCAAACCTGGATCTTGATCATCACTGATAGATTCATACTCTTGCTTGGAAGTTGAAGGATTGTCTCTCAAGGCTTGAATATGGTAAGAAGTGTTACTCCATAACTTTTGAAGAGTAGCACGAGAGTTCTTGTAAACTTGTTCTCCGTTGAACTTGACGGATAACTCTTGACTTTCAAAAGTTGGCTTACCAATGATCTTAATGAATTCGCTTGAAATGCTATTGGAGGAGAAGATGTCAGAGAATTTGTCAAGCTTGGAAGCTTCGATTTGGAAAACAGCACCCAATTCTTCGTTAAATAATTCGGTGAAAATATCTTCGCCTTCAAGGTTGATCTCAACACCAGTTCTGCCAGCAAAAGCCATTTCTGAAACTGTGGTGAAAAGACCACCTTCGGATCTGTCGTGATAAGCCAAAACATCGAATTGCTTGTGCAAAACCACTAAGGCTTGCAAGAAGGATTTCAAAATTTGGTTTGAGTGAACAGTAGGTGCAGAATCACCAACTTGCTTGAAGACTTGTGCCAAGGCAGAACCACCTAATGATTTCTTCACTTTAGCGGCCAAGTCAACTAAAACGAGCACGGTGTCGTCCTTCTTTTGCAATTGTGGAGTCCAAGTCTTGGAGGTGTCATCAACTGGTGCAAATGCAGTGATTGTCAAAGCCAATGGAGCAGTGACTTCCTTGTCATCCCACTTCATTTTCATGGACATAGAGTCCTTACCGACTGGGATGGACACACCCAAGTCTGGACATAAGTCCAAACCAATGGCTTGGACGGCCTCGTACAATTTGGCACCTTCACCATCGTGAGAAGCAGCAGACATCCAGTTAGCGGATAATTTAACATGTTCTAAGGATGGAATGTCAGCAGCGAAAACATTCAACAATGATTCAGCAACACACATCTTAGCGGAGGCAGAAGCAGAAATCAAAGCCAAGGTTGGTTTTTCACCCATTGCCAATGCTTCACCAGTCTTCAAGACGGTTTCTCCTAAAGATGTAGCGGTGACACCAACATCGGCAACTGGAACTTGCCAAGGACCTACCATTTGATCCCTGTCAACCAAACCAGTGATGAATCTGTCACCGATGGTGATCAAGAATGATTTAGAACCAACTGCAGGTAATTGCAAAACTCTTTCTATGGACTCGCTCAAGTCCAAGGATTGAGTTTCAAAAGGAGTTAATTGTAAATCTTGAGTGATTGCGGTCTTGGACATCTTTGGTGGCTTACCGAATAAAACAGACATTTCCAAATCGATTGGAGTAGAGTTTAATAAAGAATCGGTAAGGACCAATCTTTGTTCAACGGTAGCCTCACCAACAACGGCGAATGGAGCTCTTTCACGTTCACAGATTTTGGCGAAAAGTTCCAAATTCTCAGGTGCTACACCCAAGACATATCTTTCTTGGGATTCATTACACCAGATCTCCATAGGAGACATACCAGGCTCTAAGGACAAGATGGATCTTAATTCAAATCTTGCACCCAAGTCGTTATCATGAACTAATTCTGGTAAAGCATTTGATAAACCACCAGCACCGACATCGTGAATGGATTGAATTGGAGTTTTTTCGGCTCCCAATGATACACATGCATCGATGACCTGTTGAGCTCTTCTTTGAAGTTCGGGATTACCTCTTTGAACAGAAGCAAAATCCAAATCAGCTGAACCTTCACCAGAAGAGATGGAAGAAGCAGCACCACCACCTAAACCAATTAACATGGATTGACCACCAAGCACGATCAATTTGGCACCTGGGGTGATTTTGGTGTCTTTCAAGGCCAAGTCTGGTCTGATGGCACCCATTCCACCTGCCAACATAATTGGCTTGTGGAAACCTCTGATTTCGTTCTTTCCTTGGTGATTCTTAACTTCTGTGGTTAAAGTTCTGAAGTAACCATTGATTGCAGGTCTTCCGAATTCATTGTTAAAGGCAGCAGAACCCAAAGGAGCTTCGATCATAATATCTAAGGAAGAGGCAATATGGTTTGGCTTTCCAACATTACGCTCCCATGGTTGCGGTAAGCCTGGGATGTTTAAATCGGAAACGGAGAAACCAGCCAAACCAGCCTTTGACTTCGAACCTCTACCAACAGCACCTTCATCTCTAATTTCTCCACCAGAACCAGTAGCAGCACCTGGGAAAGGAGAGACGGCGGTAGGATGGTTATGTGTTTCGACCTTAACTAAGGTGTGGACTCTTTCCTTGGTGGAAGTCCATTTTTTGGAGTTGAAATCGGGTGTGTACATGTAACCTTCAGGACCCTCAAACACAGCAGCGTTATCGGAGTAAGCGGAAATTGTGAACTGAGGGTTCTTGCTGTGAGTGTTTCTGATCATTTTGAAGAGGGACAAGTCCTTCTTCAAGCCATCGATTGTCCAGTCGGCATTGAAAATCTTGTGACGACAGTGTTCGGAGTTGACTTGGGCAAACATGAACAATTCCACATCAGTGGGGTTTCTGCCGATGATATCTGTGAAGGCCTTGATCAAGTAGTCGATTTCACCTTGGTCCAAAGCCAATCCCAATTCCTTGTTGGCCTTAGTTAAGTTCGAGGCATCGGAGATGATATCCACATGAACCAAAGGCTTTGGGGTGTGATGAGCGAACAAATCGTCATATTTAGGAGCAGTCTCGTTCAAGTACAAGGTTTGTGTCATTCTGTCAAAAACAGTGGTCAACACCTCACCGGAGAATTGTCCGGTGAAAGAAGGCTTGGTCTTCACCAACAAGGTCAAACCACGTTCGATTCTCTCGATGTGGTCGGACAAGCCACAGATTTGGGCTATGTCGGTTGCCTTGGACGACCATGGGGAGATAGAGCCGGATCTGGGCAAGATTCTGATCAAGTGGGTGTTATCGTCGAGCTGGATGACTTCACCAGAAGTACCGCTGATAACGGACAACTCAAGCAACTTTGCCACCAATGGGTTGGTCTTGTCACTTGGAGTGTCGTACTGTAACAACACATCCACCAATCCAAGTTGCTTATCGGACAATTCGGACTTCAAAGAAATGTAATGGGTGTAACTGGAAGCCACTTCCTCGATGATCGAGCCTTGGTTGAGGTTCGACTCGATCTCCTGAATCAAGTTACTGATTCTGAAGGGAGAAAGGGCAGAGGGCCCAGGTAAAATGAGGAATCCAGACATTGTAGGTGTGGAAGAGAAGTCGCCACTGGCAGCAGTTGAGGATATATGGTGGTTTTATATAAGCCGTGCCATCGCAGGTAATTATTAGAGGCGGAATTTTGACTCGGATAGATATTGGTCACGTGCGCTATCACACGTGATTTGTGGGCTAGATATATGAGTTTTTGAGATGAGGTGAAAGGGGTAACATGGCTCAAGGTAATCTTAAGTTGAAAGCTTCCTCCGGACCTGGTAGATCGGCGAAGAAAGCTCACGCTTCCAAGAAGGCTGCTCCAAAAATCATCAAGCCCAAGAAAACTTCGGCAAAGGACGCCCAGAAGTTGACCAAGATCCATCAAGGACAATTGATGGCCTCTACAGAAAAATTGATTGCCAGTAGAGTTGGACATTTGGAAATCATCAAAGGCTCCAGAAGACAAGTTGAGAAGGCTGCTAAGGAGCAAAGCAAGAACAAGAAATAGTTCACTTGTTTCGACCTTTTTCCCTTTTTCCCTTTAGAACGATTTCATCCCACTGGTCCTCATGTCTTTGTTAAGTGACTTATTGTCAGCAATGCCATCTCGCCCACAGGGGGAAGCTTCGGCTAATGGAACTTCGGCCTGTGTCTCGAGATATCTCAGAGAAGACCAGGTGGAAACGATCCAAGTAGAGGGTCCCCCCACACGTGCAACACCCGAGTTGATTGCCTTGGAACCAGACTTGGTGCGTGAAGAGGAAAAGAAGCAACGCAAGCTTAGAAATGCTCATCATTAGTGTATAATACTCCGGAAGGCTTTACGAATAAATATATATTATCTGCAAATATGTATTGAGAAAACTCAATTTATCTTTTATGACGATCAAATTGGAATTTGACGATTGACAGCCTCTTGAGCCTCAAACTCAAGATGCTTTCTTTTCAACGCAAATTCTTGTGAACGGACGAATAAAATCAAAGCGAATCCAAAGATAACCGTCGCACCCGTAAGAAGAGCATTGATTGGAATCGGATTCAAGTTGAAATATTCATGAGTAGCTTTATCCATCACTTGTTGCAAAATGTTGCAGACTCCTGAAAATGCAATAATTGTCCCATAAATAGTTCCGAAGTTATCGTATCCAAAAACTTTGGCACAAAAATCACTTACAGCAGTGTAGTAAAATGGTCTGTATACAACAAGCAAGCAGATACCAACATAAGTACCTGGCAACCATGACACGAGGCCCAACAAACCAATGAGTACCGATATGATAGTCAATATGCTCAAAACGGTTAAGGTGGTAAAATTATCCAAGATCAACCCAATAAATGGAATAGATGCCAATCCACCCAATGGCAATGCCAAATCAAAGAATTGATTGATCACAACCGCTAATTCATCGTTGTAAAAATAGGTTTCTTGAGACTTGATAGTGGCCACGAAGTAATTAATTCTTAACATTTGTATAGTAGTGAATAATGTCATCAAAACAAACCATTTCGAGTGTAATTGCTCTGTAATTGGTGCACCATGCAAAATTCCAAAGGTTCCACCGGAAGATTGGTGCAATCTGCTTTCAGCTTCCTGTTCGTAAACCGACTTGACAGATCTAGTGGATGCAAAAGATGCTCTCAGAAGGGTTGACGACCTTCTTGAGGCACGTCTCATCAATAGAGACGTTGTTTCGGAGATTGTGGGCTGTTGAACGAACTCTATTGGAGAGTCACGGTCTTCTGGCAACAATAAATCCGAATTCAAAGGTTTACCTGTCTCATCAATACCAGTTTCTGCAATTTTCGCCAAAGTTCCCACAGTTTTATAGGAATCCTTGGGCATTATGAATACCTGGCATAACAAAATGAATAATGGCACAATCAAATAGTAAGAAAAGAATTTATCAAGGCCGATTTGCTCAATGTTGGAGTAAATCAAACGATACACCAAGAACAAGGCCGAAGAGGAGTCGAACGCACCGGTTAACAATGCCAAAATCAAGCCGGAGTTCTTGGGGAAACTGTTTGCCAACTGAAAGCATGAAATAAAGACAAAAGGACCAGCCAAAGCCAACAAGGTGTAGCCAACTAAGTACCCGTCAATGTAGGTCCAGCTAGAAGCGAACTTCAAACTGATGGCCCCAAGCCCAAGGATGAGAGATCCCATTATTCCTGTCACCTTGGGACCATACGAATCGAGAATGGAACCAACAGGCAATGTGCTGATATTGGTCACCATACAAGCAATGGTGAACAAGAAGTTCAACGCCAAGTCTTGCTCATTGCACTTGAACTCGCCATTTCCTTCGTCGTTGGCATCGACATCACACCTGTTTTCATATATGTGCTCGTTGATCAAGATAGGCTTCAATGCTGCAAAGCCAAATACTGGTCCAGCTGCTAGCAAACACCATATTATGGCACACGATATTTGAAGTAGTCTTTTGGATAATGGAGGAAGCGAAGACATGAAGTTCCCTCTGAAAAATGTATTAATGAGACAAGGGTAACGAGCCTTGAAGGATAGCCTTGGAGATGCAAAGGAGTGTGGATCTAATGTGCTACAATTCTTAACAGCAACTTAGGGCCCTGGGAATAGATAAGAATTTATATCATGGTTCCTTGACTGTGTGCAGGAAAGGGTTCGGGAAGTGCCGATAGAGATAAAGGAGATGTCCGGAACAAATACTAGGGCCTGACTAACACGAAAATCGCATCGCAGAGAATGGAAGGCGGTACGTCACAGGCCGGTGCTCGATAGGAAATGTACAGAAGATGAACGTGTATAAATGGAAAGATATGAATAGAAGAATGATAAAATGAATTGATGAATCAATGAATTTATGTATGAATGAAATAGAAAGTCATGGTGGGATCTGCTCGATTCAAATGTGCGCTTATGGACCGTTTGAAAGTCAAGATCTTCAAGATAGTCAAGTTCATTATGTTGACATTGCTGACTAGGGAGATCATTGGAATTACAAAACCGAACTATGCCACTCATGGAGATGGTAATCGTTAGGAAAGAGTATCAGCGGTGACTTCACATATACTTTTTGTCTGAATTGAAAACCCATGGCGATCTCATCAATGGGGATTTTTTTCTCTGTAGAAAGCGACATCACCTCCGTGACTAGTGACTTCTACCCCCAGTTCAAAAAGGTGAGATCACTTGATCCACGTTGTGATAACTCTTTTCAGACCTGGTGGCCATTTGATACAAGTGATGGATCACAATAATCACCATGTTCAACAACCCAAAGGCGGCAACAGCCAAAACCACACGTATACCAGCCTTGTTGAAGATCTTTTGCACCTCGCTCTCGGGCTTCTTGTCTGACTTGTTCGAATCATTGTTGTCGTTGTTGTTGTCGTTGTTGTTGTCGTTGTTATTGTCGTTGTTATTGTCGTTGTTGTCGTTGTTGTTGTCGTTGTTGTCATCTCTCTTGATGTGAGAGACCACTTGATCCACGTAGCGCTGAGATGAAGCGGCCATGTCGATATCATTCATGGGGGTTTCAGAGCTGCCGAATATTCCGCCCATGCCAAAGCTCAGGGTGGTCATAGAGAGCTCAGGTGTGCCAACAAACACCAACTTGGCAAGAAGAAGGGTGAGGGCACAGCACACGGTCACGAGGAGGGCCTTGGTTCTGAAGCGTTGCTTCTCTACCATTTGTATAGGTTGTTTCGTTGTCTTTTCCATTTGGTGGTTATTGCTGCCTATATTTAGATGTTTCTGTAAGGAGTGGTAACCGAAAGAGATTTCTACACGTGACATTTGTTCATGTGACGCAGAAGGTGTTCATCGCATCCATAAAAATTTACCACCACAACCTCCACCGCCAACCAATCCATTACGATGTCGGGAATCTTATTCGAAGATATGTTCATTGTCGAGTCCACCGACTCCGGCAGATACAACAAGGTGTCCAGAATAACAGGCCATTCGTCGTCGTCCTCCGACATCAAGATCACTCTCGACATCAACGCTGAGCTTTTCCCTGTGACAGCCAACGACTCCTTGACCATCGCCTTGGCTGGCTCCTTGGGTAACGAAGCATCCATGTTGACCTCCAATGGATCCTGGAGACCTCCAAAGCAGGGCGATGCATCCTTGGCCGACGACTTCGACTACGTGATGTACGGAACCGTTTATAAATTCGAGGAAAACGAAGGAGACGACAAGATGGCTGTGTACATCTCATTCGGGGGTTTGTTGATGCGTTTGGAAGGTGGCTACCGCTCCTTGTCCAACTTGAAGCAAGAAAACGCTTACATCTTAATCCGTCACTACAAGGACAATTAGACTTGTAAAACGTGCTAGCCAGGAAGTGGTGGTGGGGAGGTCTGGCAGAACGCCTCTCTGGACTATGAAGTACAGAGCCCGTTGTGTCCCTTGTTGTGTGTCCTCCAGGCAGCTTAAGGCGCCTTCCTGTTCCTCGTTGCAACAGGATATCTGGAAAATCTACAACTGGACTTCATCAGAAACGCTAAGGGTGGTTTTTGTCGCCCTCAACTCCTCTACTATCCTCCAGGCTATTATTGGTGGTCTAGAACCACATTGTGTACCATATCTAATAAACATCATATAGAATTATGTCGCGATATGCTCTTTTTCGGCGACACCGATGTCGCAAGTTTACTGATCCAAACCAATTACTATGGATGACACCGATAAACGTAAGTAACCCGCTAGAAACGGCCATGATACATGAGAATCACCGGAAAGGTCCGCACCGGCTTGTTCTGGCTACATAAGTGACTGGTTGACCTTCGCATAGGCGGATTGCTCTAGTCAAACCCACCAGTTCGGGAACCATAGATGAACATCAACTAACATCAGCTGATACCATTCTTAGACAAGTACCGCTAGTAAAGAATCCTGCATTCCAGCCACCTAAGCCAGTCACATTGAAGAGCAATTATGGCAAATTGATCCCAACTTTGTCCAAGTCCTCCATCCCTCCAAAGATCAACTTATCGGACAAGGAATTGGCAGTATGGCTGGAGGAAATAAAAGCAATTAGATCCAAAAATCGAGGACTAGAAGACCCCGATATTAAAAGGTATGAAGAATGGGTACATGCCCAGCAATCAAAGGTTGCTCCTGGATTTTCGTTTGAAGGAGTCATGCAGCCACACAAGAAGGAGATAAAAGATGATTCCAATATTGGTGAATTGAACGCAATTTTCGATAAAGCAACTATATAAGAGCTAAAATGCCTTTACATAGTTTGCTTCAAAATCTTCACATGGTTAATTTCGGCGTTCTGGAGAAATTTAGTTCCAAGTCATGGAACTATTCACACTACAGTTTTCAAGACTCGTCTACTAGGACATCATTTGCCCTTGTTCACCTTTTGAATGGGATTATGATGCTGCTGTACTTGAAAAACGACTGGGCGAAGGCCCAGCAACTCCAAGTTTCAATACTATTAACTTTCTGAGCACTCGTTCAATTTCGATTCAAGTCAATTTCGCTAAAGGGCACGCGAAGAATAGAATTTTTACATTTAGCTTGCTGACTTGATTTGCTGAATTGATTTGCTAAGAATATGTTTTGTGGCAGTATGGGTTTGATCCTACGGATTCAAGTCAGAATGCATTCGAATTCAGACCTAAGAAAACAAATCGCTACTGTCTATTTGCATGCTGCTTTTCATGAAGAGCAGATTGTTTCTTTCACTATTCTCTAGTGCAAACATAACTTAGTTTTGATATTTTTTCATCCTCAACTTCTCAAATATTTGGTTTCCTACCTGATCCTTGAATCGGGAGTATAAGAAAGATATATATCTCTGGGTTCATTACAATGTCTTAAAAATTGTGTCATGGTTATATCATAGGTATTACAATCCGTATTTAACTTTCAATGAGCTGCATTCTATAGGGATAATTATATGGTTTTTGTTCTTTTAATTCTCATCTTATCTTACAAATTAGTGGCTTTTTTCAAAGACCACAATTTTCCCTTTTGACCACCACTGTCAATATCCACCACTTCTAAGAAGTATTTTGCATGGTTTCGATATTGGGTAGTGCCCATTACCAGTTATTTAGGGTATGAAACAATCCTCCCCACTATCTGTTTGTTTATTCTCATCACGTGCACTTGTAAGATCTTTTGGGCTGATTCTAATGGCTTAATCAAAACGGCAATTGAATGCCGAAAACCAACCATAACATCCCGTCACATCTTCTTCCTATAGAATTCTCTCTTTTTACCATTGAGATCGTAATATTAGAACTACCACAATGCAGAAATTCCAATTGTTAACCTCCTTGGGCAGTAAGTATAGAATACTATACAACACTCGATTCAAACGAAAGGTGATGGTGGTATTGACAATTGTTCTCCTTTTATTTATTTACAAGAATTCAATAGTCACGGAACGTCAAGAAGTTCATTTTGAGAAGGTTGACATTCTAGGAATGAGGAATAACTACGAGAATCAGGTCTACATCTCCTCTGTGGAAAGCTTGAGACATGATGATTTAGAATCAAATTGCAAGAAGTACTTTAATATTTTAAATGCAGCCCAACGTCAAAAAACATCTTATAAAAAGTCAATTGATCCGTTCTCGCTTGAAGAGATGTTCAGTTTTCCATTTGACGGACTTGTTTACAAGGAGAAGAAATATTTGAAAGAACGGACCCGACAGTTGAAATTGAAACTCAACAAGAATGGACAAAGTCTCCAAGACTTGCATCGTGCCCAGGTAGAACAAGATTTCGCCAGGATGACTACATTGACTGCGAATTATGAAAGAAGAATGACCCAAGACTTCCATAACCAAGCAGTATATGGATCCTGCTTTCTCAACAATAAAGTCAAATGGGACCTGCAAATGGACAAATCTTGCCACACCTTTGGAAACAAATTCTATCCATGGCTTTCTTGCAAAGCTCCAAGGTTCGAAAATTGGGAAGGTGTGATGCTTCCAATAAATCAATATCCTAAAAGTCTTGAAGATTCTAAAAGGCATGTCAATTCCAATTGCTGCCTACTTAAGCACCGCCAAAAGAGCAAAGGTAGGGGTATAGTCATACCTCTATATTTCAACTCAAATGCCAAAAGACACCATAACATTGAAAATATTATTCGCATCATCGAGGTTTTGAGAGCTCTCAATAATCAATTGCCGATTGAAATCGTGTATTCTGGCTCGGATTTGAATGGATTTGAAAAACTGAGAATTATTTCTGCTGCAAGAAAATCATTGGAACAAGAGAATGTTGGCAATCAACCTACACAAGAGGTTTGGTTTGTACAAATTGATCCTGTTCTCAATATTGATCCAGAACTAAGAAAGAAGTGGTCAGCTGTGAATTCTCCTGATTTCAAGTACGGACTTAGTACAATCTTCAACTCATTTGAACAATTCGTTATCCTTACTCCACATGCTATCCCAATGGAAAATTTAGAAGATACCCTCTTGAATAATGAAAACTTCAAGAGCAATGGAATCTTCTTGTTCAAAGGTCCTACAAAGTTACTCGATAAGCCAAATAGATTTGAAACTGGATTTCAAGAAGTGGCCAATTTGGTAAGAGATCAGTTGACACCATCCAAGATAGATTTCGAGATATTTGGCCATAAGAGGAGAAAACATACAGAATGGACATCTCGAATTTATGATGATGGGTTCTTGACCATGATTGACCCTACCGTGATGGTAATTAATAAAACAAAGGTAATGAGTGGCTTATTAGCTGGTGTGAATTTTCAGCTACACAAAATCTTTAAAGCTAGGTTCTTTGTCCCTAGTCATTTGAATCATGATTCGGAAGAAATCGACCCTGAATATATATGGATCGGCCAAGAGATTGCTGGCACCTTGGATGAGATCTACTTTAACCCGGACTATGCTGTTACCGCGGGCATGATCACTCCCAAGCAAAATGTTAACCCCCAAATAGCCAACATCGCTCAAGAATTGTGCAGTTCGTCGTGGGGCCAAATTACACAGGAAGACCATCGCTTGATTTACCTCACGTCCCACCAATTGGATAATTGGGTGCTCAACAGGAATCCATTTGCTAGAAATCTAATGGAAAAGTATTCGTTAGATAGTAATTCGGCAGAGTTACAGAATAGGATTGCTACCAGGCCAATAAACCTTGGCAGCATTCTTGTGCCTCCAACATCCAACTTGCCGGTCTACGACGAAAACGTCAACGAGCCGGCACAAGCTTGGATTCTTCAGGAGCATTTCACTTCCAAAACAGATTATCCATATTGGTGCACATACAACATTCTCGGAGGTCCTGCGATGGACATGTCAACCAAGGTGATTAAATTGGACGAGCACCAAACATTACAATACAACTCCATTCTAGACAATTGGCTAAATAGTACCTCATTATCACAGGGGCATGATTAGAAATACATATTTACAATAAATAGATTCAGGAATTAAATTCAAACCAATTTCGCAGTTCAAAAAAATGAAAAAAAATATGACGCCACAGACAGGATTCGAACCTGCGCAGGTAAAACCCAACACCTAAACTGCTGATAGCAGGGTGTCGCCTTAACCACTCGGCCACTGTAGCTTTTGTATGAAGGAATGGTCCAAACATTCGGATATACACAATAGTGGCAGTTACCATGATTGGATATGAATTAGATCGGACATACATCGGCCGGTTTTAGAGCGATATGAAGGCTGTACGGGGGCTGTATCGAGATTCAAGTACCGAGCGAATGGAAAAAAACAATTTCGAGATTTTCGAGGAATTTAATTTGAAAAATACGAAAAAATGAAAACATGTACCCAGTGAAAAATTTGAAAAACTTGAAAAAACTGCAAACACTGGTAAATATAAAATCAAAAGTATGGTAAAAAACATGCCAAAGTATAATAAAACAAGCAGCACTAACGTAATCTCATAGTTTGCAAAGTGTGCTTGCGCTTCGGGAACAGCGATGTGGAGTGTATTGCTAGTGCATTGACCGATCAGAGTAGTCTGGCCTGCATTGGTGGATTACTGCAACCATGAAGAAGATGGAGCCTGCACCGGAACCCCACAGATCATACAGCACGATACCACCACCAGAAAAAATAATCTAATTTTGGCTTATCGAACACTTTCTTGGCTTCTACAATACGAGAGAGTGGAATGCCGGCTGACAGTATGGAAGAATTCGTGATCCAAACCCCTTGCCCCTCTTTCGACATGACTGCTCTTGGCCACCTACCCCTGGCTCCCTTCCTAGCTTGCTTTTCCATGATCGGCCTTGCATTGCTTCTCCCGCATTTATCCCCTACTACAGCTCCTCTCAATTCATGTCATTTCACACCAACACCACCTGAATTCACCCGTGGAACCACCCTGGGGGCAGTGTTCTCTACGCCGGCCTACCAGAGTGCCCACGGGAGTTCCTCACACCGCCTGTCAAAACATGGCCAGTGCCAAATCCGTCAAACCCATCAAACCCATTAAACCCATCAAATCACCCAAACCACCCAAATCCTCCACCAACGACCAAAACCCCGAACCCACACCACTTGGGGTCTCCCCACTCCGAGATCTGACCCGCCTGTATACAGCCCGGCCCAATTGGGGTGATCCTGATTGTCGGAGCTCGCTCGTCTGAGGTCCGGAGTGATCTCGCCCTGGCACCCTCGTGTTGGGATGAAAAATAGCCCTTGGGCTCTCCCCACTCTCCCCACTCATCTCTCCCCACTCCACCCCACTGTTGCACACCCTCCTCCACCCCACCTTCAGCTGTTTGGGAGGACCCCCTAGCTCCATCCAGTGTGCTGGACTGGGGTTCCTAGAGGGTCTGGAGACACGGTTGCTCCGCTACGGAGGCTTGGTCCCTCAATGGTTGTGATTGATGTGGTCTATTGTCCTGTCGGCGAGACCGCGCACCACCATCGGTTCTGGAACCCACCACGACGCGTCCCTGGGGTCTCCCCAGCTTCCGCCGGGCAACCAGTGTGATGCTGCCTCATCACCATCACCCCAGACACAGACGACCGGTGACCTGGGGGACTTGTGTCAACGGGAAATGTAGCCTATTATGATTTCCTAGCCCAGCACGCCATTGGCTCGCGGTGACCTTGGCTGCCGGGCCCTGTAACGGTCCGGCAGACTGGTGATTGTTGGCCGTCGGAGCCTCGTGGGGTTTCGATGTCTCACTCGAATCATGTGGTTGCGCCGGTCGCAGCCATCTCAGGGAGGTCTCTCCGGCCGCCCCACCTGCTGCGACAAGACCACCGATCATCCCACGGTGGTTTCGCCGGCCGCAAGATCCACCCATAGAAAAGAGTCTCCAGACTTCTGAAGCGGTCTCTCACTATTCTCTTTTCTCTACTCTCTTTTCTCTATTCCCTATTCGCTATTCTTTATTCTCTATTCGCTATTCACTAACCCCCGGTCTGGCTGTATTATGGTCGCAACTCCACCGCCAGACCAGTGCACTTATGCGTGCTGGTGCCGCAGCCTGGCCCCACTCCCTAAGTGCCCTACGGAAGTTGCTGCCACCCCGTCCTCTACACAGAAATGGCAGCCCATCCCCGGGAGCTCTTACATCGTTCCATCGCTCGAAAATTGGTTCACCTTCACCTCCACCGCCCCGGCTCCATCTTTGCCGACAGCACCCGTTCCACCTTCTGGAACAATTCCATGTCACCTGCCGGTGCCCACTGGGCCCGCCCGGTCTTTGTGTGCGTGTTGGCGTGTCGTGGTGTTCGCCGCACGACCCGCAGTACCACGCCCCACCATATATACCACCACTTGCCGTGATTCTTTTCACCATCCCACTTCACCATGGCCAGCATCTCCGCTCCAAAGAAGCACAACAAGACTCAATCGACTTATGTAAGTCCAGCAATGCCACCAGGCTGCGGCGGATGACCCCATCCAACCGGCCTGATCTCTGTCCGCCATAGGTGGATCGTCTTGGTCTCCCTTGGTGAGCCCAGGTGCCATGACCCCTTCTTCAATACTAACACCAGGCCTTCGATAACACCGCCACAACCGTGGCCGCTTCGCAGATGCGTAATGCATTGAACGCATTGGCCGACACTGTGAGCGACTCCGACGCCCAGAACAGATTTGAAAATGAGATGGACTCGTTCTTTGCTCTCTTCAGAAGATATCTCAGTGACAAGGCCTCCGGCAACACCGTCGACTGGGAGAAGATCAAGTCGCCTTCTCCAAGCGAGGTTGTCCAGTACTCCACCTTGGAAGACTCCACTGCCAACAACTTGTCCAAGCTTGCTGTGTTGAAGTTGAACGGTGGTTTGGGTACCTCCATGGGGTGCGTGGGTCCAAAGTCCGTGATCGAGGTCAGAGACGGAAACACCTTCCTCGACTTGTCCGTGAGACAAATCGAGCACTTGAACAGAAAGTACGATGCCGACGTGCCATTGTTGTTGATGAACTCCTTCAACACCGATGCCGATACCGCCAAGATCATCAAGAAGTACCAAGGCCACAGAATTAGAGTCAAGACCTTCAACCAATCCAGATTCCCAAGAATATTCAAGGACTCGTTTTTGCCAGTCCCAGAGTCCTTCGATGACTCCTTGGAGGCATGGTACCCACCAGGTCACGGTGACTTGTTTGAATCTTTGGTTCAATCTGGTGAATTAGATGCCCTTTTGGCTCAAGGTAGAGAAATCTTATTTGTTTCCAACGGTGACAACTTGGGTGCTACCGTCGACACCAAGATCTTGGACCACATGATTGAAACCGGTGCCGAATACATCATGGAATTGACTGACAAGACCAGAGCCGATGTCAAGGGTGGTACTTTGATAAACTACGAAGGTCAAGTGAGATTGTTGGAAATTGCTCAAGTTCCAAAGGAGCATGTGGAAGAGTTCAAGAGTATCAAGAAATTCAAGTACTTCAACACCAACAACTTGTGGATCAACTTGAGAGCCATCAAGAACTTGGTTGAACAAAATGCTATTCAAGCCGAAATCATTCCTAACCAAAAAACCATTTCCATTGGTAACTCGGACATCAATGTTTTGCAATTGGAAACCGCTGTTGGTGCTGCTATCAGACATTTCAAGGGTGCCCATGGTGTCAATGTTCCAAGATCTAGATTCTTGCCAGTCAAGACTTGTTCTGACTTATTGTTGGTCAAGTCCGATTTGTTCTACTTGGAGCACGGTGCATTGAAATTGGACCCAACCAGAGATGGATTCGCTAACCCATTGATTAAATTGGGATCTCACTTCAAGAAGGTCAGTGGATTCCAAACCAGAATTCCTCACATGCCAAAGATCTTGGAGTTGGATCATTTGACCATTACTGGTAACGTTAACTTGGGTAGAGGTGTTGTCTTGAAGGGTACCGTCATTATTGTTTGTAACGATGGTGAAAAGATCGACATTCCTAACGGTTCCATTCTTGAGAATGTTGTTGTTACCGGTAAGTTGACTATCTTAGAACATTGAGTTCTCTTCGAAATGTAATTAGTAATGATCGAACGTTCCTCCGATTTAATGTAGTCAACTTCAAACTCTTCCCTAGCACTAATTGTTCATACATGGTTTTTGAGTAGATTACGAGTATAGTACACTACAGTGAAGAGACAATATGAAACTATAACCATTGATAGTTATTTGATGCAATTAGAGAAAGCAATAGTGTATAATCATTTATTATGCGATAAATTGAAATTCATGTACAGGGTCATCCGGGAGGTATTAAGTTAGATTGGATTATGACACTCTAATTTTCGGCAAGCAAATCATAGGCAGGTTGCAAGTCTTCGTCACCTTCATAGGATTCCAAGAACGCTACCAAGGCTTTCTTATGTTGTGCAACCTTTTCTGACACTTCGGGGACCATTCTTTTGGATTCGTCAAGAACCTCTTGAATCTTCTTTATTTCATATTCGTCCCCGTTTTCGCTCTTTTTTTGGGCCAAAAACTTTTCGTTTTCCTTGACTTCTTCCTTGTACAATTGCTCTTCCTTGACGAGACGCTTAAACGCGTTAATCTTGATTTTTAATGGAGTGGGTGACATTGTTTATCCTGGATCAAGGCCACCAAAACATGTTTTCTCGCTTACATTGATGGTAGTGCGCCTACCGCATTACTAGGTAGTCCAGTAGCTGGTAGATAAGGTGAGAAACACAGTGTCGGCAGAATAGTGCCACAACAGAGGTTAAATTAAGTAGACGGTGAAGATCTAAACACCGATGGCCAACTCAAATAACAAGCCTCCCGGGTATTCAAAAAGCCAACCTACCAAAACTTGCACCAACTGAAGTGGAGAATAAGCCAGCAAGTGCGAGTGGTTAATTATCACAGAAATTATTTCAGCCCTAAGCTCTGAAATTGTGGCTTTATCGTGATGCTTCATGGTGGTTACTGTCGATTGTAAAGCCGTTTCAGCAGCTGTCTTAACACGATTTTTTCAACTTATTCCGGGCACTGACTTCTACTAGTTCCAAGAGTCCTCCGTGACAGGCACAAATTAGCGAGCAGGAGAAAAAACCCCTTTGGGATTTAACAATTAGCTTTGTGGATTAGGTTTGCTAATAATCTCCAAACAATCAAGTCAAGAAATTTCAAGTTGACCAATTTAAAGTTCAGTAGAGCCGTTACAGATCAGATCAGATAAGCTTTAAATTGTCCACTCTGGCTGCAAATTAATCTGGACAACATTCCTTTGGCTGTGGTGAGTAATATTACTGGCATAAGAATATATTATCTGCACACACTAAACAAAACAATTGACGGATGCAAATAGTAGGTCACCGCAGAGCAGTGGTCGGAATAGCTTAATCTTGAGCAAGCTCTGCTAAACTCATACTTTTAGGCTGTGGAAAAGCAGTTGAATGGCCCGAAGATCAGCTCATCTTGATGTTTCTGAACTCAAAGCACAACTTCTCTTGGTTCCAACCGCCCGAACCCATGCCATTGGTGAAGCCATCCTTGACATGACGGGACTTGATGGCATAAACCACTTTCTTTTCATCAATCTCGACGATGGAATTGTGCCATGGAGTCGGGATATGAAGAAGATCAGACAAGGTGGGACTTTCGTGGTCTTCAAGGGAATTGATCACCAAGCAGTCCTCTGAAGCCAAGAGCTTGATACCATACTTGGGGCCACAGTTCTTATGAGCATGGATAGAAAACCTGAGACAAAATGGGAAAATGAGTTCCACCAAATTAGAATAGGCATCGTTTCGCTAATGGTTAATATCCTTCAAAAGGGTCTTCGACCAGGGTCTACTTTCAAAATTTCATACGTACCTTGATCATTTCAAAGGCCACCTTGGAAACAATCTTTTTGAACTTTTTGCGGGAGGAGGAGGTGGCCACAGGGTGGTATTGCAAATCTTCCGTCATAAACCTAGAGAATCCTCGATACAAGAACAACCTGGGGTGCTTTGGGGTGCTGATGTCTTTTTCCAACTTCCCAAAGTCTGTATCACAGCTCTTGATCAAAATCTTGCGGCAGATCTCAGCTTCTTCACTTACTTTTGTTCCCAAATGATGATGGATTTGAATATCGTCTACAAGAGCATTATCAAATCTAGAGTCCTGAAGAGAAAAAATGTCCACCAAAGAGAAGAATTTGATAGGATCATCATCCTTAGGCTTGATGTCCAAATAAAGTTGTTTTAGAGCAGCAGAATAAACATCCACCTGCTCATCATCAACTGCAACTAAAGGTTAGTCTTCACATTGGATTTTAAAACCGTCATACATACTGCAATCACTGAAAACATGCCCATCACTAACAATCCATATTTTGATTCCTGGCTTGTATATCTTCTTAACTTTCCCAGCAAAGCTTATCAACCTGTTGAGTGCCAACTGCTCTCCTTTATCTGGTAGAGCCCCAGAAACCTTCTCCAAATTCGAGGATTTGCAAGGAAAGGCTGGCAAAACTGCTTCAATAATAGTTCCACGAGAAGTGAAAAAATCAACCACTTCTTTAAAGTATTGCTCTCCACCAAAATACCATTCGTCGTTTTCAACGGTATTCTTCAATTCACTCACAAACAATTCAGTAACGAATTCTGTCTGAATCTGATAATAGGAAAACTTATCTTTGGGGAAGTTGATGCTAGAAGTACGAAGAACCAATCCAATAAACCAAGCCTCAAAAGTAGTTGGCAGTAAACTAACAGTGATTACTCCCACCCAATGATCTTCTTTGGCCCTTTCCCAAACAGTATAGTTTCCTAGTTCGATAACCCAGAAGTCTTCATGTTTAATTCTGTCTCCACAAATAATTGTTTTCAAAAGATTGGGTGGATAATCAAGACCAAAACTCCTTTCGCTCAAAAACTCTGAGGAATCCCTGCTATATATTAAGCGGAACTTAGTGTAAATTGTATTGGGAAGGTACCCGTCTGCCGCTTCTTCAGAACTTGAAGAACTTGAAGAAGATACAGAAAATTTATGATCAGTCATCGTTATGCTTCAATAATTATTCATTGATTAACAAGAATCAAATGCTAATATTTATAAGCCTTTAAAACAAGTAAAATCAGGAACTAAAATGTAGAGCTATCTCATGCATTCAAAATAATCCCTTCCTAAATGAAGCAATTGGCAGAAAGTTGTTCTACGGTTCATTCACCAAAAGACCACGAGCTCATTATGGAATGAATAACAGGAACACCAGAAAAATAAAATTCAACTTGTGTAATTCCAAACGGTTTCAAAAAGGTTAAACTTAAAAGTCAGATGGGTTAAATAATTAAATGAATCAGTTAATTGCTCGCAGAGCAATTTCTTGGCTATGTAGGTGTATAGAGATATATAAGTCACTTGAGTTGTACCGTAAAAAAAATCACATATACGCCAGGTATCAAAATGATTGATGACGTTACATTGCCAATAATATTGTCAACTGTCATTTGTATTTTATTTTATCAGTTACTTGTTATTATTTTACCGCCCCTAAGTTTTCCGAAGAATATCCCAACCATACCTTTCTATGTTTCATTTCTTAGTTCCTACACGAAACTTGATCAATGCCAAATATATGAAATATATTTGAGAGAAAAATTAGAGAAGTATGGGGCTGTGAAAATCTATTTTGCTTCTAGATGGAATATCTTAGTTACCAGACCAGATTATTTACTTGAAATCTTGAAAAATGACCGGGTATACACCAAAAGTGGCAACCATGAAAAAATCCCCAACTCGGTGTTGGCTTCATACACCGGGGACAATATTATTAGTGCACACGGTGATCTCTGGAGAACATACAGAAATTTAATTAGCTCAAACATTCAGTTTCCAGATATTCTGCATATTCAGCAAAATACGAAAAAGTACGCGGAAATCTTAAGGAAAGAGCTTGAAACCAAAGGCAGTACAATTGCAGTGACCAACCTTCTACAGAATTACTCATTACAAAACATTGGTCAATCTGTTTTGGGAGTCAATTTTAACACCTTGGAAAACCAACAGTCTGAATTGCACAAGAAAATTCTTTATGTTAAGCAGCAAATCTTCAGACCTTTCTACTTGAACTTTCCATTTTTTGACAGCCTACCCATTCCCAGTCGTCAACAGGCCAGAAAGGAGGTGGCTAAATTTAGAGAGTATTTCTGTAACCTCATCAGGCTGGACAGAGATCGCAATACGAAAAATGCAACCAACAGTCTTCTCGAGGCTTTGCTGGCCGGGGAGATAACCGACAAACAATTTGCCGATAATGCTATTATAATGATGGTTGCAGGTCACGAGAATCCTTTATTGTTAATGTTATCCCTCTTTTATGTTCTTGCCAAATACCCGGATACTCAGGATGCCATCAGGCAACAAATGTCTGGAATGAAAGATCCCGAGACTAGCCCTTTACTTCTGGCCACAATTTATGAGACTTTGCGTATGTTTCCACCTTTGGGGCAGTTGATCAATAAGAAGACGTCGGAGGCTGTGATCCTCGGAGATAACATCAGAATACCCCCGGGGACCTACGTTGGTTACAACAATTTCGGTACAGGAAGGGATAGGCAAACGTGGGGCGCCGATGCAGATGAGTTCAAGCCTCTTCGATGGGGCCAAACCACCGAACAAATTGCTCAGAATTATGGTGAAGCCAAACGTTCCCTCAAGTTTTCTGCGTTCCATGGGAAAAAACGTGCTTGCTTGGGAGAAAAATTGGCCCTTATCGAGGCGAAGTGCTTGATATCTGAAGTGGTGATGAATTTTGACCTCAAACTAGACCCCACTTGGCATGAGAGAATGACACCTGCTGGTCCCATATGTCCCATGATGTTGCGACTTCAAATTGAGCCACGCCACCCTTAGGCTATTGTACATGTTCTCTACAATAGAATAGGCGTAATGCCGTACTTGTTTTTCCGCTTGATGTAGCTGTGTGTATTTCGAGCCCTTAGATTGGCTCAAGTTTGAGCTCAATTTCTGGACCCTTTCATAAAGAATATTTGCTCAAGGGCCTCAAAAAAAATATTTTTGCAGCCATTCCGTAAAAGGAAAGCGCTCGCATGGTTACGAGCACGACATCCCATCAAATGCATTAACTGCAACCAGTGCATCCTGCGTAATTGACATATTAACAGGATTACCTCTGGGTACATTCCCTGACATGTCCAATTTGACTCACCATCGCACAATTGTTTTATATTGAGCGAGATCGGACTACCTTCTTCCCTCTTTTCTTCCATGAATTGCGATGAGTGAATCCTCGCTAGCTAAAGATGCCGTTTCCGATTCCCCCATCACGAAGGACCTAGAGGTCTCCATGCCCGTCCAGCAGCCACCACCTTACACTGCATTCTCGCAAAGCAGGAGGACCTTGATCTTAGCTATAGTGACCTTTGCTGGCTTTTTAGGCCCTGTCTCCGGAAACATCTACATCCCAATATTGCCCCAACTTCAACGAGTTTTCCATGTTTCTGCTACCACCATTAATGCCACGGTGTCGGTATTCATGGCAGTGTTTGCAGTCGCCCCTTTGCTATGGGCATCTTGGGCAGATCTCGGTGGCAGAAGAACCCTCTACTTAGTGTCTTTGGTGATTTTTATCATTGCCAATGTGCTATTGGCAGCTGTTCCAGCCAACATTGGTGCGTTGTTCGTGCTAAGAATAGTGCAAGCATTCGGTGCCTCTTGTGTCATGTCAGTTGGGGCAGGAACAGTGGCAGATATAACTCCACCTAAGGACAGAGCCAAGGCAATTTCCTACTTCATGTTGGGCCCGCAGCTTGGCCCCATCTTGGGCCCCATAATTAGTTCAATTGCTATTCATGGGGCATGGAGATGGATTTTTGGGTTTTTGGCTATTCTAGGTGGTGTCGCCTACTTCATAATATTGTTTCTTCTCCCAGAAACGCTTAGGTACTTGGTGGGAGATGGAACCTATTGGATGGATAGAAACTCGTGGTTTGTTCCGCCAAAGCTCTTCCAGAGGAAAGTGGTGCTGGACAGCCCAAGATTCCCCAAACCTCCCAAGATCGGGGTCAATAACCTCTGGACCCTCTTGAAGTACAAACCAGTATTCCTTTGTTCACTTAATGGTGGTCTATTATTTGCATCTTTCTACGGTATGAGTGTCACCTTTGCCCATATCCTCCAGAATAACTACCACTTTACCAACCTACAAACCAGTTTGTCTTACATCTGTCCCGGAGTTTCGCTAGTGGCAGGATCCATCATTGGAGGCCGTCTTTCTGATCACTTGAGAGCAAGAATTGAAAAGAAAAACCCTGGAAATTACGTTCCTGAACATCGATTTTCCATTCAGGTTGTAGGGTTGATCATTTCTATGGCTGGAATCTTGGGCTATGGATGGTGCGTTGATAGGCATGTTCATGTGGTTTCGGTGTTTGTGTTCACTTTTTTGGGTGGCTTTGGGATGACGTGGGTGTTTGTAACCAATACCACATACTTGACGGAGTGTTCTACTGGCCAACCTGCTACCATGGTGGCATTGGGCAATTTAATGCGAAATGCCGCCGCCGCAGTCTCCTCCGCTGTAATTAACAAACTAATCGAACGAATGGGGTTCGGGTGGTGTTTTACTGGACTCGGGCTACTTGATCTTATTGGTATTGGTATTGTGCTCTTACTCATATTCTATGGTCCAAGATGGAGAGCGGAATTCAAGAATAAGGCGTAATTTTCATAATTCATCCTAATTTATCCTACATAAAAAATAATATGCTTCAAACCTAAATAATTTTCGCTGGAAAAATGCAGTAGTTACTCGATAATACGGTTGAACCTCTGGAAGTTACACCAGAAAGGTTATATTGATGCTGGGATAGTTTGGGAAACTATATTGCTCTTTATTACTCGGAAATTGTGCTAATGAGATGACTCCATTCATTGGCCAATATTGAGTTTTCCTTATCGGCCTAGTAAAATGCTCTCTACTTTAGTATGTTTCATATAAATGTTACATCGATTAAGCCCAAAAATTCATCTATCTACCCCAAAACGATGTCAGAGAACAACAAGGTAGCTGATGTATCAGCAGAGCCTGGTCTGGATATGATTAAGGATGTAACTCTTAGCCAGCAGGTTTCCCAAACCTCGGTGAAAAATGTGAGCAATTCGGATCTAGAAGACCAGGAACAAGACAAGCATGCTTTGTGGGCCAACAAAGCGGTTTACAGAGCTTGGTTACTACTTTGCTTTACCACTGGACCTGTGGCTTCGATGTCGAGGACTTACGTACCAGCAGCAATCCAGTCTGCTGGAAGAGCGGTGGGTAGAACTAAAGCCGGACGGAAATGTGGTTTCAAGGGGAATGATTGTTATGTGAAGTTTGGTACCGGAACAGTTCATTTCACTTCGTATGTGCTTTATTTAAGAGCCATCGGTACTGCTGTTGAGGGAGTGGTGGCTATTTTCTTGATGGGTATAGCAGATTATTCCAACTATCGTAAATGGATCTTGATTGGATCCATTTTCCTTTACGGTGTACTTGCCTTACCCTTTGCTGGTTTGACTGATGCCAACTACTCTACTTTGAGAGGACTTTCAGCATTGTATGCTTTGATTAGCATCGATAATGGTGTATACCAAATCTTGGAAGGTTCATATATTCCGTTGTTCATGAGAGCCTCCACCCCCAAAGGCACAGTACCAGAGGATATTAGGAGAGAGATGGTATTGAAAAGAGGCTCTGTTGTTAGTGTCATGGGTATTTTTCTTGGTAACTGTGGTGGTATTGTTGCCCTTTTGATCGGTATCATTATCACCTATGGCAGAGGTGGCCCCATGAAGGATGGCTATCATAACTTTTTATTGGCCATTACTATTGCAGGTGCAGTGACTGTGGCCTTTTCTATTCTTTCTTCGTTTTTCATTCCCAGTGTGACTGGTAAGACCAGACCAAAAGGAGTATTTTTGCCTTGGTTAAGTGTGAAGAGATTTATTGAGTTGATCACCAAGATTAGAGAATATCCCCATGCTTTCATCTATTGTGTTTCCTGGGTGATTTGGAATGTGACCTTTGATAACTTCATGAGTGTATTCGTGTTACTTTTCAGATCTACTCTTGGCTTGGGCTCTTCAGATGGAGAGTACACCGTCTACACCTTTATGTCCTTTGTAATCGCCTCTATCGGGTCTTTGGCTTGGATGTTCATCTACCCAAGAACAAAGATCGGCATCAAATCTTGGGGATACGGTTTCTTGCTCTTTTCTTTGTTTGCAAACTTCTGGGGCTGTTTGGGTATCAGCAAGCACACCAAGGTTGGATTCAAGCATCGGTGGGAATTCTGGTTGTTTGAAGTGTTCTATGCATCCAGCTCCTCTGCCATGAGATCCTTGAATAGAACGGTCTACAGTACGTTGCTTCCTGAAGGGGAAGAAGCCCAGTACTTCGGGTTGGAAATCATGTTGGGTATCGCTACTAGCTGGATCGGTGGGTTGGTCAATGCCACTATTCAAGACAGGACCAACAACGACAGATATCCATTTTTACCCAACGTCTTCTTGGTTTTAGCAGCTGTGATCTTGTACTACTTTGCAGACATCGAGAAGGGAATGAAGGATGCTGAAAAGTTGATGGCCACAAACTCTTTTCAAGAAGATATCACTAAAGGAGACTATCAAAGCACCTTGGAAGGTGATGAAATCTCCAAAAAAAACCCTCCTGTAGCGTTCCAGTAAATAGTGAGTATGTATGTTAATTATCAAGCTTTTAATACATCTTTGTGGGAATATATGGCAAGTAATAGTGTTCCTGATTCCATCAATCAACTGAGACAGTATATAATATAGGCAAGAACAATACCCATCCAACATAAGCTTCGTTCCTCATGGCCCAATGGTCAAGGCGTCTGGCTACGATTAAGTAACCACTTCTAGGTTGGAACCAGAAGATTCCAGGTTCGACTCCTGGTGGGGAAGCTACTTTTTTGATTCATTTCGGGAATAACGGTCCGCGCACGACCCAATATCTCTATGAGCTAATGGATCAGCTGATATCTAATTAATCATCACCATGCTTTCTGCCCCAATTAACATCCAAAAATGGATCAAGGAGAACAACCACTTGTTACAGCCCCCGGTAAATAACTACTGTCTTCACCGTGGGGGCTTCACAGTGATGATTGTTGGAGGTCCCAACGAAAGAACCGATTATCACGTTAACCAAACACCCGAGTATTTCCACATGTTCAAGGGCAGTATGTGTTTGAAAGTGGTGGATGAAGGTGAGTTCAAGGACGTGATAATTGAGGAGGGTGACTCCTTTTTACTTCCTGGGAACGTTCCCCATAACCCGGTCAGATTTGCCAACACTATCGGATTGGTGGTTGAGCAAGATCGCCCCCAAAATGTCAATGATAAGCTCCGCTGGTACTGCCTGAAGTGCAGAGAAATCGTGCACGAGAAGGAGTTCTATTGTTACGATCTTGGAACCCAAGTCAAAGAGGCCATTATCGCCTTTGATGGAGACATTGAAGCCAGAACTTGCGGCAATTGTGGAACCTTGAACTACTCAAAACCACAGGCACCTCCTCAAGCACCATGAGCCAGCCGGACTGATCTCTCTCAGAAGGGACCGGCGATATCTCACATATGAATTATGATGCAACTATGAACATTAGCACTAGGAATACAATCAATGCAAAAGGACGGAGTCCAACCCACCAAAAACAGATTCCGTACACATCTCAGCAATTCTTTATATTCTAGACATTTATAAAACTATGGACACGACAAAATGGCGCTAATGTGACTTGGAAGTCAAGAGCTCTTCTCCCTTCTCAAATGCCCAGTCGACGGCTGCTTCCACCGGCTCATCGAAAACGTATGGCAATAATGGCACGATGGCCAACCCTACACCCACCGGACCATAGGTTCTTAACACCTTGGGTGCATTCTTGAAGAACACCGAGGAATAACGCACCGAGCTGTGAATGGTGAATGCAGGCAACCCCATGGAGGCAATACTCTGGAAAATACCTCTTTTGATCAGGAACAACCTCCAGTCGTTATCCACGGCCGAAGGGTGTGCTGTTAAGAATGCCTGGGCGGCAACCGGGTCCTTCTCGGGAATGTTGGTGTCCCAAGGTCTCAACCCAGGAGTCCACCGTCCCTCGGCCTTCATCTTGACGATCCACGAGAAGTACGACACGTCTCCCAAGATGTACATCCACGACACACCATAGCCAGCCTTGACCAAGTATGGATGTGCTACTGGACGGAACGATTCGCCAATGTCGGAAGTGTACGCAACGTAACGATGGGAGGCTCTCAAGATAGTCCGGAGACGGTTGGCGTAGGCTGTGTAACGAAGCCCAGATTCCTGGGTGAGCTTGTCCTCGTCCTGGACAGAATCAAGGGGTTGTGGAGGCTTTTCGATTGAAGTCATTGTTTTTATTTGGAGAAGTGAATTGGTGTAACAGAAGAGGATGCCATGTGGTTCAGCGATATCTAGTTCGCGGTAGTGGTCGTGGGGGTGCATAGTGGCAATGTGGGGGGCAGTGGCACTAGCGAGGCAAAGAGAAAATAGAACAATAGCACTACATGTTTTGGAGACGCTGCAGATGGATTGGGAATGGGGCAGATTGGAGGGTTTGTTGTAGGGCAATGCTGTCAGGTTTGGGGAGGCCAAAGGTGCTGTTGGTGTTTTTTTTTGTTGGTGTGGGGAAACTATTCAAAAAGCGATAACAAACATGTCCAGCTGAAAAATCGACTGTAGCATAACTTAGTATTTTTTTTAAGGGTGGCGT
This sequence comes from Suhomyces yuchorum, assembly GCA_030571845.1. Taxonomy (NCBI): domain Eukaryota; kingdom Fungi; phylum Ascomycota; class Pichiomycetes; order Serinales; family Debaryomycetaceae; genus Suhomyces; species Suhomyces yuchorum. Next base: position 568,101 of record JAJLYW010000003.1, on the reverse strand, counting down.
TGTTTGGGGATGAGAGGGCACACAGTCGAAGATTGGAGAAGCTGCGGCATAGGTTGAACGGGAAAAAGTAGCGAAGGTGTAGCGAATTGTCACAAGAGGTTTACCTTTAGATGATATTCGGCTGTAGCATATTCTAGACCTTGACCCCAGGCTTGGGACAGTGTTATGGTGTCTTCTGGGGTATGTGATGTTTATTTAAAGCCAAAGTTGGGGATAAGTTCAGTATCTTAAAAGCCTCAAATTTCTGTCAAAATTAGAGGAAAAAGTGCTCGACAGATACTGGAATGTTGATTCTAGCACGTAAAGGGATGAATAAAGATGAGATTAATGACTCTTGTCTCGAATGCCTTCCAATAACATGCCATTTATCGTTTTTAGTAGGGTGTTGGTGCTCCATTTATTTCACTGGAACTTATGCGCCAGGGAAGCAATTAAACAAAAAAGCGGTTCAAATGTCCTACAACTACCCTCTAGATGACAACCAGGCTGTTTCCATCCCTACTACCAGCTGGGTAGTTCTGGGTAGTTGGATGGGTTCTGGTGGGATATTCGCAGCCATAGCCACCGAATTACGTAAGCTGAGGTCCATAAATAATCGGTAGTTATCAACTAGTGCTACTACAAAGATGAAGCTTACTTTGGTGATCAGGTTCGCTGCCACCAATCCGATACCGGATTTGAAGATTCCGTTGTCAATCAACTTCGATAGAGATGAAGTCAACAAGTTGGTCAATGTTGCATGGATGAAGAACGTTATACGTGGCAAGATACCGTCCACCACTAAAAACCGGCTTCGGTTGATCTACAACGGTAAGGTGTTGAATGAGAAAACCGACTTTAGAAAAGAGGTTTTTGAGCCTAAGATATCCCAAAATACCACCGATACCACCCAAGAAGGGCCCAGCAGTCAAAATGCACCTAGTCCCTCAGATTTGGACATCTACATCCACTGTGTGGTGGGAGAGCAATTAACATCCCAAGAATTGGCCCAAGAAGCTCAGTTAGATAACCGCCCACAGGAAGTTAGCACAACACCGCAGGCTGCTGGATTTGACCGCTTGCTCCAGCAGGGGTTCAGTCGGGAAGATGTGCAAGAACTTAGATTACAGTTTCTGGCCCTTTATGCTCCTACATCCACCAATGATGCGGGGGATATTGTGGACGTAGAAGAGGAAGAAAACCGTCAAAACACCATACGGATGATGGAGGAACGTGTTTGGAACGAGTTTTCTTCCACCGGAACGAATAATGAGAATGTGGAACCAGCGGGGGTGGCAAATACGGCAGGTCCCGTGGATGCACAGGTTCAAGGATTGTCTTTGGCCGACATCAACATGAACAACGAGAATTTCGATATCATCTTCGGCATGTTGATAGGTATTTTCTTGGGGGCAGTAAGCATCATTTTCTTCTTATCAGACGCACATCTCTTTAATGATGTTCAACAAAAGCTGATTATGTTTGGTGCAATGATAAACTTGGTGTTTGGCATGTTCAAGCTTGCTCTTTAGTCTATGACAAAGGGTTACTGGGGTCAAAGTACGGACCATGTTGAGGTTAACTACGATCAACTCGAATGACATTGGTGTGAGGACTGCTTATTTCAACACAAGGAAACCACAGGGGATTGATCGCTACGAATTCCATTATTTGATGATTTGAAGAATCAAGAGGCAAATAATTCAGGAACAGGATTAATAGGATAGCAATATACAAGTATCAAAGAAGTTAGGGTTGTATGGATGCTAGAATGAAAACAATGCAGAAATAGAGTTATTGAAAGAAGAAAGGGGATCTGATTCCTGAAGGTCCTTCGATCCAAGTTGGGATAAAAGGAAAAGACTGATCAATTATTAATACCAGGTTCAAGCAGAGTAGGTTGGAATTGTTAGAGCAGGTTGGAATTGTTAGAGCAGGTTGGAATTGTTAGAGCAGGTTGGAATTGTTAGAGTGGGTTGGAATTGTTAGCGCGGGTTGGAATTGTTAGAATTGGTTGGAACGGTTCAAGTTACATGTACAGTTCAAGTAAGTTTGACTTCCAAGCGCTACAATAGCAAATTAGACCTCCAGTATCCATCCGGAATTTCCCTGGTTGTTGACACTTGCATGCATATCCCCTCATAAACGTTAATTGCAATTCAACGTCACGTCAAACATATCGAAGTGAAGAGGGGACCAACTGCCAAGGGCCAGAATGCTTAGGCCCACGTCACACGTGACTCGGGCAGGAGTTTCTACAGAATGTTTGATCCACCAGCCCTCACTTGTGCGTGATAGCTGCACAAATGAAAGGGCGTTAAGATGATCGATGTCCAAAAGGATGTTATTCCCGCCAGGAACTTGACGCTCGCCAACTCGTAGGGATATCTGAAAAAGACAAGCAACACGGTAATAGCTCTGGCTGCCGCACGCCGAACATCCAAGGGGATGCGGTTGCTTATATAGTCCCGCGCTCCGTTACCCGGCCACTAGGGCTCATCACCTCCTCCCCACCGCACCCACTGCAGCCAACGCCGAGGGGTGTGCAGGACGCATGCATGCACACCAACAATATAGTAAGTAATAGCCATAACACATGCACTGCAAGGGTTCAGTCCCGGTCCTCGACAGCGCACGCCGGCCCTCGGGCGCGGGCCCTGGCCAAGCAAGAAGGGGACCACGGTGTCACACCCAAGGGTTCCCAGTCCCGAGCAAACCCTGTTTGGGTCGGTGGATTTAAGCAGTTCCCCTCGCCTGGGAAACTCCGATGAATGTGGGGATCAACGGAAGGCGATATGCAGGCCAATCCCCTGCATCTGGATCAGAGCTATTGTCACCAACCACTCGAGGCCCAGCACCATACGCCATCCACGCCATGGTGCGGTTCATGGCATGATGTCGCGAGAGTGTATACCCGGAGGGTGTCGGGAATGGAACCCCCTGGCGCTGCCGAGAGCAGGACATGGTTCGATAGGCGCCCGTCACGTGACGGACCACCACCTACTGGGGGACCCCGTTCCCACCAGTCTCGGCCCCATGAAGCCCATGGTGGGTCAATCCTCGCTGGATCGCCAGCACCACAGGCGGCGGCTACAGGCGCCGTCGCTACCGCCGCCAGATCTCGCTGTCGGTGCCTATGACTCAACTAGAGCACCGCGGCACGTGACCCCGGTACCGGCATTACAACCGCTACCATGCCACTCTCCTCCACGCGGGGTTGTTCCCTACAATAACCAGTTTTCGCCCGGTCCTTTCCGACTACTTAACACCGACTCCTGATCTGCCAATTTGTTTCTGGCTATTACTACCAAGTTCTGCTCCTCCGTTGTCCTCCAAGGCATTGCATTGAATTGAAGCAACAGCACCACAGCAACTAACAGCAACTACGTCCACCATGTCAGAACCCAAGCCTTTACCATTCATGTACCAGTTCGCTTCTGGCGCCATTGCCGGTGTGTCAGAGATCTTGGTGATGTACCCATTGGATGTGGTCAAAACCAGACAACAATTGGACACCACCGGCGCCTACAACGGTACCATCAGGTGCTTGAAGAAGATTGTCAAGGAAGAGGGGTTCTCCAGATTGTACAAGGGTATTTCTGCTCCCATCTTGATGGAAGCCCCCAAGAGAGCCACCAAGTTTGCTGCCAACGACGAATGGGGTAAGTTCTACAAGAACTTGTTCGGAGTCAAGACCATGTCGCAATCGTTGGCAGTGTTGACCGGTGCCACTGCCGGTGCCACAGAGTCTTTTGTGGTGGTGCCATTCGAGTTGATCAAAATCAAGTTGCAGGACAAATCGTCCCGTTTCAACGGAATGGGCGATGTGGTCAAGCACATTGTCAAGACCGACGGTGTATTGGGTTTGTACAAGGGGTTGGAATCCACCTTGTGGAGACACATCTGGTGGAACGCAGGTTACTTCGGTTTGATTCACCAGGTCAGAAACCTCATGCCCAAGCCAAAGACCTCCACCGAGAAGACCCTCATTGACTTGACCTGTGGTACCATTGGTGGTACTTTCGGTACCGTGTTGAATACTCCTTTCGACGTGGTTAAATCCAGAATCCAAGCCGGTTCCACTAGATACATATGGACTGTTCCATCCTTGATCATCGTCGCCAAAGAGGAAGGTTTCCGTGCATTATACAAGGGTTTCATCCCTAAAGTCTTAAGATTAGGTCCAGGTGGTGGTATCTTGTTGGTGGTATTCACTGCCTGTATGGACTTCTTTAGAACCATCCAATAATAGTGTATATAGCTCATCTGCCTTACTCGTTTCACTTCAATGATGTTTATGACTCTAGCTAGCCTATGATCAATTTTAAGTCGTTCTCAAACAGTAATATACTACTTAAATTCTTCCCTAAAGACACCTATAAATATACGAAGAAGCTCACCTTCTTTAATATGTTCAGCAAGCTCATCTTTGTCGATGTATTGCATGGTCTCCAGGTATTTATAGCTCCTAGATTCGACTCCATTGTGTGAATCGTCTTGGAAAGTGAACTTATTAATTTCAGATACTAATTCAGGTGAATCGAAATCGTAATCAAACATATCAAGCTTTTCATCTTTGGAGCATTCCTTGGCCTCCTGAGTGAGGAAGAACCGCTCTTCAAAATAATCAAGACATCCTTTCAACCTGTTCAAATGTCCACAGTCTTCAAGTTCATATTCGATAATCAATTCATTGATCACTTCATAATTCAATAAAATACCATAAATCAAATCATAGTTAATCGAGCGAAAAATTCCTCCGTGACTTATCTGAGACTTGTCAGTTGGTGCCATCCCCTCTTGGTATTGAATCACATCATTGAATCTAGGAAGAAGCAAGAAATTGAGTATTACAAAAATTTCTTCCACCAAAGATTTCAATATAGGTAGTTGCTTTAATGCCACGAAGTATTTAGATTGAATGAGCTTTTGTCTTTTGATAAACTTCAATAAATTGAACAATGTTGTGTGAAATTCTTGCCATTGATATCTTTGAAGCTCTATTTCGGGATGCTTTCTGAATTCGTTCAATATTTGAAATAAGACGTTAAGCGCCATCTTGAAGTTCTCAAGGTTTAATTTGTTAGTTAAATTAAACCTGAGAAGATTCTGAACGACATCAAGAATATAGAACAAACTCGATTTGATACCAAATTTTCCATGGTCATTTGGTATTATTGGACTCTTCTGATGGCTGAGTTTCCACTTGAATTCATTCATATTATATTTCTTGATATTATCCAAGATCAAGACTGGTACCTCGTTTTCGTCATTTCCATGAACGCTAGGTGACGTGAGCTTTAATAATATCAGCAAAGAAAGCTTGGTAGTCATCAAAATACTTTCTGACTTGTATTGATATTGAAAAACGTATGATAACAAACACAACCATAATTCAAAAAGTTCAATTGATTTATTCGAGTTGATGTCAATATCCTCAATCTTTTCAATTATCTTGTTTTGCTGCCCAGTAAAAAGATTCAAGAATGATTTATTTTTTGTTAAAGTAGTCAATAAGATACTCAAGGGTAATAATTCTGGGAGTTCTAAGTAATCACTATCTTCGTTCATAGTGAGAACTTTTAGTCTACCTTCATAAATTTGTTGGATCTGCTTTAAGTACGGATCATCCACCTTGCCAATCAAACTGAGCACCTCATAATTATTAGTAAAAGAAGTAACCTGACCAACTGTATCATAGGAAACGTACAAGTTATCAGTAAATTTATTACTGGAGAACCAATTCAAGAATGAGGAACTCAGAATCTGATTCACTAGAATGTCTTCTCGGAAATTGTAACAATAGGTGAAATCCATCGCTAATATTGGAATATACCTAGATGATATCTCCCTTTTGTAGGATAAATGATCGTAGATTTTATGTTTAACCAAAAAATTTTCATATGTGTTGGGAATTTCACTATTCAATGTGGTGATATCCGATGAAAGGGTGGTTGAGTTTAAAGGAAGGAGACTCTGGGGTAGATTTGAAAGAGTACCAATGATTGTCAAGACTTTGCTTAATGTCTCTGCAGATAAAATAATTTTTGCAGCCCCAAATTTAGGTAGCTCGGAATCCGACTCTGATTCCGAATCCAGCAGAAGCACGTACGCGTTCGAGACTTTGAGCAAATTGTTGAAGGTGGGCATGAAATCAACTTTGAAAAATGTAAATATCAAACTTTTAATAATCACATGCTCATTGGTTGACTCTTTTTGAAATGAAATAGAGCAATAGAGAGTCTTGAGAATGTCAGATATAAGCAAAATAATGTCCTTAACCACACCTAGGTTTGCAAATTCTGTTTCTGATGATTTTTCAATCAGATCTATCGACAAGTCAAAGTACCATTTGATCTGAGTTAGTAATTTGTTTAAGATGGAGTCATTGAATACATCGACTGGTCCAGGCAATTGGAAAATACTGCTAACTGCATCAGATGATGCAGACTTCAGCTTTGTTTTCTTGAATATAGAGACATTTGTTTCATAGAGTGCCTGGAACCACACTTGAATAAATTCGATAATATTGGAGATCAATTCGTATCGCAATTGATCGTCAATATCATGGAATTGTCTGTTGATGGACTTGGTGGCAGACGACAATGAGGACACCGAGCCTTTTCTAGAATCCTTGGCTTCTGATATGCCGCCATTGGTGGAGTGGGACAGAGTTCTCAGCACAGAGTCGTCGCTCTTACCACTCAAGGTGGTGATATCGTCTCCATCTAGATCCTGTGGCAACGAAACCACCAGAACCATGCCATTCAATGCCGTGATATCGTCACCGCCCTCATCCAATTCAGGGTAGGACTTCCGATTCAACGCCGGAGGCCTTTCTGGCTCCAATCCTCCGTCTATGGGGAACTGTGTGGCATCTGCTAGCCAATGCAAGGAATTGACCAAGAGTCCCCGGAAGATGGTGATGTTTTCCGATTTGGGCCCGGTACTCCAACCGTCCTCTAGGTTCACTACCAAGGTGGACCTCAATGCATGGGGATGAACCGGAGTGGTAAAGAGGTTGTAGTAGAACTGGTGGTCTTTGGGCTGGCGTTGGCTAAAGATGGTGGCGTAGGGGGCAATGAGTTGATTTTGATGCAGGCTCATATTATTCAGTTCATTGAGACGCGAGTTGGACTAGACTCAACAAGATGATGGTAATTGGAGTAATTCAGATGATCCGAGATGAATCGCAAGTGGTACACCGCATGTCCAGTAAATAGTTACCGCGGGGTAGCGGGACATGTGTGCCAAGGCACAAATGCTACCACCAAGATTTCGCGAAGTTAGGGAAAAGGGCTGAGGAAATGGGGGGATATGTGGGCTTTTTTTTCCCTCAGTGGTACGGTATTATCCCTAAAGCGCGTGGCCCCTAGTGAACATTTGGGGCCAGCTTCTCACTAAATAGTATGGATTGGGCACAAATAGCGACAGTGTAGTGCGAAACTGGGGAGTTCCAAATTGTCCCTTTGGAGCATGTTTCCAGAGTTGATCTGTGTGTATTCCAAACATCGTCACATCTTTTGAGGTCATATAAAGCTCACAAGGGTCAGATATGCTGGACCACACTGAGGAGTATGAAATGGTGGACCAATTGCCCATTGAGCTCGAGTCGGGAAGGTCGTTTGACCATCGTCAAGGTCCCCTTGTGGATGATAGAAGAGACTCTTTAACGAGTACAAACTCGAGCACTTCCGAGTTCTTCGATGAAATAAATACCTTCAGCGGACGTTCAGGAGCCAAAGAAGAGGACTTCTACGACAGTCCATTTTTCCAGCGAGTTTGGACCTCATATAATGGCTCTAATGGGTTTAGCAAAAGGTCTGTTTCCTTGATTGGAGCTGTGGTGTTTATAATCTGGGCAATTGGCCTAATAATTTATTCCAACAAGTCGCCCATTCATGTCATATCAGATTACCACAACCGTCCAGTGATCGATACAGGTGGGAAGAACATAACCATAAACGAGTACAGTCCCAAATTCGACAACATCACCCTTGAATCGTATAGGAACGGTAAATACTATTCGTTCAGAAGAGATATACGATGGCTCCAACCTGAACAATACCACTCTAAACATCCTCGTGATGATTCGAGTTCTCGTGATAACTTGAGTGGTTACTATCTAACCAGAGGACCCAAGAATACCTTCAAAATAGGGCAGGTCCAAAGTGATGTTGCCAAAGACTTCATCAATGATCTGCAATTTGCTTATTCAAATAACTTCTTCACAATTCGGGACGTGAAGCTTAACCCAAACAAACCATACGATGATCCACAGACACCTCATATCGTGATAACAGACCAGGTAGGACAATGGAGACACCTGTCATTTGCCTTGTATTGGGTATTTCATAATGGAAACTTTGTTCCCGTGCAACCACCTACCGATAGTAAATCTAATCAACTTGAGCTTGAAAAGTTGCATTTTGTCGAATTTTCACCAAAAGGAGACTTCATCCTCTTTGGATATTCTCATGATTTGTATTTACAAGAGTTGGATTCTGGAAAGATAGAAAAGATAACGGAAAACGGTTCGAAGAACATTTTCAATGGAAAACCCGATTGGGTCTATGAAGAGGAGGTATTTGATGATGACCGGATGGTGTGGTGGTCTCCCGATCAAGAAAATTTCGTGTTTGTATCATTAGATGATACCAAAGTTCATGAATATGAATTAAATTATTACGTCAAGGAAGGAGATGAAGTTGGCACCCAATACGATTTGAACTACGATTCTCCTGTTGATGAGGCGAATCAATATCCTATAAAGACATCAATAAAGTACCCTAAACCAGGTACTCCGAACCCCATAGTCTCCATCTACAACTTCAATCTTTCAAAGAAGAAATTGACCAAGCTCGTTATAGAAGATGACGACCAGAAATTGGGCAACGACTTTATCTTTTACTCGGGCTCCTGGATAGATAATGACAATTTTCTCATGAAACATTCCGACAGAACCAGCACATTATTGAAAAAGTTGGTATATAGCCCTTCTGCAGGAGATATCATTTCAGCAGTCAGTTTCTTAGACACCAAGGACTACAATGGCTGGGTGGAGAAAATGACCCCAGTAACGGTTATTCCGGGAGAGAACAACAAATATGTTGACAAGGTTGTTGTCAATGGAAGACTCCATTTAGCCCTTTTTGACAGTGCAACTTCTAGCGATTATTCCAAACTATTAACAGAGTCTCATGATTGGAATGTGGAGCCCGGTGCACCGGTGGTCTATGATAAGAACGAACAATACATCTTCACCTTGTGCAACATAAGAAGCTCAATTACAAATGATCTAATTGGTATCGATGTTTCATCCAATAGTCAAGGGAAGATCATACACATTACTGGTTCCGAAACTGACGGTTTTTATGATGCCGATTTCAGCCCCAACGGTCAATTTTTGAATTTGAACTATCTCGGACCCTCGCAACCTTGGCAAAGATTGATAAGTATTGGAGACATTCATTTGTTGGAAGAGAACGAGATTGAAAAGCATATTTCGGAGCAGCCAATCGTTAATGCCTACGATGTCACAGCCAAGAATCTTAAGGACACCAATCTCCCAACAACCATCTACGAAGAAGTGACCATCGCAAAAAATGCCGATGGTTCTCCTTTGAAGTTGAACATGGTTGAGATTCTACCACCAAACTTTAATCCTACTAAAAAATACCCTGTCATAGTTAACGTATATGGAGGTCCAGGGTCACAAAACATCGACAAATCCTTTAAAGTTGAGTTCAATGAAATTGCAAGTGCACAGCTAGATGCTATTGTTTTGCAGATAGATCCGAGAGGAACCGGTGGAAAGGGTTGGGAGTTCCAATCCGCATCCAAAAACCGCATTGGATATTGGGAACCCCGAGACTTATCCACCGTGGTGGCCCATTACGTTCACAGAAACCTCAAGTATGTGGATAATAAGAAGGTCGCCATTTGGGGATGGTCTTATGGGGGATTCACCACGTTGAAGACACTTGAATATGATGCTGGTAATACATTCAAGTTCGGAATTGCGGTTGCACCTGTGTCAAACTGGTTATTTTACGATTCCATCTACACCGAAAGGTTCATGGGCCTTCCCTCGCAGAACGAGCTTTACAAGACATCAGGATGTATTTCCGAGTTCGATCACTTCAAGCATATTGACCGGTTCTCCATCATGCACGGCACTGCTGATGACAACGTCCATCTACAAAACCTGATGTGGTTAATTGACCATCTTAACATGCACGGAGTTGAAAATTTCGATACCTTTTTCTTTCCAGATAGCGACCACTCTATCGACTTCCACAATTCGAACACTATAGTTTATGACCAAATTTTAACCTGGTTAAGGAAAGCATTTTCCACCGGAGTTTAAGGTTTTACCAGAGAGATATTTAAGAAATTTTGTCGAGCAATAGAAGGTCCCACGGACCAGTCCATTAGAACCGGCCTGTAGTCCCGAGTCTAGATTGTGCCTCACCTTTTGTAGACCTTATTATTGTGAAAAACGGTACAATATCCATACAATGCTTCGTAGAGTCTCACCCAATACAGAGCCTTGAAAAGCTCAATATTTGGGCAGAAAATAATATGAACCATTCGAATATTATCACTTTAAACTACAGGCATAGAACTCTATACCACACTTTCGTAGCCAATAATAAAATTCCTGGTTATGTTCCTGGTAAACTCTTCTGGATCTTCCTCAGTGATACCCCCAGTTTCGGGGAGTGTAGATGGATCTCAGTCCAAACTCATCGCGCACCCACGACCCAACCTCATCTCATTTTTTTTCACTTTTCATACTTATCATACCAACCAACATGGCCAAAACTTCCAAAGCTACCAAGAAGTTTCAGTCGAAACACTTGAAGCACACCTTAGACCACCGTAAGAAGGTGCAGAAACACCAAAAGAAGGTTTCGTCAAGAAAAAAGGGAGGATCGCAGGATGAAGAGGCCCCCAAGCCAAAGGAAGTGTTCGATGACATGCCAGTAGATGAGTTCTTTGAGGGAGGATTTGAGGTTCCAAAGGAGAAGAAGTCCAAGAAGAACAAGAAGGATGACGAGGACCAGGATGAAGACGACGACTCTTCTTCTGACGAAGAAGATGTCGAAGGCATGCAAGAGAGCATGAAAGGTTTGGCTGAACAAGATCCCGAATTCTACAAGTACTTGAAGGAAAACGACAACCAGCTCTTGGATTTTCAAGGAATCAACCCATTAGATGCCATGGAAAGTGATGATGAAGAAGCCGATGAAGCTAACGAGGAAGATGAGGAAGAGGATGACAAGCCTAAGAAGAAAGGCTCTCAAACCCTTATAACTTTGGAAGTGGTTAGAAAATGGAAGGCTGACCTCAACAAGCCTACTGTGCAACAAATCAAGGCCATCGTCAGTGCTTTCAAGGCAGCCGTGAATATCACCAACACCAAGACCGAGGAATACAAGTACTCCATCACCGACCCTAAAGCATTCTCTGAATTGATGATCTTAGCATTGAAACAAGTCCCACAAGCTATTCAGAAGCTCATTAAGTACAAGGTTAGTCCTAACGGAGTTAGAAGCTTGCCACAAAAGAACCAATTCTTGGCCCAGATCTCCAAGGTCCTCAAGTCCCAAGCTGGTTCTTACATCACCTTATTGAAAGATATCACCAACACTGAAACCGCTTCCTTAATCTTAAGCTCATTACAAGATGTCTTCCCTTACTACATATCATACAGAAAGTTGCTCAAGGAAATTTTGAATTCCGTGACTCAAGTGTGGTCTACTTCCAGAAACTTGGACACTCAGATTGCTACTTTCGCCTTCTTGAATAATGTGGCCAAGGAGTTCCCCAAGTCTGTATTGGAAACTATCTTGAAGTCAACCTACTCTACCATGATCAAGAACTGTCTCCAAACCAATGCCCACACCATGGCAAGAATCAACTTCAGTAAGAACAGTGCCAGTGAATTATTCGGTATCAACCCTACTCTTTCTTACCAAATCGGATTCGAATATGTTAGACAGTTGGCTATTCACTTAAGAAGCAGTATCACAGCCACCACAAAGAAGTCCGCTACTTCATCTCCAAAGGATGCCTACAAGTTGATCTATAACTGGCAATATTGTCACTCTTTGGATTTCTGGTCAAGAGTTTTGAGTATCCAATGCTCCGAAGCCGAGAAGGGTTCCAAGAAGAATGAAAACCCATTGCAACAATTGATCTATCCTTTGGTACAAGTCACCTTGGGAACCATCAGATTGATCCCAACAGCTCAATTCTTCCCATTGAGATTCTACCTTTTCAGATCCTTGATGAGATTATCCAAGACCACCGGGGTTTACATTCCATTGTTCCCATTACTCAGTGAAATATTGACTTCTACTGTTTTCACCAAGCCAATTTCTGCTAAGAAGGGAAAGCTTCAAGACTTCGACTTCGAACACAACATCAGAGTTTCCACTGGATATTTGAGTACCAGAACTTACCAACAAGGATTAGAAGAGCAATTCGTGGAATTGACTAGTGAATATTTCTCTATTTATTGCAAGAGTATTGCATTCCCAGAATTGGCTACTCCTGCCATCTTATCTCTCAGAAGATTCACTAAGAAGTCAAAGAACATCAAGTTCAACAAGCTGTTACAACAATTGGTTGAGAAGTTGAACTCTAACTCCACATTTATCTTGTCCAAGAGAGCCAATGTTGAATACGGACCTTCCAACAAGTCTGAGGTTGAGTCATTCTTGAAGGATTTGGAATGGAACAAGACTCCATTAGGACAATATGTGAGTGTTCAAAGACAAGTCAAGGAAGAGAAACTCAGATTATTGAGAGAAGCCTTGGCCGAAGAAGAAGAAGCCAAGCAAGAACAAAAGCAAAAGGATGCTGAAGAAGAAATGGAGGAAGATGAAGACATCAACATGGAGGATTTGGAAGATGAAGAAGATGATGAAAATCTCGAAGACGACGAATAGTCTGTATTTATAGATTATAATACAAAATTTACATAAATGCAATCACGGATCTATAGGAATAAAGTTACCGACAATACAACTAGGAATATTGTATCTATCTCTTCTGATAGTGAAACTGAAACAGCAACTTTTCCTTTTTATTCCATCTTTGGTCCTAAGGTTGCAACTTGTTAAGACTGCCTTTTGGCCCTTGTCGAAGGCGATTGCACCGTATTTCTCCCAGAAATTAACAGCACTTTCTTCACTCATGAGTTCGTATATGGCCAACTTACCATCTTTTAAATCATCGGTCATAACCCCAACCAATGAAGCGAATTCCTTGTTACCACGATAGATTTCTCCTGTACGTCTCCATAAACAAGCTGGAATGGCCATAGATGTAAAAACACGATCATAATCAAGAAGCATTCTCTCAAAGCTTTCCTCTACAAGTACCAAGTCCACATCTTTCAACGTCCGAGCAATTGCCCTGAAGGCAGGTCTGAAAATAGAAAGTGGTTTGAGAATACGCTGCCTGCTTGAAGCATTCATATAGTTGTCCATGTAGCTTTGTAAGCGTGCATAACCTTTAGCGTAATTGTAAGGTTGAAGTAAACCTGCTTCAAGTTTAGCTTTGATGACTTGTTTCAATCTTTCTTCTGGTGAAATTTCCGTGGTTGGATCCGCAGCAGTAAGGAAGAACTTATCTCTTGCTGAATCTGATATTACAGGCTGATGGGGATCTGTTTGTGATGAATGAGGTTGATGCTGAGCAATCGATTGGTTTTGCAGTTGATTGGGTAATGATGGGACTCCCGAGGGTTTAATAAACTGGCCCAGGTTTTGATTTATATTTTGATTTTGATTTTGATGTGATTGAAGTTGAAGTTGTTGCAGTTGCAGTTGATTTATTTGTTGTTGAGCTTGTTGGTTTGGCAAGGCTTGAAGTGAATCTATGCCATCATTTTGGAATTGGGTAGGGAATATATTGGAGGTTGGAGAAAATGAGAGAATGTTGTTGATATTAGTGTTGCTATTGTTGTTGCTGTTATTATTTGTGGAGTTTTGATCAGTGTTCACCACGTTGAAATTCAAGGCCTGATTCTTGCCGTTGGTTCCCAGGTTGGTGGGGTCGTTGGAAATATTGAATCCTAACATCTGATCCGCTCCATTAGTATCATCATTTAAAGCACCGTTGACTAGCTCGGGATCATCTATCATGGATAAGAAGTCATTCAACGAGCTGAACTCACTACCAGCATGTTCTGAGTAGAAGAATGGCTCTTGATTGTAAGGTAAGGTTTGCGCCAACACGGAGTTATTTATAGTCTTGTGTTGGATCTGTGAGTTCTGCTGCATCGCCGGGTTAGTCACGTTTGGTGGAGGTTGAGGTAATGGTTGGAGCTTGCTATCTTTGGGACCCACCCCGGGGGATGCGCCCGAAGCTCCGGGGCCTGGTAGCGTGCTCTGAGAGCGCGGACTATTTTGCATCGAGGGTGGGGAATTCTTTGTGCTTTCGCTAGGAGTCTTTCGAAGAGATGCAGCCTTCTTCCGCTGACGCAAGTTAGAGGGTTCGTCATAACACAAGTGCCCGATCCCTCGCTTGATACACCGCTGGCACGGTCTGGAGTCATCACAGATCATATGCGAACGGCGGCAATATACACAGGCAATTTCAACCTTTTTCTTGCGCTTTCTGTTGGGCTTTTCATGTCCCGATCCACTGGAGTTACCATTGGTACTCTCTGGTGCTGTGTCCTCATTGGACCATTCACCCTCGTGATCTTGGGAATGAGACATGGAAAAGTCCGTCGAGGCATTGTTGGCAGCACCCGACGGGTTAGTGGGCTTGTCTTGAGAGCCGGTCGAGCTCCGGGACAGCTCGAGCTTGACGCCATTTTCTGGAGTATTAGAGTCGTTCATCTCGAGGGATTTGATAAATAAAACGTTCCGAAGGCCAATAGCGACTGAAAATTACACTATGTCCTCATCAGTCTGACAACTGACACCTGGGCAATACGGAAGGTAAGTGTGGTGATGCCCGAAACAATACCATAAAGATGGTTTTTCTACCCCAGCACATCACGTGACGCAAACCAACAACGGCTTTATCCCCGCCATACGGGCTCGCCCGGGGCACCGGGACAAAACGGACCGGAGCTACAAGGAGTATTAAATGCATAACATCAGCGAAGAGCGCCATTCAGGTAACTATAGTGCCCCGCAGATCTGAGGTGAGCAGTACGGCGGGACTGCTACACGGACGAGTCCGTAAACGGGTCCAATTGGCTGGCGATAAGAGCAGACCTCGCAAGTAAATCCAAATTGGCACAGGTGCCTGCATTGTGCCACAATTGTTGGATGCATGGGATGCCGATGAATGAATAAGCTCACAAGGCTGCCAAAGTCGAGCGATGAAGATGGTCGGATCAGATCGGTATCAAAGGAACGATGCCTGCAAGGTGTTTTCGTGGGCATTAGACAAGAATCATATAATAACTCAATACATCTTGGGCAGTCGGTACACTACCTTGTGATAATTCGGACTTTATCTGATCGTGATTGCTCACGAGACCTTATGCAAGATGCCATCATACCTATTATAGCCAACATCAACATCATGTAGTGGGGTTGGAGTTTGACATAGTGGAATCGCCTAGCTCAAGAGTATCATTGCTAACATCGCTGATGGTAGAATTGGTATTGGAAGGTACTCGATCCAAGTGGCTCGAGGCGTGCTCCTCCGTCGGTGATTCGCGATGCGAGATGAAGGAGCTAGTATCAATACTAACACTCAAATCTCGGGCACCTGCTTGATTGAGTGTAGAAGCGGACGAGAACTGACTCAAGATATGCAGTGGTTTGGTATAGAACCGTCTTGCAGCTGTAGGAGCAGATATTGGTACGTCTGAAGATATTTCACTGGTGGCAGAATAGAATGACGTAGTGTCCGATTGTTGTGATTCAATAGTACTGGAAGAGCCTATTATTGGCTCTGTCTCAGTAACTATCTCCTCACATGAGACGTACTTACTCTTATCAGTTTCAAGAGTGTTGGCAGATCCTACCATATGGATTGGTAGAATATCATCATTCTGATGATCTGCTTCGATCACTGGTGAATCTTGCCCTAGACCTTGAAGATTTTGTGTCGTCTGTTCTCCATGTTCGGCCAAATGCTCGTCGGTGCCAAATATATGGTCCACTTCATCATTCTCCTCAAAATCATATTCAATAGACTGATTTAAACGTAGTGAATTACTTGACGCGTGTGAATCAGAAGTTACCATTACCTGGCGGTATCTCTGTGCTTCGATATCGGTATCCGTACTACCATAATCGTATGTCCTATCTTGTCCTGCAAGAAGGGAATCATTCTGGGTACTGATAATTGTGTTGCACAAAGGGCAGCTTCTCTTGAAGTTTATGAGCCAATAAGATAGACACGATTCATGATAAAAATGCTTGCAATCTAATATCAATACTCTTGAATGCAATGGAATATACTTGTCCAAACATATGGAGCATTTGTATGCTGGGAAAAAATCATTAGGGGCCGTCAACACATGAAGCGACAGTGCAGATTCTCGTATGTCGAGACCATTAATAATGATTTTATGAGCTAATGAGGTGGTTGAATTATTGTTCGTCTTTGAGACGTCTTCAATAGGTTGCTCATTGGATGATGCAGTAGATTGCCCAGTCAACTTCAAGTAATTAGGAAAGCTATTAAAATCAATCAAATGGTCATTGTTGAATATGTACACTTTCAACTCTCTGACTAGTCTTGAGTTTCTCATGTTGATTTGACGTTTTCTAATCTTTTGTCCGCAAACGATCACCAAGTAGAAAATCATGATCAATAACGGGGGTGACAATACCATGGAAAGAACGATGCTAAACCAGCCACCGAATGTCATGGTGTCTATGTGTAATTCAATGGACGAATTCCGGAACTTGTGTAAAAGATGATAGGACTCGTATGAGGTAAACATTACTGGCAAATGCAATGCGTTATCCAGGTTGAACGAATTGGAAAACATCGTCACGAGTCCGCGGTTCGGTTCATCGTTAGCCACAATGATTGCACGAGGTTTACCATCTTTGAATTCTAAAATATGCTTGACTTTCTCCACAAAAGTACAGTTGCCTCGCATCACGATGAGCACCTTATCCTCGAAATCCTCCTCAGGAGAAAGTGGTGAACAGCCGTCCAGTGAGAGAATACGGAAGCCCGCACGCAACTCACTGCTTAGGATGGGAGAGAAGGCCGCATATCTCGCTCTTGCTTCATGAGTGGTGATGTTGCCATGTTGGTTGGTGGTATTGAATCTAATGGAGGCATCGATGGGAAGGAAACTGTTCATGGCATTGTTGATGGGGTACTCTAGTTCAATTCCCTTTACCCCTTGGACCACTTGCCCGAGGGATCCGGTCCCAGTTAACTGACACTTGAGTTCCTTCAAGGTATTCTTCGCAAGAAAGTAAGCTCCTTGGAAGCTAATTCCACCGTCATTGTGGTCGTCAAGAACCAGAAAAAGGCCCAAAAATATTAAAACCGCGAGCAACACCCCATTCCTCGCGGAGACGCTGTATCTTGAAGTACCCGCCATTATTAAATGGGTAGAAGAAGAAGGGGAAGATGGGGGATATGGTTGTGTGGTAGGCACACAAATACATGATCTAAGACTGTATGCAGACATCACGCGACGCGTCATGTGACGAGGTTGTCAAGTGGTGGACCGAATGGGGAAGGCAACATCATGCAGTAGCGGGGCGCATGTGGCGGAGGCTAAAAGGGTCAAGGAATCGTTTAAAGCATTCGCCTAAGTCACGATTTCTTCTTCGACTATCATAAATGTGATTTTTGAACGGTAAAGACCATCAAAGCTAATAAGCAACTGCAATGGTCAATTTGAAGAAACTTTTGTTAAGGATGTAATTGCAAAAACGGTTTGTGTCAAGTGTTATGCCACGATACATATTTTTGAGCCCTATATTGTGGCGGGTTTAGACATTGCCCAACGGTCAACAATAACTGGAGTTCAGGTCGAATCAATTACTTGAGCAGTAGAAGTGGCGGGAGTTGCTACTTTCAATTGACTGCCAGATTTGGCTCTCGGATATCTCACAGTACCTTCTGGAGAGAGGATTTCAAGTGTGAAAATATGGTGGGGAAATCAATGGTGAAAACATGGGAAAAAGTCAGTTATAGCCCATTCAATTTACGTGATCTTTGCCAATCCCCGAATGCCTAGTAAAGAGGCTAAACTTGATGAAATTGACATGAAATCGGTAACTTCGGCCGAATCGGATGAATCTGATATGCCTTCATTTACACTACCTACCAAATAGGCAATTCGCAGCAAAAGGGTATGTTTCGGATCAATTTGGAGAGGGCAACAAATGGTGCAGATGAGAGACATAGAGAAGGTAGAAGGGAAGAGACAATACAAAGAGTACAAATAGGATCTGTTTTCGCATATTGGTCATGGTAATGGGTTACTAGACTTGTCATTCCGGGAATACTCGTTAAGTTTATTAAACCAAGTTGTATATACTTGATCTGGTTGGATGATATATTTTTCTTACAATATAGCTATGGTACTAGTAATTAAAAAAATGGTGATTATATGGTATTTGCTCTTTATTTACATTGGCGTTCAGGCATTCAAATTTTTGTATTGGTGATTTTGATACAATTTTTGATAACGTTGTGTTTTAGATAGAACCTTGTGAAGAACAGACATCTTGAAATATGTACTTGGGGTGCTCTTAATAATACAACCTTCGTTGATTCCCGAATAACATTACCAGTTCAGATCGTTTTTCACACCGGTTGTAACAGTTTCAGTACCTGGAATTACATTTCATTCTATTTCGTAATAATGCTCGGGTCTTTTATTTACATTAATATTAAAACACATCACCCAACTTCAATCTTGGGGCAATGTTCATGGAAATAAGTTCCTGGAATAACAATTTTGCAGCATAAGGGATTGTCATCTTGATGATATGTTCGGAACTCTTACATGTAGTACACCAGAAGTTGTAACCCATCAAACCACAGTTGTTACAGATATCGACTTCAAAGGCATCAGATGAAATCATCAAACGTTCCAACAACAATTGGGAGGCACCATATGCAATAACACAATCTCTCTCCATTTCTCCCAATCTCAAACCACCATCTCTAGATCTACCTTCGGTAGGTTGTCTAGTAAGAACGGCCCTAGGGCCTCTAGCTCTGGCATGCATTTTATCCAAAACCATATGCTTCAATTTTTGATAGTAGATTGGACCAAAGAAAATGTATGCTTGAAGACATTCTCCTGTAATACCAGAGTATAACATGTCCTTTCCGGAGTAACTGAACCCCTTATCGACCAAAATCTTGGACATATCCTCTAATTTACTTCCTCCGAAACATGTACCATATTCTAAAGATCCATTTAGAACACCTGCCTTACCGGAAATTAACTCAATCATTTTACCAACCGTCATACGAGATGGGAAACCATGTGGATTCATAATGATATCAGGCGAAATACCTTGATCATTGAATGGTAAGTCCTCTTGTTGGACAATGATACCACAGACACCCTTTTGTCCGTGTCTGGAGGAGAACTTATCTCCCAATTCTGGTCTTCTGGTTTGTCTCAATAAAACCTTGATCAATGCTTGGTCATTATCACTAACCGACATCATAACTTGATCAACATATGAAGGCTCTGGTCCTTTATAAAATGCGGGGGTTTCTCTGTGACTTTCTGCTTGTTGGGTTTGATCATTGTGACTCAAAACTGATTCACCAGCATTTGTTGGAACACACTTATTAACGTAAACTTGACCATTTTCTACCCTAGCTCCAATTTCACCCAAACCATCTGGTCCTAAAGCTTGGTGAGGGAAAATAGGGTTGCCTTGTTCGTCCACTCTCATACCAGAAACAATATCCTTGGTGTGATTTGGATATCTTTTAAGTTGAATGGTATTTTTACGAACAACTTGACAACGTCCAAATCCTCTATCGATGGAAGATTTGTTGAGAACTAAAGCATCTTCAATATCGTAACCAGAGTAAGACATCACAGCAACGGTGGCATTTTGACCAGCAGGTAACTTGTCGTACTCGATCAACTCTATAGTCTTTGTTTTAACCATGGGCTGCTGAGGGTAAACCATGAAATACAATAATGTGTCGATTCTTCTGAATTGATTGTAAGCTATAGCACCAATAGCTTGCTTACCCATCGCACATTGATAGGTGTTTCTTGGTGATTGATTATGATGTGGGTATGGAATCAAGCCAGCAACGGCACCCAAGACTGTAAATGGTTCTATTTCCAAATGGGTGATTTGGCTATGGGCATGTTCTTCGAGATCTTTCTCATATAATGCAATTAATGAATCATTTTCTTCATTAACATCCAAGTATTCAACTAATCCATGGGTCAAAAAGTCATCAAATCCCCATTCTCCATTTTGAAGTTTGAATAAGTGGTGTGGTTTAACTTTTGGAATATTATTCTCGACGATGATCAAAGGACGACAAATTCTACCACCATCAGTAGCGATATGAACAGCTCTTTGATGGGTGTTTGTATAAATTGAAACGAATTCTGAAAGTTTTCCACTTCTTCTTAATTTACGGAAATCATTGACAAATTTCGCTGGGAATCTGGAAGTACCAATCAAGGTACCATTCAAAAAGATTCCAAAATTTCCTGGAGCATGTAATGTAGCTGAGTCGAGTTGAAGGATGTCTTCACATCCTAAAACGAAACATAATTTTCTAATTGGTAATTCCTCATCATCAGTGGTAATATGGGTCATCAATGCCAAGTTCTTGACCAAACCACAGGCTTCACCTTCTGGTGTATCCGAAGTACACAACATACCAAATTGAGAGGGCTGCAATGCTCTGGGACCAGAAACCTTTCTGGATTTTTCGAACTGAGAGGAAATACGAGTCATCATACCCAAGGCGGAAATGTAAGACAATCTAGATAAAACGTGAGTAACACCTGCCCTTTCCATCTTGAAACGCTTCAAAGACCAGTTACCTGTTGAGATAGCTCTATTAAGACCCATGGTAATGTTATTGGAATGGATATTGATAGACAACAAGGCATCGAATTCCGAAGTTCTGCTAGGTCTCTTCAAGATCTTGTCGATGTTTGCTTTGAAGTCGGAATTGAACTTTTTGAACAAATCTTCAAATAATAATGACATCAACTGTCCTGCCAATTCCAATCTCTTGTTACCGACGTAATCTCTGTCATCCACCATCTTTGGATTATGCATAGTCATGATTACTCTTCTGGCCATTGTTGCAATATATAAGGCCTTTTCACGGAATTGTAAATCAGATACGGTAAGATGGGCAATGACAGTAGTTGCGATTGCTTCTATACCTTCTTGTAATTGTGATAATTTGGGGGCACCGGCACGTCTGATAGTCTTGACTCTTTTACCAACATAATTCAATGCTTGCTGCTGGGTGAACACTTGCAATTTTGCAGCCTCTTCGAAGTTTACCATGAACAAATCTTGGTAGTTAGAATCAGAGCCACAAACCAATTGTAAAATTTCCAAATCGGAGGTGATACCTGCTGCCTTCAACACGATAACAATAGGGACATCCTCACCGATGGAGTTATGCTTCAAGTAGATCTTGTCATTTTTGGTGATGACGTAAGTTTTAGACTTACGTTCGTGAGTGGACGAGGTGACCGATGCTTGAACTATGCCCTTTTTGTCGTCAGCCTCCACGATGATTCTGTTCTTTGATAATTGTTCTTGAACTAAAATGACCTTTTCGGTACCGTTGACCACAAAGTATCCTCCTGGATCGATAGGACACTCGTCGAAGCGGGCCATCTGTTTTTCATCGATGCCATCGAGAATACACTTGTTGGACCGTAACATCACTGGCATTCTTCCGATCTCAAGGTCTTTGTGCATGATAATCTTTCTTCCACGGGTGTATTCCACGTCCACGTAGATGGGCGCAGAATACGTCAAATCACGCAAACGACACTCATGGGGCGGCAAGATCACTTCCTTGGTTCCAGGCGCCGAAGAGGACTTATGACCAATCCGAATGTCCAAGTACTTGAGATAGAATTCAGGATCCACGTCTGAGAGCACGAGCTCGTTTGCCTTGATGATCTTCTTCAAGTCCACATCCACAAAGTAGTTAAAGGAATCCAAATGTTGTTTCACCAAACCTTTGATCTTGAGGAAAGCTGGCAAGAGATTCCACTTGTCTTCGGCGGTATTGATCTCATCAAGCAATTTCTTTCCCTTGTAGGTTGGCTTGAGAAGCTTCTGGAATGCTTCGTCTGATTCGGCCTCGATATGAGATGCCTTACGTTTCGACATGGGATGGGGATGGATGGTGATGGATAGTGATGTTGATTACAAAGCTCTTCTCAAAATTTTGAAGAGGTCGTGCGCGAGATGAGGTGACAGTAGGAAGAGGTTGAAGAGTAGATTCGGTAAAAGGGGACCAGGTCCCAGCGAACTATGGAGGCAATGGAAGGACAGAGATAGATTTTTGGAGTGGTATCGGTGACAATTGGAGTTTTTCCTGTGGTTTTGGCGTGTTTGTGGTTAGAGGTTCACATGCGACAAAACTGTAGTACTAGTACCATTGACAGAGCATGAATGAGTCAGGACGTGCCTGAAAATACAAAGCATGGGAAGAATAACATCGAAACTGTTTTCAGTCGACCATTCATTTGTTTCACTCGACGGTTTTTTTTGGCAACTTATGGAACGTTTCCAGATATTATTATATTCAGTCAAATCACCTTAAAATAGCGACTATTGGCCCTGAAATTTGCACAAATACATAGCCATAGCATTCAATGGGCCCAAGTCACGTTCGTATCCAACATAAACCTGGCCACCACATGCTAGCCCTCTTCTTCTGTCACTAACATCACCGATCACGTGACTCGATGTCGCTAGTTAATCCCACCAAATAATGTCTTCAGATCACTATGTCCTCCAGTAATCTATTTCGTGCCACAGTCAACGAGTATCTCGAGGGGCTTCCCCAGACAGTACAGTCCAAGCTCTACGAAGCTCCAGCAACATGTCTCTCTATTTTCAGGTTGCTTCCTCCAATGGCCAAGTTCTACATAATGACCATGTTATTCAACAACCAGCCAGTAGCATTGAGAGATATGGACAAATGGTGCAAACCCGGAGCCAGAAAGCTCCAATTCGAGTCTTTGAAGAGACTTAAGGCGTTGCATTTGATTAAAGAAGACAGCACAGGTGCATACATTCGATTAAATGCCACTTTCCGTCAGAATTTCAGAGACTGCTTGACAGGAACTCAGGGAGAAAATGCATTCGGTAACTTGTGTACCACTGCAGACAAGCACAAGGTAGACGTGGCGTTCTTGGACACGTTTGCTTCTCAAAAATGGGAAACAATTTTGCATTTCATGGTGGGGACCGAATCCACCATCACACCTTCGACCTCGGTGTTGTCGTTGCTCAAGTCGGGTGGCCTCATGGAAGGACCCGGACATAATCCAAATAACTTGAGAATCACCAACAGTGGTTTCCAGTTTCTCCTCCAGGACGTCAACGCCCAGATTTGGACGTTACTTCTCCAGTATCTCAACTTGACCCAAGATTTGCATATGGACCCGGTGGATGTCCTCAACTTTATCTTCATCTTGGGCTCTCTTGAATTGGGTAAGAGTTATCTCGTTAGCAGTCTTAGTGCTACACAAGTGAGTATGCTTGCCGATTTGAAAGACTATGGTTTGGTATACCAACGAGGGGTCAATTCATCACGGTTCTACCCTACCAGATTGGCTACTACATTGACATCGGATTCAGCGGCATTGAAGACTCCTTCTATTGCATTAGAGCAGGCGTTGGAGGCATCCGAAAGCCAGGCCATCACAGCAACCCCATCTTCTCAACAGGGAACCATTATTATCGAGACAAACTTCAAAGTTTATGCATACACCAACTCACCATTAGAAATTGCCATTCTCAACTTGTTCGTCCATCTCAAGACGAGATTTGCCAACATGGTATGTGGGCAGATCACCAGAGAAAGTATCAGAAATGCTTTGTACAACGGAATTACGGCCGACCAAATCATCAAATTCTTGGAAACTCATGCCCATCCACAGATGAGATTATTAGCGAAAGAAAAGCTCGATAAAAAGATCGAGTTCGATGCCAGTCATAACATTAATACCGCAGGTGGTGCTCCTCAATCGCAAGCAGCCAGGGATGGAGCTGTTGCCCAGCATAAATTGGAATTATTGCCACCTACTGTTGTAGATCAAATCAAGCTTTGGCAGCTAGAGTTGGATAGAATTCAATCATTTGAAGGTTATTTGTTCAAAGACTTCTCCAACCAACTGGAGTACGAAGTACTCTCTAATTATGCATCAGAAGTCGGTGTTCTTCTTTGGTCAGACAAGGTCAAGAGGAAGTTCTTCGTCACACTGTTGGGAGTTTCACAGGTGGTGGACTTCGCCAATAGGAAATTACAAAGGAGATAGGCTCGGCAAATAGGTGAAGTATCTCCAGAAATTACTCATGAAGCAGATAAATATTAAGTAGCACAACAATTAAATTTGTTGAATAATACAGCATAATAAATACAGGAATTGAATGGTATTCTAATTTGTATAATGATACAGGAGGTGTAGTTGATTATATACATGGTCAACCGGAACAGGCATCACACTGGTCTGGATTTTTTATGTTACAAGATAAAATTGTTTCGGAGTAAATGTCGTAAGGCTTCGTGTCTGATTCTGATATCGGATTGGACTCAGACTTCAATCTTTTGTGGTCGCTCTGGGTATTTTGACCTCCATTGAGAAACATCTTAGTTTCTCCTGATTGAGTTGATGGCACATTTAAAGCAGAGCCCGACCTCTTTCTTGAATCCTTCAAGCTTTTCATGTGCTCGGAAGAATTGTCCAGTTTGAAGAGATCATTCAGTTCCCGGGAATCATACAGTAAGTCTTTTGAAAGAAAGCTTACTGCTGCTTTATAATCCTTCTTGAGAATTATGCCAACTGGAATGGAGTCAGGCTTCACCGCTTCAGTATCAACTGTGAATTGTATAGCTCTCGTTGCAGCTTGAGTCCGTAAGTAATACATACCAGTTTTTAGACCCTTTTGCCAGCCATAAAAGTGACAACTAGTCAATTTCCCAAAAGTGGGGTTGGACATGTAAATATTCAAACTTTGCAGTTGATCGATGAATTTTCCCCTGTCACATGCCATATCTATAATTGATCGTTGAGGAATTTCCCAAACGGTCCTGTAGAGTTTCTTCATTTCTTGGGGAATCGATTCGATGTTTTGGATGGATCCATTATCTTGAAGAATCTGATCTTTCATGAACTTGGACCACAATCCCAAACCCATTAAATCTCTAAGAAGGTACTTATTGACCACTTGGAACTCACCAGCCAAGACCCTTCTGGTGTATAGGTTAGAGGTTGTTGGTTCAAAACATTCATTGAATCCCAAAATATGGGAAGTTGATGCGGTAGGCATAGGGGCCACGAGAAGTGAATTCCGAAGTCCATGAGAAATGACGTTATTCTTCAAGGTATCCCAGTCATCGAAGAAGTCAGAAGGTTTGTGATCCCAGAGGTCGAATTGTAAAAGTCCTTTCGAAGCAGGAGATCCAGCAAAAGAAGAATATGAACCTCGGATCTTGGCCAACTCAACAGAAGCCTCGACTGCTGCGTGATAAATGGTCTCGAATATTTGGATATTGAGTTCCTTGGCTTCTTTAGAATCAAAGCATAACCTAAATTCAAAGAATAGGTCTGCCAAACCTTGAACCCCGATGGCTATTGGCCTGTGTGCCTTGTTCGACTTCTCGGCAGTTTCCACCGGGTAATTTGTGACATCGATGACTCTGTCAAGGTTTTTTGTCATTACTTTGACTACTGAGTGAAGCTTATGAAAATCAAAAAAGACCTCGTTGGCACTATTGTGCACAACAAAGCTTGGAAGTGCAACGGAAGCTAGATTGCACACTGCAGTTTCATCCTTGGACGAATATTCAAGAATTTCACAACATAAATTGGATGATTGAATCGTGCCCAAGTTTTTCTGATTCGATTTAGCGTTACAGGAATCCTTGTAGAGCATGTAGGGGCCACCTGTTTCTGACTGGGATTGCAAAATGGCATGCCACAACTTCTGGGCGGAAGTGGTAGTTCCCTTTCCTTCTGCCTCATATTTGGAGTATAATTGTTCAAACTCGTCACCGTAGCATTCACTAAGGCCCGGGGCTTGATCGGGCGAAAACAAAGTCCAGGGTTGATCGTCTTTCACCCTCTTCATGAAAAGATCAGGAACCCACAATCCATAAAACAAGTCTCTCGTTCTCATTTCTTCTTTTCCGTGATTTTTCTTCAAATCCAATACCTCAAAAATATCAGAGTGCCATGGCTCCACATAGACAGCTATTGCTCCTGGCCGTTTATTTCCGCCTTGATCCACATATCTGGCAGTATTGTTCAATACACGAAGCATTGGAACCAAACCGTTTGATTGTCCACCGGTACTGGCTATTCTGGCCCCACGGGCCCGAATGTTGTGGACGTGAAGGCCAATTCCACCCGCAGCCTTAGATATCAAGGCACTCTTGTGAAAGGTCTTGAAGATGCCGTCAATGGAATCATCCTCCATCGCTACTAAGAAACAGGAGGACAAGTAGTTATTGTTAGTACCTGAATTGAATAAGGTTGGAGAAGCATGAATGAAGTATTTTTGAGACATCAAGTCGTATGTCTGCTGAACAGCTTCGATTTCATTTCCATGGATAGCAATAGACACTCTAAGAAACATGTATTGGGGAGTTTCCATTATGCCATTATGATCGTTCAATAGATACAGTTTCTGTAATGTTTTCATGCCAAAATAAGGGAGATCATAGTCCCGCTCGGCGACCACCATCTGATCGAATGTGCTTTTATGGTCCAGCACAATTTGCATGAAGGAATCCGACACCATCAGGCTGTTACCTAACGATTTGTGAAGATGGGATATGGTGTCACTGAAACTAAAAGAATGCAGGTGTTGGAGCTTATAAGCTTCGATCCTACCTGCCAAAATGGCATAGTCGGGATGATGAATCACTCTGGAGGCCAAAATTTCACTTGTAAGCTCGAAAAAGTCGGTTTCTGTAAGCTCATCAGGAACTGAAGAATCGATTGCCTCCACAATTTGTGGGATATCGAGACCTGGAGCATCGAGTCCGAAGGCTAGCGATCGGAGAATAGAGCCGATGTCGTATTCGGCAAGCTCTCGTCTCTGGAGCTGTCCGTTAGATCCCAACTTAGTGACTAGGGGTCCTTGCTTCAACGTCATTGCCATGAAAGCTCTATGTTTCATACTAAGATAGTTAAAAACTAAAATGCGTGTGTGTACCACATGCATGCATTTAACATGCACGTAATTAGACTGTTTTAGGTCAGTGCATTAGATACAAAGCACTGTAGAGATCTTACTGTTGGCAAGGCTGACTGACTAACCCAGTTATTTCCCAGTGGCTAAACGCTTCTGTGGAAAAAGAGCCAATCGGCAAAAAGCCAATTGATATCTGTGGACGTCGTTGGAAGTAAGTGACGGTGGTTTGGGCGCAGTTCTTGACAACTGCGAAAACTCCGAGACTGGTTGCATCGATGGCAAAGATCTATTTTTTACGATCTCCGACTCCCTAATTAGTGATGTGTTCCCAAGGGATACTTTCCAAAAGATTCGGGAAGAATTGCTACTGTTTCGGTGGAGAAGAGGACACTACAATTGATGACAAGAATGATAGGAGTGTATTTCCAAAGAATAATTAAACGAAGTGAAATGAAACTTTTGATCATGATTATCGTACGGGGTATTAGGCCAGCTTGAGATGGCATTTGTAGAATTGGGAGCACCAAAGGCGAGGCACCAAAGTAGGGGCACCACACCAGCAAAATCAGCAGGTGTATCCAGCAATGCACAAGACGTGCTTATTACCAATGGCTAATGGCCAATTGCTAATTGGAGTTTCGGCGGGGAACAGAAGTTTCCACCAACATCTCCAGGGCCGAGTGGATGGCAGCTTGCCATTTGTCAATGACCTGGTCGAGCTGTTCCTGCTCGCCGTCCCTCTGGATGGAATGGGCCTGGGCCAAGCGAGTTCTTGTGTCCAACCATTTCTCGATCTCCCAGTCCAATTGCCTTTCCCTATGGACCAACTCTTCTGAGATGGCGACCGGGGATACCGGAGCAGGCCTGCTCAAGGCGACTTTTTTGGCTGCTGGCCTGGAAGAGTCAAAATGGGCACAATTGACTAGCTTTCTCTTGTGGGTGGCAGAAGACATGGTACACCGTTTGCTGACATGAAAAGCGTACTGTTGAAGTAGCGAGGGTTATGGTCAATGGCAAAAAGTTGCAGGGGATTTTCGGGGTATAAGTACTGTGAACCTGGGGTAGAAGGGGTGGGGATCGTATTGGCAACTGGCTATTGTGCATGAAATAAAAAAAAAAAGAAGCTCGCACTCAGGTTCGAACTAAGGACCAACAGATTTGCAATCTGCTGCGCTACCACTGCGCCATACGAGCATCTTGTGGGAAGGGGCGCCGGGAGCGGCATAGGAGGTGCGGAGCCAAGCGTACATGCACTCACGCGTCAATACTTCTGTGCATGGCATGCACAGTGAAGTGTCTTGGGGGTTTGGAGAAGAGTCATAAGCTGAGTGGAGCGCGTCACCTGGGGGTCGCTGCAGGGGTGGTGGTGCATGCTGCTACTGTTTGCGTGGCCTGCGTCCAGTGGAGGTCCGGTCTCAGATGAAGTCACAGATGAAGTCACAGATACGGTGCCAGATACGGTGTCAGATACGGTGTCAGATACGGTCGCAGATTTCGGTCGCAAAAGTCGGTGTCAGATACGGTCGCAGATGTCGGTCGCAGATGTCGGAGTTTGTCGCTGGAACGAGGTGGCGGCCGGCCTGCACACGAGCATGCCGATATATCCCTGACAATAGTCGGTGGTCCCATGCCGCCTTATTGTCCGAACAATGCCAACAACGATAGCAAGGGGCACCTCAACTGCCTAGTTTCCAAGACGTTCCCCACCGGTTGCAACGTGCACGGAGCGCAAAGTGCAAACGCATGTTTTGCCAGAGGTGCGTACGCACCCACGTACCTGAACTGGTGCTGCACCATTCTCAACCACAGCCACCACCGGCTGCCAGTCACGTGCCACAGCCCACCAGCAAACCGGTCCGGGGTCTGGGTTTTTGGAGGGAGGATTCGTCCCAGGCGGCCACACCCGGGCAAAATGCCGCGTGCTCGTTCCACCTGACGGCCGCATCCGAGACAATACCCAGCGTCTGCATTGCCAGCGGCCTACTGCCCGGCCTGTAGCCAACAATCAAGCAGCAGTGAAAGGTGAAATTGGTGAAACAATCACCCGTCACAATTGCAGGTTTCTCCCGTCAGTTACCTCCCAACATCGGCATCTGCATCAGTGCATTACCTCCCCAGGTTGGAGTGCATGGTGCAGCCGCCTCGCCACCAACACCACCAATTAGGCTTTCGAATGCGGAAGGCGTGCATGGAGCAGATCACCGTGGTGCTGCAGGCATATCACTGGGGCGGATTCCATCCTCCACTACCCCGGCCCAAAAACCTAAATCGGCAGAGGTTGGGGAAGGCACGTTGGCGATGGCAAATACCCCACTAAACCCCTTTATCGTCCACCACACCCGAATAACCCCATGAGTGAGAAAATGTGGTGTGTCAGTTCTTGGAATGCACATGGTTAGGGACTTCAGTGGGAAGGTTCGTAGTAGAGACCCCCCTGCGTGCGCTGGACTTTCCGCATTGGGAAGATCATCTCTTCTCTGGGCAAGGCGGGCCCTAATTGCGCATAAACCTTGCATCGTGCATGAGTGTTGAGCAAAAGTCCGTAAGGTGCGTTAATGTCTACAACTTGTAATTACACAATCGTCTATTAGGGTCCGTCTATAATGCCTTGGGCAGCGAGTTTATGAAGTGAAATGTGAATGTGAATGTGAATGTGATGGTGAACCATGCTGTGGTTGTGGATCATGAATAATGGATGAAGCGGGAATTATAACGTTGTATGCGTGCACCTTGGGAACTGCCGGCAGCAGCGACTGATTGTTGAAAGCCTCTGCCTGGCGTGCATGTTTGGTATGTAATGAAGTGGATGAGATCTGCTGCATGAAGTCGGCAGTTGCGATGGCACTTGATAGAGGCAGTGTCAATATTAAGGTATTAGGTAGACATGGTATGTTTGGTGGGGTGAGTCCACAGGGTTCGTAAATCGTAGTGCTTGCCACCAGGGAAGCACAAAAGCTTAATCAGATCGAGTAGAAATCCCGCCCCAATTCGTTGAGGTATGAATTTGTCGATAAGATTCGTATTTGTAATTGAATCAACTCACGGGATCCGATGATACGAGTAATTCAGATTCATGCTTGCTTCGATCTGGTCTGGATAATGTAGTTGATCGTGTCCATCATATGCTCGTAATTGTAGTTCAAAGGCTTTGGGAAGGTGAAATCGATGCCGGCAGACTTGTACACCGCCACGTCGTGGGCGGTGTTTCTGGTGGTGACCGCCACGATTCCCCAGGAGTCGTATTGCTTGCGGCTACGCATGTGGCGAGCCAAGTCCACCCCGGTGACACATGGCATCTCAATGTCCAAGAACACCATGTCGAAGTGGTTACGGCCGATGATAGGCTCCACCATGGTCAGGTCCAGCACTTTGGTGAAGGTGGCATTGGGGTACAACTTGGAAAGCACGCGTTCCAAGATCCGGAGGTTGATGGGGTTGTCGTCTACCAACAAGAACTTGTGGGCGGCATAGGTGGGTCCCTTCTTGAGCATGCGGAGACTGAACCCCATGTTCATGTTGTAGTATGTGGCCAGGGTGGCTTGCTTTTCGTCCTCCAACAGAGGGGTTAATGGAGTGAATGGGGTGAATGGAGTAAATGGGCCATTGGCTGCCCCGTCGGCGCTATCGTTGGCGTCGTCTTCGTCCTGGGACTCGCCCAGGTAATCTGGTGGCAGGTGGAGGTTTGAGGACGAGTTCTGGAATGGAGCACGGTATAATGGATAGTGGGTGGCATTAATGTCGTTGGAAATGGATACAGAGAGCTTGGGGCGGAGGGAGAAGTAGTCGTCGGTAGGAGTGGAAGCACAGCTGTCGCTGGCGGAGGATGGGAATTGGGCCACGGCCTGAGGACCCAACGAGGGTTCCAATGGCGTATTCAATTGGAGTGGACGAGATACCATCATTGGGCTAAGGAAGTGAAGTGAACTGACAGGAAGTGGAGGCAGGAAACGGTCAGTTATATAACCACGGTTTAGCAACAATGCACCATAGAAGAATTTCACCTGCATGAGGACGGGACACAAAGGCCGGAAGGCGGCCTAACCATTCTGGGATCAGACGAATGCGGGTATGGCGGGGCTTGGGGCAGGTGCAGCAACTGCATCGATGAAGTGCATGGTGCATATGTACCATGCAGGCATCCACTGATGGTAAGCGTGGATGTTGAAGTCAAGTGGAAGGAGCAGATGACATGAACTGACGCGAGCACAGAGCATGTAGCTGGTGCAGCATGCATCAAGAACCAAGTGTGGGCTGGGCCCGTGGATTGCAGGTTTGCAAGGGATGGAGGGGGAATGTAGAGGGTTGGCGGAATTGATCCCGGTCGAGGCCGCAACAATCCGGCCACCCCACAACTGGGGTGGTGATTCTTGCGCCGGTAACTCCTGTTGGGTTGGGTCTGCCTGTGCAGGTTGCTCTGGTGCCAGGGCTGGCCGGGCGGATTGCAGGTTTCTGCGGCGTGCTCGAGGATTTCTACGAGGGTTTGCATGTTGGCGCGGCCCGCCCCAGAGGCTTTTGCGGGTTGCGCCCGCCTGCTCATCATGTCTCAGGGTCGTTTACAGGTTGTCGGACCGCCTCATCGCTACACCGGAGGCGTCGGCACTAGGTCATAAGTATTTTTTTCATAGCGAACGCCATTAGTGCATTTTGCAGCTCAACGTTTGCGGTTCATGCATGTAGTTTCAAAGATTTGCTTTGTCAAACACTGTGGTCCACCGGGGTCCTGTCACTTGGTTCCGTGGATGGTAGGATGTGAAACATCCTCGAACATCCTGAAACATCGGAGATCATTCTGCGGCATGGGTCTGGTCCCTGATCTAACCCTCACCTGACCTGAGGCTGCGCTGCAGTGCCTTGCTGTACCTCAGGCGCACCAGGCGAGACCGCCTGCGCAGACGCAACGCCAGTTTGTGGTCTAAAATGGCGCTTCCGGGGCTCGTAATTCAGGGTCACGTGCAAGTCTCGAGCGGTCATTGCACTCGCCACAGACCCACCACCGCGCTTCCAGAACCATGCATAGAAGCCCCACTTGCGTCAACGTTTTCAGCTACCCACACCTCCACCTCCACTCAACTGGCTCCCAAATCCCTCTAATCTCACCGCACAGATCTCGGCCCGGCGTTCTACCAGCCCCACCCATCCCACACCGTATCACCGATCTACATTTCCACCTGATTTGGTTATGCACCCACATCCAGCCGTATGTATTCCGTCAGTAACCCGTCATGTTTTTGGCCCTTGCGTGCATCTGGTCTTATTTCTGCACCTGCTACATGGCCACATGAAACCGGCATCCCCAGAACCCTCCACCGTCCCACTCTAATTACACTAATTATATAGCGTGCATGGAATCGGTGACCGGTGGCCTGAACTCTGTGAGTGTCCGCCCTCCGACACCCTCCGACGTTCCACTCTCCGAGATCTTTTGCCTGGTGTCGTTATCTGACTACTGCAAGATCATGGTAAGTCATCAAGGGCCCAGACGGGCCCAGACCCTCCGGGAAGATAGTCGCTGGGTGGTGTGCAAATGGTGGGGTCCATGGGCCTCTGGTCAGTGCGATCCCAGTCCCACCCCCGCTCCTACTGTGATGCCCCGCCATCTAGGCCCCAATGACCATCTGGCGGGGCATAATTCACTCCCGGTGGGTATCTACCCCCACCGAAGCAGTTGTACTGATTTTCCCTGCGAAACCCGCAGGCAACTAGGCTGGTTATGGACTAGGATGGCACAGGATTCCTGGGAGCGCGGGAACTGGAATTCGAGATCTCTACCAACACTACGGTGGAATACGAACCACGGCGTTCCAAGACCACCACCCTGTGCCACCCCGTGCCCCCTCTTGCCCGCGGCGGAGGCCAAGATCCAACCTCAGCGATACCCACCAAGCATCCATGACTAATCCCCGACATGCAGGGACGCCTGCAGTTAATATAATTGAAAGAAAAGAAATTCCAGCAATCTCACCAGGGCCGAGACTTCGGACTTGGCCAGGGAGGTCGATGACATCAACTAATTTCTAGGACCCGCTTTCTGATGTGCCACTGGCTGCAGCTGAACCGATGACCGTCCCATGCTGCACCCAGGACGCACCCAGGATGCACCAGTGGGCCCACTTGGTGCAAATGGATCGATCGGTGCCTTACTCACCTCGCCTCCTGCTCCCCCACCATGTCATCAGGTGGTGGCACATGCATAGAAGCCGGATGCATGAGGATAGGAAGAGGAGTGCTCGGGTTAGTTTTAGAAGCCACCACAGACCTGTGCTGGCATAAGCCCCCAGCCAGCCAAGTCAAAGGGTTGCCGCAGCAAATTTCTCCTTGCTCGTTGGTTGTTGCTCGTATCTTTGCCGTGGTTATCTTCGCTGCTTAGGCGATGCTGCTTAAATTGCTACGTTGCTCACTTGCCCGAGGCTTGGGCAAAGGAAATGCGAAATGCCTCGCAACCAACTTCCACCTGCCTCTACTCATGGTCACTCACCAGGACCCTGGAACCTTCACGACCACCACTGGGCATGAGAAGTGGTCTGGTTTCTGCAGGTGTGCGTTGCTTGCATGCACCCTGGCTCGGCTACATCATCATCATGTCTAACAGTCTTCTGCGACTGACGTCTATTATTATCTCCATGCATGGAACAACCTGAAATTCGCAGCCAGGTGAAATGCCATTTCTACCGCCACTGGCAAGGAATGGTTTCGACTCTGCATCCGGTTCAGCTGCAAGTCCACCCTCGCAGCTCAAGTGTAGGCGATTTCACCCATCAACTTGATACACCGTTCGATATTCTGGCCCTTCTCTGCGCACACCGGCACTATCTTCCACCCTTCCACATTTTCCACAAACTGGCGAAGAACCGAAAATTCAGCCCCGGTGTCACTCAAGTCCGCCTTGGTAGCAACCACCAACACCCGCTTGTCCTTCATTCTTTTTGGTCCCACCTCGTTGATGAGCGTCTTCAAGTCCTCCACCGGGTTTTCCTTTTCGAGCGAAACCACAAACACAAGCCCTCCGGACCGTTCAATATGTCTCAAGAAGTCGAGCCCCATTCCCTTATTCTGGGACGCACCCTTGATGATTCCCGGAATATCTGCCACGGTAAAGGGGTCCTTGTCAATGGTGGTGAAAATGGTACCGACCGTGGGTTGTAAGGTGGTGAATTCCCAGTGTCCCACCCGAGGACGTGCTCGAGAAATTGCTCTGAGTAAGGTGGACTTGCCTGCATTAGGCAAGCCTACTAATCCTAAATCAGCAATTAATTTAAGCTCAAGCAAAAAAAACGAAGTAATGCCTTCTCTTCCACGCTTACTGAAACGAGGATTTCTTATATCCTTTGTCAAAAAATGCATATTACCCATTCCACCTCTTCCGCCTCTTAATAACGGAATGGGTCTCTTGGTAGGCTTATCGAAATCAATTCCCACAAGCGGGAACTTGTCCAGCCTGAATTCTTCCATCACTACTTCATGATCATGCTCGGTTACTCTTTCGTTAAGATCGGTAAAGAATTCTCTAGATCTGTAGTAATCCTCATCGTTTTCCTTAAAAGTCCAACCTTCTCCTGGTTGATACCCATCTCTATGCAATTGGATTTGATCCCTTTCGTCACACTTGATTTCAAGCATGATATCGTCCAAATCTTTTCCTTCACGACGGTATAAATATTTTTTGAGCATCATGGGGTCTGGAATCCACCGTATAGTTGTTCCGACTGGGACCTCTATGATGACATCTTCACCGGTGGCTCCGTCTAGTTGACTTCCTTTTCCTGGTGTACCACTCTTGGCCTCATATGTACGTTTGACCTTGTGCAAGGAGCTCAAGCTTCGATCAACCACGTTGATGAACACATCACCTCCATCACCTCCGTCACCTCCATCAGGGGGTCCTGTAGGTCTGTTAGCGTCTCTGAAAAACGACACGCATCCATTTCCTCCACGACCACTTTTGGCTCGAATCACCTTAAGATCCATAAACGTTCTGTTTTCGGTTTTTCTGCCTTGTTTCGATAATGCACTGACTGTATTGTAAAACACATGGTGGGAATGGTGCAAATTGCCGTAAAAGTACTCGCTCAACGATAATAGTCTGGCGTTAAGGCCTTGTTCATCTTCGCCGAGATCACTGTATTTTATCACCTCTTCGCCGTGCTTTACTATCTTCTGTTGTAGATCTCCGGAGGAATAGTCAGGATTGGACTTAAGATCTTCTTCAGAATGGATGTAGTAATTGTTTTTCTGTTCGATTCGTTGGTACTCTCCATCTTCGCCATCGAACTCATCTTGTAAGCCACTTGAGCCAGAAAAGGGGCAAATGGCCACTTTGGGTGCCCTAGCATTGAATGCTGCCGCCAACTGGGCCCTGGATACTCCTAGGTGCGCACGGGAAAGGACGGAAAACATAATGGCTGTTGGTGGAATATTTGCCCCACTTACAATACCTTTGGTGCTATTGCGTCACGTGTAACCAAGAACGTGACTTGGCATCTCATCTCCAGATTTTTCAGATCTTCCCTAATCAACATAACCTCACTAGGCATGTCTTTTGAATCTTTAGGAGTGGCCCGCTGGCTCTCCGAGGCGCTCGCCGCCATGAAAATCCACTCGCCAACTTCCATTCAGTCCGCATGCATTCCAGCCATTCTTTCGGGCCACGATTGTATTGGTGGAGCCAAAACCGGTAGTGGTAAGACCATTGCCTTTGCCCTGCCCATGCTTACCAAATGGTCTGAAGACCCCTTTGGAATCTTTGGGCTTGTTCTTACGCCAACCAGAGAGTTGGCCCTCCAGATTGCCGAACAATTTGCTGCATTGGGCTCCTCCATGAATATCAGAATAAGTGTGGTAGTAGGAGGAGAAGACTTCGTGAAACAAGCTTTGGAACTTCAAAAGAGGCCCCATTTCGTGATTGCTACCCCGGGAAGACTCGCTGATCACATCTTGAATAGTGGAGAAGAGACCATTTGCGGGTTGAGAAGAGTGAAGTACTTGGTCTTGGATGAGGCTGATAGACTCTTGAGCAACAGTTTTGGAGGAGACCTCGAGAGATGTTTCGGGGTTTTACCTCCTGCAGAAGAGAGACAAACGTGTCTATTCACTGCCACTGTCACTGACGCTGTGAGAGCCCTCAAAGATAAGCCCACCGCTGGAAACAAGCCACCAGTGTTTATTCATGAAGTAGAAACGGTGGATAAGGTGGCCATTCCAGCCACGTTGAAAATCCGTTATGTGTTTGTTCCATCCTACGTCAAAGAAGCCTATTTGACTAGCATACTTAACCTTCCAGAATTCGAAAAGGCCACTTCGGTGATTTTTGTGAATCGTACCAAAACGGCCGAGGTATTGAGAAGAACTTTGAGAAAGCTCGACTTCAGAGTGGCTTCTTTACACTCCGAGATGCCTCAATCAGAGAGAACCAACTCGTTGCATAGATTCAAGGCAGGTGCTGCACGTATTTTGATCGCTACAGACGTGGCATCCAGAGGTCTTGATATTCCCACTGTTGAATTGGTGATAAATTTCGATATTCCAGCTGACCCTGATGATTTTATCCATAGAGTGGGTAGAACTGCCAGAGCTGGAAGAAAGGGTGAAGCATTAAGTATTATTGCAGAGAAAGATATCGAAAGAATCCAGTCGATCGAAGAAAGAATAAATAAGAAGATGGATCTTTTGGAAGGACTCACAGATGACCAAGTCATTGATGACTCTCTCTCCAAGACCAGTGTGGCTAAGAGAGAAAGTTTGATGGAAATGGACAAAGAAGATTTTGGTGTCAGAAAACAAAATAACAAGAACAAAAGATCGGTTCCATCTGGAAAAGTGACCAAACCTGCCAAGGTCTCTAAATCCAAGAAAAATGCATAGATAACGAGTAGCAAATGAATTAATATATTATTTCAACATACACAAAGTGTAGAGAGGACTCAACTAATCGAGTTGACTCTATGTACAAAAATACCATATAATCAATAACGTTATAGCGCATCGTATAGGCAGTTTAAAAATAAATCTAAAGAACTGAAACATCTCAAATTATTAACTCTGTCAATATTGTCATATTGGCTAGCAGAGTTCTAACGGAATAAATATGGCTCCCAGAGCCAAATGCAACTGTCAAACAAATGAAACCAAATGATGAGACCATACCACTGCTTCATCAAGTGATGAGATCTTCATCCTAGAATGGTCTATTGGTTCAGAATGTACCCATCAACAATCAAGCTCACATTAATGCCTATCAAGACCAAAAAAACCATACTCATGCAAACCACCGTACTCAAGTTTCCGAAATTGTAAGTGGCAATTTTATGCGAGGCATACCTGTTGATGGTGACTAGATAGTTGACCAAGCTCAACGCCAATACTGCTAGTGCCATGACGACCAAAAAGTAGGAGACCACTGTGGAATAGGTGGTTTGTCCGATATTCTCCACCGGAGGTTTGGAGGGAGAAGTGGTAAACTTGAAGTTCAAGATCATCCCCATGGCTGAGAAGAGCAAGGAGCAAGAGAATCGGACGAACGTAAGGCAAGTTCTCTCCAGTTGGAGGACATCTCTGGGTTCGGAAGATGTAATCTTCATCACCAAACTGTATGGCAATAGCGAGAAAAAGGCGGCATTATGTGCTGTAGTTGGTTTCGCCTGCTCCCTTTGATCCTGGGGAAAGGATCCTGGAGAGTAGGGACCTCTGTACTGCTTCAACTGGTCCTTAACTGTCGCCATGCTGCTGTTGTCGATATCTATCACAGAGGGGGTTCACGAACCTAGATATCATGTCACGTGACTGTGGTTCCAAAACGGCGACCTGTGGCGCCCAGCGTATGAATCAAGAGTTTAAACTCATGGAGAGAATTCATCTACACTGGCAGGCTCTCCCGAGGAAGTATCATACCGCATCAGGCCGGTATTTAGCCGAAGGTTAGGATCTCTACTATCACAAGTTGACCTAAAACGCCTGCTTGTGTGCAGGACGCGACATTGGGAATGTCAACCCGCGTCGGCAGGAGCCAGGGTTCACCGAAGTGGCGTAGCCTGCGAGGAGTAGAGGTATGTGGGGCTGCTGAGGTATGTGGCAGGTCACATACCAGTATGGAATGATACAGAGCACGAGTATCCTGACCTTTTCATATATCTCAAGAAATTGTATCACGTGATACAAACTTACCCGATCTGATGATTTGTCGCACGTGATGCGCATCACGTTAACTCCAACTATCAACACACTCCTCATCTTAAAGTACCAACCATGAGTAAACGTGCCTGTGCCCACTGTGGCCACCCTACCCTTAGTATTGACCGGTACACTCCCGCCGGAGATGTCGCCTGCGAGCGATGCGGAACTGTTCAGAATGAAAACCCCATTGTCAGTGAAGTGCAATTTGGTGAATCTTCGCTGGGTGCCGCCATGGTTCAAGGTGCCATGGTTGGCGCCGACCAGGCCAGAGCATCATTTGGAGGACGACAGAACGCCATGGAAAGTAGGGAGCAGACTTTGGTCAACGGAAAGCGGAAGATCAGAAGAATAGCTGCCGCGTTGAACATCCCAGAGTACATCTCAGAGTCCGCTGGTGAATGGTTCAAATTGGCGTTGGCGCAAAACTTTGTCCAGGGAAGACGGTCTCAGAACGTTCTTGCAACCTGCTTATACGTTGCCTGCAGAAAGGAGAAGACCCACCATATGTTGATCGACTTCAGCTCCAAGCTTCAGATCTCGGTCTATTCCCTTGGTGCGACCTTTTTGAAAATGGTCAAAGCATTACAAATCGTGAAGCTTCCGTTGGCTGATCCGTCGTTGTTCATCCAACATTTTGCCGAGAAGTTGGACTTCAAGGACCAGTGCACTAAGGTGGTGCGGGACGCCGTAAAGTTGGCTCAGAGAATGTCTGATGACTGGATCCACGAAGGTAGAAGACCGGCAGGTATCGCTGGAGCATGTGTTCTTTTGGCCGCTCGTATGAACAACTTCAGAAGAACACACGCCGAAATCGTCGCTGTGGCTCATGTGGGGCCCGAAACCTTGCAAAGAAGATTGAATGA
This sequence comes from Suhomyces yuchorum, assembly GCA_030571845.1. Lineage (NCBI taxonomy): Eukaryota > Fungi > Ascomycota > Pichiomycetes > Serinales > Debaryomycetaceae > Suhomyces > Suhomyces yuchorum. The sequence continues at coordinate 528,728 of JAJLYW010000003.1, read as the reverse complement.
ATTCAAGAAGACAAAGTCAGGAACCTTGACAGTTAATTCATTCCGTGAATCTGACAGTACCGAAGCATCCAATCCTCCTTCATTCGACAAGAACAGAGTTTTAGAGAAGAAATTGGCTCAGAAAATTGTCATGAAAGAGAAGGCCTTGGCTAATTTCGGTGAGTACTTGGAACAATCCAAATCTCCAAATGAAGATGAAGAGCTGCAATCAAGTGGTTCTCCTTCAAATGACAATCAAGAGGCAACTTCAACTTTTCTTGAAAACTATGACATGGATGATATCAACGATGACGAGCGTAATTCAAACACATACCAAAGTACAAAGCAGCACAGATTCATGGATGATCTTTTACAGAACATGCTCAACAGTAGTGATTTGAGTTATCAGGAAGTGCATGATGAGGTTACAAGAGTGCTTAAGCGAAAGAAGAAGAGCTTGCAAGATGCTATGTATCAAACTCCCAGTGATAACAATAAAATCAACGATGAAGAAGACGTCAATAAGCCCAGGAATTTGGTGAAGAACTTACCAAAGACGCAGGAATTGTTGGGTAAAGTTTCTTCCAACATTGACTTGGATAGTGATGACGACGATGAAATCACCCTCAATTGTCAACTTAGTGAAGAAGAACGGGCCATCAAGGAGCGTATTTGGACAGGTTTAAATCATGATTTCATTATCCAACAAGAAAAGAAGCGTTTGAAGCAAGAAGCAGATCAGTTGGCAGGAAACACCTCAGGTGCGCCACGTAAGAAGCGTCAAAAGCAAATGACCTCCAACATAGATCAGTTAGGACTTGACGATGCCTTCCAAAATATAGGAGTGAACGGTGCAACCGGTGAACCATTGACTGCAGCAGAAAGTTCACGTCAATACTGGGAAAAGAAACCCCTTTCCAAGAAGCTTAACTATACTACCTTGGATTTACTTTTCGAAAATCCCAAGTAGATCACAAGCAGGAATTTTCTGATTCATCAAATCTAGGCTTCGGGTTCAAACATATCGATCCGTGGAATAGACAAGTCATTCATGGACTCATCAAGCATATAAGACAGGTAAGAGTTTACTAGATGTAATAATAATAAAATTAATATCAATAACGATTATAACTAAAGTAACAATCAATTCTAGTGTTAATATCTTGAAGTTCTCCTAAGGAACTCGTTGTGCTTCATACGTTTAGATTTCGCAGCCAGACTAAAGATACGACAACTGAACAGGAAAGTGTAAAATCACATGGCTTCATCGCATGAGCCTAGAGCAAATCATTACCTGAATCAATTCATTCAATGTCCTCCATTCGCCGGTGTATTCTTGGTGGTATCATTGATGTTCAGTGACCTCTACTCTACTTCAATAGATGCCCTATCACTAAATATGCTGTTCGCGCACGACCCCATCTCATCTCCCTAAATTTTCCTCCTTAATGTGATTTCTTATAATCTTATCAACCATGGGTAAGAAAAGAAGATGTGCCGTGTTGCCAACCAACATTATTCTCTTGCAAAATGTTGTTCGTAGAGATCCAGAGTCCTACTATGAAGAGTTTGTTAAGCAATATTCCCATTATGAATCATTGAGAGACATTTTTTTGATGAACCCCAACGGAGACAAGAACACTGAATTTGCCGAGTTGATCGGATTCGTGTCTGCAGTGTGTACCTGTTACCCCAAGGAAACCGCTGAGTTCCCCAATGAATTGAAGACCATTCTCCTGACCAACCACAGAGAATTATCCCCTGATTTGAGAGAGAAAATTATTCAATGCTTGACCATGTTGCGTAATAAGGGCGTTGTGACTGCTGAATTCCTCATTCAAACCCTCTTCCCTCTTCTTACTGCCTACAGTGCTGGTTCTACTGGTCAGCATGTCAAGGCCTTGAGACATCAGATTTACAGTACCTTGATTTCCCTCTTGAAGGCCATGAATACCGGAACTAAGAATCAAAAACTTAACCGTTCCACCCAAGCATTACTCTTTAACTTGCTTGAACAACGTGACAACCAAGGTTTGTGGGCAACCAAAGTTACCCGTGAATTGTGGAGAAGAGGTATCTGGGATGACTCTCGTACCGTTGAAATCATGATGCAAGCTGCTATCCACCCTGATCCTAAAGTCGCCACTGCCGGTGCCAAGTTCTTTTTGGGTGCTGATAAGGAAAGAGAAGAGAACTTCGAAGATTCTTCCGATGAAGAAGGTTTTGATATGAATGCTTTGAAACATAAAATGTCCATCAATAAGAAAACCTCCAAACGTGGAAAGAAGTTAGAGCAAGCAGCAAAGACCTTGAAGAAGAAGAATTCTGCAAAGCACTCTGCTACCTACCTCAATTTCCTGGCTATCCACTTATTGCGTGATCCACAAGGTTTTGCAGAACAGTTGTTCGATAATCATTTAAGCAGCAAGAACTCGAATAAGTTTGACTTGGATCAAAAAATCATGTTCATGAATTTGATTTCCCGGTTGGTGGGTACTCACAAATTGACTGTTTTGGGTATCTACACCTTCTTCTTGAAATACTTGACCCCTAAGCAAAGAAATGTCACTCAAATTATGGCTGCATCTGCCCAAGCATCTCACGACTTGGTTCCTCCAGAGTCCATTATGATTGTGGTTAGAAAAATCGCTGATGAGTTCGTCAGTGATGGTGTTGCTGCCGAAGTTGCATCCGCTGGTATAAATACTATAAGAGAAATTTTATCAAGAGCCCCATTGGCTATTGATGCACCATTGTTGCAAGATTTGACTGAATATAAGGGTTCCAAGTCTAAGGCTGTGATGATGGCCGCCAGATCATTGATCTCATTATACAGAGAAGTTGCCCCAGAAATGTTGGCCAGAAAGGATAGAGGTAAGGTTGCCAGTATTGAATTACAACATGGTGAAAAGAGCAAATTGCCTCAATTCGGTGTTGAAAGTGCCAATGTCACATCCATTCCAGGTATTGAATTATTGGCTAAATGGAAGCAAGACAATAGCATTGAAAACGATGAGAATGACGACGCTAACTGGGAAGTCGATGACGAAGAAGATGATGCTGATGACATTGAAGGAGACTGGGTTACCGTTGAATCCGATCAAGAATATGATGTTAGTGACTCCGATGATGAAAAGGACAAGGAAGACGAAGAGGAAGAAAAGGAAGAAGAAAAGGTTGTCAAGCCTGAATTGGATGATGTTTCCGATTTGGAGTTATCATCTGATGATGACAGCGAAATTTCCAAACCTAAGCTTGATGATGTCTCGGACTTGGAATTATCTTCGGATGAGGAAGATGCTGAAGTCGATGAGGACGAAGCCAGACCTACCAAGAAGGCCAAGACTAGCTCGACCACTTCTACTGTCACAGCAACCACAACAGCTCCTTCACAAGATGCTATTACTGAATTGCTTTCGTCTAGAATTTTGACACCAGCTGATTTTGCTAAATTGGAAGAGTTGAGAAATGCTGCTGGTTTAGACAAGGTGATGGGTAAGAAGAATGAAGATCAAGTTGATTCATCCACTCTTGTTGGTAAAGTTAAGTACAAGCAATTGCGTGAAGAAAGAATTGCAGCAGCCAAGGAAGGTAAGGAAGATCGTGATAAATTCGGATCTAAGAGAGGTAAGCGTGATAAGGCACATTCTACAACTAATAGAGAGAAGGAACGTAAGAAGAATTTCGTTATGATGATTCACAAGAAGGCTGTTCAAGGAAAGCAAAAGTTGTCATTAAGAGACCGTCAAAAGGTTTTGAGAGCACATATTACAAAGCAGAAAAAGAAGGGACATTGATATAGTAATAAACATCGTAAATACGGGGGCTGGCCCGGCTAATAGTACAATATGTAAGCCGTGTTGACAAACGATTAAGCACGGGAAGGTACGAAATGGTACACAGTTGAAGGAAATCAATAATTGAAAGCAAATTCATAGCAAGATAAGAAGGAGAGAAAGAAACTTCGAAATATTGACCAAGATGGAATCAACCATGTTGAGTGAAATATTTCAAGGCATGGGCAGGGGAATTTAAAGTTGACCTGGTAAGGACTTCTTCTTCTTGTCACCCTTCTTTGCTTCCTTGTCCTTTTCGGTTTTGTCCAACTTTCTCTTCTTCTCCTTCTTCTTGTCCTTTTCCTTCTTGTCGTCAGCCAAAACTTGGCCGAGCACCTGATGAGGCACTTGGTTAGCGGCTTGGATTGCGGCCACGGCGTGGTCCACAGGAGATTCTTCGAGCTTGGCCAAGTCCAACGATTGCTTGTACTTTTCCTTCTCCTTTTGGTAGTCTTTGAGCTCGTTGGCGTACTTCTTTTGCCAGTACTCCTTCTCTTCCTTGGTGATGTTGTTCCATCTGTCCTTGACGAGTTCGTTCATGTCGATGGCAGACAACGCAGGCTTACCCTCTCTCTTACGCTGTTCTCTGATTTCCTCTCTGGTGTGGAAGGAGAAGGCAAAGTAGATGGTCAAAGGCTTCTTTGGAGCGTTTGGATCACGCTCGGCCTTCTTACGCTTGGGCTTCTCTTCCACATGGCCATTGACGTTGGCATTGGCGGCGGCAGCCACGGCAGCGGCAGTGGCAGCAGAGTTCAAGTGGCTGACGTCCACGTCGCCTACGGTGCCCACGTCTCCGACGTGGCCAACGGCATCGGTGTCGATCTCGGAGATTCTCTTCAATGTTTCGCCCAAGCTTTGGAGAGCGTCACTGGGGTCGGCCAGGGTATCATCAGAAACAAGCTTGTAGAAGTTGACGGTGGCGGCGGCGGCGTCCTGGGCAGCCTTGGATAATTCAAAAAGCGACGCGACGAGCGAGTCCTTTGCAGTCTTGAGGTCGGACATCAGTAGTGTGGTTCTGCGCAACAGCGGTGGTGGGAAGACGGTGGTGGGAACTGGTGGTGGGAAAACGGTGGTAGAAAAACATCGTAGGGAGCGAGGAGAGGCGGCGGCAGAGGGAGACGGTGCTGTGGTGCGCGGCGCGGGGGCTGCGATGCGCTACCGAGGCGGCAGTGCTACCGCGACGGTTACCCGGCGCGGGGGCTCGTGATGCCATGGTGCGGATGGGGAGGAAGGTGGTGCATTGCAACTGGTGGTATCATGCAAGTGCAGTCCGCTGGCCTGGGAACGTGGGGAGGTTGTGGACGGGTGCTACGGGCCACACCGGGGCAGTGATGGGGGTGTTGGGGCGGTGAGGAGGCCGGTGGTGGGGACGCTGGTGTTGGTGGTGGGCCTGGCTTCGGTGCCAGAAGTGGTGCACCCTCTGGTGTCTCACACCACCTGTGTTCACTGCTTTGTTTACTACTATACTTGCGGAAGGTGTGTTAGTGTGTTCAGCGTGTTTACTGCGGGTGTAGTCCACCCTGTGAAATCACGCGCAGTGGTGGGCAATTCCTGGGCCAAAATTGGGGGAGTCCGCAGAATTTCCCGTCCTGCGTGGGCGTCATCGGTAAGTTAGGCAAGTTAGGCATGTTAGGCATGTTTGCGCAATACTGCGGGTGGCATGTGCGGGTCCACCGTCCAGGAACTGTTCTTGGGCTGGGCCCGCACTGCAATGGGACGCAGCGAAGGCCATCCGAGACCTCATCAGTCCAAGAACTGCTACAGAGCTACAGGTTCCAAAGCAACAGAACTATACTACCGACATCGGCGGCCCCTGGCACAAGAACAACACAAATTTTCTTCCTGAAATTGCGCATGGTGTTTGTTTTGATGACACCCGATTGCTAATTGCTCCCGCACCGCAGTTTGTCGGTGTAAATCTTTGTTTGGACCAATCGCGCACGTCGTAGCCACGAGCGAGCAATGGCTCCGCGGGGAGACTTGCCAGAGATGTGGTGGGCTGGCACCACCAAACCTCCCGAAAAAGTGCCATCCACGGGTGAGGCCAAGCCCCAGAAATGGCCCAGAACTGCCATTCCCACCCCTTGTCCCTTGTGGCCCGTGGCGTGCGGTCTTGTTACACGCACAGCAACAGAGGCGGTGGCAGAGGCTGCGGCAGCAGCCACCGATGTCTTGGTGATACCCACCAATTACTGGGCCTTGTTGTTAGTTCCTAGCTTGCATATCTGACTTCCTGGCTGGCTCGCGGGATGATCCTAACCTCCATCGGGCGCACACCTTGTACCGCTTTTGTCGCACAGTGGTGCGGACTAAATTGCTACCGACACAAACTCCCGGGTAGTGGACCCACCTGGTGGCCAGAACTTCCCTTTCGTCCACCATGTTCCAGCAACTTCCACCGGTGCCGATCGTGAGTGGATGGTGAATTGGTGGCTGGGGTCCGGCCGCTCCGACAGCATCGCTTTGTTTGGTGGTGGCGCTAGTAGGTCAGCGAGCCTCACCTGTCAACCGTGGGCTGGTGCCATGGCTGGTACTATGGTATGCGGGGTCCAGGGTGGCACAGTGGTACAGTGGCAGAGCGAGAAAATCAACACACTGGGGTTCTCTCTGTGAAAGGTGGTCCATTCCAGCGAACGGAGGTGGACGCACTGGCACCATTTGTTTCCGGCCATCATCTGCGAGGCGGCGGTGGCCCCCTGTTCTCTGTCTCCTTAGTACCGAGAAATTGCCTCCCCGCCAATAGCAGCTAGGGAAAACCCCTTGCCAACTCGGCCATCTCCCCCATACCTCCCAACCCCGCCTCGCTACAGGTGGATGGTTTCATTTCCTTTTCTGTCGGGCGAAGGACCTAGTGCTTAGCCCCTCAGCGAGCTTCTCTGACACGCCCCCTCGCACGAACCCCCAATCCAGTTTCACCACCACCCACCACCGTACCACAAAACCCCCAACAAGTTCCCTGGCCAAGTGCCGTACAATTGTGGGCAAGAGTGGTGCCACACACTGGCGGCACCACCCCCGGGCCCGTGCGCAGGCACCAAGGTGCGCTGACGAGCGGGAGGCCAAGGGGTTCCATGCGATTCCGTGGCTCATTAACCAAGCATTGAATGTAATGAATACGACAGTGGGCCAATCCTTACCGAGAACGCCGTACTGGTGGGATCCTATTAACCTTGCGGGGACTTTGGCTGGTCTGAGCGGAGCCTAATTAGCGTACAACGGTCAACATATTATTCATCGTGATCGCACAAGGGGTATTCGGTTGGTGGGTCCTTGTAAGTTTCGGTGGGTTCTGGTGGGTTCTGGCGAGAGTGTGCAGCTGTGAGCTTTTGCGAGAGTTCTCCCGCTTGCTTATCTGGTTGGCGATGCGTGGTAGACCAGTTTCGCCTGTAGAAAATCAACATAAGCATCCACACGATGCCACCGTCGTCCATGTCGAGGCTTCGGAACGTCGGGACATCGGGACATCTTCGTTTCCGCTGTGGACCTGAAAATGCTGTTGGTGCCGAATCCCTTACCCCCTTTCTCCCCGTACCGGGACGTTCTGTAGTTCCCGCGAAACCTCATCCCAATTATTTGATGGTATTGTTTACGATGTAACTACACCCCCAAAGGGTCGGTAAAACCTGCTACCCAGTGCCTCCAAACGCTAAGGGGACCTTCGCTCCTATTTCGTGCTGTTGGACCCCAGTCTTTGGATGTCTCTCATCGCCAGCCAGTGCCGTGCTAGCTATTCTCACCGTTCCGGTAGTACCTAAGTCGCACCTGGCTCGCTACATCCTCCTCACTAATTTCCCTCCACCTTCACCTCACCACTACCCCAAGGTTCTGGTTATTCCACTTCATCGCATCTCATCTCATCTCCGCCAACGGGGCACCCCCATCACCCACCGTTCAAGCAACCCCATCAATCCTCATAAACCATAAATTCTGTCTATGCTCTCCAAGTACGTGTTGGCCTGTCCGGGCCAAGGGGTGGTCCGCAACAACCTATTGGCTCCCTACAAAAAGTTTCGCCCAGTGTACCATCACCTTCTACAACAGATCGACCTGGCGTTGCAGGACTCCGTCAGCGCTCACCTCGAGGCCGAAGACGCGTCCCAGTGGCTCGCCCGGACTTCCAACGCCCAGCCCGCCATTCTCGCCACCTCTTACATCATCCACCACATCGTCCAGCAGACACACTCTGTCAGTTTGGCCCACAATGCTCGCTACCTCATGGGCCACTCGCTAGGGGAGTTTTCCGCCCTAGTGCTCGCGGGGGTATTTGATCTCGAGACTGGGGTCAAGATAGTCCGCAAACGGGGCCAATTGATGGAGTCCATCACGGCCAGTCAATTTCAAGCTCGGCCCACTTCTTTGTCCTCCGAACACCTGACGCTGGGCCCTGGAAATGCCCAGGTTTCTGATATTTCCCAATACTCTATGTTTGTGCTCATGTTCTCATCGCCAGAAAAGCTGGCATTGGCAAGATCGCTAGCGGAGGAGCAAGGAATATTGGCCAACGACAACTCCCCAACCCAGTTGGTCATTAGTGGAAAGACATCAGTGCTTGACCAGTTCTTAGCCGTTGCAAAGTCCCACCACAACCTTGGCTTCCGCTCTACCAGGTTGCCCGTAACCATTCCCTTTCATAACAGGGCCCTTGAACCAATAGAATCAGAATTGGCGGGGTATATTGCGGGTTTCAAGGCTCACCCCATGAAAGTTCCCATTATATCTAACCTTACAGGGCTCCCCGTGGCCAATTCGGCCGAGGCAATCGCCAATGCCGTATCACTGACCCATACCTCCGTACTATGGACCCAATCGATGGCCCACATCGCATCTAAAGGCATAGAACTGGCAGTGTGTTTGGGTCCTGGAAAGGTCTTGGGAGGGTTATTGAAGCGTTCACTGGTAAAACCTGTCAATGTCGATACCGTTGAGGAGATCCAGCAACTCGGTGAATTATTGTAGTGTTTTTCACCTCTTCGCATCCCATCACATCTTGTCTACTGGTGGCTAAAAAGTAAAATACTTCATGAAATCCTCATGAACAGCATATATACCTCAAGAGGATCTTGCATATTGAAAAGCTACATTGCCTATATCACTGCTTTTCCTTCAAAAGTGATATTAGTCTAGTCGAATCTAATTATATGGATATTCTACTCCGCTGGATTTGATTGGTGGTAATAAACAGAACAACTATTTATTCAGTATTTCACATTCAAATTCCACAGCTGGGTACTCCAGTAATTATAGGTTCTTATTTTGACCAGAATTTAATAGTATTGTTCATTTGAATTGGCACTATTTACTACACACCATTCTCTGATTTACGAGTCCTGGCATGTTCTGACAGCCTGAACAGAGATTCCCTGTCTCCATAATTCCATAGCCCTAGAACTCTATAACTTTATAACTCTTATCATAACTGCATAACCCCATAACCCCCATAACCCCATAACTACTATAATTCGTGCTCTTACCCCGATTTTTCCTCACCACCCAACCACCCACAATTCGCACCTGAGTCGATTAGATAATCTTCCAGCTAAATTTTTCACTTTTTTCACTTTTTTCAGGTTTTGAGAACTATACGATAAGTCACAATCAGTATGAGATTTCTGCCGTATTTACAATAACAATTCCTCAAATATCGCAGATATGCTTCTGAAGGTTCTTATGTTTCCCATAAACTAGCTTGGAAAACGGACCACTACTTTTGTCTCGTATCCTCTTCCAAGTGCCTTCCCACCCTCTTCTCACTAGTTCATCGTAAAGGTATGGTCTCTTCGCTGCCAGATGGTGCAATCTCACCTGGGTTCTCACCAGTGCACGCCCACCAACCCCAGAAATGTAACCTCCAGTCGTAATGTGCCCTTTGGTTCGGCCATCTCCATTATCCCTGGAAAACCCTCCATGACAGCCTGCCCAATCCGCCTTCCTTTTCGGCCCTGTGGCTCCCAGGGACATCCTCCTCTCAAGTAATCGGCCTGGCCCTTCTGTTATCATCTGACCCACCGGCCTATCGTAGTAGTTTTTCGCGGTGACATTTTCATCTGCATATTATCGTATCGCAGTGACAATTGGGCAATTCCGTCATCGTAACAGTCCAGAAGGCCACAAGAATCCACCCCCTAGTGTCCGAAAACACAACCCAGCACAACAGTAGCTTATCTCTCCACTTGGTGATTAATGTTTCCGGTCTGGTTTCCCATTGTGCCCCCCAATATACTACTTCACTTGATCTAGTGCCCATCCTGGCTCGTTATCTGCAGTTGACTTTGTGGTTAATTCTCGGTGAAAGTTCCGCGACTCTTTTGATCAACCGAGTCAAAAGGTAATTTACTATAAAACCCGCCGATTCCCCCACTACCAGTTTCTTCTGTAACCCCAATTCATTCACTATGCTTATTGATGGAAAGGCCATTGCCTTAGACGTTCGGACCAAGATCCACGAGGAGATCCGTTCCATTCAGGCCAAGTCGCCAGAGTTCAAGCCTAATCTCTCCATCATCCAGGTGGGTGAAAGAGCAGACTCCACCACCTACGTCAAGATGAAGTTGAAGGCCGCCCAGGAGGCCTCCATCGAATGCAACATCATTCACTTGCCCGAATCCACCACCGAATTTGAGCTCTTGAACCACATTCAAAAGCTCAATGAGGCAGGCAACGTGGACGGTATTTTGATCCAATTGCCATTACCAGCTCACATTAACGAGGACAAGGTCACCAGCGCCGTGTTGTCCGACAAGGATGTCGACGGCTTCGGTCCTTACAACGTGGGAGAGTTGTCCAAGAAGAACGGTGAGCCAACCTTCCTTCCCTGCACTCCAAAGGGTATCATGGAGTTGTTGAACAGAAGCAACGTCACCATTGAAGGTGCCAATGCGGTTGTTTTGGGCAGATCCGATATCGTCGGCAAGCCTATTGCCAGCTTGTTGAACAAGGCCAATGCCAACGTCACCAACCTCCACTCCAAGACTCCTCAAGCTCAATTGGAATTGTTCTTGAGCCAAGCTGACATCGTGGTGGCTGCCATCGGCAAGCCAGCCTTTGTCAAGGGTGAATGGTTGAAGCAAGGTGCTGTTGTCATTGACGTTGGTACCAACTTCGTCGATGATGCCACCAAGAAGAGCGGGTCCAGAATGGTGGGTGACGTCGACTTTGAGTCTGCCAACCCCAAGGCCTCTTTGATCACCCCAGTCCCAGGTGGTGTTGGCCCAATGACCGTTGCCAGCTTGTTGGACAACGTGGTCATCGCCGCTAAGAGACACTTTGCTAAGAACAATGCCACCCCAAAATTTACCAACCCTTTAAAGTTGAACTTGTTAAAGCCCGTTCCTTCAGACTTTGAAATTTCTAGAGCCCAACAGCCAAAGAAGATCGACCAAGTTGCTTACGAGGCTGGTATCTTGGACAGTGAATTGGAATTGTTTGGTTCTTACAAGGCCAAGGTTGGCTTGAACCTTTTGGAGAGATTGAAGAACAAGAAGAACGGTAAGTATGTCTTGGTTACTGGTATCACTCCAACACCTTTAGGTGAAGGTAAGTCCACCACCACTGTTGGTTTGGCACAAGCTTTGGGTGCCCACTTGAACAAGAACGTTTTCGCCAACGTTAGACAACCATCCATGGGTCCAACTTTCGGTATCAAGGGTGGTGCTGCTGGTGGAGGTTACTCTCAGGTCATTCCTATGGACGAGTTCAACATGCACGTTACCGGTGATATCCATGCCATTACCATGGCCAACAACTTGTTGGCTGCTGCCATCGACACCAGAATGTTCCACGAAAGCACTCAAAAGGATGGTCCTTTATACAAGAGATTAGTTCCAGCTAAGAAGGGTTCCAGAAAGTTCACTTCTTCTATGTTGAGAAGATTGGCCAAGTTGGGTATTGACAAGACTGACCCAGACTCGTTAACCCCAGAAGAAATCACCCAATTTGCCAGATTGGACATCGACCCTGAAACCATCACCTGGAGAAGAGTCGTTGACTGTAACGATAGATTCTTGAGAGGCATCACTGTCGGTGAGGCAGCTACCGAGAAGGGTTTCACCAGAAAGACCGGTTTCGACATCACAGTTGCTTCCGAGTGTATGGCCATCTTAGCTTTGGCTAACTCCTTGGAGGATATGAGAGAAAGATTAGGTAAGATGGTCATTGCCTCTTCTAAGGCTGGTGTTCCAATCACTGCTGAAGATATCGGATGTGCTGGTGCTTTGACCGCCTTGCTTAAGGATGCCATCAAGCCCAATATTATGCAAACCTTGGAGGGAACTCCAGTGTTCGTTCATGCCGGTCCTTTCGCCAATATTTCTATTGGTGCTTCATCCATCTTGGCTGATAAGATGGCCTTGAAATTGGCTGGTACCTCCAGCTCTTTGTCTGAGGAAGAAAGAAAGGAACAAGAAGGTTACGTTGTGACCGAAGCTGGTTTCGATTTCACCATGGGTGGTGAGAGATTCATCAACATCAAATGTCGTTCTTCCGGTTTGGTTCCAGACGTTATCGTTATTGTTGCCACTGTTCGTGCCTTGAAGGTCCACGGAGGAGGTGCTGAGGTTAAGGCTGGTGCCCCATTGGCTGCTGAGTACACCCAAGAAAACGTTGAAATCTTGCGTGTTGGATGTGCTAACTTGGCCAAGCATATCTCCAATGCTAGAAGATATGGATTGCCTGTTGTTGTTGCAATCAACAAGATGTCTTCTGACACTGACAGAGAACACCAAGTTATTAAGGAGGAAGCCTTGAAGGCTGGTGCCACCGATGCCATTGTTTCTAACCATTGGGAAGAAGGTGGTGCTGGTGCTGTTGACTTGGCCCAGGGTGTCATCGAAGCAGCTAACCACGGCGAAAAGAACTTCCAATTCTTGTACGACACTGCCCCATCTGTGGAGGAGAAGATCGCCACTATTGCCAGAGAGATGTACGGAGCTGGTGAAGTCGAGTTCTCCGAAGAAGCCCAAAAGAAGATCGACACCTACACCAAGCAAGGTTTCGGCAACTTACCAATCTGTATTGCTAAGACCCAATACTCTTTGTCCCATGATGCAGCACTCAAGGGTGTTCCAACCGGATTCAAGTTCCCAATCAGAGATGTTCGTGCCTCCATTGGTGCCGGCTACCTCTACGCTTTGGCAGCTGAGATCCAAACCATTCCAGGTTTGCCAACCCACTGTGGTTTCATGAATGTGGAAGTCAACGAGGATGGTGAAATTGACGGATTGTTCTAATCTCCTGTCAAAACTTCAAAAGTTCAACACTAATGATTTACGAAACACTGTGTACTTAGTTCAACACGATAAAATCAGAATAGATATAAAGTATAACTTCCTGTAGTTCTGAAATGATGTGATCCAGATTGATGTTGGAATTAGTTAACTTTGTATTTAGACCAATTTAACGTCACAACATACGGTCCCACCTTTCAACAAACAATACCCTTGATGAAACCAAAGAAACATTCAAGTTAACTACAGCAACTATAATAGCTTAATTTCTAGCTATACCTTGGGTCATTTTAATTAGCTCAACCAATAATTCGGAACAATCGTACAAGCAAAGGTTATAATAAGCAAGTATAATCTACGTCTAATATTGCTATACCCTGTTTGATACATCTCAAAGCGAAGAAACTGATAAATCCACCGGAATCTAATTCCATTCGAACTATTACAAGAGTTCTAGCTGCAACGGTCAAATGTGTCAAATCAGCCCGTAGAAGTTAATATTGCTTGTTTGGGACAATATCTCCACGTTGGGATCTTCACTAGCAAATCTGAACCACAAAAGGACGCAGTCCTCTTCACTACAAACAGATAGTGGCCGTATCTAATGTGATATCCCACGACAAAACCCATGTGATGTCCATGCCATGGCCCTTGTAGTCGATCTATAGGGAGCAACCACAAGGAGATCTATTCCCAGAGTGCCATGTGAAACCATTTGGCTACCAAAACATGTTTGCAAGCACGGTCGTGGCGGTAGGGGTATTTCGCTGTCCCCGTGGCCTCGTGGCGAGGAACCAGGAACTGTCTCGGTAAACCCACGAGGACTCGGTAATCTGCCACTAAAAGCTTCCCTGACCCTAAATAGCGTGATTTCAGATTCGAGGTAGATATATCGTCAACGACGCGATTATGGGCCTGGATCCAGTGCTCTGGATGTCTTCTTCAAACCCCACAGCCAAAATCACCAAGATACTCGTCCACCTTTCTACGCTTACCCCTAGCAAGAGATGTCTCTGCCCCTAGTTTATGCAGCGAGCTTGCATACCCCTAATCCACGGCTGAGAATACGCCAAATCCTCGCCAGAGTGCAGTGGCGCTCCCTAAACTGCCCCACCGCTCGCACTATTTACCACTACTCACCACAATTTACCGGACCTCCGGGTGGCCACCGCCAGGGCAACCATGTGGGAACCTCCGGGAAACTCCCATCAATTGGGCCCCATATGGACCAATTTTGCCCCCAATGTCATTGATCATTCTGCAAACACCCCCACGGGTCCATCTAGCCCTCCAACAGTTCATTTACTCCGCCAATTGCCCGCTTTTGGTGCCCCTCCCTAGTGATGATTCATACCTCGCCTATCGCACCGCGCTCGCCTGGCCGCTCCATTGGTCAATCCAGCGAAAATCAAGGGAAAAACTGAGCTTCAGGGTCGAAATCTTATCCATTGATCACCACATCCCTCAATCAAAAGGGCTTACCAGTGCATAAATCGTTACCATCGCCATCTCAACATCCTACACCATGTATGGCTTCAGAAGTTTGAGACCTTGCGCCAGAACTTTGGCGTCATCTGCTAGAGTGGCTTCGATAAGACTTGGAGGACAGGTCGGATGGAGGGCTGGTATACCTGCCAGCCGTGTTGCGCCATCATGGGCCATGGGCAAGACCCAAGCCTTCCGTGGCTACAGCGTGTTGACCGCTGCCCCAGACGCTAAGGTGTACCAATATGAAGATGTCAAGGAGCTTTCTGCCCACCCCGAACAACACCCCAGCACCGTGTTGGTTGACGTCAGAGAACCCGTGGAATTCTTGGACGGCCACATTCCCGGCTCCATCAACGTCCCCTTCAAGTCGTCACCCGGTGCATTGGACTTATCGGAGGATGAATTCCACGAAAACTTTGGCTTTGACAAGCCTTCCCAAGACAAGGAATTGGTGTTCTACTGCTTGGGAGGAGTCAGATCCACCGCCGCCGAGGAGTTGGCTGCCACTTTCGGCTACAATAAGAGAGGTAACTACATCGGCTCTTGGGAAGACTGGGTCCAGAACGAAAACAAGGTCTCCGGCCATTAATTACATGTACATACCTCTAGACCTCGGCCTGTTAGATAGTCCTAAATATATGTTTGAAATCCATAGCTTAGCGGCCTCTGAACTCCAATTGCTTGAATTCCTTTCCTAAACGTCTCTTTCTCTTTCTCTCCATCACCTTCTCTCTTTGCGATGCCTTCATGGAGTCGAACTTGGCCTTCTGGATCAACTTCCGCTGCTCGCTCTTCTTCAAGAAGAACGGCTTGCTCTGTGTGCCGCTGTTGAAGCTCTTCAACTGCTGTTTCTTGTGGTCAGCCAAGATCTTGGTCTCCAAGTCCTTGTTCTTCATGGTATCCAACCGCGATTTCAACGATTGCAAACGGAGCTGGATGTCTTCCTTCTCCTTGTACGAGAGCAACCGCTCGGACTTCTTGTCTTTAAGGATGGCCTGCATCGACTCCACCTCCTGCTGTCTATAATCGTCCAAAAAGGCGTAATCTTTCCGGGTCTTCTGGAGGTCGGCCTTACCATAGGCGGCATCGAATCTGATATCGGTATGTAACGTGCTTTTGGACTCAAGACCGGGAATCTCTCTTATTCTCGACACTGGTTTCTTGGAGGATGATTCGGAGGGCGCGTGCTTGCTGCGCTTCTTGGTCTTGGTGAACTTCTTTCTGGAGGAAGACTGTTCGGGGGCAGAGTCTGAATCAGACTCCGAGTCGGATTCCGAGTCCGAAGGGGCCCGTCTTTTCTCGTTTCTCAACTTCTGCTGGGCATCGTTCAATGCCCCGAACGAGATGGTAGAGTACTCGTCCTCGCTGTCGTCCTGCTGCGGTCTGGAGCGGGCCATTTGGTTCGGTGCTGCAGTGGGTCCTGGGCTTGAGATGAGCCTGACACCCTTGTGTCACGTGACAAGGCCCCAAGAGGTGGTTTCCGCAGGCCAGGGCACGTGCCGAGCTACCGGTGGGCAGTGGCTGCTCGGCAGACCCCAGCGCCACGTGCCTCGGCCTAGCCCAGGACCGACCTGCTGGGCCACCCCGGTGTGGTGGTGGCCATTGCCCAGCATCTAGCCGTCGCCAGAGCTCCTTCCCCACAGCCAATAGACGCCCGGGGTCCCTCGGACCCCGTTCGCACTCCTCCCCCGGCACTACCCGGAGTGTCTCCCCTCGCGAACATCCCTGCCGCAATAGTGTACCGTGGTAAATTTTTTCGATACCAACGGTAAAACACTTTTGTTGAGTTTTGTCAATACTTGTCTTTTACGATAGTTTTCATATCATGTTGTCTAAAACCATTGCCAGAGCATCAAGAGTACGTGAGAATCCGCACCAGCACCAGTGCAATTGAGAGAAGATTGGAGCCAAGTTGCCGGCTGGATGGGTTGCCCCTGGGCCTAGATCGGCCGTGATAACGTCAACACCACGGGGTGAAAAGTGGCCCGTGGGACCCTGTTCTGGCTAATTGACACCACAAGCGACGTCCATGGCCGGTCCAGTGATAGTTGGCTAACATTGGTCCTACTACGGTGGTGGATTGGCCGAGTCGGTCCACACGGATGGCGTCTAACAGTTCCATGTCGACTCCCATCATCAACATTGCTCAAAGTGGCATGTGCGCCAAATCCCCGTCCAAGATGGTCAATCAATTCCCCACGGTGGCCGAGGCCTAGCCACACCTCCTCCATTGCTTCTCCGGTGGTTCCATGAATTCTACTAACTTTTAGTCTGTTGCTCAACAGAAGAGATTCTTGTCTTTGCACGAGTTCCGTTCCGCTGCCTTGTTGAAGTCCTACGGTGTTGGTGTTCCAAACGGTGACGCCGCTACCACTCCACAAGGTGCTTACGACATCGCCAAGAGCTTGGGTACCAACGAATTGGTTATCAAGGCCCAAGCATTGACTGGTGGTCGTGGTAAGGGTCACTTCGACTCCGGCTTGCAAGGTGGTGTCAAGTTGATCTCCTCTGCCGAAGAAGCCAAGGACTTGGCTGCTCAAATGTTGGGCCACAAGATCATCACCAAGCAAACCGGTGCCGCCGGTAAGGAAGTTACTGCTGTCTACGTTGTCGAGAGAAAGGACGCCAGAACCGAAGCTTACGTCGCCATCTTGATGGACAGATCCACCCAATTGCCAATCATTGTTGCTTCCGCTCAAGGTGGTATGGACATCGAAGGTGTCGCTGCTTCTGACCCAGATGCTATCAAGACCTTCCCAGTCCAATTGGACGAAGGTGTCACCGACGCTTTGGCTACTGAAGTTGCCTCTGTCTTGGGCTACACTGACGCTGCCATCCCAGAAGCTGCCAAGGCCATCCAAAACTTGTACAGAGTCTTCTCCGAGCGTGACTGTACTCAAGTTGAAATCAACCCATTGTCCGAGACTCCAGACCACAAGGTTTTGGCCATGGATGCCAAGTTGGGTTTCGATGACAACGCCTCTTTCCGTCAAAAGGAAGTCTTCTCCTGGAGAGACACCACCCAAGAAGACCCACAAGAAGTCGAGGCCGCTGAGTACGGTTTGAACTTCATCAAGTTGGACGGTAACATCGCCAACATCGTCAACGGTGCTGGTTTGGCTATGGCCACCATGGACATCATCAAGTTGTACGGTGGTGAACCAGCTAACTTCTTGGACTGTGGTGGTACTGCCACCCCACAAACCATCGAGAAGGCTTTCGAATTGATCTTGTCCGACAAGAAGGTCAACGGTATTTTCGTCAACATCTTCGGTGGTATCGTCAGATGTGACTACGTCGCCGAAGGTTTGATCGCCGCCACCAAGAACTTCAAATTGGACATCCCAGTTGTCGTCAGATTACAAGGTACTAACATGGCCAAGGCCAAGGAGTTGATCGACAACTCTGGCTTGAAGTTGTTCGCTTTCGAGGACTTGGACCCAGCTGCCGAGAAGATTGTCCAATTGTGCCCAAAGAACTAAATTGATACATAGTCTTCAATCCATCGTATACATTAGAAACACGTAGTCCACCATAGTAAGCCTGTAGCACTCAACAGACCGAACTTCTGCCTATATAGGAATGCGACATTATTGAGTCTAGCCCCAGAGCAACCTCAATAAAGTCACCCAATACCTCAACATCCAACCCCAATTGGTTTACCACCTCTATCTACTACTATCAACTACTACCCCATCTTCAATACTTCCATCATTCACCCTTCTCTCTGGTGTAACTGGTAGGTCTACTGGACCATGGCCGAATGTCGCGCGACATCGTCTTGCCACTCTCGCTCACCAATATTTTGACCCACCGCCACCTCTTCCATCTATCATCAACACCTCCAATTGCCACAAGCGATCGCTACTTCATCATGTTTTTGACAAGAAGTGAATATGACCGTGGTGTCAGCACATTTTCGCCCGAAGGAAGATTGTTCCAGGTTGAATATTCCCTTGAGGCCATCAAGTTAGGATCCACAGCCATTGGAATCTCCACCAGTGAAGGTGTGATTTTGGGAGTAGAGAAGAGAGTCACATCGTCTTTATTAGAGCATACCTCCATCGAAAAGATTGTGGAGATTGACCACCATATCGGATGTGCCATGTCGGGGTTGACCGCCGATGCTCGTTCCATGATAGACCACGCCAGAGTCTCCTCCTTGACTCACAACTTGTACTACGATGAAGAGATCCAAGTGGAAAGTTTGACCCAGTCGGTGTGTGACTTGGCATTGAGATTCGGAGAGGGTGCTGGTGGTGAGAAGAGACTCATGTCCAGACCCTTTGGTGTCGCTTTGTTGATTGCCGGTGTGGACAAGGATAAGGGACCTCAATTGTACCACGCGGAACCATCAGGAACTTTCTACAGATACGATGCCAAGGCTATCGGATCAGGATCTGAAGGTGCCCAGGCAGAATTGCAAAACGAATATCACAAGTCGTTGACCTTGAAAGAAGCAGAGTTGTTGGCGTTGAAAATATTAAAGCAAGTCATGGAAGAGAAGTTGGATTGCAAAAACGCTCAATTGGCCAGTGTGACCAAGGATGGCGGTTTCCAAATCTACAGCGATGAGAAAACTGACGAAATCATTAAGACTTTGAATGAACAACAGGTCGACGACGAGACAGCATAGTGTGTATATTCTAGTAATACAAATGATAAATGATGCAGGGTTATAACGGGACTACTACGTGCCTGAGTATTTGAGCCAGTCTATGATTCAGGAAAACACCTTTCTAACCTCTCACTAAGAAGCATAATCAGCTTATTTTCTATTTCCCCAAACTTCCGAACACTGATAATAAATCTGGTGAGTGAGTCCCCAAAAGCATCGTAATACTCCTTCAACGATTCGTTTAAGTTTTCGAATCGGATATTAACCAGCGCTGGATCAATCGACTTCTCATTGAATTTGTCAGGATAGTCATTGGCAAATGTTTCAAATAGCTCGCCATTGCATAAAATCAAGATTTTCTTCAATCTATTCAAGTAGTGGTTATACAGAATAATAAGATCGAACATGGTCTTGAGGTTATCCAACAATTCTTCTTTAGTGATTAAAGAGTCATTGATAAGCGTATTGAGATAGCTGTTTAGATTGTTCATAAGGTCGTCAATGGATATAAGATTCTGTGACTCAATGTAGCTCTTTCTTTTTAATTCGTTACTCATAATTTTGTTATCAAACATACTAGTGCTGTTGCTGTTGTAATTGCTTAACGACGAGACTGCCCGGAAATCTTGCCTGTTGGAAACTGTTATATCGGAGCCAATTTTGGCGTTTTTTAACTGTGAATCTACCTTATTGCAGTAGTTGCTTAATTTTTTATAGTTCGCATCAATAACCTCGAAGTTAAGATACGTTTGTAACTCGTTCAAAAAGTCAACCATCCTCTTATGAAGTATTCTACTTCTTAGTATCCACTTTTTGATTCTTGGCTCAAAATGTTTATATTTCCATACTGTGGACTGGTTGATGTTCTGCCAAGTCAATGTGTTGAATTTATCAATGAATTTGATTATTATTTGCAATTTGAACATCAATTCATAATGATAGGATAATTCACGATTAATTATTAAATTTAATGGGAAGGGAAGGTTTACCGTCAAGTCAATACTGGCAATGGCATATTCGTCAGAATGATTCTGGTCATATGTGCCAGGATTCTCTTGAGACGAGCTAGGCTGATTGGAATGTAAATTTTGAAACAAATCGTTAAAATTTGATTCTTTGAATACTTGCTCATCAAGTGATTGAACGTTCATGATTTCTTTCGCTACTCGGTAGAAATTCGATGTTGAAACGGAGAATTTTTGACTATGCTCGAGGTATTCGTGAAGGGTGTGAGGTTGGTCTGAAGTAATCGGTTCTCTCGTGGCATACATTGCGCCAAATTCATCTGGAACGTAAGATTTGTTGATGGTTTTCAATATAGAAGTGGTGGTCGTGATGTCTGTATACTGCTTCTGGATTTTTGATAATGAAATGGCATACCTGTTTCTTTTCAAATCATGAAAAGACTTATCTAAAAACTTATCAATCTTATAGGAATCATCAAAGAGAAATAATGATTGATAATCTCCGATGACACTTTTCAAGCCAAAGCCTTCAAATAACAACTTCATTAATATCTTATTGGCTCTGTTGTGAAGCTCGTTAATCTTCAATTCAAGATCCTGAGAAATAATTCTATCAATGGGTTGGATATTCTCTTGTAGACCTTGAAAATTCGTAAGTCCTGTGCAAATTTTGAAGATATTGAGGTATTTACCTGTATTCAAAATCTTTCTTTGGATGTCCAAACTTGAAAATTGATCGATAAGGCCATCTGTTCGTATGATAAAAAGTTCATTCCAGTAGTGCTCACTCTTGCTGTTGATAATATCAAGAAATGAAGTAGGTACTTGTTTTTCACGGATCAAAAATTCGTCTGATGGGTCGTTGATTTCACCATTTATAAGCCACTGGTTGAGCATGTTGAGATAGTCTTTGCTTACGGCTTCGAATAATGCTTTAAGGAACTCAAATGATCTTGAGTCCCCTTTGTAGATATTGATTCTGGACTGAATTATTCGCAACACCAAGCCACCCTTGCATGAATCGAAAGGCTCACTCTTGACGTTGATATCCACTATTCCGGATTTTTTCAATGTGGTGGTGACGCTCGATAAAAAGTCTTGGAGTTGGCTTGTCTTGGAACTAGACACTCTTTCAATCGTAAGCTCGTGGATATGTATTATGATCTCATAGAGATGATGAATTTGGTTTGAAATTTGATTCATCATCGATTCAAAGAGATTCAAATTGAATGTAGCATTATAGTTGAACTCTTGCTCTATCGACAAGATTACCCCCTGGTAATTCTTGAGAAATTGCACGATTTGGTAACAAAGGTTCTGGACCACGGTTCCGTACTTGTTATGATCGTAAAGCTCGACAAATCCCTTCAAACCAGCGTAGAATTTACCGAACTTGATCAACTTTTTGGTTATGCTCTTCAAACTAATATCGAGATGCTTAGCGATCTTGAAATCGGGCCCCTTCACCTTGCTGTCCGGCCTTGATGGGTCGTACTTCTCGCTAAAGCGGATATAGCAGCCTTCATATCCCAAGCACGAGAACAAGAGATCTTTCATGATAAGTCCCTGCTGGATTTTGAGATCATTGAGATCACTCAATGGATATGGCCTTATTCTGTTGGGTCTTTTGACGTGGCCATTAATACACGACTGGAGCACGGATCCATGATCTGAAAGTATCACCGTATCCACCTCTCCAGGTTCTATTGAGGAAAGGATGCTGTTCATCGTCCCGAGCTCGGGTAGTAAGGTTTATTGGTGAAAGCGTGTGTTAGAAGGTGACCGGAGATGGAGATGGTATGTTTGTTGTTATCTCCCACGCGTCAAGTCACGTGCAGAACGCCAAACGCGGTTCCCAAAAGAAGGTATGTTAGTTATAGTGTGGAGAAAGTAATTGAGAAGAAGTGGGAAGAACAGAGCCACTACAGGTCTAAGGAATTTACATGTAGATTGATGTGATTTTCAATAGTGGATAGTTGGATGGTTATGATGGCCCTTCTGTAGACGTTTTGATGCCTTTTTACGGGGTGGAAAGTGTACCAAGCTGCGAAAATTGAGAACTTTCTGTGTGGCCCTATGGGGGCACCCCCAGGACCAAAGCAAAGCCTAGAAAGTGGATCCGGAGGTGGCCTCAAGTTATTCTGATTTAACGTGAAAGCAACTTACATTCATTCATGAAAGCCACTCCTCATCCTCATCGTCGATTTCCAATTCCTCCAACAACTTTTCCGAGGCCAATTCTGCGTCTCTTTGCACCTCCTTGAGTCCACAGATCTCCTCAAGGTATGCCGTATCATTGAGGCACAGCTTGACAAAATCCCATCCGCCTTCCTGGTAGGCCCGGATCACTCTTGGGGAACATGCAGAACAATATTGGTAGCTGGGTGAAAATAATTTATGTTGCTGGAAATTGTTTAAAAACCCTCTTATTTGATGGGGAACTTCCCCAAACTTGGTTTTAGCTAAATGTTCGGCGTTTTGTCTCTTTGGATGCTGTAAGATCGATACCATCAATTCCACTGCTAAAGATGAGGCCATAAGTGCCCCACCTGGCCTTGTCACCGTACACATTTGGTCCAAGGTTCGGTCGCTTAAACTATCGGTGGGTGCCACCACGTCATTACAGTAATAGCATCCCAACGGTTGCTCAGTGGTACCATGTCTCATCACAAGATAGCTGTCGAAACCTAATGCAGCATTGATGACGATCTTGTTATATACCTTTCCGAGCACCGTGGGTAACCACCTCGATTCTCTGGAGTCCATCAAAAGAAAAATCACGTCGTGCTGTTCAAAGAGCTCACAGAGCTTCTGAAAGTTGACAATACCCTTTTCCTCATCCACCACCGAGTGTCCCATCATAGGAACCTCAAGATTGATTCCAGTAGACGAGACCCCAGGAAATATTTCCTTGAGAGCCTCTGCTGCCCTAGTAGCTTTGAATTGCCCCTGTCCGTTGTCACTGAAGCAATCCTTAAAGCCAAATAATGGTTGTCTTACCGGGTTCGAATACGAAATTCGACCATTATCCACAAAGGTGATTTCCCTAACCCCCCAGCCCATCAATGCTCTAGCAACGTAACTTCCTAAGGTGCCCGCACCTAATAGTAACACCTTCTGGTGCTTGATAATATCTAGGTCCAACTCGGGAGCTATTCTCCACTTCATCAATTTCAAATTGAGTTCGACGGCCTGTTCTGCCAATTGCTCGGGGTTGATTAATTGCCCTAGGTCGGCCAATTTGGGCCCGAGCTTACCCTGAGAGGTTCTTTCCCATCCGGTCACTTTATACTCACTTGAAACTGGTTGCTCCAACTTCAATTGCAACACATTGGAATTCCCTCCTTTACGGTAGACAAGGATTTCCACTTCGTGGTGATTGTTCTGGGCAAGAAAATATAGGTAGTTTTTCAATTGAATGCCTGGTCGCTTTTCTTTGTTGAGACATGTGTCGAAATAGACGAATTTGTTTGAGGTTGAGTCCAACTTGGTAGAGAACGACGTCTCTGACACCTGCAAGAACTGTGAATAAGGTTGGGTTTCGATAAATTGCTCGACTTTGGTCAATTCCTGGGGATCCGGTTCTCCATCCTTGACTACCGACCATGAGGAGCTGAAGGTAGGATAAGCAAACCAGTAGTAGAACTTGTACTTCTTTAAGTCCGAGAAGCTTAGGAGGAAGAATCGGTTAAACTTGCGGTGGTCAAGGTCCGAGTCCTTCGCCATGGACTGGTGGACTTCTTCTCCCCATCGCCTGAGTAATGCCTGCTTGTCGATTTGTTTGAATTCTTCGATGGTGTTCACATTGTAAAGCACACCCTCCAAAGACACATTCGAGCCATCGCTGGCACTGGCCAGGAAGCTCTCGTTGTCCAAATTGACCGAAGGAGAATCGTTGAACTTGTTAAGCTTATCAGGAGAAACGATAAACCCTGTGAGCGGTCGATGAGAAGTATCTAACTTGAACTCATCCAATTTGTGCTTAGAAAGCTCAATGAAGAAAGATGACTCGATGAACGAGCTTAAGGGTGTGAATTTCTGTAAGCTTGGTGGTTCTAAGGGCATTTTTGACTAATGTTTTGCCACCCCCAAAGTACTATAGATACGCACGTTTTATCTTTTGGCGGAGAAATGACCACTAGCCTTAATGATACAGGAAAACTTGAACCCATCAATAAGTTACAAGAGTAAGTGAAATACAAGATATATAATGAAGGGATCCGAATGGAATCAATTTCCAATTCGGTTGTGTCCAGAATAGCTTGGGTACTTATTATCGTTAGCGATCCAACCTCTTAACTTGATTATTGTGATGTCTCTAATAATACCAGTATACGCAAATGGCCAATGCTCTACAGTCGTTAGGTATTTGATGCTGATTACTATAAAGTCATAAAAAGAACTCTGTTCCAATCACAGTGAGCTATAATGATATATAAATAGTGACAACTGACTCTGATTCTCAGCTGCTTATGATTCATAGTAGTAGTGTACACCGACTAACAAGATTAGTCTAAACTGCGCAGATCTGCATTAAAGTAGAACGGCGATGTAAAATGAAGTTTCGGTTGATGTTCTGTTGGACTGATCGAAAAGAAATCACATGGGTTCGTGGCCTAAGCATCACCCATTGGTTGATCCTCTAAGTTCATCTCATCTAATTCGTCCAACAACTCGTCAATGCCAATCTCTGGAGCATCATCGTCTTCAATATCGTCATCTTCATCTGCTGGAGCTGGACCATTACCATGCTTATACAAATTGACAGTTTGTCTCATCTCTTCATCTTCTTCCAATTCTTGCAAGAACAATTCGTAATCTCTCTCGGCACGTTCTTGTTCTTGTCTGGCTTGTCTGGAGTCATCGTTAGCAACGATATCATTATGCTCCTTAGCCATTCTCTTCAACTTCCATTGTCTGTACTTGGACTTCTTGTTCTTTCTGGCGTAGTGCTTCTTGACCAACACAACCTCTGGTGTGTTTCCGTGGTCCAAAGTGTCCCACAATTCGGAGTTGAAATTCACGTTGGACAAGTAGTAACCCAAACAAGAATCACCAGGGTGTAAAATAGCACCCAAGTGGGTTCTGACGTAAAAGGAAGTGTCATTGACACCCATATCAGCAGCACGGCACACCTCAACATCGGCAAGAACATGCTTACCACGGACATCTCCAGTAGGTTCCACGTCCAACACGATGAACTCGACCAATTGAGTGTTATCAAGGAGAGCTGGGAAATTGTAACGCCAGTAAACTGGAGCAGCAATATCAGTAGTTTGCAAGGTATTTGGATCAAGGAATTGGATCAAGTTAGAAACCTTAGAACACAACACCAATTGGGAGATATTACCCGAAGAAACTGCCAACTTCTTTGGCAACACAACAAGATTATCTCTGCAAATAGGAGCAATTTCAATAGAGAATGTGAATTTATAAGAGGAAGAACCAGCATGGATATCGGTACTCACTAATTCTTCAGACTTCTTGTTTTTCAATGGAACAACCGAAGACAAGAAATCGACCATCTTGGCTGCGTGGTTACGTTGCGAGTAGTAGAAATCCAAACCATCCTTGGCTTCCTTGATGGAGATGGTGTCGACGTGGGCGTTGTGCTTCAAGATCAACTGTTCAAGATACAAGAAGGTTCTCTTGTGAGGGACCTTTTGTCTGATTTGCACAGCGGCTCTCCAGGTATTGGTAGTGTAGGACTTGGCACAGTCTGGACATTGCATGGCCACCACCACGTATTCCACCTCGAAACTTTGTTGCACAATAGTGTTGGTCATGGCTTCACCCTGAACGGTCAACTTTATTCTAATACGACGGGAGTGGGGTTCGGTCCAGATGAAGGAGGCATCGATTAACCGCACCTTGTTCAACCCCTTTAAACGACGCAAACACAAGGCCAAAAGCTCTCTGGATTCCAACTCGGCACGGATCCACTGGGTTGGGGGCTGTAAGAAACGTTCACAGTTACGGCAGAAGGAGATGTTGGCTTCTCTTGGGATGCCTTCGGTGATGTCCACAGTCAACTTGATACAGTCGTAACACATCACCATTCCGCTGGACCCGTCCATGGGCACACCACAGTTGCAACACAACACGGTGGCAACACCCTGGTGGTCGTGGTCATGACTTAACTGAGTGTAGTTGGACATTATACCGTAAGGATGTGATATAGAGCTTCTTATGGGTAAGCAAAATCTTTCTCATCGGATCGTGATGCAGGACCGCCACCGTGTACAGGCAGTCTGTGTGCAGTCCGGATCTCGGTGCAGGACCAAACTCCAGTTATGAAGCACTCGTTATGTTTAGGTAAGACACAACATGGTGGACAGAAAGCGGACTACCCTAGTGAAATCGGAGGACGAGGATGATGATGATGTTCCTTTGAACAAGAAGGTAAAGGTGGAAGTCAAGCAGGAGGAAAAGGAGGATGAAGACGACGACGAACAAGACGACAATGCGGACGTCAGCACTACCGACATCAAGACCAAGAAGAAGTCCGAAAACAACGACGAGGAAGAAGAAGAGGACAATGAAGACGAGGATGAAGACGAGGCGGAAGAGGAACGTAAGCGGATCACCAATTTCAATTTTGACGGGGTGGAGTACACGTTCAAGGAGCGGCCGTCGGTGATAGAGGAAAAAGAAGGCAAGATCGAATTCAGAGTGGTGAACAACGATAACACCCGTGAAAACTTGATTGTGTTGACGGGGCTCAAGAACATTTTCCAGAAGCAGCTTCCTAAGATGCCCAGGGAGTATATTTCACGGTTGGTGTATGATCGTTCACATTTGTCTATGGCGGTGGTGAGAAAGCCACTCACGGTGGTGGGAGGAATCACGTACCGTCCATTCAACAACCGTGAGTTTGCAGAAATTGTTTTCTGTGCCATCTCTTCCACGGAGCAAGTTCGAGGCTACGGTGCACACTTGATGAATCACTTGAAAGACTACGTGCGGGCCACTTCACCTGTCAAGTATTTCTTGACATATGCTGATAACTATGCCATTGGATATTTCAAAAAGCAAGGGTTCACCAAGGAAATCTCATTGGACAAGTCCGTGTGGATGGGTTATATCAAGGATTATGAGGGAGGTACGTTGATGCAGTGTTCGATGCTTCCTTCCATTCTCAGATATCTTGATCTGGGTAAAATCCTTCTCCTCCAAAAGGCTGCCATTGAAAAGAAGATTAAAATGCGGTCCAAATCGCATGTGGTCCGGCCAGGTTTACAAATATTCAAAACCAACAAGAATGTGAAGCTTTCAGCTAGCGATATCCCCGGTCTTGAAGAAAGTGGTTGGCTGGACGAAATGGACAAATTGGCACAAAAACCTAAACGTGGTCCACATTACAACTTCATGGTCACTCTATTCTCGGAAATGAGTAATCATGCTTCCGCCTGGCCATTCGCTGTGCCGGTTAACAAGGAAGAGGTGGCTGATTATTACGAGGTGATCAAGGAACCAATGGACTTATCCACCATGGAGCTGAAATTAGAGAACAACAAATACGAGACCTTCGACCAATTTCTTTACGATGCAAGACTCATTTTCAACAATTGTCGTTCGTATAACAGCGAGAGCACCACCTACTACAAAAACGCTAACAAGTTGGAGAAATTCTTCAACAACAAGATAAAGGAGAGCGCCGAGTACTCGCATCATCTCGAATAATCTTATTCTGGGAATAGGACTGTACTATTAGATATACATGGAGCTAGGAGCTCCTCTACAACACTCATGATGTAGTTAATCCCGAGGAAAAGTCGAGAATGCCTCGACTACTACTGAAAATTGAAAAATCCAAAAGGAGTTCCTGCATAAACCCTGGTAGCATCAATCAATTGCGAGGGCAATTAATCATAATCGGAAATTGATACACCAACCAGCCATGCCTTCAGTCTATGCCTATTCAGAGTCCATTGACGTTGCCAATTCCGTCGGACTGCATGTTCTCCGTCTCCAGAATGCCGCATTGAGTAAGGGCGAGACGTTTAAAATCGCATTATCTGGGGGATCCTTAGGTAAGGTGTTGAAGAAGGCCTTGATCGATAACAAGGAAGTTGCTCCTCAGGTAAAGTGGGACAGCTGGGAGGTCTACTTCAGTGATGAGAGATTGGTGCCCTTGGACCATGCTGACTCCAACTATGGTTTGTTCAACGAATTGGTACTTGCTAACTTGCCTGCTGGAACTCCCAAGCCAAAGGTTAACACCATTAACACAGACTTGTTAACAGGAAAAGATGGCCAGATAGAAGGTTCTGACCAGTCTAAGGACTTGGAAATCGCTAAAGACTACGAAGCAAAGTTACCAAAGGACATCAAGCTCGACTTGATCTTATTGGGATGTGGTCCAGATGGTCACACCTGCTCGTTGTTCCCTGGCCATAAGTTGTTACAGGAGAGAAACCAGTTGATTTCATACATCAGCGACTCACCAAAACCACCTCCAAGAAGAATCACCTTTACTTTCCCTGTTCTCGAGAAGGCTACCTCGATTGCGTTTGTGGCTGAGGGTGCCGGAAAGGCACCCACATTGAAGGAAATCTTCAACGACGCTTCCAGTCAATTGCCCTCCAAATTGGTCAACCAAATCAAGAACGTGGATGTGGCATGGTTTGTTGACTCAAGTGCCATCGAAGGTGTCGACATCATTCCTTCCAAATATTAAACAATTGTATAATCATAAAAAGTCATTGTGGAAAGCTGATAAAGCCCCAACTTCGTAGAATTACATTAGTTGATCTAGAGCATACAAACACTTGACAGAAGTTTTAGGTAGTGTTATCACTAGGATCTCTATGCCACGTACTTTAGACAAATTTTTTGTAGAAGATAACCTAAGAAGTACAGATTCTACTCAGTTGTTACAACTGAGAGCCTAATAAGTATTTGACTTAAATGATCCAATTATGGGTTACTTTTTGTTTTCATCTTATGTAAGTGCTTGCTAAGTAGCTAGAGCAGGTATCAAATGGCTATTGAGAATTAGATTTCACACAAAACTGCTTAAAGTCTTACCTAAATATATTATGATAACACTTAAAAATTCTGTGAATATCCCCCAGCATTATTTATACGAGTTTACGCAAATGTTCCCCATTTGAAAATTACTTTTGAAAATATAAACCGCGTTGGACCTTTATCATCTTCAATTCATCGAGCTGTTTTCAGAAATCAAGCACTTGGGTCCAGTGGTATTCTTGAAAAAACCGTGCAAATTCAATCTGTCTATTCTTGAAGCAATTCTCACTTTCTTTTTGCCAATAAATAAGTGTCCATCCAGCAACCCTTGAACGTATTTATAATCTTCATTGGGAACAAGATCATTCATGCTTATGACATTCATGGGTGATGATAGAATGTAGTATACGTTCCTTATGAATGTTCTAAAGTGACCAAAATCGAGGATAAGATCACCTCTGACCTCAGCAGCAACAGTAGCAGCTTCACCAATTCCGTGAAGTAGTTGGAATTGGTCGGTGATGTTTCGTAAATGGTTTAAGTCATTTACGATGGAAACTGCAGCACGGTACCAAGAACAAATACATGGGGAAAACAGTCAATATTTCGCTTCCATTTGTCACATGTAGGGCGCTGATACTTTTTGCTGTATTTGGCAGCTTTGCGGTTCAGGTCTGGTAACTTCTCTGTAGTGTTTTTACTGTCACTTTTATTACAGAGTGTAACTTTATTCCTGTTTTGTTTCCGACTGCTGTAGAAATTACGAATTTTTTATTGACGTTTCGGAGGAAAATATTTGTAGTTTGGGTCAAAATCCTTATGATCCCAGAGTTCTCTCGAGAAGTGGATGTCCTCGGGGTAGGAGTTGGTTCTTTGAAACTCAAGATAGTAGTCTGCAACCTTATTAAAAGCTAGTTTGATGTTATAGCTGCCTTTCCACTCTGAGCACCATTCCTCGAAATACATCTTGATTCCACAAATTGCCAGCAAGAAATTAAAAAGATCAGGATCCAAGGTTTTGTCCAGTTCCAAGTATAACCTATAACGTTCAATTAATGTTAAAGATCGGTTATCTTTGATTTCTGCTCTTTCTCTGTAGTAATCGTATATATATCTCAGAAATTGCGTCCCTGTCATTGGTACGCTTGAGCTGATGGTCATTATCCAAGCAATGTAAGTAGACACCACCAAGTAGCTCGTTGGAAATTTTGCAGCTCATAGTAGACAATTTTGTAGTAGATATATTACCACTCTAGTTCTTATATATCCAGCTAATGAATTACCCTTTCTATAATCAATATAGGCAAGCGATAACTAGGTATCTAGATCTGGTATGTAGCTATAACCGAAGTCCACCACTTTATATAGTCAATTCAAGGGTGGAGAACGTTTCCAAAAACCAACATGTGTTGATGCTGTATTGAAGATGAGTTCGTTGCCCGTAACCTGAAACCTCTAAGGGATGTCCCATATAATTACTTTGGTTGAAACACCAATCATTCATAATTATCTTGAAGAGATCCTGAGACAACTAACAGTACCACAACACTTAAGCTCTAACCAGTAACCGGTAATCGTAACATGTACTTCTCAACTCATATGAGGTCACATGCATGTGTATCACCTGACATATATACTCACTCATAAGTAATGTCTGTATTCCCCAGAGTACAGAATCATCAGGCATCATGGGTAAGTGACCACGAGCAAGCAATTTTATCGTTTAGAACTAACTAACAAAGCACTAGGAGTCGCCTTATGGCTATGCCCGAGAAAGAATACCCAATTATATGATAAAGTCAATACATTAATGTCTTCCCTTAACACCCTTTTCCCAGGACAGCCTCCCAAGTTCGAGCCCCATATAACCATAACGACAAATGTCCACGTTGATTTAGACAATCCTGAGCAGACTCGTGACGATGTGGATCGGATTCTTTCAGCCAGTGCCATTGCACTCAGTTCTTTGCCCAAGAACCACTCGAATCTCGTGACTTTGGGCAAGATAGATTCCCAGAGGAAGTACTTCAAGAAGTTGTACTTCCAAGTGGCCAGAGATCCCAACTTGGTCTCGTTTGCACAGATCATACGTGAGCTCTTCGTGATCGTCCCATCAGATATCGAGCAGGAGAATATCAAGCAAAACCCCCACCTTTACACCAAAGACCCTAACGGAATCACCGTCAAAAGACGCAAGCTGAAAAAGCACAGAAATGAGCCGGAGCCCAAACAATTCGACACCACCGAGATCCAGCGCCGTGCCCCACAGAAGGCTGCAGAGTGGGCTGCCAGTGAATTCGACCCCCATCTCTCCTTGGTGTACAGTGAAATACACCCTATCGACAATGCATTGTGGAGGACCATCAAGACCAGGATCCAAGACTATTTGAATATTGAGAACTGTGACTCGAAGTACTTGACAGACAACGGGCTTGGCTGGGACGGAGGAGTATTGAAGTTGGTGCTCTGTGAGGGTGATGTTAATGACTGGATTACACTTGGAAGTGTGGATGTGCATTAGGCAACATCGATATACAATAACTATAACTAATGTACAACCGGGAAGTTTTCACTGATGAAACTTGCAATATTTAATGCCAGTTTAAGTCAATACTATGCAATATAACGTTAATAATAGAAATTATGGGTAATTCAGATAAAAAAAGAATAGTGAAGGATGCGAGGTTCGAACTCGCGCGGACAACCGTCCAACAGATCTTAAGTCTGCCGCCTTAGACCACTCGGCCAACCCTCCATTTGTTTAGTGAAGTAGAAAACATACTTTACTATGATGCTACTGATGTAATCGATTAGCTAACGAACTCTTTTCTTACATGCTAACTATTCATTTCGCCTTACCTTTGGCTTCTAAAACTGTTGCATTGGGTGACCTGCATATGTGCTCCAATTATACTGCTCAATAATTAATTCAGGTTCTTTCCTTATCTGCAAAACCGTTGAAGTACATTACACACTACTGCCATTTTTTAGTATAAATGCAAAGCGATATCTTTTGCCCAAGTATCTCTCGTGAGCAATATATGTATTTTCCTGTCGTATCGCTCACAATGTCCTTCATCTGGCAATTTGGATTGCCTGGTTGCTGGTCCCATATCATCTGGTATGCACACGCACTTAATAATTCAATTGCAAAATAGTCTTACCAAATACGTCACACCATATACCATCAATGTCCCAGACGGCAGAGTTTAATTGTGTAACCTGTTCTGGAAACTTCGATACGGCCGAGATATCCAAGCATTTATCGGCCACGAGGCATAAAAGTGTGCGGTCCAATGACGAAGTTTTAGAATGTGAAGAATGTGAAGATAACAACATCCATCAGCTAGCTATCATTAGATACGGCCTTTCTGATATGGCTTTACTCTGCAAGCCTTGTTATGAAAAGGATAGCAAAGGTGAAGAAGAAACCATAAAACAGTACTCCTTATCCAATGGTGCCTTCTTCTCTACTATTGATTACTACTTCAAGTTCAGAGATATTGAATGCCAGAATTGCCATGCTGACCGCAAGCTCTACGTTGGAAACTCAAAGAATAAGCAGTTCATTCTCTGTGAAAAGTGCTTACAAGATCGCCCCCAAGACAACGTAAACTTTGTTAGTGAAAAAGACGAACGTTTTCTTTTCGAATTGCTAGGCATGAAAGATGCGGTTCCCACTAAGGCCAATACCAAAGGAAGAGGAAGAAAAGCCGGAAAAAGAGGTGGGAAAGGTGGTAAGTTTGGAGCAAGAAAGCCCAGAAAAGTTGATCCTGAACAGGAAGCAAGAAAGGCACATTATTTGGCAACTAAGGAAAATGCATCTGCTATAAAATCAGGCACTACTGT
Organism: Suhomyces yuchorum; assembly: GCA_030571845.1. NCBI lineage: Eukaryota > Fungi > Ascomycota > Pichiomycetes > Serinales > Debaryomycetaceae > Suhomyces > Suhomyces yuchorum. Next base: position 495,799 of record JAJLYW010000003.1, on the reverse strand, counting down.
CAAAGCAATTGGCTCCAATGTTATTGGAAAAAATTCGGCCAAGAAAGCCGTGGCGAACTCCGCAAAATCAACCCCAAGAGGTGCACCAGCTTCTACTGCAAAAAGTTCCAAAGCTAACACTCCAAAAGCGTCCAAGGTAAGTACTCCAAAAGCTTCAAAGGCAAGTACTCCAAAGGCTTCAAAGGTAAGTACTCCAAACTCTTCTAAAGTTAACACTCTATTAGCCTCTAATGTGAATACTCCATCTTCCTCAAAGGTGAATACACCAAAAGAAACTTCCAAGGTGAATACACCAAGGTCTTCATCAGCCAACACCCCCAGATCTTCTACTCCTGAAGTGAAAGAAAATCTACCAAAGAAGCAAGGTACCAAGAAGCCAGTTACAGGAGCTCTAAAAGATGACAAAAAAGCATCGAAGGAAAGCAAGTTGAACGGTTCAAATTCTATCAAAAATGTTTCAATTTCTGCTGGCAAGAAAAACAAAAAGTCTAATGAAAAAGAAGAGTCTAATACTAAATTAAAGGCTGTGAAAGAAGTCAAAGATACAAAGAAGAGTGATGGAGCAAAGAAAGCAAAGCAAACTAAGGAACCAAAGGCTGCGAATAAAGCTGAGCAAGAATCCGATAAGAAGCTGAAAGTTACCACTAAAAATGTAGAGAAAGCATCTGGTATATCCCCAAATGATCAGTCTGAGTTGGAACAAGAGACCCAATTACAAAAGGCTATGGCTAAAAAGAAGCCAACCTTAACATATGATGACATCGACAGCTATTTTAGGGAGATGAGTTACAATATGTTTTTGGAAGAGCAATTAACCAACGAAAGTAACTTGCTTGATTCCGATGACTTGATGATAGAGTGGTATGCAGATCAAGACAAAAAGAATTCTCAATATAAAATAACCATCGATACTGATAATCCAAACATCAAAAACTTGATCCCCGAAAAACTTAGATCAGTGAAAAAGTCTCCTTTTACAGTGGGAAACTCTATTTTCTTGATCCTCAATGATGAAACACCTTGGTATGGTAATATTGCTACATTGGATGTTGTGAAAGAAAGACCAAAGGGTAGAAAAGGTGGACGTTTCAATAAACGCAGTAGTAAAGGTGGTTCTGAATATAACGAAATGATCATCCAGTTATATTCCTGGAACGATCGTCCTTTACCAAAAGCTGTGAATGTTCAATTCTTGAAATTTTTACCGGCCTCTGTCCCAGTCAGTAGAGTATTTCTGGCAATGACTAATTTATCCAATCCAAGCTTTATAAAGATGTTGTTGGGTAAAGAGCCTATCAAGCAAATTGTGTTCAAGAATTTCTTGAAGTATAGTAGGGACTCATTCAACGAGTCTCAAAAAGTTGCGATTCAATCGGTATTAAATAATGCCATAACGGTATTACAAGGACCTCCAGGTACAGGTAAGACTTCTACTATTTTTGAGCTTATTCTTCAATTATTGGACTCGTTGAACACTTATCCAATTTTAGTGGTGGCAGCTTCAAACATTGCTATTGATAACATTGCAGAGAAATTGATGCCTACTCACAAAAATCAAATTCTCAGAATCACTGCTAGTGAGAAGGAAAGAGAGTACAATAAAGACCATCCATTGGCATCTATTTGCTTACACCACAAGATCTACAATGCTTTGCCATTGAAATTCAAAGATATGATTGATGACATGAGAAGAGGAAAACAACCCAGTGCAACTGGTTACAAGAATTATTTGAAGGCACAATTCGAGGTAACTAAAACATTAGTTGCACAAGCCAGAGTAATCTTTACAACCACAGTTGTCAGCGGTGGAGGACAACTTAAATCCATGTCCAAATGCCCTATTGTCATTATGGATGAAGCTACACAATCTTCCGAACCTACTACTTTGATACCTTTGTCGATGAAAGGCATTCAAAAGTTTGTATTTGTTGGAGATCAAAGGCAATTGAGTTGTTTCTCACTTATTCCGAACTTATCTCTTTCTTTATTCGAAAGAGTTCTTCTCAATGGTACTTACAAGAACCCACATATGTTAGATATACAATACCGTATGCACCCTGATATCAGTGAATTTCCAAGAGGAAGATTTTATGGAGGTTTATTAAAGGATGGTATCAGTAAGGAGCAAAGAAAATTGGAGGGTTGGGATGAAAATGCAGTGCAATTTATGGATACAGATGGTAAATGCCAGGAATCTTCTATTCGGAATAGATTACGTGAAGATGGAGGTTACACTTACGTGAATAGAGGAGAAATCGATCATATCTTAAGGGTTTTGAAATCGCTTATCTATGATAAAAACATTGACAGATCTGATATTGGAGTGATTACTCCGTATAGTGGCCAAAGAGATTTAATTTCCAAGATGCTTCAAAGAGATGAGTTTATCAATCCACAAGGGTTGAGCGTTGAAATTGAGGTTGATATAGATGATATCAGGAACGATTCCAAGCCAGTGACAATCCATTTGGTCTCACAAATCATGATTGCATCAATTGATGCCTTCCAAGGTCGTGAGAAGAAATTTCTTGTTATGTCTTGTGTCAGATCCAACACCAAGGGAGTGATTGGATTCTTGAAGGATGAAAGAAGACTCAATGTTGCGTTGACAAGAGCCCAATATGGTTTGATAATGATTGGTGACGCCAAGTGCTTGGAGGGAGCAGACCCATTATGGAAAGAATATATAGGATACTTGAAAGAGAAGAAATGGATCAAAGCTGCTCATTAGTTTAGGTTATTTATAGAATTTTTTAATTTAAATCTGTCAAATGTTCCCGTAATCGCTAAAGAGATCTGAAACAACGATAAAAAGAGAAAAGAACAAGACTTTCTGGTAGCAATTGCTACAGGTCAATTCTGTTTGTATGGCAAATGGATAAAAAAATGACGACAACTGCAGGATTCGAACCTGCGCGGGCAAAGCCCAAAAGATTTCTAATCTTTCTCCTTAACCACTCGGACAAGTTGCCTAATACGTTGTAAGGAAGTGGCCTTCTAGCGTTCACAATGTATGTGACATAAGAATCCTGAGGCCATTTCACAGCCATTCATAACTGACTGCTACAAGAGGAACGATGCTAATCCTGCTGCCTTAATTCTTACCAAGACAGCTTTGATTCATGTTGTGCGCGCGAATTGAAGCGAAGCACTATATGAAAAGCACTAAGTGGCATTCAACCAAAGTAACAGATGCATCTCCCACGGAGAAGTGTTCGGTGTACAATGAAGAAGCATCGCCATATTACGTTTTCTGGAGTACCTTTAGTGCCATAGCATAATACTTTTTGACTTGTACAAACAAATTCGAAAACTTTCCACAAATTCGAAATTTTCAAAGTTTTCAGATTTTCCACACATTATCGGGTGTTGAAAAGGCTAAATAAGCCAATATGTCCCCAATAATGTGACACTAACTCCAATACACACCAAACTTGCAATTCAAGTTCCCTCAATCTACTCACAGGTCTGTCTTTATGGCCTACAACAACTTGCCCACCCTTGCTGGCGATTTATCTCAACCTACTCTTGGTACATGAATTCGCAGCTTAGTTTTCGTCTCGCAATTGAAGAAATGGAGAAATAATATCAATCGCGAACACGTCCATTTCAAGTGCTATCATGGTGAAAGCAAAGAAAAAGACCAAGGTGCCCGTCAAAAAGACGGAAACTGTCCATTCGCTGGGCCTGGCCACGGTGCCTTCTCACAGCATTTTCAAGAAGTCGCCGGTGTACGATCTTCTTCACTACTTCGAAAAAGCACCCGATCAATGGGCTGCAAGATACATCGTGGTGATCAGTTCCGTTATTCTCAGGGCCGCCATCGGATTGGGCGGGTTCCTGGGACAAGGAGTGCCTCCAATGCACGGGGACTTTGAAGCTCAAAGGCATTGGATGGAATTGACCATCCACTTGCCTGTTTCGGAATGGTACTACTTCGACCTCCAATACTGGGGATTGGACTACCCTCCTTTGACGGCATACCACCTGTACTTGTTGGGTAAGATCGGAAGCTTCATCAATCCGGAATGGTTTGCTCTCAATACATCCAGAGGTATCGAGACCAGTGAGGTCAAGTTCTTCATGAGAGTGGCCAGCTTGTTGAGTGAGATCGTGTTGTACGTACCAGCGGTGTTGACAATCGTCAACGTCATGGCGAAGAGATTCAATTTGAGCAGAATGGACCAGATGATCATTTCTGTTATAATCATCAATCAAGCCCACTTGGTTTTGATCGATCATGGCCACTTTCAGTTCAATTCGGTGATGTTGGGATTTTTCGTCTATGCGTTAATCAACTTGATTAAAGAAAACTACGTGCTGGCCAGTATCTGGTTCGTCAGCTGCATCAACTTCAAGCAAATGGGGTTGTATTACTCCACCTTCATCTTTGTATTCATCTTGAGTCAATTGAAGAGTTTCATGCAGTTGGTAGTAATCGGACTTACTGTCGTCTTGACAAGTTTGGTGATCCTTCTCCCCTTCTTAAAGGACCCATCCAACTTGCTTCAGATCTTAATTAGAGTATTCCCATTCAACAGAGGCTTGTTTGAAGACAAAGTTGCCAATTTTTGGTGTACTACAAATGTTCTTGTCAAGTATAGAGAAATCGTCGATGCATCACAGTTGTCTAAGATGTCTTTGATTGCAACCATTGCTGCCATAATTCCCATGAACATATTGCTTTTCTTTAAATGCAAAAAGTCCAAAAACGTGGTCCCGGGTTTGATTTATGGATTCGCAGGAAACTCATTTGCTTTTTACTTATTTTCTTACCAGGTTCACGAAAAGAGTATCTTGCTTCCTTTACTACCAAGCATATTTATTGTTGCTATCGATCCCAAGCTCATTGACATTATCCAGTGGATTAATAACGTCGGGACGTTCAGCTTGTACCCATTATTGAAAAAGGATGGTTTAGTTCTCCAATACTTTGTTAGCAATCTCTTAATCAACTGGTTGATTGGCCATAGACTCTTATTCAAGAATTCCGGTTTGTTGTGGGGACTTATTACCAAGGGCACCTATTTATTGATGTTTGCTTATCATATTATTGACTTCACTTTGTACCCACCAGCAAGATATCCAGATCTCTGGGTGATCTTGAATATTGGCATTTCATTTATCGGATTTATCACTTTCTGGTTATGGATAAATTACCGGGTATACAAATTATAACCAGCTCAACTGCTGGAGATATAATATTCTAAAGGGTAATTATTTTATTACACCGAAAAAACCAAAATACTTTAATCAATGCAACATTTAAAAACCTACGAAGAACAGTAGTCACCCCTCAATTACAGCGCTGAAGAGATTGGGAGCGAAGGATAATAGGAGTGTGGTGGCTGCTCCCCGGAGAAAAAACAAACAGTCAATCATCGCTGTTTAAGGATGGTTGTCTGTTTAATAAACCATAATTTGTATTAATTTTAGCATTAATTGTTGACCGAGAATATACCTTCCGACTGCATCAAGGTGGAGACCATGTGAGTTTCGCAGACACGAACATGACTGACCCCCCAGAAATCCAACAAGAAGCTAGAAACGTCCGACTTTCCGTGTAGACCACAAATATACTTGATTGAATATATGCATGCGCAATAGTCACTTGCTAATATAGTTCCACACAATACGTCCTAAAAAACAATCCACATTGTTGATCCAAAATAGAAGAACGAAGAACTCACCCACTTTGTTCGCTGACCTCCCACCTACTTGGGCCTTGGACCTGAGCTAAAAGCGAGCGTGAATCATCCTTCCCCACTATTGTTGTGGTTGTAGACACAAACGAAATGCCCTTGGTGCAATTTCTGACAACCCACCCTTCAATTGGGGCAGACCAATATGTCGAGAATCATGGGGCACCTTCCCCGAAACCATCGTTCACACCGCTCTGATCCCCTCCCAGTCGCCATCTGATGATGCGGCAGATATCTGGAGTTGTTAGCGCAACCACCACGCAAATCGAACCTCAGCATTGTTCAGCACAGTACCCCTGACGGTGATGGAACGATCAACAAAAGGCCCTGGGGGCCGTTTGCAACGTCCCCCCTGCCGGCGATGCCAGCGCCGGCAATACAATACCAACACCCCAAGCTATTTATTAGGGAGTTGCACAAGGAGAGGTGGTAGTAATGACGATGCTGAGGCCGTGGGATAAAAAACAAATTACTGCAAAAAGAAAGATGCAAGATCAAGTGCTAAATTAAGTGCTAGATCTGGTGCTAAATCTCCTGATCACAATTGAGTGTGAGCCAACTGCCCGCCAAACTCAGTACTAATGGAGGGTTGGCCGAGTGGTCTAAGGCGGCAGACTTAAGATCTGTTGGACGGTTGTCCGCGCGAGTTCGAACCTCGCATCCTTCACTATTCTTTTTGCACGTTGGGGCCTCTGGACATTTACAGGTTCGCCCGACGCGTCGTACTAGGAACACGTAGTAATACCAAGGTGAAACATAGGTTGAAACTTGGCTTCAACATGGCGAGATTTTCTCAGCTAAATCCTTACAACAAGCCACTTGTTTCCACTGCTATTGCCCTATACCGGTTGGTTGCCACTGCTGCCTCGCTAGTTGCCCCATTTCAAGGCTTTCCTCCCGTTTCGACCCCTGGCCACGCGTCTCGCCAGACACGCCCCGCCTAAACTACATTGTTGTACACCTCACTAACCCGCTTCTACGCTACAACGCCTCAAACTATTAACGTTAAATCCCTGTGTGATATTACAACAGCCTTATCATCGGGCCATAGGTAGTGACTAGCAGATTTTCTTTCCTTGCTCCAAATTTCCCGTGCTCCGCTACCTAATTAGTACCCGGTGGCCTCGTTAGTGATTTTCACTTACTTCCACGTTCATTCATCTCCATCGGACCTCTTCACCGTTCTGGCGTTCTGTGGATTAGAATTCCACCGTCCTACGCTCCACCGTGAAAAACCTTCCCATTCCTCGTCCTACCCTCATCGCCATTGACACCTGCTCCACTCCATGTATACTGCTCCTCCGGTGACCAACCGTAACGTCGCTGGTACTCACTTCAGTACCACGTCCAGCGTGTATTCCGACGATGAAACCCCCATCAAGAACCCAGCAATCATGGACCAGCTCGAAGAAGAGGACGAGCAGGATCTCCCTGAGCACCTGATCCCCCAATTGCTGAGCCTTGGCATCTCCAGCACTCAAGACTACGAACCCAGCGTGATAAACACGGAACCCTCCAGCCAGACTATCCAGACTTTCATGACTGCTCCAAGCACCCGTGAATTGAACCGTTCTGCCAGCAACCCCAGTTTCACATCCATCAATGAATCCTTGTTGCGACAACCATCTCACACCTATGAGGACGAATATACCTACCTGTCTGATCACGATTATGGTAACGACGAAACCCCCAAGTTAAATAACGATAACTTTAATGACCCCTTAGACGATAAAACTCCTTTGGTAGGAGACCACAGCTTCGATAACAAGGTGGGCCATCAACTTGAGCCCACCACCAGCCCTATAGAGATCGCAAACGAACAAGCAAAGAACAGGTCTTCTCCCCACTTGCCCCAGCAAGAATTGAGCAAAAAGTTCCAAAGGTTATCCATGACATTACAGCAAACTAGAACCTCGGGAGATTCCTACCAATTCATGTCGTCCTTCCAGCAAAACGTTGAAAAATTGAATAACGACCCCACCACAGTGGCCAGAAAAGCTTCTGGAAAGCACCATCGTACCAGCCTTTACTATAAGAAGATTCATGAGCGTCAACCATCCGCCGATTCAGTCCATGAAGCAGACCAAAGAGAAAGATCCACTTCTGAAGCCTCCAATCCAACGTTTGGTTCCGAAATAAGCTCCTCCAGTGAATTATCTAGTATCTCCAGTCACGAGCATGGCTTCAAAAGCAATGATGAACGTTCTATCAAGTCAAGCAATTCCTCATCAAATTTCGATTTTCAAGACACAACAGCCTCAACTTTAACTCCCTTCTCCCCGCAAAAATCCGCTTACAATATTCAAGGTTCTCGTGTCTCACCCTGGAAGGTACGTAAGTCTCCAACCGTGGAAACCGATGAAGTTCCAGTAAGAAAGGATTTAGTTTACAAGTCGTCCGATGAATCATCAACTGATAACTCGGATCCTTTCTTGGTAACTTCAAGCACCAGAGCCAACTTGAAGGAGAAATATCCCAACGGATTGAATATCACCATGACGGACTCTCTTTTAGATCCAAAAAACCGTTCAGAGAATGAGTCTTCATTCTACGATACTCCCGAGAATTCAGAAACTTTAAAAAGCTCCTCAGGAAACGTAAGAGATTCCACAATATCAGCCACAGAAGTAGACGAAGAAGCAGCCGATGAAGAATTTTCTTCATTATTTGTCAGGGCATTACATCCTTTTGACTCCACTACCTTACAATCCGAATCCGATGCTTCAATTTGTTTGTCGTTCGACAAGGACGACTTAGCTTTTGTGCATACAATTGACGAATCAGGATGGGGTGAGGTGACTTTAATTGACTCTTTGCAAAGAGGCTGGATACCGATGAATTATTTTGCAATTGCAGTTTCCTCCAAAGATGAGTTGGATGAAGAATACGAAGAAGAAGTTGATGAAGAAGATACTGGTAAGATTCCAAACAGTCACTATTTAAAGCCATTGTTACATGCATGTGCAAGATTTCTTATGAACCCATTGAGTCACAAAACTCGTCTGGGAAAGCATACTTTCTCAATCAAGGTAATTAATTCTATAAGAGACGGTGTGAGGTTATTATTGCAACAAACTGACTGCTTGTCAAGATCTAATGAAATTGTCACCAAAAGGCCCATAGTGAGAAAGACGCGTAAATCATTATTGGCTGATTGGTATAATCTCATGTTGAAAGCAAACGAGTTTAAGGGTACTTCTAATTTTAACAAGATTGAAGTATTGACGTTGATGATATACCAGGTCACAAGAAAGGCAACTTCATTCTTACAAGTCTGGTCCATCGAAAGCAAGCAGATCATCAAAAGAGAAAATGAGAAGAAATTACAAAATGATATGAACAATTATCCTTTATTACCAACACCCCCTTTGGCGAAACAAAGAATAACAGAGATTAACGGTATTTTATTTTCATACTTGGGAATGATTATCGGTAGATTGGATTTAATAGAACATAATCCAATTGGATGTGACATTCTTGAATCAATCACTCATCATATAATTTTACTTTTGAGAGAGCTTCTATTCATTTCAAAAATTGGTTCAGACTTTTCATCTGAGAAGCCAAGTGACTTAGATGGATCATTGGATACATTGTTATCCCTCGTTAGCGACTTGGTTTCAAGTGTTAAAAACTTGGTGGTGAAAACCTTGAATGAAACCGATGAAGAAAAGAAGATTAGGCAATCACCTCCTGCAACAACAGATATTCTTGAAACCAACGGAATTAATCCAAGTACAATTCAAGATTACTACTATACAAATGAGGGTGGAGAGTTGATTCAAATAGCTTCGAAAATGATCAGATCTATCAACATCACTATTACATCTATTAGAAAACTTTTGGATATCACCGGTGATTTCAAACTCAATTCCGAAAGATCCTATCCTGATTATGCTAAAATGAGAATTGAACCTCACGACTTTATTAAGAAGTGTTCTATTGGTATTGCCAAAGCACAGGCTGTAAAGAATCGTGATTTGAAGGGAATGAAAAAGAGTACCTCTAGATCAAACAGATATTCCATGATAAGATCAGGTAAGACAGGTGAATTAGGATTGACAAGCGGTGGAATCTCTCTTTTACATGATGTCTTACTTAATGATGTCGAAGGATCATCTCCTTTCTCTATTTCAGAACCAGAGTTCAAGCAATTTGCTGTTGAAGGTGGTACTTCAACTAGTGATATCAGAGATCAATTGTTGGTGGATGACAAGGGTAATTTATTGGGTGGTTCATTCAAGGGCTTGGTATACACATTAACCAACGAAGCTTCACCACCCGAGTATTTCTTTGTTTCTACATTCTTCATTTGCTTTAGAAGTTTCGCATCGAACTCTGATTTGATTGAAGAATTGATCATTCGTTTCGATATCGGAAATGATTCATTAGATAAACATGCTACAGATCTCGCAGAAGAGATTAAACTTAAGAACAGAAGAAGATTGATCTCTAAAATGTTCCAATTATGGATTGAATCTTACTGGGATCATGAAACGGATAATGCAGTCTTGACCACTTTGATAAATTTTTTCAATGAAGGTATTGCTTTGTACTTGCCCTTCGATTCCATCAAGTTAATTGACATTGCCTCGAGATTATCCATGAAACCATTGATCGAAGACCAAGAACAAGACAACAAAGCTAAAATCTCAGTCAAAAGACAATTAATCAATAGAAGCATCACCAGCACAAGAACTAATAAGAAGGAAATCAATATTAGTGATCCAAACCTCAATTCCAGATATTCAATGGTTGACGGATATGAACTATCGAAGATCAATACGAACACATCCACTTCTTCTTCATTGAAATCCATGACATTACCAATGCCTCTTGGTGTTGGTAATCAAACATCCTCATCCAGCTCCCTTTTGAGTAAGAATCAAATTGGTACCATTGAGAAAGTCAACCTTACCTACAGAGCAATCTTAGGAGAAAGCTGGTGCTTGCAAAAGTATATTACACCAAAGTATTATATTCCACTCGAACTACAACAAATCTTGCCCAAGTGGTACGACATTTGTGACCAAAATTGGGTATTATCCAATTATAGACCCAATTTATTAGACTTTAACGGATTAGAAATCGCAAAACAATTGACCTTGATCGAGTCCCATATTTTCTGTTGCTTCAAGCCAGAAGAGTTATTAAATGAGAACTTCACAGCCAAGAGAGCGTATTTGAGATTAGCTCCAAATGTCAGACAATCATTACTCTTCACGAATTGTTTGTCAGGATATGTTTTGGAGTCGATTTTACAACCCAAAATTAATCAAAAATTGAGGGTGAACATGGTGAAGACATGGTTGAAGATCGCTATTTCATGTTTATACTTGAGAAATTTCAACTCTCTTGCTGCCATTATTACAGCACTTCAATCCCATTTAATCACCAGATTAAACTCCATATGGACTGAATTATCTGACAAGTATAAGGAATTGTATGATTATTTATCGAGCATTGTTCATCCAGAAAAGAATTACTTGGTGTACAGATCCAAGTTGAGAAACTTCTTGGTTTCAAATGACTACAATATTCCGATAGTTCCATACGTCTCCTTATTCTTACAGGATTTGACCTTTATAACAGAGGGAAATCCAAAGTATAGAAAGGCCAACACCTTCTTGAACCAGAAGATCATCAACATCGACAAGTATTTGAAAATCACCAGAATCATTGCTGATATCGAAAGCTTACAAATTCCATATTCGAAACCAGGTCCTCCTAAAGAGAATAAGAGAAGTAGTTTAATGTTCAATCTTCCCAAACCAAACTCCGAGATCGATGATTACACCATCATCAGTCTTCCAGCTTTACAAGAGTTGATTCTTTTAGAGTTGTGGAAAGTCAGTCAATTGAACAAGACCGAGGAAGATAGATCCTGGAAGTTGAGTTGTTTGATTCAACCCAGATGATGGAGATGAAGTTTGAATTAAACATAGTTGTTGACGGTAGCTCAGCCATCACCAAGAAGGTGGTGCATGCTACTATTGTGTAAAATAAACGAATAAATTTTAGACTCATCCAATTTTATGCTTGTAGTTCAACTAATGATTACCCCAGTTCCCGAATATGCTTGATGATGTCTTGTGTGCAGTCTTCTTCATTAGTTTAGTTCCATCAAGCATGTCGCGACACGCGTCTGTTTACCAAATAGACCAATGACTACTCATCAGCGGAGCCACGAGTATAGTGACCTACTTCAGGAACTCACTGGCAGGGAGTACACGCTACTGGAGGCTCAGCAAGAGTTTGAAGCGGCCAATTTTGAGCTCCAGAATCCCGGCTCTATCGATGAAGAGATCCAGCATCAACAAGAGGTGTTTTCCAAGCTCAAGTTCATCTACCTTGAACAAGAAACTCGGGACAAGTTCTTGAGGAAGATATCAGAACTTACCAGTGATGAAATCGGCAAGGACGACGTCAAGCTTATCGAGGCCGAATGCATGCAAAAGAAGGCAGACTTCAAGAGACTCAAGGATCAAATGAGCCTTCAACTTGCCCAGTTACACCAAGAGACCATAGCAAACGTGGAATTATACGGCCATTACAAGGATAAAATAGCTTTGGCGGACAAGAAGGTGGCCGAGTTGTTGGAGTTGCAAGCCCAAATCGAATCCACCGTGCAAGAAAGTGCCATCGATGAAGATCAATTTGGAAGACTCGCAGAGCATGCGACCCAGGAATCGAACTTGGACGATATATTAGAAGCAAGCCAGAAGGATCTCGTCAATGAGCAAGACAACGTCTTGGATCTAGACCTGTCGATAGCCAAAGCACAGGAGCGCTTGGTACAGCAGGAACGGCTGGTTGAGCAGGCTGTCGCACAGTTGCAAGAGTTGAAAACTCTAAGCGAATTTTCACAGCCATACGCTTCCGAGGACAAGGTTCAGAAATATGCAAAGTGGTGCAAGCAGATGAACGAGATTTTACTCAAATTTACAGATATACAGAGTTTGGTTTTGAAAAGTGTTTCCGACGAGCTTCTCCAGTTGACCATGGAGGTATCAACTGGCCACACCCTCAATATTACCTTTGATAAATTTTATGTGGTGACTGATATCAATGGCCTGAAGAAGGACGCAAATGACATGGCCAAAACCCGTACGCTATCGGAGAACCAACGCTTGCGGAGTCTTTGCAGCTTATTGGCGTCGTTTCCTTCGGCAGGCTCTTACTCGTAGGTAGTGCCTCTACCGCGGTTTCCAAAATCATAAGCTAATAACATCCACGGCTCAACTAACACGAAATGGTTACTTCCGTACAGACCATACAACCTGAGGTCAAACACACGCGAAACTTACAGCCACAAAGTAAGAAGCAAGAGATCATTCTGGACCTCATCAAGCTTGCCAAACAAGAACAAAACAAAGGGAACACTTCGGTCACCTCCGCAAAACTAAACAAGTTAGAAGACTTTTTGAAAAAGACTGACTCCTCTTACAGAAAGTTTAGCAATCTTCCCAAGGTTCCGAAGCCAAAGTACGCCCCTTTATTCAATAAGTTTGATCTTCACAAGGCCGTCGCCAAACCAGCTGAAACACAAAATACCCCCGCATCTACTGTTCCAAAGAGGAGAGTATACTCGCCATACAAGAAATTCTCTTTGAAAAGACTTGAAACTATCATCATTGACGTTCTTGAAAACCTTGCCAATATTCTTGACAACCTTCATTTGTTTTCAAAATTACCCATGTTTCCACAAAGTTTACTCAAGCTATTGAAACAAACCAATAAGCTCTGGGTGCTAATCTTGATTTTCTTGATTAGAAAAACCGTGTCACAATTGCTCAATGTGTTGCGCAAAGAACGCAAGGTGAATGTGGAGTTAGAGCTCTTGAACACAACGCAGAAGTCCAATGTTGTCAATGAGGATATAACAAGGAAGTACAACAAGGTGCTCAAGGACCTCAGATTCGATAAAATGATGCTTGTATTGGAATTGATAGGTAATTTCTTGGACATGGCTTTCAATGTTATCGAACTCTATGGAATACCCGTGCCCGATTGGTTCATGAGCTGCTTGAATGTTGCCAGTATGGGTATGACCATTTATAGAATGAATAAGGATGACGAGTACGTCGATGACGATATCACTGAAGATTTGATATAGATATTCTGGTCATTCACAGGCTGAATACCAGAAAGGAGCTCGTAATGATCATGTGAATAAATAGTGTAATTATGTGACTTACAGAATATAGTAATCAACAGTAGTCAGCATCCTTTGTAGAAGCTGTGCTAATTACGAAATTTAGTATCGGCCTCCCACAGCAACAAATGGTTTCCTGGAATTCAGCATGGCTGCCGTTCGTATTGGCTTATAGTGATATAACATAATCGAAATTAATGTGAATCGATGTGGAAGAAGTAATAATAACAAGAATACCATATCATTGCATTAACTACATATCTAAAAATAACCTTTCAAAGTTGAGCTAGGTACCCAATTCTTTCTAGCATAAGAAAATGTTTCATTTCTTCTCGGTAACCTCAGATGTTCAACTTTAGCATTATGTGGAGGATTAACTTTTGGTGATGTTATACAACTTCAACCAAATCGGAGTGCGCAACTAATTTCATACAACAACAGCACTTTAAATCATGGCATCTCTAGCTGAGATAATCCAACAGAACCAGGCACAAACCAAGTCTATCGAGGCATCGTTAAATGATATTGTCACCCGTAATACCATTGAATCCCTCGTCAATTCGCCAGGCCTTGCGGAGTACTACAAGACACATCATCAATACCAGACCAATGACGGGTTGTCGGGGTTAAGGTTGTCAGAATTGAATACCAAAGCTAGTGAAACCGATCAAGCATTAATATTGACCAAGGAACTTATAGCAATTAGCGGCCAACTCAAGGAAATAACAGATTTGTTGGACAAGAAGAAAGAACTTTCAGATATCCTCGACTTCCAACAGCTTTTTACTTTGTTTAAGACAATCAAGGAGAAGTCGTTTGATCCGTCAAGCATCATCAAGAAGCAAATCATCAAGCAGATCGAGCACAACTATGAGCGTTTCTTGCAGCAGTTAAACGAGTTCCTCATATTGTTGATCCCAAACGAATACAAAATAGCTCACATGTCGATATTGATGGATTTCAACTCATTGATTACCAAGAATAAGATCAAGTTAGACCATTTCAGCCATTTGAAATTGAAATGGGACATGATAGTGGATCGTATTTTAGGTCCTGAGACCATAAGCATTGCATATAGTGAAGAAGATGGGGATCTCGTGGAAATCACCATCGATACTTCTGACAATCTTTCAATTTTCAAGTCGTTAGAAAACTTCATCAAATTCATCGACTGTATGAACTCGAACACCATCGCCAACTTCTTGAACTCCAAAATCAATAGACAACTTCCAGAAAAGATTTCAGCTAACATTGGAAAGATCAACAACAATGAGGCACAGATCGAAGATTTGAAAACCCTTTTAAAGACAGGAAGAGAAGGTGGCTGGAATATTCTTGGGAATGTTGATGCACTGAGCAATGCATCTGTCAAGTCAGAAATGGATAAAATATACGTCAATTGGTTAATTGATGAGTATACAGAAAAAGTGAAAAGTGAATTTCAGTCTATTTCGGTCACTGCTGAGAAGTATTGGCAACCACCAGCTCCTAAACCTGAAGAGGAAGTTTCCAAGGAAGATAATGAAGAAGGGGATGGGTGGGACGATGGTTGGGATGATAATTGGGACATGGATGATGAGGAAAACTCGAAACAACCATCCCTGAAAAAGCAAGATCCATCGGAACTGAAAGTATCAGAATCACCAATCGGAGATGAAACCATTCGCATAAGTAATTTACCATTGCAATTAATACCAATTTTTAAGGATTTCAAATCAGTTTCCGAAGATGCTTCATATTTAGTTACCATGGTGAAAGCATTGAGTGGCTCAAAGTATCCCGCAGTTTCTAAATC
Organism: Suhomyces yuchorum; assembly: GCA_030571845.1. NCBI lineage: Eukaryota > Fungi > Ascomycota > Pichiomycetes > Serinales > Debaryomycetaceae > Suhomyces > Suhomyces yuchorum. The sequence continues at coordinate 480,147 of JAJLYW010000003.1, read as the reverse complement.
ATTTTTACTTTACAATGACTTTCTTTACCTTGCTGAAGAGTTGGAGCTTGAAGAATTCAAGGAGGAGGCAGCTTCATTATGGAAGCAAAATTTGATTCAATTTTATAAAGAGCTCAAATTATTGGTGATTTCCTTGGATTTACAATCACTTGATGTCCCGGCAAACGCGTCTCCCATGCCAGAGGAGGACTATGATGATTTCGTATTGGACGATTACAACTTGAATCAATTGAGTGTGATCTACAAGTGGTTTGATAATTTCTTTCTGGAATCCGATTTAGAGAGCACCAACTCCCTGAAGTTCAAGGACTTGATCATTACCCTTGTGGAATTTATTAATAACTGGCTCTTGGGGTCGGTGATGGCATTGACTGAAATCACCGAGTACCAGTCAAAAAAGATCTCCACCATGATCGATTCGCTCAATAATGTGACGCTTCCATTTCTCATGCAATTGGGGGAGAAGAAGGCCAATATTACTTCGTACAACAAGCTTGACAACGTGAAGTTCTTAGTTCAGAACCACTTGAAGGACATTATGGATAGGTTCTACCAAGGTGAGCTTTTCGATGTGACCACTGACGAGTTGGTGGGTGTGATCAAGGCAGTGTTTGTACAAAGCGAGCTCAGAGACGGGTATATCAACGAGATCGTAGAGTTCCGGACTATGAACTAGAAGTCTTTGAGGAACGAAAACTTCAGTTTCACCCCAACTTCACTTCATCTACTTAATAGAATGCTACATAATAAATCGTGTGACGTTGTTCATTAAAGAATTATAATTCGTATTTATTCAATGGTGGTACCACTGTTGACTTTCTTACCGGTTTTGGCGATGGTGTTGTATACGGTATCATAGTCAAGGGCGTCAGAAGTGGTGACATCCACGGTTTGCTTTTCCAACGAGATTTCCACATTGGAAACTCCATCCAACTTGGTGAGAACCCGGTTCACAGCTCCGGAGCATCCAGAACACGACATGGCGACATCAAAGTGGTATTTGTGAGGCATTGTATGAGATAATTCTGCAGACGTTTGTGGGGAGGGAGAAGAACTGAAGTTGCCGGGAAGATCGGGGCCTTATATGGAAACAAACAGTCAAAAACTGCTCATGTAGGTCAAGTGATCGTCGCCACAGTGGGTGAGTCACGTGGAGTTGATGCTCCGGTTCGGAGATGTGCCGATAGCAGAGGATCGCCGTAGTTGTGTGTGTTAAGTCAAGGGATTGGCCGGAGCAGCAGAGGTCACCGGCCCGGATAGTTGAGTTGACCGAGTTGCAGCCATTTGGCTATTATCAATCGCCGTAACTATTACCGTTCTCAATATGACGTAATTTTCACACCCAAAAGGTGCGAGTTAAGTAGGTACGGTACATCAATGATTTATTTATTCATAGTACAGATATAGCATAAAGTGAAATAATTCTATTTAAATTACTGGAATGGTTGGAATTAAACTGGTACGGAAAGATCAAGCTCTTCGAAGTTTTTCACGGCAAAATCACTGGCGTTGATATCGGACTTTTCACACATAGATCTGAAAATGGAATCGTCCTTGTTGTACAAGTTCCATGGACTGTCCATTTCGGCGATCATACCTTTCTCCATAGTGATGATTTTGTCGTAGTTGATGATGGTCTTTAATCTGTGTGCCACACATAAAATCGTGCAATCACTGAATTCAGTTGCAATGGTTTCCTGAATTTTACTATCCGTCTCATAGTCAACCAGCGAAGTAGCTTCGTCCATAATCAAGATTTTGGCCTCGTTCAACAATGCCCTTGCAAAAGATAATAATTGCTTCTCTCCCAAAGAAAAATTGGAACCGTTACCCACAATGTCCAGGTACAAGTGGAACTTATGTAATTCTTCAGTCTCCCTGTTTTGCGATTTGGCAAGTTCAACTTGTTCGAGAGTTAACAATCCCGCTCTTCTCAACAGATCCCAAATTCTTCTATCGTCATACATGTTAAATGGATCCAAATTTCTTCTGATCGTTCCATTAAAGATCACCGGGTCTTGAGGAATAATTGAGAGATTGCTTCTCAAATCTTGAAGGCCAAGGGTGGAAATATCCAATTTGTCAATGATAATGGTACCAGCGCTGAGTTCACTCAAGCGGAAAAGTGCTGACAAAATGGTAGACTTTCCAGCTCCCGTGCGGCCACAAATTCCTATCTTCTCACCTGGTTTAGCAGTAAAACTGACATCTTTCAAGGTAAGAGGCAATCCTGGTCTATAAGACATCGAAACATTCTTAAATTCAATTTCACCAGTTTTTGGCCACGATGGGGAAGTCTTTGTATTACTAATGAATTGGGATGCTTCTTGTGGTACCTTGGTAGCATACTCAACCAATCTTTCAGCCGAGTTCATTGCATTTTCTAATGCTGAATAAATACGAACGAGAAGACTGGCATGGTTTGAAATGCTGACGGAGTAAGTGATCAATAAACCAACAGTAGCTGACCCAATATGGAATGCTCCAGTGACTGATAAAATCGTCACCAAAAGGGTAACAGATATGGACAAAATTTCCAAGTTGATATTAAGCCAACATTGGTTGGAGTAGTTTAAAATGAAAGCACCCAAAACGCTGTTCAAATTGTCCACATTTGCCTTAATAAATCTATGTTCTGATTGATAATTCTTGATGGTATTAGCACCCACAAGACTTTCATTGATATTGGTCAACAAGGCAGATCTCTTAAGGGCCTCAATACGTTTTATTTCTCTTGAGGAAGCCAAGTAATAATTGAGCACACCAATGAACCCAACAAACATGAATGGAACGAGGGAAATAACGACTGGCAAATAGATACACACAAGGACAATTGTTCCAACAATATTGAAGAAACCGAAGAAAAGAAATTGATAATAATCTGCAAATTCATTATCCATGGAATCAGTATCCTTTGTAAACCGATTCAAAATTCTTCCTAAGGGCGTAACATCTAAAAATGCCATGGATGCATGTAAAATGTTATTGGCTGCATCAAGGTTAAGTTTCTTGGATGCAATGGAAGTGAAGCGTGCAATGTAAGCAAACGAAAGAGAAGCGCACAAGAGGTATCCCATATTGAAAAGCACGTACAAACCCACGTAAAATGCTTTAGATTTGTCGAACTTTTCGGTGATCCAGAATGAAAGCCAGGTGTTAGAGAAAACCAGTAAGAATGAACAAAACGCTGTCATCACAAGAATAAGAAAAATGTTTAAAGCGACACCACCTTGAGCACCATAGGTGAAAAAAGACTTGTATATCTCAAATTTGATACCGTTAACTGCTTTCGACTCGGCTTCAACAATCTTTCCTTTCGATGCATCTTTCTCTATAACTTCAACAAATGTTTCGCCTTCCTTTTTGTTTGCTTCTTCCTTTCTTTGCTTTCTCTTTGTCAAATTTTGGTCATCTCTTTGACTCGAACCAGACCCAATCAACTCTTCATCAATGCTCAGGAACTCTTCATCTTCAGAACTTTCCATGCCTGGATTTTTGCTGATTTCTTCGGTCTCACTAAAGGACAACAACTTTTTGAATTCTTCACATTGTTTGGCTAACTCTTCCTTGTAGCCTACCTGTAAAGCCTTATGGCTGTCAATAAAGCAAACTCTACTTGCAAGATTTGATAATGATAATTGATGAGTGGCCAAAATAACAGTCTTTCCTGCTAGTAAATCCAAAAAGCAGTGTCTGACTATGTGCTTTCCAACCCTTGCATCAACAGCACTTAAGACGTCATCAAGAATAATTATTTCCTTTTGTGAATAAATGGCTCTAGCAAGGTTGATACGGGCCTTTTGACCACCAGACAAGGTGATACCCCTCTCACCGACTTCTGTGAAATCACCACCTTCAAGTTCGTTAAGGTCAGTTTGTAAGGCACATGCAAAAATGACTTTGCTGTAAAGATCAGCTTCGTACTCTTTTCCAAACAAAATGTTCTCTCTAATGGTAGTATTTTGCAACCATGGTTGGTCACAAAAAATCATAGTTCCATCAATTTTTACAGATCCCGAAGTGCATACCATGCTTCCGTTAATGGCATTCAATAAGGAGCTCTTTCCAGCTCCTATGGAACCACAAATCATCAAAAACTCACCCTTTTGAATATTTAAGTTGACATTTTCAAGCTTGAAAACGGTACTAGATTCTTCAGAGTCCCATTCAAATGTAGCATCTTCGATCCGAACAGCATTGGATTTATCAAACTCAAGGTAGTAGTTTGGAGGTAATTCACTTTCCTCTTCGGCAAATAAGAACAAGAAGACACGTTCAATACCCATTAACAAGTCTGCAACTTCAGAAACCAAGTCTGGAATAGTTGCGATGAACCCACCCAATATATCGAAGGCAATGACGGAGGAGAATGTAACACCGGCAGTCTTCTTACCGGAATTCACGTAGAAGAGACAAATGAAGGTGAACATGGAAGCGATACTGGCCAAGTTCATGGATAGAGTTTGCAAGATGCATCTTAAAACTTGCATTTTGATAATTCCCTTGGTCTCCTCCGATCTGACCTTGAGCAAATCGGAGAAGTAAGGAATTTCCCAGGAATAGAACTTGATCATCTTGAGATTGTGGATGATTTCTGAAATTAATCCCACTCTTTTGTCTGTCAAAACAACCACGCCTTCTCTGTATTTGTAGAGTTTTTTACCAGCCCAGGAGGTAAATGCAAGGAAGAGAAGAACACAACCGATTCCGATCAATGCCATCAAATGAAGGTTGACAGCTAAGAATGTCAAAGACAAGATGAAACCAATGGGGATGGAGAATCCGAATGCAAAATTGATTGCAGCTCTCTGGATTCTGCTCAAGTCGGCCATGATGATGGAGGTGATTTTGCTATTAGGATATTTGGCTTTCGAGGAAGCACTCAATCTGAAACTTTTTCTGATGATGGCATCAGTCAATACCGATTTCACACCCATACCCACTCTAAGCGAGTAGTACAACATGTTGTGGAGAGAGATGGAGGAGATTAGCAAGGTAATGACAAACCCGAGGGCCCATCCCACACCTCTACCCACCTGGCTGGAGGATACTTTGTGTTCGACGAAATCAGTCAATCCCTTGGTGAGAATGGGCGAAACATTGGAGGCAGTGGTGTGGATCACCGACAAGAGGAGCGCCATGTACACCTCTTTTCGAAGGACGGAATAGGCGAAGATGGCCAACTGAAGTTTGGAGAATCCTCTCAATGGCTCGGTGGAGTTGGCGGAGTTTTTCTTGATGTTGGCTTCAACCATAGCGTTGAACTCGGAGTGGAACCTTTCGAAGGCCTTTTCCACTTTCATTTCGTCATCCAACTCGTACAAGTCGTTCTCAGTGAAGGTTCTGGAGTAGCCGACACCCATTTTCTCCAAAGTCCACCAGAAAAAGACCTTGCTGAGGAAGCTCTTTTGGCTTCTGGGGTAGGTCTCCCGTTCGTCCATCGAAGGAATGGGGTGGTGTTTCTTGGGAAGTAGGGGCGTCAAGAGACGCCTCTGGGGAAGGTAGTCTTCCCCATACTCCAAATTGTCTGGGTTCATGGTTGGCGCTCATATCGAGAGATAACCCGGTTTATATTTAGTCTGCAAATATTGGAGCCGTTTATGGCGAGGATGCCGTATTGCATATGCATATCGATTATACGGGGAGGAAATGGGGAGGACATGGGGAGTTGGGGTGCAAAATACACGCGTCACGCCGCCGGAAGCATTGACACTATTGTTGGGATGTCCCAAGGTTCACAGCAGCAAGCTGGGCACGAGTGGAGGCTAGAGGTGTCTGACAGCACAGTATACTTCCATGGCTCAGTTATGCCATCATCCTTATCAGGCAGATATTTTCTGTTATCAGACGCACTAGGCGCAGATCGCACTGACAAGTCTGTATCAGAGAGTGGGGGACTTGCGAAGCATTTTGGTGGGGCAATTACTGGGCGTAGCCTTCGGAGACGTAACCTTTGAGAGCCTGCCGTGCATCCGGTTATCCACTATGGCCATCGTAGCCGTTTTCTGTGAATTTGCCACCTTGGGATGGCACCGTTGCCACTGGTCAGAAGCCTCTATTGTGGCGTGGGGGCATCAGGATTTACGAGTGCGAGATGACAGAGGCAAATACGAAATTTGAGGGGGCAATGACCCAGTCGAGTCATTATCTGAAACAAATGCCTTTTCCATAGAAGAGTCACTTTGGGGATCCACGGTGTCTGGCTCTGTGCATATGCTGCCCCGTTCTCCCTTTTGAGCCATGGCCACGCGATGACCCCAGCCGGAGATGGGGTGCGGTGTGTGAAACGTCAATAGTCGAAGACAAGTCAATAAGGTGCGAAAACTCGGACAATTGGCCCAATGCAGCAGACGCGGCAGAACAATTTGGCGGACCGATCCTACCAACTACAGGTCTATTGAGGTAAGCGGATCTGTATTTGGCACGTAGTTCCGTGTGCGATTGGGACGTATCTACACAGACCTGTGACGACGTGATATCACTGCAGCAGAAAATTATACCATTTTCCGCATTTCGTCATACTTTTCACCCATGTCAACTAGTGGAGCACTGGTGAAGCAGGTATGGGTGCCATTTTCGCCTCATACCATACACCGCTACACCGCTACTTTTCATGGCAAGCCCTATGATTACCTCCAAGGATCCAAGCAGCATTTCGAGTCTCCAGCGACTGGCACTTCATCTCTTATCACTTGATGTTGCTCACTAGAGCATCAAAAGTGTATTGATGCGAATGGTCGCATTTCACATCTGATCCCTCCATCACTACCATAGTTATGGCCATTCACACCAACTGAGTCGTTTCAACAACAGGGACCTGCCATTTTCTCAACTGCCTTGTGGTCTGGCAGGCTATCGTCTGTGATTCCGAGCAACTGTGGTTGTGACGAGTTTTGTAGCCACCACTATCGTTCATTTTGCCCTGTTACGGACTACTTACCACATGTAGTCGCAAATTGTGCACTACCTTCGAAATCTAACCTTATCACCACTACCCACGGATGGCAGTACAGTTATCCCAGGAGGATCTGGATGCATTAGTGACTCTATTTAACGTTCACCAGCCTCAAAATGACATCCTCTCTCTGGCAGGCTCCCAGGGCCCTGCCACCCTTCATGCCAACCACGAGTACGAACTCAACCAATCGGAGTCTTTGACCATGTTGTACAACCTCCTCTACGATACGTCATCCCATCTTTCCAAGGTGGATATCTTGAGTATCCTCGATTCCTTACAGCAGCGAGAAAACTGCTTGCCATTCTCCGTGTCGTCGTTGCTTTCCAACGATATCCAAGGGGTGCAATGGCCTCCCGACCTCAAACATAAATTCTACAAGGACAGGTTCCGTTTGGGAAACAACAACTGGTTTCACAATATCCCAGGATCAAGAGATAAGTCTTTCTATGTAAGTTTCGATTCCACTGGTTTCCAGCCCTCACGTCATAACTAACCTTCAGGACATAAACATCAACTCGTTTCGAGGTAACACTGACTTCTTCACCTTCCACAAATTCTACTCGAAGCTCAAATTGCACATCACCCACTTCCAACTCCGAAATTTGGTTTGCTGTGGATCCAATGTCTCTAACGGTATTTATTACCCCCTGTGCTACTTCCAAGATAGCAATTTCCAACCAGTCCAGAATAACTCAATGCTTAGTGAACGAGAAAATTTCGATATAGATGACGAGTACCATGCATTTTTTAAAATCAATCGCTTAAGACCTGATACAGAACCATCAGCAAAGTCAGATTCCATGAATTTGGACTGCATTGTGGATTCGAAGGATCTTCAGAACCCTAATACCAGAATATCCACAATCACTTGTACCGATAATTACTTGGCCTGTGGCACCTTTGAGGGGGGTTATATACTAGCAGATATTTCACTGCCCGAGATTACAAGGACATTAGGAGAGTTCAATGTTACTTACAATGCTGATGGAATCACAAATCATATTATCATCAATGAGACAAATAACGAACTTATAGTCTGCTCGAATGATTTCTTCTTGAGGGTGATAGATATGGACAAGAATTGTTTTACAAACCTGATGGCACTACCATTTTCAATTAATTGCGCTGCTAAATCGATTCATAATCCGAATGAAGTATTCATCACTGGTGATCATTTGAGTTCCTTCATTATCGACAAAAGAATGAACTTAATGGAACCGCAATCATGCCAGGAATTCAGTGGTCATAACGACTACGGTTTCAGCTGTGACTGGTCTCCAGGTAATGAAAATCTTCTTCTCACAGGAAATCAAGATAGTTGTGTGAGATTGTGGGATAAGAGAAAGTCTGATAGCTCATTGTATTGCTGGAGTGGCAGTTTGGGTGCAGAGTGGCATTCCAGTGGAGGGCCAGTACGAAATTGTAAGTTCAGCAGCAATGGAGATTACGTGTCATGGGCAGAAAGTTTAGACCACATCGGAATCATGCAAATGTCAGATCTCCAAAAGTCCACCCGTAAAATCCAATCCAGGATCCAAACTATAGATTTCATTGGAAAATGTACTGGTTTGAATTTTGCCGAAATCGAAAATGGGCATGGAGAACAATTAATCATTGGAGTCAATGATTGTCCTTTGGGAGGGATTTTGAGCTATAAATTGGAAAGCCCTCATAAATCTTTAGATTTTGATTTCGTTTTATAATAGTCAATTCACGAATAATGTTCTACTCAACCTCTAGTAGCAAGATTGTGAAAGTGGATAGTTAGAGCTCGTCCAGAAGCCACCAAATCACCACATGTCATCCACATTCTCGCTCACCTGCATTTGGCCACCTATTTCCATCACCAACTTATCGAGGTCCTGGATCTTCCAACTTTCCTTAAGCATGGTGCAGATGACTCTGATCTTGTTGCGGGCCTTGTTGAGTCTCTTTTCAAATTCTTCCACGTCCTTATCCTCGTTGGTCAAGGAAATACCTGTAATGATATCATGGAGCTGTGTCAAATGGGAACTCAATGATTTCGACTCGTAGGTGTCCAAGTTCTTCTGCCACACTGCAAGTAGTCCCTGGATGTACCCCACCACGATAAACCTTTGGAACCCTGTCTGGTATCCGTATTCTTTGCCCTCGATCAAGTGATCCCGTGTGGCATCAGCCTGACCTTGTTGGTATCCTTTCTTGTACGCCTGCTCCTCTAAGTTCAAGATGTCATCGCTATCGATCTGAAAGTCCACGTCGACATCCATCATGGTCATCGTGTCGCTGGAAGTATTAAGTTAGGTGCTTCTTATTCCCCGAGATTATTTCTCTTGTTAATAATTCAACACTAGAGTCCAAATTTGGTGATGCGCATCTCACTAATCTTCCACTACTCACGATGAGTGGAACCGATGAAAGTGATAGTGAAAATATCATTGACGATGGCTTGGGTAATCTGAGAAGGATTAAGCAACGTCAAAGACGTGGATTGAGGCTAAACTACGACTCGGATTCCGACGACGAACTCAATGGGGACGATAACACACAATCGGTAGATGGTCCAGGTGAAACCGATAAAGGATTAGGGAACGGCTCAGCGAAGGTTGATGAAGCAGCTGCTGACGATGATGAAGAGGAGGACGATGACATGTTTGCCAGCGAGAACGAGGAGGAAGAGCCATCACCTAAGGAGTCAAGACAACAGAGCAAACCAGCTGCGCAATCAGAATTTCTTGACTTGGATGAGTTCCAAAAGCAAGAAGGGGTGGGTCAATTCGATGACGAATTGAAATACATCGACCGGAATCAAGAAATACGGCATGTTGGGGCCAATGGCGAAAAGCTACAGTCTTCGGAGGATGAAGCTGATGAAAATCACGACGAAGCTGAAGTGGCACGTTATTATAACGATTCGGAGAGTTTTCACGGGAACAACATGAAGAAGAAAGACCCAAAATTCGAAGCATTCGATTTAAATGAAGAAGCAAGTGAGGGCAAATTCGATCTTGATGGAAATTTCATAAGAAATAAGCAAGAAGAAGTGAATGTAGAAGACGATCTTTTGGCTGGCTTCAAAAAATCTGACATTCAAAAGGCTAAAAAGGCTCAAGAAAATAGAGATCATAAAGCCAAAACAAAAATAATCGAGGAATCAAGCAAAAGCGCAGAAGAACATTTGTTGGTTTTGTTGGAACACTTAGAACCAGCTGAAACACCGTTGGAAGCTTTAGCTCGACTCAAACCACCGAAAAAAATAAAGGGCTCACAAGTTACGGAGAAACAGAAGGTACTTGAGTCTATGATAATTGATATCACTCACTCCTGTTCATCCCTAATGGGAGAAAGTGAGTTTGGTGATATTTATGAACTATCTAAGGAGGAATTGATGCGTTCTTACAAGAAAATCACCGGTGAAGATTATCAACAATCCAAAAAAGGAGTGAAGCGGAGCATTGATGAAGTTGAGGATGATGTAGAAGTCGATTATGGCGCAAAAGAATGGGAATTTAGGTGGAGGGGTGCCGAAGAAATTAATGGTCCATACTCAGCGTACGAAATGAACCATTGGAAGTTTAACTATTTCAATGATGAAGTTGATGTTAGAAAAGTTGGTGAATCTGATTTCCATCACGTTACTGAGGTGGATTTCAAGGTTAATTAATGTATGTCATGTCTATTATCATTCGTCATCTAAATATTCTATTAAGGGAAAATCTGTATCTTTTGCTAGAGTCTCCACAGTTTGCCAATTAAAGTTACATCTCCATCTCACTCTTGCTCCCAAAATATCAGAATTGGCAGATTTGCTTAATAATCCTAAGGAAAAGAGTGTTGTTATTTGACTGTCTAGATCTGTGTTCCTGCTTAATGTGAACTTGGATCTCTCCAATTCCTTCTGCTCTTCGTTCTTAGCTATATCATCATGAAGATCCATTTTGTTATCCATATCAGTAATATTCAAGGATTGTGAATTTGTTCTATAGATAATGCTCAAAATGGCTATCATTCTCTCAAGATCAAAAAAGTTAGGAGAAAGTAAACGGGAGTCGATATCATCTTTACCTAAATGCCCCCTTCTGATCTTGGATCTCTCTGAGGGAGCACGTTTCTTGTTTTTGATCGCCCTAAGTTTGGAAAAATTATGCAAGTCATTTTTAGGTAAGTTGAATGAAGCCAAATACGAAGCAATAAGGATATATTTGGAGTGGATGGGCAAGTCTTTAACATTGCTATTTTTCACCTCATTCTCTTCTGTCATTGTCTTGAAATCCTTAATTGTTGAATTGCTGATAACATTTTGATTGTTGAATAAATCGAGGTTTTCACGATATACTTTCACAAACTCTCCTAACTTATACTTACCCAGTCTTATTGATTCGGTAAACTGGGGCCACACAGTCTCGCAAATATTCATCAATAAATTCATATCTGATCCAGTGTACGCAAAATACAAATCAACGACGATCTTAGCGAATTGATTCCAAAATTCTGAACTGGCGGGATTATTATCAATAGCGTCCACATTGAATCGGCACAATCGATGGCTTTGTAGAATCTGGACCACTTGACCTTCTGTGTAGTTTTTGAAGTATATGTGTGGCAATGCACTGGTAGCAATATCTCTAGATTCTTCTGTTGATATAATGAAAATGACGCTTATATTAGTGATGTGAGATTGTTCCTGAAGTCGAGAAAAAGCTGAAAAGAGTTCTTGAGTGGACTCCATACACTGGTCGAATCTGTCCAATACTAAAACATGGTGATCAGAGTAATTGGTGCTTCGTATGAATCCATCTAGAGCGTTCATGAAACTTGGAAAGTTCTCACCCAATGTACCAAATCTCACCTCAGCTAAATAATTGGCACCCACTCCACTATCTTGTTTGATGCGCTTAAAACATCTTTGAAGCAACACCTTCTTTGTTATGCATTCATCGCACTTTATTATGGACTTGTTCACACCCAATGCTTCGAGATAGTTCTCCACTGTGTAGGACTTCCCGATGGACTTGTAGCCATGAACCACCAAAGCGTGTGCCAGTGACGAAGCATCTTTGGATATAAATGAGTTCAAGAGGTCAAACTCATCTTCTCTGCATGGAATTCTGCTCTTCAAGAGCTCAAGTTCCGTCTCCGTAAGCATATATGTACATTTTTGGTTGACTGAGTATTTAGCTGGAGTACTACATTAATTTTTGGTACTGCATATACGTCATACTATTGGTGTAGCTATTAGCACAAGCAGAACACTCTTGTTGTTTTTATAAACCCCGACTATTAAAATTTTTTATTACTTCGTTGAATTCGTAATCGTCTGACTAGGTAGCTGTGTAATATGTTTATTTATATCTATAAAATTATCCATGATCACGATAGTGGATTGTTAACCTTCAAGGAAAATTGAATAAATAGTTTATGCTTATCTTATATGCTATGATGTACTCTCTTCTATAATCCCTTTCAATAATTGAAGATTATAAAACCTCGAAATACCGGCAAATACTTCTAACCTCCTCTCGATATCTTCATAATTTATGGTTTCTACCCATTGGCCGGAACATTTACAATACTGGCTCATATTGTTTCCCCTAATTTGGTTACACTTCATGCACTTGTAGTCTTGGGTCAAGTAATTAGTCAAGATCTTATGATATTGCCCAATTAATTCTTCTTCCAAGGCAATCTTATTGTAGGCTTTGTGACAATTTGTACAGTTCCAAATAAATTCTTCCGAGTCTCTGCAGAAATCAATATCTCTCACAAAATTACAGTAATCACAGATAACGTGAGGAACCTTCAACAGAGTACTGGGGTTCTTGAATGTGGCCTCTTTGCTAAATTCCTTGACATCAAAAATAGAAAGCAATTCCTTTCTTAATAATCTCACCTCAATGGTGCGCTTATTTGATAAGCTGAAGATGGCGCAAACGTATTTGACAAGCTCAAGGATAGGATTTTTCAAGTGGAGATGTGAACCTGGAAGAACTGGAAATTCATACTCTTGCGAGAAATTGGGGTTTAATATTGCTTCATTTTGACGAGTATACAATTTTTGGATTCTCTTTTCGAGTGGTTTTCTAAAAATTTCAATGACTCCGCTATTGTAGTCTTCTTCCTCTACTTCTCCCGATTCCATCTTCTTTTGACCTTTCAAAATGTGTGTGATCTGTGTTACTCTAGGAGTCGACGACTGTGTGCCTGTCAAAGTTTCACTCTTGTGTTTTGTTAAAGCATTCAAAAAGATTATCATCCAATCTTCAAATTCATTTTGGAACACAACTGGTAAAAACAGTTTAATTTGCCACTTGTTGATTGGGATCAAATTTTGGGTTTCTTCATTGGTAATTTCAGTACAGTATCTACCTCCATAGTTGTATTCATCCATCCAAACTAAAATGTCCCAGTACTTGACGATTTTAAGATCCAAATAATTGAACAATGGACGGGAACGGGCTGCCTTGAGGATGTATTGACCGTATGCGTATGAGTTTTCGACCGATACTTTAGATGTTTGAACTAGCATCTTGTTTCTATTTGCAAATATGACCTTGGAGTTCATTTTTCTGAACTCTCCGATTAATTGTAAGAGTGCTTTGGTTGTCAAATTATGGACATGATAATGTAATGAGTAATCATACAAAAATGATTCCTTTCTTTGCACCCAAATCACCAAATTGTTCATCATTGAATCCGCATTAATATTATTCTTCATAGCATCATCCCACCAGTCCTTAACCATGGATCTTAAGATCATTAAAGCAGGTGTAGAGAATGAATCTTCTGCCATAATTGAAGCACCATTATTCTTATCGTGTGACATAGTATCATCTGCTAAGTCTGTACCCTCTGCTTCATTAATAATGCTGCTGGTAAGAATAGTATTGATGGTCAAAGTACCGATCTCCACTTCTAAACAGGCTGTCTCATAGATTTCTGGATTATTGATATTAGGGAAGTCCAAATTTTCGAAATCATTGGCGTTGTCTAGCTCAACACCACCATGATCTGGTAATGGGTCAGGCGACCACCACAATACGATATTGTTCGTGGACAATCTTCTCGCGTACTCAATGTCAATCAAATACCCAACGTTCTCCACTTGAAGGTTACATAACGGGATGTTTCCGTATTTGGCTAGCGAGATCAAATTCTTTATCCAAGAGGCCAACACAAAGTAGTGATTAACAATACGTTTGGAAATCAATGCCTGCCAACCCACAGCAGGTAAAGATAACTCGCTAATGTTCATCTTGATAGTAGGATACTCTGCGGCAGATGTCAAGATGTTCAAGATTTTACTGTAATATGGTGATTGAATTGCCAAAAGTGACTTTGACTTACTCTCGTAAATCTTTGATAAAGTTTGGTTAACCTTTTTGAAGAGTTTGGCACTGTTATTGTAATATTGAATGTCGAAATTCATAGTTTCTTGATAGTCAATAATGTTGTAAAATTTACTAATTCTGTCCTTCTTTGCTTCATAGATATCCTTGTAAATTTTGTCCATATTTCCTGGTAACTCTTGTGCATTATTGGAAGGTTTCAAGACAAACATATCTGTGTTTTCATCCCAAGACTTGAAAATTGTAAAAAATTCGTAACTGTTGGTAACAATGTGAAGCAAGTAGACTATTCCCATATCAAATCTTTGAAGATAGTCTCTGGTATCTACCTGATTGAGGTCTTTAATGTCAAACCCATTTTTCAATCCCCTTCCTAAAGCACCCACTTTAGTATCATCAAACCTGACAGTATTACCCAATTCAATAATGGCTCTATCTATTGGCTCAATATTGGTTTCATACATTCCTAACAAGTTTTGGTCTTGAAGAAGCGAATTGAAATTTGATACCTCATTCTTGAAGGTGGTTTCAGGCATGGTCATTTTGTACAAATTAGAACCATCGTGGCCATTAGGTAAAATTGCTGAAGATTTTTCAATCTGACACCCAGGAATGGTCTTTCTGGGTGATAATTCACTCTTGAATGCTGCATAAATCTTTTTAGGCACATGAAATGTGAATTTATGGACCTTGTTGTTTGCCAGAACATAAACTTTGATATCACCAGGTTTGGTTGGGTCAATTTTATACTCCAAAATTTCCCAGTTAGATCCAGCAACATTTTCAGCTTGCTTCTTTAAAATTCCACCAACAGTAGATCTGTGGGCAGATTCGGAATTAGCGCCGAAAATTTGGGTTCTTCTTTCTCTATTCTTTGATTGGACCTTCCACTTGGCTTTTTGATACTGAAGGAAACCAGCATAATCATCGGTCATTGATGGACAAGGGCCATTTAAAATTGCATTGTTTCTTTCCT
This sequence comes from Suhomyces yuchorum, assembly GCA_030571845.1. Lineage (NCBI taxonomy): Eukaryota > Fungi > Ascomycota > Pichiomycetes > Serinales > Debaryomycetaceae > Suhomyces > Suhomyces yuchorum. Next base: position 464,888 of record JAJLYW010000003.1, on the reverse strand, counting down.
CTTCTTCTGTATCGATTGAATTATTTGCATGAGCATTCTTTCTTTTTCTTGAGGTGACTTTACTGATTTTGGCCTTTTGAGCATCAACCTCGATCAATCCAAAGTCTTCTATATCCTTGACAACTGCATCTTTCTTTGTGGATTTTCCAAAGAAACTAGTCACAGAAGATTGCCTTTTTGTGTCGTCACGGATCATGATCTTTCTCTGTAACCAGTCAGGGTGTGGCACTCTTGGTACAGGGTTATCAACGTTTTGCAAGGCAGCAGGAATTGAAATAATCTTTTGAATCACAGATGCCAACCTTTCGGCATAGTAATCCCAATCAATCACATCACGAGGGCCAAAGTTCAGCAAGGATGGATCCTTCAACCACTTTTTGAGGAAAAACTCCTTCTTATCAGATGAAAAAATAGAAACAGGAATTGCCCTTTCTGTCACTGGTGATCCAGTCGGTTTAGCACTAATAATATATTTAGTCGCCAAACCAGCATCTTTAACCATTTCTTCACCCAAGAATTCACCTAATCTTCTTGCAGTTGTAATGCTGGTGGACTTTTGACTACCATATTCTGCCAAACTCTTTGACATTGATCTATTTTCACAAATAAGTTCAATTAAATCTTCATCCTCCAACATTCCACCCTTTGTTTCCAAAACATCAAGCCAATTGTTAGCAACTGTAGCCACAGCTTGATAACAACCTTGTAAAGTGTTTCCTTCCAAGAACAATTTGAAAATATCAGATTGGAAATTTTTAATCAATCTTAACTCACCTCTTCTTTTCAATTCGAAACCTTTCAACTCAGCTAATGATCCATCTTCATTGAAAACGGCATATCTTTTCTTTAAACCTTTGCCTTCTTCTTTGGAAGTTGGTAAGATCATAGCTTTGTAAGGGCCATCAACTTCGAAGAAAATAGAATTATCCGATCTCGTCTTATACTTGAACGTTTCCGGATCGACCAAATCTTGATACTGATGGTTTGTAAAGTCTTCGTGAACTAAATAATTCAACATAGAGCAAGGATATTCCAAGAAAATCTTCTTTCCATCCTTACATTTCAAATTGAAGTTTTCGGGGAAAGACTTAGGTAAAATACACCAAATACCGTCAGTATCCAACTCCAAAGGTCTACCGATTCTTTCAACTAATTTTCTGGCCATTTGAATGATGGTAGCACCTGTTAAACAAGTTACACCTGCCATTTCCATAGAATACCAACGTGAACCTTTTCTCATGACATAACCATAGAATGAGTTCAAAATAACTTTATGAGCAAGTTGTAATGAATCGTACAACACCACCATTTTCTTTGCTTCGTCTTTAGCAATGGTATCGTCAATTTTTGATGCTTTTCCTTTCCATACTTTGGCAAGACCTTTGAATTCATATCTACGATCTCTGAAAGATCTGACAGTATCAACATAGAAAGGATTTTCTCTCTGACAAATAATGGCTTCTCTAGTCACAACTTCAGTCTGTTTTATTCTATGGTAAACCTTTCTGGAGTAATCACTTAAACGTTTCTTGATCAAAGATGCCTGTTCGGCATATGGTAATTCATCAAATGTTCTAGCTGGAAGCCAAGGCTTTGCAGCTGGGAAGGTTTCATTTTGTAAGGTTCTTTTGATCATACTGTACTCGTTCATCTCTGCTGGATAGAATTCACCTCTCCAAGACCATGGAAGTCTTCTATCACAGTTTTTACCAGGACGATTGAAGTCACAGGCAGCACAGTCTTCTTCTTTCTTCATTGAATCCGGTTGAAGTCTATTAGATGTCATAATATTAGGGTACATTGAGGCGACATCGACATGGTAAATGAGTGGAGTCTCAAACCTGGAAGGATTGTCCCTCAAGTCTTCCAAGCTCAGTTTAATTTGATTATATATTTCATCATAATTCGTCACATCTTCAACTTTCTTACCATTTTCAACCTCAATACAAAAGTTAATAGATTTTTCTAAGTTTCCAATCAACTCATCAATAGCTGTAGGATCAACCTTAAAGTCAGTAGCAAGGTCACTTCTGAAAACGCCTGCTTCCAATGATTCAACATGTCCTCCGACGTAAGTTTCTGACTCCAATAAATGACCATCGTAGAATCTTTCAATTGGATCTGAATGCTTATTGGGTAACAAAATACTCTTCTCGTATGCTTGCACTTGTAACAACATTTCACATAATGTTCCTGTACCTTTTCTTAAAACTTCATCTGGGTTCAATGGAATAATGGTACATAAAGAGAAGATAAAAGGATGCACGTACTTGTAATACAAGTAGTAGGTTGCAACAGCATCCGAAACCGAATATTCGGATAAAGTTTGGGGTTTTTCGTAAGCGTAAGGTGTCATTAATTCTGGGTCCAATTCTGTGGGATTATATCCTAACTTTGAGGTGGTAACAGCCTTCAAACCTTGGGAACCCTGGGGAAGGTAGGAATCTCTCTTGACCCATCTATAACAATCCATATGAACACAATACTTGGATTTATATTCACCTTCATTATCTTTAGCAAATCCAATTTCTTGGAACATGTCAATATCGTGGAATCTCGATCTATTTTCCACAAAGGGCCAATCGAAACTATCACCGTTAAATGTCGCTATCACGGTAGGTCTGACATCTCTTATGTGTTCGTAAAATCTCATCAAAACGTGCTTTTCGTCCATTTCGTTGAAGATGGTGAATAGACCGGGATATTCTGGTTTTGGAGTGTACTCAAAATCTTCAATATCTTGGGAAATTATTTCTCTGTTTGTAATTAAATATCCTTCGCCGTCAATCATATACGAAATCATCATGATCTGATCGATTTTTGCATCTGGGAATTTCAATGGTGCTTTGGTTGTTTCTATATCAAATGCCAACACTACTGGATCGGCGAAGGCGATTTTCTCCTTATCTTCTTCCAATGTAATTTCTCCATGCTTTGCATAAACATTATACCACTTACCCACTCTGATATTCATATCGATCGAAACACGCACATGGTAAGGTACGTCATATTCCTTGATATCATCGATAAACTCAGATGCATCATTATAGTTGTCATTTTCGGTATTATCCAAGTCCATATGGATTTCTGTTCCGTTGACATTGTTTAAATTGTTGAAGTTCATTACGTTATAAATTTCCCTGTTGTCTCTTTTGAGCTGATTTTCTTTAATTATTGGGTTTAGGATTCTTCTGGCCCCCAAAAGATCTTGGATGTTGTGGAATGTTAATTTTATTAATGTTCTCTTGATTCCTACCAAATGATTAGCCAAAGATAAGTCTTCCTTGACAACTCGGCTGATTTGCTTGAGATTACACTGTTCCAAGAACTTTCTGGTCCATTCTTCCACCTCCGCTTCTCTGCCGGGCATTGTTTCGATGAAAAGATAAGGATCGAATTGAACGGTGGTCTTGAAGGAACCACCTTCTTCGTCCAAAAAGTAGTAATCCACAGCAGAATGGCCCGAGATTGATTCACTCGGTATGGTGGTTGCGTGCATGTTTATGAGCCAACCACGTCTTGGTCTTGTTCCTTCACCTTCTCCATGTTCAAATCGATCGAAACCCATGGTTGAGTCGATTTCATCGATTCTCTCCACCAATTCTCGCTTCAGAATGGCATCATTAAGCATCGGGTTGTTGGCCACGTAGGGGTCCACATATTGTTCGGTACGGGCTTTGTATTGGGATTGCACCTTGTTCTTGACAAAGCGGGCGGATGTCGACCCTTTGAACTTCGACATGTCTCTGGTCTGTCGTGGTTAAGGGAAGAGATATCTAGAAATGCTGAATTACCGCATTAGTAAAGGTTAAGTGCGACGCGTGCGTAAAACGCGTGTGTTATACAAATTACAGATCAAGAGATGCTGGTGAATTCCATCGAGCGGCCACTATGCTTCATCGCTGGTGAAACTTTGTAGATGGTGGTGGATGGTGGCATATCGCTCCGTTACTTCTACCTATCCTTGCGCTTATACTTGTGCTTGTCACTTTGTCTTTTTAGCTCGTTTCAAACGATGATGCATTCGACCATCACAATTTTAACATTGTGAGCATGAAAAAGACTAATAACGATGAGGCTAGATACGTGCAATTGCCGCTATTAGTTATTTTTGTCCATAGTCACCGTAAGATGGTATTTCATTGGTGAATTGGGTTACTCAATTTGATTTAAAGAGGCTCGATCTCTCGCAGAATTTGATATTTTAGCACTTCTGTGTAGATTTTTAAGATAGTTGAAATCAAATGATGGAGGAAGATGGAATAAACAGTAATGAACGCAAATAGCCAATGTCAATTTTTCCATAAACGATTGGCTATCTTCCAATCAGGTGATACCACGTCCGATTTGCACAATTCTGAAAGGTTTACCTTCGATGTTTTGATTACAGTAAATAGTATCGTATGTCTTGACTGGGTTTATCCTATAAATAATACCTGGATGGTGCTTGTGAAGAATAGATGGTATTCACGTGTCTTGTTTCGTTCGACAACGGAACTTATCTGCTCATGTAAAGTATAATTAATCCTTGAATAATTAAGGAGTATACGAATAAGAATTGCACTCTAATTCTTCTTTGGTTGGTGGTAATGCTATTGGTGGTTCCTGTGACATTGTTGGGCAACACCATGAATTTCAAGGATCTCATCAAGAACACCGACAAGTTAATGATCAAAAAGAATATCACTGGATAGTACACCATCCATCCGTCACCAAATGCATGCTTCCAACACAACAAAATGATGATGGAAACGTATTTGTATCCTGAAAAACTAACAAGGTCCCATAATGAGCTTTGGGTGGAGCAGTTCAAAAGATACAACCCGATCTTGAAAATCACGATGTCGAGGAACGAAAACGCAAGGGTTTGCGAGGCCAAGTACCCGAACACCTGAGGGTGGAAGTCTCCCTTCAACCCTTGGAAGGATGCCCACAACAAAATGTAGGTGACGAATGACATCAATGGGATGTATAAGTCTGGTGCGTTGACATCGTAGCTAGGTGGGGCAAACTGGTCCTGGTTGCTAGAAGGCTCGCCCGTTACGTCGGCAGTGGTCAATCTGTTCCAGTTCTTGTTGTGGTAGGGAAACAAGATCAACAAGATCTTCTTCAACACGTAGGAATTGCTGACCTGGAAGTAATACTTGATATCTCCTGTTCCAGGAAAGAACGTACCGAAACTTTGCTGTATGTATTGGTTGGAGGTCTCAAACTGGCTCTTTGCGAACTGGGACGCAAGAGAGGCGGCCTGGTCGTTGAAAAAGTTGGGATACCCGTTGGATTGCTGGGTTTGAGCAGGTTGTGAAGGAGCTCCGGTCTGGCCAGAGAATTGGTTCTGAAACAGAGGTTGCTGTGGCTGTGGGTGTTGCAAGTTTGGCTGTCCGGCGAATTGCTGGCCTTGAGGTTGCTGGAACTGGCCTCCTTGGCCTTGTTGGAAGCCCCGGGCGTTACCGTATGGATTGTACATGATGGAGAAGTTTGTAAAGCTGTCGATTTCAAACAATTAGTGTCCGCAGTGTCGACTGCCAGATTCGGACATATGCCTCTGGCGCGGGCTTCTGGCACTCGATGCAGTCTTGGGTTCCTATCATGTAGCAACAGCAAGGCTGCGATAAATCACTATATCTTATAAGGCTTTGCTCCACATAGTTAAAACTACAATTTATTGGTTGTTTCATCCCCTGAATCTTCCCTAATATCACAATGGTTCAAGGTAAAGTACTTGTGGTGTCCAATCGGTTGCCTGTGACCATCAAGAGGCAGTCCAATGGATCATACGACTACTCGATGTCGTCCGGTGGATTGGTGACTGCCTTGCAAGGATTGAAAAAATCCACCGAATTTCAGTGGCTTGGATGGCCGGGGTTGGAGATTCCCGATGATGAGCAGGAGAGAGTCAACAATGACTTAATGAACAAGTTCAACTGTACTGCCATCTATCTCAATGATACCGTTGCTGACCTCCATTACAATGGATTCTCCAACAGCATATTGTGGCCCCTTTTCCACTATCATCCTGGAGAGATGAACTTCGACGAGAACGCCTGGGCTGCCTACATCAGAGCTAACCGGGAATTTGCTATCAAAATCGCCCAACAGGTGGAAGATGACGATATGGTTTGGGTCCACGATTATCATCTCATGCTCTTGCCACAGATGTTGAGAGAGGAAATTGGAAATGCAAAGAAAAACATTAGAATCGGTTTCTTCTTGCATACACCATTCCCATCGTCGGAAATCTACAGAATCTTGCCCGTCAGAAAGGAGATTTTGGAGGGTGTGTTGAGTTGTGACTTAATCGGATTCCATACCTACGACTACGCCAGACATTTCTTGTCATCCGTGTCAAGAATAGTCAGCAACGTCACCACGTTGCCCAACGGTATTGAATTCGAAGGCAGATCCATCAGCATCGGTGCCTTCCCAATTGGTATCGACGTCGACAAGTTCACCGAAGGCTTGACCAAAGATTCGGTGATCAATAGAATCAGGCAGTTGAAGGCTAAGTTCGGTGATACTAAAGTCATTGTGGGTGTGGATCGTTTGGATTATATCAAGGGTGTTCCTCAAAAATTGCATGCTTTCGAAATCTTCCTCACAGAGAATCCAGAATGGATTGGAAAGGTGGTGTTGGTCCAAGTTGCAGTTCCTTCTAGAGGTGATGTTGAAGAGTATCAGAGTCTCAGAGCTACCGTTAACGAATTGGTGGGAAGAATCAATGGTAAGTTCGGTACCGTCGAATTTGTTCCAATCCATTACATGCACAAGTCCGTTCCATTCGATGAATTGATCAGTTTATATAACTTATCAGATGTGTGTTTGGTCAGTTCTACCAGAGATGGTATGAACTTGGTTTCCTATGAGTATATTGCATGCCAGCAAGATAACAAGGGAGCTTTAATTCTTTCCGAATTTGCTGGTGCTGCCCAATCTTTGAATGGTGCTATTATTGTTAACCCATGGAGTACTGAAGAATTGAGTGACGCTATCAAGGAAAGTTTAACTTTACCTGAAGAAAAAAAGGACCTCAATTTCAAGAAATTGTTCGACTATATCTCCAAATACACTTCGGGTTATTGGGGAGAAAGCTTCGTGAAGGAGCTCTACAAGTGCCAGGGACCTCTGTCAAAGAAGTAGCCAGTATGGCATTCAATTTGTTGGTAAGTGCAAGGCATCTTCCATATTGTATCCATATGTAATTGTACGTTCATCTTTAGTAAGCGAAAATATTGGTGAATTAACTTTTACTCTTAAAATATCCTTTTTTAGATGCTGGGTAAATCTATATGCTTATGCAGTCTAATATATGAATAAGAAAATTGCAGTTAGTAAAATAAATAATATAATAAAACCTTTGATAACCAAGAAGTGAACAACCGTGTTAAAGATGACATTCAATCCACGAAATCTGCAAAGCCATCAGGAGTCAACTTTGAAAATGTGTGAGTTTCCAAGTTGGCCTTCGTTAAGGGGGTCAACTTCTTATTCTCTTTGTTGGAATCTTCATCTTCAGATACATCATTGTTCACAGGTACTCCTTGGATTTGCTTTTGGGCTGGTGAGTTTAATTTTCCGGAAATGGTAAGCTCTTTACCTGGGAGTTCGGTTGTAATAACTTGTGGCTTGATTCCTAATTTTGATAGTAATGAACTGTTTGAGAATAGATATGATGAGGCAGGTGATGTGCCGGGGGTTGGTTGAGTCAAAATCTGACTTTCTGAGTATAATGCATTTTGAGGTAATTTGGTTTTATGGGAATAGAAATGATGCTCTTTCTTCTCCGAATTGTTCGAGTCTTGAGAGTATTGTACTTTAACATTGTTCTTCTTCACCGGTTTGGCTTTCGCCTTTTCTTCTTCTTTGAAGTGGCTAATATCTTCTTCCATGTTCTTTGCGGAGCTAAAAGCAGTCATTAAATAAGGCATTTCATCAGACATTGTAGTCTTATGAAGCATGCTGGAAGTAGCAAGGGAAGACATTGACTCTCTTCTTCCAAGTCTAGGTGAGTTTTCATCTTGCAATTTGGTGATTGAATGAATCATTGGTGGCTGTGAAATGGTAGATGAATACATGGAGTTCGAACCCATGTCTGAATCAGAGTAGTCAAATACTTCATCGTCATCGAATTCTTGATGTGTTCTGGGAGTGGAATTGTGAGGACTGTGACGACGAGATGGTTTGCGAAGTGCTATTTGACGGCTAGCTGCGGATTTTGGTTGCTTGACAAAGTCATCATCTGCAGAATCGGTATAATCTTCATATTCTGAATCTGGAGGGGAAGATCTTCTAGTGACCACCTCCTTGACTTTTTCCAACTTGAATGCATCGAACATCTTCTCCATATCATTCATCACCGCCAAACATTCATACTTCGCTTCTGCATCTTCCATATCGATTGCTTGATTCAATTGCTTCAACAAATTAACGATAAAGTTTTTGTAGGTCAAGACAGTGGCATCTCCGTCGGAGTCATCGAGCATTATTTCCAAATCTTTTCCTATCACTATGAGCTTTGCCTTCAGGTATGCCACAGTCAAGTTATCTGCTACCTCGTTCTTGATCTTGATGTTCCTTAATATCAAAGAAGTCAATAATGTACCACTATCTGATATGTATTCGATGGGGCTCAACGTCCTGGATGCTTTTGTGATGTAGTCGATGTCTATAGATATCCGGTTGATTTTCTTATTCATTTCGTTGCAAGTGCCAATGACCTTATCGGCAACACTGTTGTTAAAGCGTTTGACCTTGTCATCCTCGTGGTTGAAGTGAGATTCGCTGTTGAAGTCTAGAGAAAGAAACTCCCAGCTTTTGAACACCAAGCTTAGTTTTTCGAGCGTCTGAAGGATGGTAAAGCTGGACTGGCACAACTTGCTGACTTTTCGTTCTGCCAATGGGAATCCGTTGATTATCTTGATGAGCTGGGAGGTCTTTACTTTATCTTTATTGAGGTTGGGATCTCGGCTAAGCCGCAAGATGGGGTCCTCGAACGCTTCTATGTCTGTCATGACTAGTTTTCAGTGATACAGAATGCTATGATGAACTTTTAAAAGTGGCAGCTCCAAATGTGACCATCAGGAGACTTGGTGTAAATGGAATTTCCACTGCCGACTGGGACCTCTGCTATTTTTCGGGGATGGATGCCCTCACGAAGCGATTGAAGGGGTTCTGAAGGTTTCTGAAGACTGTATAATGAAGACGGCCCCAAGTTTCTGGAATCCAGGGTTAAGATGATCAAGACAGAGAATCAGGTGGTTTTGTTTTGCTGACGATTTTTTAGGGAGCTCGCACCTCACTGAGCCCGATGTGCCGGTGATAAGTACAAGGAGAATAGTAGCCACACAACCTGCTCCACAAGAGGTATTACTGCGCATCTGACCTCATTAAATGAGCAGAGTGATGAACCTAATTTGTTTCTACAAGGAAAGTTTTTATCAAAAGTGTGTTGTTCTGGAGCCTTTACATGTAACTGGTTTAACTTATACAGAGTGAAATTTTGTGGTTGCGAATAAATCCGAGGTTAGGCGAAATAATGCCATCATAGCAAGCACCCATTAGTAGGGAATTACAAGGGCGGTAGGTAATTTGATGCGATTGGACAGGTTTTTCCGGGTCTGAGGGTGGTAGAGCTCGGTGGGGAAGCTGATGGTTCAACCTTCGGTGTTTAGATCTCAACGGTGATCATATCGGAGGCTGCTACAACGCTCCTTGGTAGTCCCTTTGTGTAAAATTGTGGTGAAGTTTTCGATAATTTATTAGGCTAATTATATAATAATCTTGGTGAGCTGGGGTGGTTCCACTTTAGACCAGATTGAAACTAAATCTGTTGGAATATTATCCCGTCAACCAGAACGGATATTTCCTCGCAGTGGTGATTTTAAGCTAGGACCCACCACAGCGAAGAAATTACAGTGGTGTTCTTGATATTGGATTTTGGATATTGAGTACTTGCAAGTCCATTCATATTCTAGCAAGTATATATTAATTCTGAGTGAACACCATTGGTATGTTGAAATCATCAAGTCGTTGTCTTTCATGTATTAGATTATGCGCTCCAACGGTTAGATGAGGACTATCAGCTCATCTTTCTCACAAGAGCTACCCCTTCACTAGGACATGGATCTCTAGTCTAACTGATCTTCAGCCATTGAATTCAGGCTCTCAAAGTTGTTTGTCATTCTCTCCTTTATTCTATGTTCTTCTCTCTCAATATCTTGCGTCTCATCATTTCGTACCACTGTTCGATGTCGGTGTTGGAATGGATGGCCACGATTATCAACGTCATATTATCAAACCCAATACCTGTTTGATTGTTCGCCATCATAAGACATTCTTGTAATATGTACTCCACGATTTTGCTTAATTTCCAACCTAAAGCCAACTTGTCTCTAATGAGCTGTATTAATCTGCTGTTCTTGAGGCAGTCCCAAATACCGTCACATGCAATTACCATGAACTCTGGCGTGGTGGTGGACATGTCGTATACCAAAATCTCGGGTTCCACCGTCACCTGGAAAAGCTCGGGAGGTAAATGTACCAAGTCATGCTTAAAGTACTTCTTGTTCTGGAGCATGTACTTATTCTTGACGTTGTCGATGTAGGGAGCCTTGAAGCTGAAGTCTCCAAATGCTCTGGATAATGCTAGCACTTCATTTATTCTATTGTTCATCACGTAACCATTACTATTTTCCACTCTGATGCGCTCGTTCATAAGGAGGGGCTTGTGGTCGAACGAGAGGGTTTTGGGTTGGCCGTTGACCGACAAGATGCAGCGGGAGTCTCCCGTATTGGCCACAATAATGTAGCGATCTCGAATGATGGTGGCCACTATACCCGTGGACCCGCAATTGAGTAGATGGGGCTGTGTAGACAAATCGTGATCGACGTGGAAGAAGGAGTCCTTGATGCATTTCATGTAGTCCGTGAGGGGGATGGGCTTCGCTCCGGGAACGCCCATACGGTTTCTATGCCAATGGTTGAGGTGCTTGAAGATCATTCGGGGTAGGTGTTCGCTCAAGTATTCCGAGCATGTCTTTCCGCCATGACCGTCAAACACGCCAAACACCGCCAAACTTTCGTCTTCATTGATCTTTACGTCGTGGGCATCCTCCATGGTCATACGGTACCCCTGCATGGAGCCGACACAGTAGCCCAACGTTTGGTGGGTTTGGTAGTCAAGGGTCTTCTCCTCGATAGGATGCGATAATAGCTGGCCCATTGTGGCGGCAGAAGGACTTGTGGGGGGCTGCCGGGTGTGTAAGGAGCTGTATGTGGGAGAGAAGCAGTGCTTACTCGAGGGCCGCTGGTATGGTGGGCTCTTGGAGGAATATGATCGAGGGATAGTGTTGCTCAACGAATCGACACAACACCAACACTAGAGAATCGGGTGGGATGGGGGAACAGACTGCACTTCGGTCTGCACTTAAAATGACACCTTAGGGCAGGAGCTTGCTGAAAGACACGGTGCGACGGAAGATCAAGCCAATGGCACTGGGGTGTGGTTGGAGAAAGAGTTGGAGGGTTATACAAGTCGTCCGAGCCCTGCCGGAAATAATAGAGTGCGAGGACTCGGTGGTACTGAGGTGTGGGACCATATCTCCCGATGGCGGTGTGGGAACCAGGGTGCGATACGGAGGGCGGTACCGCGACCGGTGCCGCCAGCTGACGGCCTCGTCTGGCCCTACGTGGTGGGCTGAGCTTTACGACGGTGGTGCCAGGAACAGGCCACGCCCTAGCATTGGCGTAGGGTCTAATGGTGGTGCCTGTCGTGGCTGCTTGCTAGTATTGAGGTTTGGTAGCCTGTTGTCGCTTGGGGTGGGTGCCGTTGTCTGGTCATGATTCTAGACCCTTAAACGGTACCAACAATTTCTGTTTCTCGCCCTTTGTTGAGAATCCCACAGGCGCACCCGGTCCCACCAGGGTCGGACCGGGAGGTCAGTCATGAGCTGGCGCGGCTGGGCCTCCGGTTCTTGCAACAACCATGCCAGCCCAATGAGACTATGGAACTCGCTCTGGCACTCGGAACCTCTGGCTCGGGACTTCTGGCGTCGGACTTCGGCTTCGGAACCTTAGTCGGTCTCAGGCCTCTATTCTGCTACACTCGTCCGTGAAAGCATGGGAGCCAGGGCACTTTCAACGTCTCCTATTGTGGTCGCAACAGGATCGCATCTTGACAGCTTGGTGGTTCTCTGGAACTCTGGAAATGAGCCAACTTTGAGACTTGCTCTGAAACTGGGGCCAGAGGCTCGGGGAGCGTCACTTGCCTTGCTCCTGCAAACGCTGGCTCCTAGTAAAGTTGCCAGCAACAACCTCGTTCCGTGGCCATTAGGTCGTGAGGTGCGAAGCGCTGGGATGGCAGTGGGAAGCACGATCAACGTTTACAGGCACTGTCAACCCGTTGGCGTGGCAGGCTAAGCGGTCTCGCTTGGCATTGGCACTTCGGGCTGGCATTTTGGCCACTTGAGGCTTCTTTCTCCTCCAATAGTGCCAACGCTCTTGCCCTCCCAATAGGACCAGGGGGGGTGATGCGCCCTCCCCCGCATCTGAGCCTCCCTGTCAAGTCCCCACACCACGATCGACCATGTCCATCACGTGGAGAAGATCCCAGACTTAGGGGGCAGCAACCCGCAAGAAAATACCCCGGATGGATATTCTAGTTAGTCAACCATCATGAAGATTCCCATCATCAACAGAAACTCCGCCGACGGGGACCTTCACTACAAGGCACCCCGGTCGTTCCCAATTGGCCCGTTCACCAGGTACGCCCACAACCCCATCTTGAAGCCGGACCCCCAAATCGAATTCGAAAACGGGTACCTATATAATGCTACCGCTATTGTGGTGGACGGTTATGTGTTCATGCTCTACCGTGCCCAGAACAAGCAGAAGCAACTGTCTGTGGGATTGGCCTGGTCCGAGGACGGGTTTAACTTCAAGAAGTACCACAAGCCCATCATCTACGCCACGGAAGAGTGGGAACGGGGTGGAGGTGTTGAAGATCCTAGAATCGTCCGGGACCCGCTCACCAAGTTGTTCATCGTGACCTACACCGCCTATGACTTGAGAACCGCCCGCTTGTGTGTGGCCACCTCTGAAGACTTGTTCCACTGGAAGAAGTATCCTTCATTTGTTCCTTCTCACTGGCAAGATTTGGCTCGGACTTCAGATAAGAAGACTCTCATCCGGAACGAGTGGCTGAAGTCGGGAGCAATATTCACCGAAAAGAACAAGGACGGAAAGTACTACATGGTTTGGGGTGATAGCGATCTTCATTTGGCCGTTTCCGACGATTTGGTCAATTGGAGTCTCACCAGTAGTGACTTCAACTCCAACAAGTTCACCGAGCCCAAATTCAACTATGAGAACAAGCTCATCGAATCTGGTCCTGCTCCAATAAAAATGAACAATGGAAAGAACCAATGGCTCTTCGTTTACAACGCCAGCACCACCGGTGGTGAAGATATTCCCAGAGAAACTTACACCTTGAGTCAGATGTTAATTGACTACGATAACATCCGCGATGGTCCGGTTGCTCGCTTGGACAAGCCGTTCATGAAACCCGAACAGAAAAACGAAATCGAGGGCCAAGTGAACAAGGTCGTTTTCTGTGAAGGACTCGTACAATTCAAAGGTAAGTGGCTTCTTTATTTTGGTCAAGGTGATTCCGAATTAGGTGTTGCCTACGCTGAAGCAACATAAAATACAAAAGTTTTAGAATGCATTTGATTTATGTCGTTATGATATGTAACCTCTATTAATCTATTGGAACCTTTTTTTACCCTTCTGTAATCTTTTCCTTTCTATAATATCACGAACCATCAACCCCAACACCTCGTCCACGTTATCAGACGAGTTGTCTATACCCACAAACCCACAATTCCAGTGTTGGGCAACCTTTTTGCCGTTTTCGATAAATATAGGCGAAGCCAACGGACTATTGACGCTGGTGCAAAGAATCCAAATTGGTGGGAGGCAATCCGGATCTGAAGAATCTGTAGGATAATCCAAGAGCGTGGTGTTTTTGAATTCGTTTCTCATGCTCTCAACCATTTTTGGATTGGGTTCTTTCCACATGTTCTTCATGGCAGATTTGATGGAAAAGATATCGTGCTCCTTGCCTTGCTCCCATCTCTTCTTAAATGAGATATATTCACGCCAGGCATCATCCAATGCTTCTTTCATGATGCAAAGAAGGCTGAACGGATCCTCGCCTGGAAACTCCTCTATTTCCGGTAAATTGGGGTTCTTAGATGTGGTTGGCTGGATCGGTTTCTCTTCGACACTGTCCAGATATGATGGCGGAGACATGGATGGAATGGCGCTGTAAACGAAAAAGTAACCATCCACGTTTCCGTTCAACTCGCTTGCACCACTGGCCACCAATAGTGGGTTGGTGGAAACAGGCTGTCTTGGTTCGTCCGCAAGGTTCCTCAAGATTTCACGCCCAAGCTTCACGTACAAAGAAGCCTCCAAGAAGGGCACCACCTGGTTGGGGTTGAAGTTTGGGGTGTCGATGAGTTCCACCAACATGGGGGTGACATGAGGTGGGACATAAGCCTTGTGGTCGATCTCCTGGTGGCTTAGGTACGACAAGAAGTACTGGTTTCTTCCTGTCTCCACAAACGCAGCAGAGTTGGAGGCATACTCTGCTGCAGTTTTGGCGCTTCGTGAACTGCGTGCCATGGACTTGTAGATCACCGGGCTCAAGCTGATGTTCTTGTTGCCCTGCAAATGGCTCATGGAGTTGCGGACATCCTGGTCGTCGAGAATATGGCGGGTGTCCACGTCGTCCGTGGTGAAGTTGTGAAGAGTCGGTGTGATCTGATACGTGGGATAGTATGTGTCTCTGAAGTTGCCCAAGGAAAGCTTGGAAATGGTGGACGTTTTGCCGGACTTAGACCCGCCAAAAAACGCCACCCGGATGGGATTGGATAGGTTGATGGGATCCTGGACGCTCTCCTGTGTTAACAGCAGTGTCTTTTTGGATAGAAACGACATGTCGTCGTAATGGTTGTTTTTTTTTGCGCTGTCACGAATCTATGGGGTAAACTGGGATCAGTACTAGACGAGCAAGAAATCCGATTGTGAGATGAGGCCACCGAAGGAGGAAGGCGGAGATGTTTTGCGTTGCTTGACTGGATCACCGGTGGTAATTTGCGAGTGGAGCGCTGGCAATTCCTGATTCCGAGGAAGCTTAGCAGCTTGTGGGGTCAAAACTCCTGGTAGACAACAACTAACAATTGTAGACAAATCGCTTGCGATGTGTTTCTGTTCTGGGCTGGTCGGCCCCGCGAGAGCCCAGTCCATCGCACCGTGCGGCGCTCCCTAGCACTGAGGAGCCCTTCAGTGGAGAAGAAATGTTCGCTGCTCACTCCGAACCAGCGTGCCTGTCGTCAATAGGAAACCACCGTCCACTTAAAGATCCTACTAGGGTCTTTGGGGCGCCTTTTGGGAGTTTCAGCTGCTATGATGAATTGGCTGCTTCCTAGAAGATTTGATGCCTTTTTGGAACTGTTTCAGCTCTTTTTCGTGCAGTTTTGCCCTGGTTCTGGTTTGTCTGACGCCCTTCGGTTGTCTGCCAAGGTACTGCTTTCCATCCCAAATGTCTGCCCACTACTGCTCGCGGTGTACATCTTATCTGTGACGTAATCTGCAATTCTGCCAACCTGCAATCTGGCGTGAGATATGCATGATACTGCTCGCCACTATCACCACTACTACCACCAGTTATACTACAGAATACGCTTCCGCTGGCCGTTGGAACGCTCAATTGAATCTGCCGCTTGTGTAATCTCCCCGCAAAGGTCGCTTGGCACGGTTTTGGCCAGGCGTCTACCGTGCACTCTCACCATCATGGCCGAACACAAGTCCGATATCACCACCCTCCTGGCTCAGGTACGACAGAACGACCACATCAACAATGCCGGGCGCAACCACATCAATAGGGTGTTCGAATTGTCCGACCGGCTCCATCAGGGCATACCGTTGAACGAGTCCGAAGTGCCCCTCGTCTCGGAGTATGGCGAGATACCTCTGTTGTCTGCAAACTCAATCAAGGCCCTCTCGATACAGATGAACAAGCTCCGGATTCTAGAGTTAAAAGTACGCCTCAATACCCTCGACAAGATTCTGAAAGATGCTTCGCGGCGAAATACCCACATGCGGTCTGAATTGAGTTCCATTCGAAATGAGATCGACAAAACCACTCCTGCCATCACTTCACATACTCAGAAACTTGAGGAATCCCATAGAAACCATTCCAAAAAAGTACAAGAGCTCGATGAGGAGTATCAGGTCAGTAAGATTGGTCATATCCAGAGACAATCCCTTAAAGCACAACAAAATGTCTTCAACGTTGTACAGGAAATTCTCTTTCTGAGGAAAGACCGCATTCTATACTTCTACCATCAGCCCATCCTCAAGCTTCCGTCGTTCTTCCGAACAAATATCTTACAAGTGAACCAGTTTCTAGAGAATCTCATTATGTTCCAGCAGCACATTTCCTTCCTCTTTAGGGTGGAGTTGCCCCACCTAAAAGATCTCGTGGGATTACTACCCCATTCGAAGTTCTTCAATTTAATCAAGGAAAAAGAATTACATTTAACGGGGCAGACTGAAGAGAATGATGAGGAGGGGGTAAAGACACAACTTCCAGTTGTACCTCCTGCTCTGAATCCAGAGAGTATCATCAAGCTTGGAGAATTGATAAAATTGCCACTTTCCTCCAAGACCATCAACAATCAGCGCAGGGCCTCGTTGCTCAAAGCAGACTTGGAAATACCCATTGTGAAAGATGACTCTACACCCTCGGCAACAGAAGGGCTGCCGGGGGCCCCTGGGGCTTTACATCGCAAAATGATTATCATACCCCATAGGATATTGAACAAGCCATTCAACAAGTTGAGTGTGAAGGAATTCTTGAGATTCCTATTGATTATGGCCAAGCTTTTGTCCAACTTTCTTATTTTTTTGAAGGTTTTCAAGGGTAACTATGACGAGAATATCGACTCCACGCTTGATTTTGAAGCAATCTTGGAGCTGATTCTCCGGCCCAACACTAACATCAACCCTTTCCCGGAGCAGGATCTCTCGGAGATATTGGGGCTTAAGAACTTGATGGAACAGATATACAAGCAGCTCATCAACCAGGCACGCAAGGACAAGAGCACCCTGGAACTTCCTTCCTTGTTGCAGGATTTAAATGTCAGTGCGTTGATAGCTAATCAGAGCAAACAACAAAATGACGACTGGGATTTGGTATCAAAAATGCTTTGAATAATGTTTTGAAGAATTCATTGAATATTGCTACCCAACGACATTATCTACCATCAAG
Organism: Suhomyces yuchorum; assembly: GCA_030571845.1. Classification (NCBI taxonomy): domain Eukaryota; kingdom Fungi; phylum Ascomycota; class Pichiomycetes; order Serinales; family Debaryomycetaceae; genus Suhomyces; species Suhomyces yuchorum. Next base: position 447,556 of record JAJLYW010000003.1, on the reverse strand, counting down.
CCAAACTGTCAATTATTTATTCTGCATCGCGGGGCTGATTGGCCACTATTTCACTGTATAAATGTGTAGTATTCTACAAATAGACTATTCTGGCCCGCTAAATTCCAGTAATAAGTTCCATGAACTCCGTTATTGGAGATACACCGTCGAATTATCACTAGTCCTATTAATTTAACTACCTCTTCAATAGACTTGGGCTTGGGGGTTTGGTGAGTCAGAAACCTGCACCTACTGGCCTTTCTGACCTAGTTGAGACTGCCGCTAACGAAGAATAAACAGGCAGTCTCGGGCCAATGGTCAAGCCATGAAACTGCAAGTAATCTGAGTAGCAAACCAACCCGAGTAGACAACAAATTTAAAACCCATACTGCCGTGTCCCACCCAGACGATACAGTTAGGGCTCTCTTTCTCATATGGGTGTGCGCGTAAAACGTGCCCCCGCAGTGTAAATACCAGCACTAACCAGTTTTCTCAATGAAAAACCGACACCCCTGGGCTTATCGTCGATAGTTTCTCTGATAAAGTAGAATCACTACTCAACTCAATCGAAGCCAGATCAATCAAATATGTCGCTCTCTGACAAGGAATTGTTCGAATTAAACAAGAAGGCTGTGACTGAAGGCTTCAAGGTCAAGCCTCGTATTAATTACAACACTGTTGGCGGTGTCAACGGTCCATTGGTCATTTTGGATAATGTCAAGTTTCCAAGATTCAATGAAATCGTCAACTTAACCTTACCTGATGGTAGTGTTAGACAAGGTCAAGTTTTGGAAGTCAGAGGCTCCAAGGCCATTGTCCAAGTGTTCGAAGGTACATCTGGTATTGATGTCAAGAAGACCACCGTCGAGTTCACCGGTGAAAACTTGAAGATTCCTGTTTCCGAAGATATGTTGGGAAGAATTTTTGATGGTTCTGGTCGTCCAATCGATAAGGGTCCTAAGATTTTCGCCGAAGATTACTTGGACATCAATGGTTCTCCAATCAACCCATTCGCTCGTATCTATCCCGAAGAAATGATTTCCACCGGTATCTCTGCCATTGATACCATGAACTCCATTGCTAGAGGTCAAAAAATCCCAATCTTCTCTGCATCTGGTTTGCCACACAACGAAATTGCCGCTCAAATTTGTAGACAAGCCGGTTTGGTTAGACCAACCAAGGATGTTCATGATGGTCACGAGGAAAATTTCTCTATTGTTTTTGCCGCCATGGGTGTCAATTTGGAAACTTCCAGATTCTTCAAGCAAGACTTCGAAGAAAATGGTTCCTTGGAAAGAACCACCTTATTCTTGAACTTGGCAAATGACCCAACCATTGAAAGAATCATTACTCCTCGTTTGGCATTGACCACTTCTGAATACTTGGCTTACCAAACGGAAAGACACGTCTTGACTATTTTGACCGATATGTCCTCTTACGCTGATGCTTTGAGAGAAGTCTCCGCTGCCAGAGAAGAAGTTCCAGGTAGAAGAGGTTACCCGGGTTATATGTACACTGATTTGTCTACCATCTATGAAAGAGCTGGTAGAGTTGAGGGAAGAAACGGTTCCATCACTCAAATTCCAATTTTGACCATGCCTAACGAAGATATTACTCACCCTATTCCTGATTTAACCGGTTATATTACTGAAGGTCAAATTTTCGTTGATAGACAATTGAGTAACAGAGGTATTTACCCACCTATCAATGTGTTGCCATCTTTGTCTCGTTTGATGAAGTCCGCTATTGGTGAAGGTATGACTAGAAAAGATCATGGTGATGTTTCCAATCAATTGTACGCCAAGTATGCCATTGGTAAGGATGCCGCAGCCATGAAGTCTGTCGTTGGTGAAGAAGCCTTGTCCAACGAAGATAAATTATCATTGGAATTCTTGGAGAAGTTCGAAAAGAACTTTATCGCCCAAGGTCCTTATGAAAATAGAACTGTTTTTGAGTCCTTGGACCAAGCTTGGTCTTTGTTGAGAATCTATCCAAAGGAAATGTTGAACAGAATCAGTCCAAAGATTTTGTCTGAATTCTATGAAAGAGAAAGAGAACAAGACGATGATGAGGAAGATGCCGACAAGTCTCATGACTTAATTGACGCTTAGAACCCTTTGCGGTTGGTCCAACTCATCAAAAGTTCTTTTTAATTCATCAGAAACTCATTTGATTCATTTGATCAGCATTTAGAGCAAGTTTGCTCGAGACTGTCCTGTTAGTTTTTATTTCTTTATTATTGATTATCTAGAAAAGAACTCATTAATCGTTTACAATCTTGTAGTCTACAATCTTCACGTATGCACTATATTTACAATTTTTTTTAATTAACTATGCAAATCTAGGCTTGTTCTCTCTTAAGGTTTCCAATATAATTGATTGCAGAACCAGCCTTGAAAAACTCGACTTGGTCCTTAGACATGGTATGTTTACAAACAACATCAAATGAGCTTCCATCCTTTTTGGTGACCTTAACGGTCAAAGTACCACCATTATTTCCTGCCTTAGCAACTAAGTCTCTCAAGTTTTGAGTGGTAATAACATCACCTGCAGAGATCTTGTCATAGTCACTTTCATTGCTGAAAGTCAAAGGTAACATACCTTGTTTCTTCAAGTTGGTTTCGTGAATTCTTGCAAAAGACTTGACCAAGATGATCGAACCTCCCAAAAATTTAGGAGATAATGCAGCATGTTCTCTAGCACTACCTTCACCATAGTTATGTTCAGCGACAACAATCCAAGGACGGTTTTCTTGCTTCCATTTGATCATTAATTCAGGAATACCATATTGGTCACCGTTCAAGTCATAAGCTTTGTTGACTTCTCCAGTCTCCTTATTCACAGCACCAATTAAGGTGTTGTAAGAGATGTTTTCCAAGTGACCCTTGTATTTCAACCAAGCACCTGCTGCAGAGATGTGATCAGTAGTACATTTTCCTTCAACCTTGAGTAATACATTGGTGGACAATTCTTCACCGGACCATGGCTTAAATGGCTCCAATAATTGCAATCTGTCTGATTCTGGAGACACATTAACTTCTACTTCTGGTTGTGGTTGTGGTTGTGCCTCTGGGTAGAATTCTTCACGTCCTGGAATGAAACCACCACTTGGTAATTCATCACCGGTTGGAGGGTTGAATTTGAATTTTTGGCCGTTTTCCAACTCAATTGAGTCCTTGGTTGGGTTGAAGTTCATGTCACCCGAGTAAATCATGGCAGTAACCATGTCTGGAGAAGTCAAGAAGTTCATGGTGTTTCTGTTACCGTCATTTCTAGCTCTGAAGTTTCTGTTGAAAGATGTGAAGATAGCGTTGGAATCGGTAGATTTCTTGTCCACGTCTACTCTGTCCCATTGACCGATACATGGACCACAGGCATTGGCCAACACAATAGCACCGTTTCTTTCAAATGTATCAATCAAACCGTCTCTTTCGATGGTGGCTCTGATCTGTTCTGAACCAGGAGTAACGAAGAATGGTATCTTTGGTTTAAGCCCAGCTTTCTCGGCCTGTTGAATGATGGAAACGGCTCTGGACATATCTTGGTAGGAAGAGTTGGTACAGGAACCAATCAAACCGGCAGAAACAGTCTCTGGCCATTGCTGCTCCTTGGCGGTTTTACCGAACAAGGAGATGGGAGTGGACAAATCTGGGGTGAAAGGTCCGTTGACGTGAGGTTCCAAATCGGAAAGGTTGATTTCGATGACCTTATCGTATTGGGCTCCCTTGTCTGCTCTCAAGAAGTTGTAATTGTTGTTGGCGGCATCCACTGCGCTGGTGATGGGCTCTCTGCCAGTTTGGATCAAGTATCTCTTGTGGGCATCGGTGTATGGGAAGGTGGAGGTGGTGGCACCGATTTCGGCACCCATATTACAGATGGTGGCCATTCCGGTACAGGACAAGGTTTCCACACCTTCACCGAAGTACTCCACTATGTAGCCAGTACCACCTCTCACAGTCAAAAGACCGGCCAACTTGGTGATAACATCTTTAGGAGAAGACCATCCGGACAATTGACCTGTCAATTTGACTCCCAAGATCTTAGGGGCCTTCAACTCCCATGGGGTTCCCGTCAAGGCATCCACAGCATCGGCTCCACCGACACCAATGGCAATTGCACCCAAACCACCGGCATTTGGGGTGTGGGAATCAGTACCCAACATCATCAATCCAGGCACCGAGAAGTTCTCCAACACGATCTGATGGATGATACCCGAGCCAGGGCCCCAGAACTGGATACCGTACTTCTCTCCACAACTTTGCAAAAAGTCAAACACCTCTTTGTTGGTAGCGATGGACTTTTCCAAATCATCACTGGCACCATCCTTACCCACGATCAAGTGGTCACAGTGGATGGAGGCAGGCACGGCGGTGGAAGGCATTCCACAAGTCATGAACTGCAACAAGGCCATTTGAGCGGAAGCATCTTGCATGGCCACTCTATCGGGGTTCAACTTCAAGTACACCTCACCTCTGACATTGGACAACTGGCCATTGGAGGACGCCAAACTTTCCTCCGGGTTGACCAAGTGTGAATACAAGATCTTTTCGGCCAAGGTCAACGGCTGATCCACGATCTTCTTGACGGCATCGAGCTTCTGGATCAACTTGGCGTATGGGGGAGTACGGGATTGATATGCTTCAGGCACGGCAAACTCCGACGCCCTACTAGCAAATGTTCGGATGCTTCTTCTAGTCAACATGTTGAAGAAGTTTTGAGTGGTGGGGTAGTTAATTTTTCAAAATCAAAACCAAGACAGCCTGGAGGTTTTATTAGGAAATTTTCACGACCAATAGCCTTTTCGGAAGAGGTGCTTATGCCTTGCGTATGACTCAAACACAGGCAGCAGGCCTGCACAGTGTCCTTATCGCCGTCCCAAAAAGGAAAGAAGAATCTGGTGCCGCCGGTACTGTATCGAAGGTGGGGTCACCTGTTATGTCACGTGGTTGATAGGGTGATGGGTCTATCCAGTATGGGGTATGCGTGCCTGGTATGGTTTCTGTGGGAAGAGGGCATTCTCCGGGTGTGGTGTCTATTAATTATGTACTGAACGTGCTACACGCCACGCCATTTTTCTATGTAAAGTTTCCCAGGGCCACCTTTGCGCCTGGCTGGTGAGAATATCTATTCTACTCCATTGATGATGACAGACAAGACAATAATGGTATATGTCGAGCCATGCGCATGGCATGCGCTGCTTCAAGAGGCTGCTTTCGAAGCTACCAAGTGACATTTGTTGTAAAAAAAATTCTCCAATGTAAAACCTACGGACCAGGCCATCGCATGTCTAATCCTTGAGCTCGCCTCTCCAAGCACGCTGCACCCATCCACAGTCTCTAACGTTGTCGTCCTTGGCGTCCACTTTCCAATTGGATTGGGGGTCGTCGTAATTTGCAGATATGTCTCCTGCTGGCTTGGAAATACACAAGTATCTGCCATCTGGCAAAAAGCATCTCAATTGTGACGAAGGGTAAGGGCATGGGCAGAACTTAGGTGCATCCACACAGATCCCGGTGTCGGGACATAAGTATCTGCCACAGTTTCCATTCAACATGGAGTTCTCGTGGTCTTCTGGCTTTTGGACCTTTCCTTCAGGGTTTGCCCCATGGCCGCCAAAGTTGTTGAAGAAGTTGAAGAAGTCAGCAGAGACCAACGCAAAGGTCATCAATAATACTGCTAGCTTGTGTAACATGTTATCGTTGTGATTGTCTAGTCTTGAAGGTGAGTTGGCAGTAAACCTTACACGTAATGCGTGTCAGTTAAAGATCGACTCACGTGATGAGATGTCTCATATAAGCTACCCATAAACTCATAAAGATCCCATAGAGATCCCATGAAGTCACACTCTTGCCTTGTGATTTTTAACTACCGGTGAGGTAATTAAATCATCTGGATTTTTACGTTTTGAAAGCAAAATCGATATACTTTCGAGCATTATCATAGTTAATAGTTAACTGAGTTTAAGTGCATGATTCGTCACCAGTAAATGCACCCAAACCACCAACAGAGGTTCCTTGGTGGAGTACTATCAATAGCCCAGCAATCCCAGAGCTTGCTTGTCTTGTTCTTATGATTAAAATACCTGACTGTGATTCAGCAATTCATGCAAATGACACCAGTCTCTACAATAGTAGTGATGCTCACAAAAATGCAAAAAGAAAGGGGCGAGCTGGGAATTGAACCCAGGGCCTCTCGCATGTTTGTTGAAGTATCCAATTGCTTGAATAATCGCCCAAAGCGAGAATCATACCACTAGACCACACGCCCGAATGTTGAAGGTTGACCAGACGACCTTTACCTAGTAAAGACCTCTGGAACAAATGATTGAAGAATGTAATCCTATACAAGCTATTATGAGAATGCTGCCCAACGCCCATTAAATGCAAAATTAGTATATTAATAGTAAGTGGTCTATTTGCGATCTGTTCGATGGGAAGAATAAATATCTTCCACTTCTAGCTGTACCTCTTGAAGAGCTCTCAGTTCGGATCTCACACCGATGAACCATATCAACCCATTGAGCACCCCGGTAATTGCTACAACCGTGGTAACCATCAATAGCACAAAGGAGGACCAGCCTGAGGCGCCAAGCGTGGTCACATGGAGAAGCACAATACCCACGATCGATGCAAAGAAATGTAATTTGCGCCATCTTGCTTGCTTAGGAATGGTGTGCTTGCGGTACTCCGAGATCTCCTCCATCAAGCTTCTGTATACCTCCAACTTGGCTGAAACAGCCTCGTTGTCCTGTGGAAGAACAAGCTCATCTTTGGCTTTGATTAGAAATTCGGCACTGTAAGCAAAATGGTCCGAGTACGAGCAATTGTAGGGCTCTGGAAGCCTCTCGGTGAATTTCACAGAAGCTTTCACCGTCCTGATGTTATTGGGATCCACCAATGCATAGTCTAGACGGCATGCCTCCCATAGTTGTCTTTTGGCTCTCCAGGTGTTCATCTGCGAGTCACATGTGATACCTGCCAACTCGATTTGATCTTCTGGCTCCATCACAGCGATCTGGGTGGGCAAGTACGTTTTTTCGTTGCAGTCCTCCCACGAATCACTCAACCCTCCTTCTATAGTGAATAGTTTATATGGCAAAGACTCCGGTTTCGAGTTCAAGTCCCCGACTTGAATGACGGCATAGCCTGCCCTTCTGAGCATCTTAACCAACTTGGCGAAGTCCCACGCCTGGCATGCCCGGTGTGTGGAATAGCTTGCGTCGCCACTCTGTGAATAAGGTGCATGCATGTGTGAATTAAGGATAGCAATGGGAAGGGCGTTTGCCACATGTGGCTTGAGAATGGTCACAGCAATGCTCTTACCAACGTAAAAGTCGCCTCTGAAGAAGGCAGAAGCTCTTCCGTTTATGGGAAACCTGTACAAGAACGTTTCATCGATGGGAATCTTGGAAAGTATGGCCAACCCGGGGCCAGAGACAATTCCTGCCTTAAAGAACCGCCGGTACGGGTACATTTTGGAGCATTCGGTATCAATTGTTTCCCAGTCCTCTTCACACCAAATCTCCTGTAATGCCACGATGTCATATTGCTCCTCGGTAGAGTTGCCGAGTCTTCGGGCTATGGCCTGGATCCTCTCACGGCGGAGCTTCGAGACAAATTTAAGTCCCCAGGCATTGAATGTCAAGAGCCTGACGTTTTGGTTGAACGGAGAGCCCTCACTGGCCGTGGCGTCCCTAGTCATGTCCTATGCAAACAAATGAATTAGGTGGTTATGTCAAAATTCCTGATGGCGGTCACATGACCCATCAACAAGGTCGCGATCGCGTTTAACAACAAACACCATCACTCACCCACAAGTATCCCTAGTAGAAAGGTCATTGAAAAGTCCTCGGAACACCCACACTGATGGCATCCCAAACATCAATAGAGGAGTTCGCCATCCTCCAGGCAGAAATGAGGGAATTCTCTACCCAAATCGAGAGGAAACTCACCGAAAAACGAGCACAGCTAATTAGTGAGAAGCAAGACCATTACATTAAGGTCAACGAGTTGCGGAGCGAAGAGGTCCGCCTTCAGAACGACATCGCCAATCTTGAGGCCAAGGAGACCAAGACCAAGGAGAATCTCCAGCTGGCGTTGGAAGGGCTTAGAACTCAACGTGTCAAGGTAGATGAACTCATAATGAAGCAGGAAGAGTTGACTCTGCAACGGAACCAGCTCCAGACACAAGTGGCTGAGCTACACAGCTCGGTTGAGCAAAGCATGCGGGAGTTGGATAACTCACAGAAGTCGTTGACCACGCAAATACGACGGGACTATCCAGAACTATTGAAGTACGAACAATACATGGGGTTGAAGATCGAAGCCATCAAGATCGATTTGATACGGTTTATTTTCACCAACGTCGACCCCAACAATGTTGACCGTGAGTTTGCCATAGAGATCAATGTGGGGGCCGAGAACTATCGTGTGGGACCTTCAAATCCCGAGCTTTCTTCAACTACCTTGACATCGTTAGAGGAGCGGTTCAATTCGCATAAGGAGCTTGTACGTTTCTTGAAAGCAGTAAGAACCGAATTCAAAAATTTGGTATGATTGGTAAATAACGAATAACGAATAGACGTAAACTCACCGAACGTTCAAGTAAACACATAATGCTAGTCCATAAAATGTAAAGTGTTGAGCTTGAATACTACACGCATACTATATTGATTTACTGGCATGTTTCAAACAAGAAATGGTTCTGTGGTCTAGTTGGTTATGGCATCTGCTTAACACGCAGAACGTCCCCAGTTCGATCCTGGGCAGAATCATTTTTTTTTTCGCAATCTCGCTCCCCAGCTCATTCCTTTTACAATTAAATAATAAAGCACAGCATGTCTTCTCAACTATTAGGTCACTACTATTAATACTTCCATGGATTTGTTAGGTTCCTTTAATGTTTTTGGAATTGTTCAAAATTGTTTAAAAAAAGTAAATAAACATGTTTTTTCGTTAAGATTCCAAACTTATAACAATAAACTTGAAAAATAGGGCACTTAAGGACAAAAAAATGACGACAACTGCAGGATTCGAACCTGCGCGGGCAAAGCCCAAAAGATTTCTAATCTTTCTCCTTAACCACTCGGACAAGTTGCCTTATCATGTGACGTATGAATCGGTCTTTATTATATTATCAGTTCTTTTCACCTAATAATTTATTGCACACATTACATTCCTATATTGATATTAACATTCGAGATTGGTCCATATTGATATTAACATTCGAGATTGGTCCATATTGATTTGTTCAGAGCTAGAAAAGCATTACAAAAGCACATTATATTAAATTAGTTAACAGCAGATTGCAATCTGGAGATCACAGGGAAACCTTCAACGAAGTGCATCAAGATCCACTTGATGGAGACGTCAAATGGAGCTCTGTACTTTCTAAGGATTGGCAAGGAGTATTTGAGGATCTCAAGAGAGTGAATACTGTAAAGGGTGACAGCAATTCTGGTGTTGTATTGAACCCACTTCAGGTAGGTGGAAGAGACAAATCCGGGCAAAAGTTCCACGATCTTGTTGAACACAGCGTCATTGGCAAAAATACGTGGCAACAAGGTTGGAGCAAAGTAGTTCAAGGCCAGAATCACCAAGAATGGGTAGGCAATAAAGCTTCCAATGCTTGGGCCGGTGACAGTGGTAAGAACAGTGTGAGCATATCCTTGCTTATGAGCACAGTACTTGGCCATGGCGATCAACTTACCCTTGATATCTGACCAGTCCTTCACCTGGACCTTCTCGTTTTCTTTTGCGTCTTCCCAATTGATGGAAAACACCTTGTTGGTGCCCTTGCTATCGTACTCAATAACCACCTTTTCAAGGTCAACATGGGTGATTTTCACAGACTCGCTGGTGAAGTGCACGGCATGGTCGTAGACAACGATGTAGTCAACCAAGGACAATTGATGGTCCTTGTTCATGTGCTCAATGATTCTTCCGGATGGATCCATTTTAAAGTGATGAGATGTATTGTAAGTTTTAGTTTTAGTTGTAGTTGCAGAGATGGCACTTTTATACATGTGCTGCTTACGTAAAGTTTCAAGTAATTACTAATACCGAGGAATCACAAGAAGAATTTGCTGGAAAAGTGACCACTGAAGGACAAAATACGACAGTTGGCCTATTGACTAAACATCCGATGGGAAAATACTTGGTTTTTTTTATTATGTTATGGAATTCGGTTTTAGTGAGAATTTGAGGTGATGAAAGACACTGATCCTTCTCAAGAACAGGAAAGGGGTATGCACTCCGCTTTTGGCTGGATACAGGTGTATTTAGCCCTATAATGTAGTAGCATTGTGGCTGGACAGTCAAAAAGGTAGCTAGAACTCATCCAGCCATCAATCTTCCTTTCTCTTCTTAGAGGAAGAGTTATCGTCTTCGGCCGAACGTTTCTTGGAGTCTTCATCCTCGCTCAAGTCCAATTCCTCTCCTTCAGAACTGTCATCTTCATTGCTGTCATCGCTCTCTTCGTCGTTTGGAAGGGCCATAACGTAGTACTTGGTGGCGTTCAAGAAAAGATCATCCACGATCAATCTAGTCAAATCTTCTCCATTTCTGAACTCCTTTCCGGGCTTTTCACCGGTCCATGCAAACCAAGAGAAGAAAGACTTCATGCCCAAACGGTAGTTCTTCTTGTCTTCTGCAGACAATTGCTTTCCTTTGGTCTTTTTGATGAATAATGGGTTGATTTGTTCCAACTCACTTGGCCATTGAACCTCCACGGGCTCGGAAATGATCTTCTCTTCGCCTTCTTCAATCACGGTTTTGAAATGCTTGGTGATCAGCTGGGTGGGCAAAGATCCATCGGCGGCCTTGAAATCAATGGTGAGGGAGAAATCCTTGAAATGCTTGAGGTCTTCTTCCGATGGCTCGGCGACATCGGCAATAGTGTAATGGACGTAGATGTTGCTGATATGCTCCAAGTACTTCAAGTCTTCAACGCTGATGTACTCGGCAAAATCGTCGTTTTCAGCAAGCACGATGTACCAGAACGTGGGGATCTTCCCAAGAACATCTCGACGAGACAAGTAAATATTCTGTGTTCTTTTGATACGAAAGATTTCCGAGTCTCTCTCGGCGATGCTCATGTTTTGCTCGAGCACCGCAAGCTCATCCAAGCTTTGTTGGAGAGCGATTGATTCCTCATTGGCATCTTGGGACATGATGTTGTTGATTAAAATTTCAATGTGCGCACCTGGGTGCAAATAACCAAATGTACAATATACCGTCACCAACACCACAAGATTCACAGGAAGGTGGCGGGACAAGCCAGCAAGTGCGACCATACCATCTGTCGGACCCTGTACTGTGGAAATGGCATCCTTGCACACTTCTTCGAATGAGTAATACCAGTCCTGAAAGCTGGACCTGGCTCATCTCTAATGTTGGGCGGTGTCGCGGTGTCGTAGTGACGATGGAGGTTTCGGCAGCACTAGCAGCGACTTCTTAAATGGTCCATAAGAAAGGGCGCGTCCAAAACATGAGCTAAGAACTCTGGAGCATGTAGAAAGTGTGTTCAGGCTGTTGATGGGGTGAAATACTGCTCCAAGGCCATGATCATCGCAGGCACAGCCAGTAGGTGTTGCCTGAGAGAGCTGTCAAAGTCAGCCGTCATCAGTGAGCTGTGTCGGAACGAAAGGTCATTGATCCATCGTTCAACTACCCGGTTACTCCAGCAAGCGCACGCAAGAGAGTAGCAAGCATCCGGGCTAAGGAACAACTCCCCCACACCTGTTCGGCCTTGCCTTGTTCTCCCTAGGCTTTACCTCCTGGTGCCTAGTTGCGATCATAACCTTAGCGAAGGTGCGAAATAGAGTCCGCCTTGGCTTCCTCGTTCATATGGACGATGCTATTCCGAAGAGTTGATTCGGTCTCTAGGAAGCATGAGAGTGGTCGATAACCAAATTGAGTCCACGAAACCCTTCGATATCTCTACCAGAGACCATACCGTTCGGAAAGCAATTTCCTCGCAGCTTATTATTTCGCTTTCGGATGTGTGTGGCTGTTTCACTGATAGTCGCAAATTTGGCTGATCCAAGCTCTAACAAAGACGCGAGCAGTTTCATGTCCCCCACAGTACTTTTCTTCCTTGAATGAAAGTGCCGACCAGTTCTCCAGCATGATCAAGGAAAATGATATCATCTCCAAGGCGCTTCTAACAATCGATAAGTACAAGGGGAACTTGACCGCCTTGAAAACTGCCATCACTGACAATGAATACGGGCCTCATCAACAACACTTCACCAGGACGTTGGTTTGGAAGGCGTGTTTGATCACAGACAGTCTTAACATCCAGACGTGGGATAGCAAACTCAAGGACCTGCGGGTGGTGTACCACGAGCTTCTGAAGCTCGAGGACATGGCAGTTCCTTGGTGGCGGCTCAGCTCAGAATCGTCGTTTTACCAGAGTCATGATCATGCCCAAAAGTCCAGCATCAAGAGAGAAATCATCCTGCAACGTCGCCTCAAAAAAGTGCCGTTGACACTTGTGTCGGCATCCGATGACCCTTTAAAAAGTCCAAGCAAGTCTCGAAGTCAGACTCCCTCCTACGAGTCCAGTGATAACGATTTGGAGTTGCTTGAGACCATTATTATGGATATTGACAGGTTGTTCCCAGGCGAGGAGTTCTTCCATTCATCCAACCCTACAGCTACTAGCTGTAAGAAGCAAATGATTCAGATCCTTTACTTGTGGGCCAAATGCAATCCTCAGGTGGGTTACAAACAGGGAACACACGAAATCTTGGGTCTTATTTTCATCAACTTATATAAGGAAGCAGTGCTTATCCCTCAAACCAATACGTTTTCTGGCGACGATTTACGAATTCTTAGTCTTTACGATATCGACTATCTCCTGCATGATCTCTTTACCATATTGAACAAGTTTATGGTGCAGAGTGGTATAATATCTCGCTTCTACGAGAATGAAACTGTCCTATGGAAGTCTATTGAGTCCTTCAACGTTTACCTAATGAAGGTTGATCAACTCATACATTACAATTTGATTCATAAACTAAAAATAGAGTCTCAATTATGGATTATTCGATATTTAAGGCTTCTTCTTTCAAGAGAACTAGGAAACGACTTATCTGTTCCCATTCTTCTCTGGGACAAGCTAGTCGCGTCAAATTTATCCAATCATACCGGTAACAGCATCACTGCAATCCCAGACTTGATAATGTTCATGACCATTCAATTTTTGATCCAATTAAAAAGTGACCTAATTACCTGTGATTTTGGAGAAAGTTTATCATTGTTATTGCACTATCCAATTGCATCGAGATTTTCAACCGTCACAACAAAGTCAGATTTCATTCTGAATTTGTATAAGGATGCGGTCAAGTTGTACGAGAACCGCGATGCTGATCTCAAACTTTATGAAATCGGTATTAAACTTAATCAAAGGTACAATCCTAACCTCAAGATTACAATGAGCTACACAGGTAGTGCTAGAAACAGTCAAGAATCGTCTTCCACTCCTACTTCGCCACGTCCCTCTGTGGATTCCAAAGCTGAAAAATTAAAATTTGAGAAGTATAGATTAGAAATGAAGTTGAAGAAAAAGGCTCAACTGATGATAAACCAAAACCCATAACAAAATGTCAACCTGCATTCTATACATTGATACACTTTAATTCCATACTTAGCATTTTTGTCATAGACACCATCCGAAACGTGATTTTCTTCACGTGAGAGACAAAAAACTTTTACATATATTCAGCTACTATATACATCTTAACTAGCACACCATGGGTAAAAGAAAGTCATCTGCCAAACCGCAGAAGAAGATTAAACAAAAGTTGGATATAACTTTCACCTGTTTATTCTGCAATCATGAGAAATCAGTCATTTGCACTTTAGACAAGAAGAACTTGTTAGGTGAACTCCACTGCAAGATTTGTGGTCAAAGTTTCCAATCTGCTATACATTCATTATCTCAACCAATTGATATTTACTCCGACTGGATTGATGCTTGTGAAGACTTGGCCGAAGAAGCCGACAAAAGAGGTGGTGCCGAAGAGGAATATTCTGACGATGAGTTTGCCTCCTCCAAACCAACAAAAGCTCCAGACTCAGAGGATGACTATTGATGATTAACTACTGGTTAGAGAATTACACTCATATATTTGTATTATAAACATCCAACAGATGGAAAAAGTATTTAAATAATAAAGAATCTTTATCACGAATCTTTTTTGGCAAAAGAGTTCAACACCTTATCGTATGCTTCGTTAATCGAACCATTTCTATTCTGGTTTTCGGTTTCCTTCAAATCTTCTTTTTCAACACTTTCTTCATCGTTCTTCGCTTCTTTTGCTGATTCTTCCGTGGAAGCAGAAGTGTCCGTAAGAACTTGTAACTTTTGCTTGATACCCTCGATATCGACACCATTATCATCAGTAGGACCTTGCTCCTTCTGACTCAGATTAAACACCAGCTCTAAGCTTACCCCCTTGGCCTTCAACTTGTCTAAGTATTCTATTATTTTGTCTAAATCATTGAGGTCAACACTTAGTAACTTTTGCCTTATTTCTTCTCCTGGTAATCCAACCAATGATTCAATAAAATCACTGGATTTTGGACTTGGTGCATGATAATCATGAAGTTTAGACAACTTCAACATAGATCCCTCATGTCTTTCCAAGTTCTGCAAATTTGTTCTGGAACTGGATCGAGTCATATTCAAAGGTGATGAGCTTGAGGGAATATTGCTGCTGCTTGGTAAAGCCAAGTTGCTTGCATCGGATGCTTGAGTTGCTTGCAACAATGTGAACTTACTCTTTTCATCCTCGGCATTATTAAAGAATTCCGGTCTAAATTCGCTATCGTCATCTACCAAAGAGTTATCAATTAATTGCAACCCCTTCTCAATGGAAGAATCAATAAACATAAATTTGATTAAGGTCTCTTTTCCTTCAAAGTTCAATTCTCCCTTCAATTGAATCTTCAAGAGTTCGTCAATTGCCACCTTGAGTTCGCTTCTAATGTTTCTTGCTTTTGTGACAAAACTGGTAACTTCATTGGAATTCAAGTCCAAATTCTGTTTCGTTTTCATGTCCAAAAGAGTGTTTAATTGTTCTGTAAGAGATTCTGATTCGAAATTGTTTGCCTTCACCATTGGATCTTCCTTTTGATACAACATCTTTTCCATATTTCTCATGGTGTAAAGTCCAATCTTTTCCTTGAAATAATCTGGGAAACCTTCGAGGTCACAGTCCAAAGTGATAATACTTTGGGAATTTTTTACACCTTGAATCAAAGATGAAAGAGAAGCAAGATCCAATTTATTTCCTGCCAATGAAAAATAACCCAAATGTTTACAGAACGGAAGTACTTTAGCGATGGAGGTAAGTGATTCTGGACTGTAATTGTTGTTCTCAAGATGAAATCTCACAAGTTTAGGAAACATAGGCATCTTGGAGGTAAAATACGCAATAATTGATGCTTCCGAAAGTGACCTAATGAATGTGTCATTCTCGCCATTTGAAGAAGAAGACTTTTCTGAAATCGCATCTAAAGATGATGAGTGAGAAGAGTTTGCTTCATCCATTTGGTGATTTAAAGTACCAAATAATCTTTGGTTGTTCGAAAGGTCAAGATATTTCAAACTGGGTAGCTTAAGTAGAATAGTTTCCAAAACTTCCTTGAAACTTTCCGTAAACATCATGTTTGTTGAATTCAAACTAATGAATGCAAGACAAGACTTCTCTAATTTCTTATCAAATCCTGAAGTTTTTGCATAATCCAACAAAATCTTGTTCATACTGTTGGTCAGGAAATCATTGTATCCCAAATCAAGGCCAGCTGCAAATTCTTTGAACAACCAATTCTCAACAACAATTTT
Organism: Suhomyces yuchorum; assembly: GCA_030571845.1. Classification (NCBI taxonomy): domain Eukaryota; kingdom Fungi; phylum Ascomycota; class Pichiomycetes; order Serinales; family Debaryomycetaceae; genus Suhomyces; species Suhomyces yuchorum. The sequence goes on along the minus strand of JAJLYW010000003.1, from coordinate 431,725 downwards.
GAAATGCTTAGCGAGCAATTGATTATATGCTAAACCCAATCTATGAGTCTTTATCAGAACCGCTAACTTGATTAATTTTTCAAATACATCCAAGTCATTGATGCAGCAACCAGTCAAAATTAATTCTTCAATACCACCACGTGCAACTAAGGTCGCCACTAACAAGGACCAATCCATCTCTGATCTATTTTCCTTGTTACAAGCCATTCTGACCTCTTCTTCTTCTTTTTTGTCTGTTGACTTCTTCTTACGCTTTTTCAAGACATTCACAGACAAAGATGGACATTGAGTAATGTCCAACTTTTGCAAAACCTTGTTCCTAGATAAGAACCAGCATAACAAGGACCATCCTTCATTATCGATTGGAGTATTTCTTAAACTCAACTTTTGAAGTTGAGTTTTTGCACTCATTGCTGACAAAAGTATCTTCAATTGTAAGAAAGTGAGGCTAACACCATCCAATGATACACATATGATAGGAGCAATTCTAATGAAGTCGGCGAAAGTTTGAATCTCAACATTTGTGGGTGTGGGGTTCCTCAACTGTAATATAGGTAACGGTGCCATGGAACCCTTAGGAATCTGTTTAAGAATCGCTGGAATTGGTAAAATTTCCCTTAAATGACAACATCTAGTGTACATAATGTCTAATGCCATCTTCTTGACAGGAGTGTTGTAGGAATGAGTTGCATGAGTTACCATAGGTTTATCGATTCCCAACAGTTTAGCATGTTTATCAACAGCAGGATCTTCTTCTGAATTATTTTCGGTGGTCACTGGCGTAGCGCTTTGAGTCCCTGTTTCACAATGCTCATCTTTTGGACTCAAAGAGTATGATCCTCCAACCACAATACCACCTCCGTGTCCCATTTGTGATCTTTCAATGGACAATTTTTCTTCTTCTGATAACGGATTGATATTTATAACACCACCTGGTAATATCTCTACATTTCCCTTTCTAGGATTTCTCGAAGGAATTTGTTGAGGAGGATCGATTAAGAAGGTAGACAGATGGAAAGCTACTCTCTTTAAAGGTTTCAATTCTTTGAAACTTGGATGGGAATTAAGGCAATTGGTTAATTGAGGCAGTACGGAAGTTGGAGGTGGGGAAGAGACCTTCGGTGGTGATTCTGATTGTCTCAAAGTATTTGATCTTTTTCTTAAGAAAGAAGATAATCTACCCGAGGCGGAAGGATCGGGTGAAATAGGCTTGTTGTATTCTGCTGTTTCAAATCCATTCACCAATGCACTTGAAAGTTCGGGTCCTTCCAGAAGTGATGCCTTTGAAACTGATGAGCGTCTCCTTAATGGTTGTTGCTTGTAGAACTGAATGTAGTCATCCAACCTTGGGTCATTCAGTTCTCTTGTGAAGCCTGGAGATGAGACGACTTTTTGCAACACATGGCCTTGGTTGGGTGCATATGTATCGGTGGAGTCTGAACCCAGCAGCACTTCTGTTGCAGTTCTTCTTAATGAGAGGTCATAATTATCCTTGAACATAGTGGCTTTAGAGACCGGCTCATTTTTGATATCTTTAACTTGAGGAGCCTTTACTGGAGCTTCAGACTTGTGACTGAGCTTGCCTTTCAATTTCGAAAAGAAGCCCCCGTTACTACCTTGGCTCGCAGCACTTCCAATGGAAGAAACACTGCTCTTTCTTCTTCTGGGGAAGTCGGAGCCTGCAACCTCTCGAGGCATCAGAGATGGCGAAGATGCTATGTTTTCTGGGCGAACGGTGGGTTCGGCCGGGCGAGTTTTGGCCTTGTTGTTTAAATTCGTGTTGGAGATGCTGGTATTAAGGTGACTACCCGACACCAAGGAAGGCAGTGAAGGGGGATTCTTGCTGGAATCAGATGAGTTGATGGAGTTGGAGGTGTCAACGGAGTTTGTGGAATTGATAGAGGCATTAAGGACCTCTCGTGTAGGGTCTGGAGGAGGCATGGTCACACTGGATTCACGAAGAAACCAATCCACGTCGGTGCTTTTGACACCCTTAAGATAACGGTCATTTTGATTCTCGATAATGTCTCTTATGGCATCCAAGTCATAGCCATTTGCCGTAATCTGGCTGGGCTGCTGGTCATTGGACATATCGATGGGAAGCTAACTGGGAAGGAGTGTGGGGCAGAAAACTGAGGTTTCTGGGATGCAGGGACAACAATTGAAGTACTGGTTGAGGCTAGGGAGTCACGAGTATGGGGTAGAGAAGCTTCTTGGAAACGCTAGAAACAAAGCCAAGCGTCAATAGCAGAATCTTGGAGATGGAAAAAGCCTGAGGGTTTGTACGCCGAGATGCCGGATCTATTGGGTGATGGAGCAATATTCTGACTCGCAGTCTGGTGGTGAGAGAATGGCACCAAACCGATCAGGTGGTGCGGGAATGGCACCGGAACGGCACGAGAGTGGGGCGTCTACGGCACGGGAATGGAGATGCCGAAGTTACGGATGGTGTCAGCAGGTCACGAAGAGCTGGAAACAAAGTCTCTAGGAACACCAGGGACACGGCAATTCGATGGGGAGATGGTTGTGGTATGAACTGATGTTGCGGTGGGCCTATGGGTAGTGCGATCGGTTGGGGGTGCGATGGATGGGATGGGCTGGCAACACAGATGGGGGTGAGTGACGGGAAATTAGCGAGCAAGTGCAGTAATTGTCCAAGAGGTTTGGGTAGGGATACCTGGAAGTAGCAACTAGGGATGGGTGGGGGGTAGAAGAATAGAGTAGGGTTGGTTGTTTAGGGCTGGTGAATAGTGTTGGTTGACAGCTAGTATGGCGATGCGTCAAATGTAGTGGATGATGTGTAATGGATTGGAAAGATTTATATGAACGAAAGATGAATTAACTGCACAGCTGAAATTACCGTAAGTGTGCATGAGTTGTCCGGGGGAAATTTCACTGACCGTAGTCGATGGTAGTAGACTGGGGGCGGGGTACCAAGGCGGGGACGTATAAAAAAAAACGACAACTGCAGGATTCGAACCTGCGCGGGCAAAGCCCAAAAGATTTCTAATCTTTCTCCTTAACCACTCGGACAAGTTGCCTGAACGTGAATGCTGATGTCGTGGCCACCGTGTGGTTACCTTGCAATGGCTGTTTACAAGTGATTAATGCCACTATTTATGTATGGCCGGCAATTTTGGTGCTACTCACACCATAAGCACTGACGTGTGTGCTCTGTTTCGAGCAGCATCAAACCACAAGCTTCGAACCAACAACAGCAAATGATTATCCTTTGTTTGTCGTTTTGGCCACATCTAACCACCAGCTTTCCTCACTCCCATCTTGGAATAGATTTTGCAACTGTTATACCTACAATCTTCACCCGTCAATCCCTTTGGAATCCTCATATTATGTTGGTTTTATTGGTAAGCAACATTTTCTTCACATTTTAGAAATGGTACATGTCCAGATTCACTTGCTTTTGGTGAAAATTCTTGAAATGCAGCAAAATGCAGCAAAATCTGAACCACTTCCCAGACTTTTAGAAACAACAAAAGAACTGACTGGTGTTTTGCAAACAAGCCATACTGTGTATTCGACCGCTGTATCCCCTTAAGCCCATAACATGCCCATTTAAATTTACCTGGCCAGGTTAATGGCTGCAAAGAAGGGCCCGGTCGCGGGCATCCGATGATGCAAACATTAGCCACACGTGACTTTCTACTAAAAAAAGCATGTCCGGTGGAAGCAAAGGAATTTGAAGGACTACCGACCATCATATGCTGACACACGGGGCTCTGGACCACTTTTTGGTAATCCACTCCGACCTCCTTCGACCACTGGCCTCCTATTTGCAAGAAGAGGGAATATTTTCCCGACAGGCAAGGTAGCCATGCATTAGCCACACAGGACGCATACGCCCGGACTGGTGCTGATCAAACCCCCAGCTACGATGCACGGAAACATACCCAATTTCCCGATTGCGGTGTTTTGTCCCGCTTTGAACCCATTGAACCAATGGCACTGTGGCAACTCAGACCAGGCCAAGAATATCCTTGGAACCGCAAACGCTGTTATTATTCCGTATCGATTTGATCAGGTTCCACTGCATCAAGCTGTCGAAACTTACCTGCATGAACCTTGGACCACCAGCCGAACCCCGAAGCGCAACATTTGCTTCCGTGCCCACATTTTTTATCTTTAGAACACTCCATTCCGTCTAGTCCTGCACGAATGCCCAGATCGCACGTCAGGCCTGCAAAGCTAAACACGCCATATTAGCACTCATGCGTGGCACGAAGCAAGGAAAATAACTGCACAACTAGGAAAGATTAGATCGGTGGCATGCTAGCGTCACTTAGACTGTCATTAGTGGTACAGCATGCACCGGCGGTGATGCTGCTGGAGGGCGCCTCTAGACCTGCGTTGATGGCGTTCCCAACGTCGGGCAACAATATGGAAGTTGTAGCTGTCAAGACTGCATCGCTGCAAGGAAGGGGAGCGGGGCGTCAGGTGGTGTACGGAAGCTGGAGACGTCCAGTAGCACAGTGAAGCATCCAGGCTGGAGTTATCCTCACAACCAACGTCGATAATAAATCTTCCCCGTTTGGAGCCCGGAAAATATCCGGCTAAAAGCACTGAGGGTTTCCAGTAGTTTGCCTGTCCCAACACAAGCAATTTCTACCGCGATCTGGGGTGGAGCTAATGGTTGGATAAGCCCCGAAGCTTCGCCACTATCGCTGGACCCAGGGCAGGTGAAATGGCCAGTGCTACCGTGCCCTTGCCGTCACTGGCGCCCCCACCCGTAAACACGTCAAGTGGCTCCGGTTTCGGCAGCGATCTATCGGCCTCACCACCTGCAGATCCACGCGTTGTTTAATTTTCACATGATTCCCAGTTCTATTCTCAGATCCATTCCACAAACCACAAACCCACAGATCACCCGCAACCATTGCCGGCTGGGTGGTGGTGGGATTTCGGACGACGTTAGACTGGCAACTAAGCGTTCCACAGAAGCCCACCGGCTAGTTGCAGACAGACCAGCTAGTTACTGCCCGGCAGCACTTACCACCACTCGCTGCCCGCCACCCCGACCACGGCGAGCATGTGGTTTCGCAGCCTCCCGTTCCCATTCCACACGGTGGGACCCATCGCAAATCAACATGATGCATATACGCTCCCGAGGATCTGACAAGGGCATCGCTTCCAGCAGCAGCACTTAACGGGGAATGGTTTCCATTGCAGACAGTGCAGAATCACATGTGACTCTAAGCTGCCTAGCCAAGGTGAAATCCCACCGGAGTAGGCACTGCAGGCACCGGCTGGAGAGACAGGGTCGACCGACGGAATGGTTTGGCTCAGATAGTCAAGTCATCGCGGTCCCTCCTGCACACGGCCAGGCTGTTGCGAGCCCACTGGGAACTGGACTGACCTAACGGGAGGTGCAGCCAATAAGTGTGCTGAACACCGTAAGTCTTCCACAACAATAGCATTGCTTTGCATACAGCAAATTTTGACGTTGGCCATAGCCGAATCTGCAAAAGGTCAGCACAAGGCAATGCTTCTGGAATAGAGTGGCGTGGAATCACGCGAACAATAGAACAATAGAACACCAGAATATTATTCCCCCACTCCTTTGGCTTCCATGCGGCGATGATTAGGGATCCCCCACTGAACACTGCCGAAACCGCTGGGGGTGGTAGATCCGCTTTGGACATTCTCCGAAAACCCAGGCTGTTGCTGCCCCGAAACAGCGTTGCTGCTCCGCATGTGCTCTGGCCAGCACGGAAACAGTCCCGAAACACAAATGCCCCGCTCCAGGCCACATTTTGCGGCGGCAGCGGCATAAGGCCAGGCGGGATTGCATTCCCAAGTGCCCGAGATCCGCATAGTCGTATCGTTAGCGAAAATCCCGTTGATGGATTGTCTAGATGTCATCAATTACAAATGCTTCCCTGCGTCAGATTCCTTCCGTCTTCGGTGGGAAGGTGGCCTGCAGCCATGCAGGCCGGCATCTCGGGCCTTCTTCCGCCGAGTGGTGACCTTCACCTGCAGAGCGTATCTGCACTTCACCCAAGACAACAAACACCAAGACATGTCAGCCACGGCTATTGTGGGTGACGAACCCACACACAGCTGTAAAACATAATGTCCACCTCTCCATCCACCACTATGGCTGAGTCTGTGTCCACCGACGTCACCACTACCCCATGTGCCCCATTAGCTCAGTATGCAAGGTGCGTTACCTCGGGTTAGGCGCGAAAAATATTTAGTCTTCTCTCGTAAACCCAGATCGACGCACATAATTTAAAAGTGTAATATGCATGTGGTCAACCGTTTCACACATGAAATTATCTGTGCGTTTCATCTAGCATGGTGGGTCACGGGTCACTACGGCCTGTGGGGGATGTCATCACAGATGATGTCACAGATTTGTAGCATATCTCGCCAATATAAGTAATTTAAACTTCCGACTCGTCACTTTTCACCTCCTACTCCCACATGTGTGTATGTCGCGAACCATACGTAATGATGACTCCTGATACACGACGAACTATTGTGCTTTCAAACCTCAATATATATTCCCAGGTGTTCCGTTCTACTTCACCATCCTCCTCCCAGATCATGATTTCCACCAGACCCCCCAAGCAAAGAACCCCCATGCCTCGTCGCTCCACCCACAAGGTGGTGTTCAACGTGTCCCAAAGCTTCAAGGTCGATAAGGTACTTGGAGAGGGCGCCTACGGGATCGTGTGTCTGGCACTTCACGAACCCACCAATATTCCTGTGGCCATCAAGAAGGTTGAGCCTTTTGAGAAACCACTCTTTTGCTTGCGAACCCTTCGTGAAATTAAGCTTTTGACCAAGTTCCGCGGCCACGAAAATATTATCCAGCTTTTCGACGTACAAAAACCTTTGGATTTCGACCATTTTAATGAAGTTTACCTCATCCAAGAGTATATGCACTCAGATCTCTCCAAAGTGATCCATTCGCATGTGTTATCGGACGAGCACTGTCAATACTTTACTTACCAACTTTTACGAGGCCTCAAATATATTCACAGTGCTAATGTGATCCATCGCGATTTGAAACCTTCCAATATTTTGGTCAATGACAATTGTGACTTGAAAATTTGTGATTTTGGCCTCGCCAGACTTGATACCCTCCGTCACAAATATAAACATGATACCAGTGGAGCCATTGGCGGAATCTCCGCCTTGACAGAGTACGTGGCCACCAGATGGTACAGAGCTCCGGAAATCATGCTTACTGCCTCCCAATATTCCACCGCCATAGATTTATGGTCAGTGGGATGTATTCTTGGTGAGTGTTTTACCTATATGCCATTGTTCCCAGGTTCAGATTACAGAAACCAGCTCACATTGATCTTCGAATTATTGGGAACTCCAACAGGCACAGACTTCGAAAAAATCAAATCCCCAAGAGCAAAAGCTTATATCAACACCTTGCCTTTCAAAAAGAAGTTGGACATTGATGCCGTACTTAATAATCATCCCATGAGATTGCAAAAAGTTGGACCCAACGTGCCGATAAATCCACTTGGTCTCGGCTTATTGAAGAGACTCTTGACTTTCGATGCCGATAAACGTATAACAGTGGATGAGGCGTTGCTGCACCCATACCTTGCCAGCTATCATGATCCTAACGATGAACCAGTGACGACCCCCATCTCCTATGACGAATTTGATTTTGATGTACCAAAAGACCAATTGGATGTTAATGTTTTGAAGAGGGACATGTACAATAAGATTATCCATAGATAAGTTATAGACTAATGAATTTTAAGAACATTCAATGTAGAAGAGATATTGGCTGCGCGATTTAGTAATCACAATTATTGATGATTCTAGTGGGGGTGGTGTTAACAATACGTCAGAATAAATGTATTAAGTGAATTATATTTTATATAGAGTTTTCGAGATCATCTTCTTTCTACGGTGAAGAAATGCAAGAAAACATATCCCAAGACCAAGAACACAGTTCCTAAGCCTCCCAAGAATTTGATATCTTTCCAGAAAGCACTAACTTTAAAACCAAAAGAACTCAAAATCACAGCACCTGGAACTTCAATGGATAATCCGAACTTCTTCTCCTTCAAAATGAGATCCTTAACTTCATTGATGGCCAATGCTTCGTATGCATAATGGAAAACGGAAATCCATTCCAACCATTTAATTTGAAGGTTCAAATCAGAACTGTTGATGAAAAGTCCCGCAAACAATAAGGACATCAACAACACCAATACTCCAATCATTGTAGAAGTTCCTGGCTCCTTGATAAGTATTCCAACGATCAACATTTCAATTGAAACAGTAACGTTGAACAACACCAAAATCAACAAGGCCTTCAAAAATCCGTTATGCTCCATAGTTAATCCAACTAAGGGGTATGCGATACTCACCAAGATAATTGGAGGCAATACTCTCAAGGGTATAATATCACAAACGATCTTGCTAACGTAGTAACTGAATGGATGATAATAATTGTTGGCTCTCTCCCTGACGAAAATAATTCTTTCGGTGGAAAACGAGTGCAATCCAGTCAAGGATGAGAAACCAAAGAATGCGAGAATAAAGAAGAATAATCCCAATCTATTCTGGAAGCCACTAATATCATTTGAAACATTAAAATACAAATATCCACAGAAAACACCCACGATAAGTGATAAGATGTAGTGAGTCAAGAGAAGTTTGGGGTTTCTGTAAAGGTTCTTGAATGTCCTAGATGATAAAATTAAAATCTGGGTTAATGGTGTCGCTTTTTCCAAATATTGTGTAGTCAAATCTAATGGTACTGCATTTGTAACAATTTGTTTGATTTCATCTTTCAAGTCACTTGCTAGAGGCGATTCAATAAAAATCTGTGGCAACTTATTACGAATTTGAACAAATTGATCTGCTTCATCTGAATTATCCTTTCCACTGCCCAAAATGTCATGATTATATTCATCACGATGGACTGCAAAGTGTTCCCATTCTCTTGTAGTATCTTCAGAATTGGATTGAAGAAATTGTTCGTGTGTATCAGATGGTACAACTGTGTCCGAAGTGGTGACTCCAGCAATCTGTACAGGAATATCGGAAGCTCTGACAACCTTCTTGTGATCAACTGTAATATCGATAAGATAATCTGCAATGTTGTAACCCAATGGACACTTGTAACCATTCTTACTGAAAAAGTCGTTACACTTAATCATATCACCAGAGTAAACCATATCACCTTCACTCAATAACAATAACTTATCAAACAATGATACGATGTTACTTCTTGGCTGATGGATAGTAAAAATGATCGTTCTTTTGAAATCTCTTGACAATTTGACCAAGGACTCAATCACATTTCTTGCATTGTACGAATCCAATCCAGAGGTTGGTTCATCCAAAAACAAAATTGAAGGAGACGTAACTAATTCACAAGCAATAGATACTCTTCTCTTTTCACCACCTGAGATTCCTCTCTTGAAATCGGATCCAATAACTCTGTCCTTGATACCCAAGATTCTGAGCTCGTTTAATACTTCAATAACTCTGGCTTCTTTTTGTCTTACACTCATCGATCTTGGTAATCTTAATAAGGCACTGTTCAAAACAGTCTCATACACAGTCAAAGTTGGGATGAGATGATCTTCTTGATCGACAAACCCGATGATTTTCTTGTAATCCGACTTACCTAAGATGTTTCCATTGACATAAATATTACCTGTGATTTCACCTGCTTTATTCTTTCCAGCTAAAATGTCCAACAACGTAGTTTTGCCAGCTCCAGAACCACCCATAATGGCTAAACATTCGCTAGAATTAACTGTACCAACAATTTTGTTCAAAACAGTTTGCCCATTAGTAACTTTAAAGCTGATGTTTTCAAAGGAAAGGGTAGTGGGGACAAAGTTCTGGTTTAAAGCCGATGTCTCAGCGTCAAATGATTCATAAGAACCGTCGCTGTTCTTGAATAAAGGAGATCTATTGATATTGTATAACGAAGTTATCACAATTACACCACAAACAGATACCACACCAATGATCACCAACAAGTTATATAACCCAATGTTATTATGATCAGGAATATCATAACCTGGAATCTCACTCTTGTGAAGACATTCACCGGAAGCACATTTCAATGTGATATATGGATCACCAAAAACACTGGAAATCAAGTCATTCATACTTGGTTCTGAGAAACGACACTTTTTGTCCTCAAGAGTGCACGAGAAGTCACCAGGACCACGAATTGTTTCTGTCAAGAAATCAGAAATATCAATTGAGCCAGCTTCACCACACAACATTCTTCCAGGCAAACATTTACACGAGACTTCCTGACAGTCATAGTGGGTGGTGTTCGCATTCAAGTCGTAATTGAGCTTGCACTTATCCAATTCACAAAAGAATGATTCTTTCTGATCAATCCAAAATTGGAAGTCACACTTTTCAGCAGTTTTGTTACAGGAGAAGGTAGCTTGGGGCTTCAATCCGTTTAAGATGGATATAATTTTTGGGTTGGTGACATCGCACATCTGGTGGAATTTATTAACAATAATACCGGACTTGTAGCACGTACCCTTAATTCCCTCGGGCATGAAAATATCACAGGAGCTGTCGGTGGTGCATAGGTTGCAATTGATACCTTTCCAGCCATCTTTACAAGCACAAGTTTCATTGACTTCTCTGATGGGTCTATTTTTGTTTCCATCAGACAAACTTCCACATAATGGTTCGGAGCAGTCCATTCCTCCGAATCCATCTCGGCATTCACACATCCCGGTGAATGTGTTACACTCAGAAAATTGGGCACATTCGAAGTTGGGCAAGTTACAATTGAAGCAAGGAGGACATTTATCCTTTTCATCGTCTTCAAATGGCGGACGAGGCCTGACACTGAAAATTTCACCTGCAGACACTTGTTGGATGATTTTGGCCAACGAAGGTGATGAGACCTGGCGATCTTGGGCCTGTCCAAGGTCCAGATGGGCCATGGTTCTGGTGGCAAGCAATCCTGCCAAAGCGTAATGGAACTTCATACTCAATGTTCACCAAGAAGAATTTGGACTCTCTAGCGTTCTATTATGAATGAATGTTATAATTACTGAACGATTGACCAAGGGAAGGTTAGTGGGGATTGCTGGTTACTGACGGAGAAGTGATGAAGGGCTATATGATAAGCGTAATTTGGGGAGCGCACGTGAGCCAGCTAGTCACGGGTCGATTAGCGCCCAGGGCTCCCAATACTCGCAGGAGGTAAATAAGTAATTTCGTTAGTCTCATAGAGTAATAGTTCATTTCCAAGACATTCCGACATAATGGCGTTGAAACAGAACAAGGTGTACAACCAAGCTCGGTTCAGGAGAGTTCTTCAACTGAAGTTGAAACAGGAAGACGGGGTGCTGAAACCGCGGCTCAAGGCCTCGTTGCTGAAGGATAACAGCGACTTGTTGATATACTTGATCTACGTGAATTACATGAACGAGTTGCTCAAGGAAGGCGCCGATGCTGCCAATGGGGTGGCGGGTGCCGAAGGGGAGATCACAAACGAAAGATTGGATAATGCCCAAGAGAAACTTCTTAAGCGCTACAGAGGATGAAAAGGTTAAGCTGGTCCCATCCCCGAATAACACATCGAGAAACTCCTATTCGCCAAATAAGTTACGCAGGTTGGTCTGTGTCTCTTAAGGAAATCTATGTACAATCTATCAAAACACAGTGTATGGGTTTTTGAGGGTTTCCACCATTTCGATGGCTTGCTTGGGGTCCCTCTTATTATATACAAACAAACCTTGCAATTGGGCTGTGCTGACAGATTTCAAGCCCAAAGCCTTATACTTGGCAACAAACTCATCGCACAATTCTTCTTCGTTTTCATAGAACCTCAAGAACATCTTCTTGACCTGGTTCTCAGTGGCATTATCGATCATTACCTTGAAATCCACTCTTCCAGGTCTCAAGAGGGCAGGGTCGAGTTTCTCAGGGTGGTTTGTGGTCATGAAAGTGATACACTCCTCAGCACTGGCCACACCGTCTAAGGCGTTCAAAAGTCCCGAGAAAGTAACCCCCGAGGTGAAGCCTTGGTCGTCACTTTGGTCTCTCTTGTTGAATGCGGCATCAATATCTTCAAGCAACAAGATCGATCTCTCGGGTATATGGTTCATAAGATGGTTGAGTCTGTCATCAGTCAAGTTGTTTTCAGACAAGTTCAAGATGCAAATGTTGTAGTCCAACTCACCTGCTAACGCCTGAATAAACGAGGTCTTACCACTTCCTGGTGGTCCATACAATAAGTATCCTCTTCTGTAGGGAATACCTCTCTTGTGGTACCAATCTCCACTATCCAAGAAATCCTTCACATCGTTGACGATGTTTTCGGCAATACCATTGTCGAGAATAACCGATCCTAGCATTCTCTTTTTTCTAGGCTGGCCAAAGGGTCTCCATTCTGGTCCCCAAGAGGTATACAACACCGTTTTACCCTCTCTGGCTTTGAGAGCCATCTTTTTAGCCTCTCCCAATAAATCATTGAACAAAACACGATCTCTGTAGAGTGTGGTCAAGGTGACTGTTTCGAAAGGTGTACCGCTGGTCATGTCCAACAACTTGCCCGATCTTTCTCTGTTGACCAACATGTAAGCACCCTTGTACTTGATGAGATGCTTACCAGGTCCCGGAACCAAGGAGAACTTGGTTGAAACAGCACCATTGTCGTGCTGCACGAAGTTGGTTTCCACAGACAAGTGTCTCAGGCTTCTGTGCTTGTACTGAGACATCCATTCAAGGAACCAGAGGTACGACTTGTCTTTGGAGGGAATCTCCAAGTCCACCAACATTTGACGGTACAAAAACCCACTTCCTTTGGTGATTCCCAGCTTGGCCAACGCAAGAGTTGTTCCCAACAACATGAGACCTCCACCAGCCGCAAAGTACGGGTTGTTTACCACCACTTCATTGAAACCCAGGCGAAGCATACCCGCGATCGAGCCATCAGAATTGCTGGAAATTTTCAGAAAGTCGATGCTGGCAGGCCCAGCACGGCCACCACCAGCAGAGCCAATGGCCCCAGCGGTGCCAGTAGAGTCCATAGAGCCCCCGGCGCCAGAGATAGGCACTTCTGATTCACTCATTGATGTAGAATGTTCTTTACCTTGCAACCGCAGCTATACTGAAAAATGTCGTGTCCCTGCGCCAAGATCGATTAGGTTGATCACATAATAGCACCAAGTGGCTTGTACCTATGGGATATATTGTATGACCATGAAGGAAAACACCGAATTTACTTCTGGGTCGACATACCCGAGCGGCGAGTCCTCGCCGGCTCCAACCAGCACCGATTTGAACCAGCACCCCAACCAGTCCACCACGTCAGTGGCGTCTGTATCGAACAGCGACAGTATACAGGGGAATTGGAGTGATTCTGGAATACAACCCAGACAATTCAAGAGCAACAATCCCTTCGTGAACCGGGAAACGCCCAATAACGAGCCTTCGGCTCCGCAGGCGTGGAATGCAAGCAATGAATACATAGAATCCCTGGCACCCGTGGCCCCTGCCAGAGAACCCACCCTAGCTGCCCCACTCGCCACCAAGGAAACGGCCCCCTTCGGCGAAGAGCTCAAGAAATATCCTTTCAAGACGTTGAACCGGATTCTAGACGACTTGAGGTGGTCAATTCCGTTCATGTCCAAATTCAATGTCAGTCTACTTAACGCCAAACCAATCGACTACTCCGCAAACTTGAGCAAAATGACCCAGTCTAATCTATTCGAGCACGATGTGTTGACTTTGAACAATAGCTTAAACTATGCTCCATCCCTTGAGGTGATCTCCGAAGTGGACAGTACGCAGTCCCTCAAAATCATCAGGGGTCTCATCACTAATTCAAAGCATGATGTTAATCATTTTCGCATAATGATCTTGGAAAATGGAAGAAATCCGTTTACAACCATTGACAAACACGAGTATCATGTGATCCCTCATTCGATCATAGCAGATGAAGATTTGAGTGCTTTGAAGTATTCCGGTAAAAATGAGGGTATGCTTGATGACGCTTTCTTCAAATGTTCCAATGGTCAATTCAAGCATATTTTGCGAGTTTCCATTTTTGGGCCAGAGTTTAGTGAAGCTGAAATGTTCAAACTCACTGACGAAAGCACCATTAAAGCAAGATACTTAAAAGCAATAGAAAACCATCCTAGTCTTTCTGCAGAAACAATTCCTAACCTTGTCCATTGCATCAAAACTATGATCAAGGTATTAAAAGGTCCTATCTTATTACCTCCTGAGGATTCCATCAAGACTATCAGCTTGAAGAATACTGTATTGGATACTCAAATTGATATAAACTTATTGTTGGAGCGTTTATCATTCAGTTTGAATGAGGAAACTTCTGATCTCATCCCTCCATGCTTGAGTAAATCGACCGCTTTACGCGAATCTTATATCAGAAAGGTACTTGAACTCATTTTCCAGGCCAGAATCCATGGTCGTTCTATTGCTGGTAATGAATTTGAAACTCAGTACTCATATTCAGATAACTTTTCCATGATATTTACACAGATACCCGAGTTCGATAAACATGTGAACTTGGTAAACTTCAAGAGCCACAACTCAAATAATTTACCATTCTTGATCAACCTCAGTATAAATACTTTCTTTCAAGATGAACTTGTGGTGAAGTGCTTTGAGAGCACAGTGAAATCTGATCTCATCAATAAACTATACTACGTGGACTCTTTGAAAAGTACTATAAATTATAGAAATGGATCTTCAGCAAATAATAAGTTGACAAAATATCTCAAGAATTTAAGCACCCATGGGGAATTGGTGGGATGGTATGATTATGTTGAAGCCATGAAAGTTTTTGGCCTTACTCCAGAGGAAAATCAAGACATCAACCAAATTGACGATAGTATAATTATCGCCATGTACAAAAGCAGCTGTAAGAATGATTTCAAGAATTACTCTTACTTCAACCTGCAATTGACTATCATAGCAAAAGCTAGAGGCTCGAACAAACTTTTGAGCTTTATAGATCATGAAATTATTCCAGTCTCCATGGCATTAGAAGAGTTGGGAGTAGAAGAAATTACCGAAGACGAAGTTATTATAACTGCATATGAATTTGAATTGGATGATGTCATGCAATCAAATAATTTCAATGTTAATTCACCAAAGGTTACTGTTTTGAACAAGGCATTGCTTTCCATAGCGGTGAACAGAAAGAGCTACCTTCTATTGAATTACTTGGAAACCAAACTTCCAGATCTTATAAAAGTTTCTCATGAAATAACCTATTCAAGGGCTTTGGAAATTTTGGGTTGTACGTCAAGTTCTACAGATTTCGAATTGGTTACCAACTTTCAAAAGTCACTACTTTCAAGTGTCGATACTGAATTTAATGATGTGAGAGTCTTGAGACAAAGTTTGAAATTGATTGCGGAGAATAAAAAATCAAGTATTTTAATGAGCTTTTTGAAAAGTGGAAACATTGATCCAACATTGTTACCAGCAGAAAATTGGCCAGCTGGATTGGACAACATTGGAAACACTTGTTACTTAAACTCGTTGTTACAATATTATTTTTGCATTAAGCCTTTGCGAGAGTTGATTTTAAACTTTGAAGATAAAGACTTCAATTTACTTCAAGATAGAAAAATTGGAGGTAGAAAAGTGGAAGAAGCAGAAATAACCAGATCTAAACAATTTATCTACCATTTGAAGCATTTGTTCAATGAAATGATTCATACAGATAAAAGATGTGTCCAGCCTTCCAAGGAGCTTGCTTATTTGTCTTTCTTACACTTATCGCAGCCAGTTGCTTTCAAATTGGAAAATACACCAGAAGTTATTGTTGTTGACGATGAAGATAAGGAAAATAATCATGATTTGATAAATTTTGATAACAATGAATCTATTATGGTCAATTCCCAATCTGATTCTGATATTGAAATGATTGAACATATAGCTGAGAATGATATTAAAGAAATCAAGAATGGAATTTTACCTATCAGTACTGACCAAATGGAGAGCACTATTGAAGTTGGTAGACAACAAGATGTCACTGAATGTATTGAGAATGTAACCTATCAAATAGAAACCGCTTTGGAACCTGAGAAGTTGGAAGAGGATGGTGAACAATTTGACTTGATTAAGAAATTGTTTTATGGTAAGATTAAACAAACCATTACTCCTTTAGAGCTGAACGATAAGAAACTTAGAATCTCAGTTGAAAGGTTCTTCAGTTTGATCATTAACGTTAGCGACCATCCAAAAAACATTTACGACTCATTGGATAATTATTTTAGTGAAGATTTGGTGAAGCTTGAAGAAGGCTATGTGAAAAAGTCGCTTACAATCAGTGAATTACCAGAAGTTTTACAGTTTCACGTTCAAAGAGTTATGTTTGATAGGGAAAGGTTGGTACCATATAAGTCATTAGAGCCAATTCCGTTTAGTGAGAAAATTTACCTTGATCGTTACTTGGATACAGATGATGAAGAGATTTTATACAAGAGAAACGAAGTTTTCAAATGGAAATCAGAAATTCAAAGATTGAATGAAAGAAAGGAAAGTATTCTTAAAGTGGACGAAACTACTCATATGAACATTATTGATTCTTTATTGACCACCAAAAAGTTCCTTACCAATAAAATTTTGCCTAGTGATTCGATTGAGCTCGATAGTGATGTATTGAATAAAATTGAAGAGCAAGTTACGACTTTAAAGAATGATTTATCCACGATCGAAATCAGATTATCGGAATTACGTGAGATGGTTGCTAATCAATTCACTTCATACACTAAAGTTGGTTACTCTATTTTTGCAATTTTTATACATAGAGGTGAGGCCAGTTACGGACATTACTGGGTGTACATCAAAGATCCACATAGAAATGTTTACAGAAAGTACAATGATGAAGTCGTGACTGAGGTTCCTTTCTCAGAAGTGTTCAATTTTAATGACGATAATACTGCAACTCCTTATTACATAGTTTACGTGAAAGAAAAATTAGAGGAGGATTATGTGGAGCCATTAAAAAGAATAATTCAAAGGGAGAATGTTTAAAAGACATTACGAATGTTAAATATCACGAATATAGAATGAAAACCATTTATTGTAGGCTAAACACGAAAAATGATATCATGCTCCAGGTAAAAGTACAAATAGAAATACACCGACTCAAACTAAATTAAACAACAGAAACAGATAAAGAAAAAAAACACAATCTATAATTTTATTTACAACAATCCTTCATTTCGATGAAATCTATAACTTTCTTTTCTTTAAATCTGGCTGATAATTATCGTTTGGATTCTTTGCAAAATCACTCTCGCTGGTCCCATGTGCATCCCTATTCAATAAGGAAGGAAGTTTATGATCCGGCTTTATGGGAGACGCTGTCCTATGAGTGATATTGGTAATAGAAATAGACCTATCAAGTTCGCTTACTGAGGGGAGCTGGTTTTTAGATTCTGACAAAGTAGAATGAACATTTGGGGATGAAACCCTGTTAACGTCAGAAACATCTATGCCTTTAATACTTGTATCCTGTATTGGCGAGGAAGGCTTTGAGTTTTCTGCTTTCAAGGAATTGATTGTAGGAATAGTTCCAGAACCAGACTTTGTGATCGGTACCGAAGAAACACCAGTGATTGGTAAAGAGCCCATTCCTGGTTGTTGAGCTGTGGGAGGGAGTATTGGGATGCTACTATGAGAATAGTAACGAGAAGAGTTTCTGGAGTGATTGTGCTCATACATTGAAGTGAAAGAATTCCTTTGATTATGGTAATGGTTTTGTTCAGAACCTGCAGCACCAGTTGAAGTCGGAGCTCCATCTAGAGCTTGAGCATGATCAATTTGAGGGTTTGGTAAGGAATTCGTTCGACTTCCTGAAAATCGTTGATGGTTAAGATTAGGAGGAGAAAACTGTGGTGGTGGAACTCCTTCTCTACTCCCTTCACCTTGCGAGTTACTCATGTTTGGAAAAGGATATTGGTGATATGTTTTTATGAGGTCAGCAGGATTATTCTTCAGGTTATCATAAATGGAAGATCTAGAAGAAGATGAAGATGGTGGATGGTTAGGTGACGAAGCAGATGCAACAGGTTGGGCAGGAGGATTCGCCTTTGAAGAGCTGGTTGGTCCGTTTGCTGGACCTCCAATAGTCAAAGGACTATAACTTTTTGATTCAGCTCTCATTCTATAATTTGCACTGTTACTAGTCGCAGTCGCCGCACTGACCTGAGTTCCACTTTGTTGATTGTCATCATAAAGAATTTTTGAGTTATGTCTGGAAGGAATTGGTTGCAATGGATCCATCAATACGGACATATTTCTAGACTGGTGTTGATGTTGTTGGTGTTGTTGCAGGTTTGGTTCATCGTTCGATAGTAACAGTGAAGTACTAAGCTTGCCTGGATGTTTGTATGAATCGTGATGGGCATTGTAAATGGTATAATGAGGATTAAGTGGATAATATTGAGGTACAATATGAAGGTTAGAACTTGAAGGTTTCTTCGACGATGAGTTAGTCACATTTGGAGTATTGAGGTGGTAAGATTGCCCCGAGCTACTGTTCTGAGTTTGGGAAGTAGGTTGAGAGTTTTGATTAATCCTTTGTAATAAAAGTGATTTAAACTTGGAAATTTCGCTTTGTATTGGATTGGTCTTTGAAGCTTCAGTGGTAGGGATGGTGTTACTTGAGTTCGTCTTCTTTGGACGAATCATCGACATTGGAGATGTATTAACCTCATCCTCTGTTTCACGAAGTGCTTGTGCAGCTGGGGTATTGACGGGAGTTCTGTTATTTTCAGAACGGTTGAAAATGTTCGAGTTCATCATTGGTGTTTCAGTAGATTCTGTCTGGGGATCTGCAGGTTCACTTTTCACAGTATCAGAAGGAGTTTTCATCTGAATGAATTCTTCAAACATTTCCAACACACGCAAGGTGTCTGACAGAGAACGTTTAAGCTCATTGACGACCGAATCATATTTTGATGACAACGCCGAAAGTTCACTTTTCAAGGAACTGACCTGGTTGTTCAAGTCAAGAAACTTGAAATTTACCGAGTTCTCAAAAGAGGTGGCAGGTAAAGCTTGAAGGCCGGATGTATTTGAAGATACCAGCTGAGGGCGTTGTAACAGGGGATGGTACGGTTGACTAGGCTGTGGAGAGGCAGCAGAATGGGTGATGGGGATCTCCAGCGGATGGGGGTGAGGAAACAGAGGGGTTCCCTGCGCCGATATAGGGACAGGTGAATCAGGGATGGGGGTGGTTGTTGTTGGAGGCACTTGCTGGTACGACAGCGAGTGTGGGATTTGAGGAGGAGGAGGGTAAGAGGAAAGATGCTGAAGGTGGACGTGGGGGTGGTGGTAGGGTTGGTGCAGACTATCGGTGGAGTGGTGACGGGAGTGGGCACCGGAGTGGGCTGCAGGATGGGCACCGGAGTGGGAGGCCTCATCGTCGCTGTAGTAGGATTGATAAGGGTAGTGGGGGATGTCCTGGGGAGCGGGACCCAGGGGGTTTGAGGTTGGTGGGAGGGACTTCAAGTTGACCACTTCCTTGTGGGAGTTGATATTCTTGGAGGAACGGCGCTTGATGAGTTTCAACGAGTCTAAGTCACCCTTGCGGAACTGGTTGGCGGAGTGGCGGAACTCCCACTTGTTGGCGGAGGTGGTGGAGGAGCCGGCGGCGAGGTTGGCGGGCGAGTCCTTTTCGGAGTTCTGGAAGGTGTCGTTGACCTTGTGGAAGCCGTACATGTTGAGCTGACGAATGAACGAGGCGATGTTGGTGTGCTTGAAGTACTGGCTCAATACCTTGGAGAAGTCTTCTCCGGGAAGAAGGCAGAACGAGTCCTCGGCCAGCGACCACCAGATCAAGTGGGAGATGGACGAGTCGTGGAGCATGTCGTAGAGCTTGTGGATGAACACCGTTTGGGTTTTGCCCGTGGCGCCGGCGCTGGCGGTGGGAGCGGCGGAGGAGGCTCCAGAATCATGGGGGAGCCCAGGCGACGGGCTGGGGGAATGGTGATGTGGGACGGGCGAATCGTGGTGGGCTGGGGCCGAAAGAGCTTCGGACAGGACGGTGGACATGATTGGCGAGGTCAGTGGTGCATTCTGTTCTTACAGAAGTGGTGAGGGATGGAGAATGGTGGGTGAGAAAATGTGCAGAATGAGGATTGAAATAGAATGGCAAGGAACGCAAAAAGTAGTGAGGACGAGAAAAGGGAAGAGGTGAGAAAAACAAATTTGGCTTTTAGCATTTGGCAGGGTGCAAGATCTCGGAGCCGCAATCGACACCAGGCTACACTTGGGGAGGGTGACGTTGCGAGGTGCCCATGGAAAGCAGACGGCTGCCCATGGGCCGCTTGAATTGGCACTGTGCCTTTGGCCTTTGATACCTGGGGCGGCCAGGCCCGATGTGGAGCCGAAGTGAAACCGGGCTAGTAATTGGAGTCCAGTGCCTATAGTGGTAATGTGGGGCCGAAGGTCAATGTGGGATTTAGACAAACCGGGCGAAGCGCGGTGAATCAGCATAATAAACGGCGAACCAGCGGCGGTGGGGCCACCGGTTTTTTACCCTCGGCCAGCTGCAGACCCAGCGTATGACGGAGATGCATGGCGGGCCATGCACCTGATGCCCAGGGCAGCAAGCTGGCCAGAGGTTCCCAGTGAGAAGGCAGTGGTGGAAGGCATCGGAAAATCTTTCACGGATGCGGAACGCAATTGTCGCCAGCCGGCGACTCACCATGGCACCATTTTATGCCAGGGCCATGACGGCCAAGCATCCAGGCACCAGGCAAGGGCGCTGACGTCGGCGGTGGCAGCAACAGTGGGTGCAGAGAGGCGAAGCAGCGTTAGCGGGGCCAGGACGCCACTTTGATGGATCTGGTGCAACCGGTCGGTGATAATCCAGATTACGCACTTTGCGCACGGAACAGTGAAAACTATCCACCCAAGCTGCAACCAAGAAAACGCCGGCTTGGGTTTAGACTTTTGGCATTTTAGGTATTTTTGGCGTTTTTGGCAGTTTGGCGGTTTGGCATACGGTCGCTCCAGCCTGTTGCGGAGATGTTCCACCAAAACGGCAGGAGGAAACTGCATCAACGGCAAAGGGTCGTCGACGTCACAGCGGGGCTGCCAGAGATGACATAAGGTGACGCCGGGGATATCCGGCGACATCATCCCATCGGGGAATGGATTGCATACATCCTGACCCATCACTGCATTAGTGCATCACCACATGACTACCTGTGCATGGCGCACAGGGTACTACCTACGGTATATGCACGGTGAGAGAGTATGGAGGTGGTTTGGGACATGAAAAATACGAGGCCGTTTCAGTTGGCAGTGCATGGCCGGTACCGCAACCGGGCCCTGCAATTGGGTTCCAATGGACTGAAAGGGAGCCCAAGAAGCCAAAGGGGACAAAGGGGCGGTGTGGAGCGGCTGCATCTGCGTAAAAGTATAATGGCCGTGAAAGTGTTTGCAGGCACCAGTGGCAACGGTGCAGCACGTTTGTGGTTCAAAGCCAGATCACAGATGCAACATGCAAGATGAAATGCGTGTGAAGCTTACGGAAGGGCGAGGACGCAGAAAGGGCCCTCGGAACACCAGACAATAGGCAGGCAAATTATCCACCGAATTGCCGAGACATCGATTTGCTGCACATGCAGTCGGAGACAAGAGAAGTGAAAAGCCAACAGCAGATCCCAGCTACAGTGGAAACGAGCAGAGCAAAGAACAGGGAAAGCAGCAGGGGAAGGAAACAGGCCCAAACAGGGGTGGTGAACTAGGTGACAAATATGCGACAAATAATATTTATAGATCATTGATATTAACTACTGAGTGTGAATAGATAATATACAGTAGATAATACAGCCATGGAGGCACTGTAGACTACACACCACCACCACCACCACCACCAAAGAGCACCTTCTTCTTCTTCTTCCAAGACAATGCAGCAGCAACCCACTGGCATGATTCATCATGCGCATGTTCGCTGGTAGTGTTCTGCGTTCGCTGCATCCGGTGGGTTATTGTTGTGTTGACGGCGCTATTTTGGTTGGTTTCCACGGTATTCTCCGTTTTGCGTGTTCTGTGATCTTCTATGAGGCACGCAGGTTTAGACGTGTGCAATTGTTCTTGTTGTTCTTGTTATTCTTGTAATTGGTGGCAAGTGCGACGGCATTGTTTGGGAGGTACGCCCATCACCGTCGCCGTAAACTGTGCCATGTTCCACATTCCAGGTTCAAAGCTCAAAGCTCAAAGCTCCGCACCGCGTGGGGTTGCCCCTCGGAGGTGATGGGAACCGTAAAAGTCAAATCGTGAGCCATGGCCCTTCATAACCAACCTGGTCTCAGTCTCAGTCTCAGTCTCAGTCTCAGTGTCGGTGTCTCATCACCGCTGCAGCGATAGCAATTCGGTAGTGATTTCTTTTTTCGGGAGCGGAGGAGGTTGCAGGTTAGCTGTCCCCCAACGATCAACGATCTAACAGCCTTCTCTGCCCAATGCGGTAAGGCACTGCAGATGCTGTCCGCGACACAAGGCTGATATCATATCGGGTGATGCCCAGAAACACAATTAATCTGGCGTTGGGAAGAGCCGCTCCCCACTGCAGCCTGTTACCTAACCGGGACATTAAACAACCGGAGAATAATGCACCGTTACGGCGATTTGGGGGCCACGCCAATTAACCCGACTGGCAGCATGGTGCCACGGAGCGTGGGGTGAAGGCGAGCGCTCGACAGCAACACACCGTAAATGGAAGACCACTGCAGATGAATTTACCGGCGTTCCCCAGAGCCCGGGAGAAGGAGCAGGCCATGGCCACCATCCAGAACCCATCGCCGGTGCCACCGGCACTCACGCTGTGGAAGCATCGCCGACGTTCCACCCCCGTGACCGGCGGGGGCCTCGGCCCCCACCGCCCCCATGATTCCCTGGCCCCAAGGCCCATGACGTCGACCGGCATCGGCCGCCGGCGGCAAAAGAAACGAGTGCACGTGACCGGAACAATCGCCTCCGCAAAAGAAACGCAAGCCCAGTTCCATTCCGGCTCTGACTCAGGCGGTCACGGGACCCCTGTTTCCTGACATCACCATGTGGCGTGGCGGTCCCATCGCTGCCCACACCACCGTCTCCACCACAAACATCACCAGTTCTGGCCCTGGCCGGTGCTGGGCCGCGGTTGGCCCACCCGCCAGCGGGGCCGCCCGTAGCCACTGGCAACTCCGCAAAAGGTAACCGGCCTTGCCTTGCCACTGGCCTTGCCACTGTGCTGACATGGACTCCACCAGCTTCCACCTGCTTCCACCAGCACTTGGGGTCATCACCGTCATCTCCGCCCTGACAGCGTCACTAAACAGCGACAGGATGATCCACTGGGACCGCCAGCGTCACCAGTGTCGCTAAAAGCCCGCGCAACTGCGAGTGCGACTCCTCATGCCCCACCTGCGTAATTCCCCCATGCGCGGTGCCGAGGCCAACTGGGACCACTTGATGCGACCACGGTGAGGTGTATGCACGGTGTTGCACAGTTATCAGCGGTTTTGCAGTCTTACACCACCGGTTTTGCAGTCTTACACCACTGGCCTTGCAGTCCATCAACTCACTTATGAGGTGGTGACCTCACGGCACCGTCCTGGTCCAAGCCCAAGTCCTGGTCCAATGCTCAAGGCTGGTTTGCAGGTTGGGTGCGCATGGATCTGGTTCTTCTCATCAACACCAGCCCACAGTTACGGGCGGTTGGGAAACTCCAACTTGATGCCATCTGGTGCCGATCCTGGTGGCAGTCAAACTTTCTTGGTACTCCTCATGGTATTTGCCCCGATTTGCCTGGATTTGTCCTGTTTCTCTCCCTTCGCTGCCCCTCCCGATCGTTTCACCTGCCCAATCACACTCGCCTCCTCTGCTGACATTTGCACTTTAGCTCAGTTTGCCGTTTGGCGGCGTCCCTTCCTTTTTCGACCACCGGCGCGCGCACGACCTCACCCACTCCTGCCTTCTATCGCTTTGCTATTATCACCTCTATTATTTCATAAGCATCGTCATCTTTCTTTTTAATTTCACCCGTCGTATATATAGTTTGCCGCTCGCATCTTGGACCAAACCATTTATCGACAACTTCATCTTCCTCACATATTCAGTCTATTCAGTCCCCTTCCGGCACAACATCCCCCGTCCTTCCCAGCAACCTCCCGCTGTCCTGTCTCCTGCCCCCGATCGCATCGTTGCCCGCCCTTCTCCTGGTTCATCCCCTACTCGCAGTCGTCCTCCCCTAATCTGCCAGGCCACCATGATGAACTCCCACATCAACAACCAACCGCAAGACCAAGAACAGGTGTTTCTGGACGAGCACCAGTTCAGACAGGTGTGTTTCGACAAGTCTCCTGCGTCGGCTTCCGCCTCCCCTGCTACAGCTTCGGCAGCCGCCCCTTCAGTGTCCGTCCCTGCCCCCACCGGCCCTTCGTCGTCTGTGGCCGTGGCCGTGGCCTCCACCGCCTCCGGTGCCACCGCCAACGGTCCTCACAGCTTCAAGAGAAACTCGTCGTCGGCGGCCTCCCCTTCGACCTGCTCAGATCAGTCCAAGCGCGCCAGGCTCGATCCCTCCCTTCAGCTGCTGGCCGCCGCCGCCGCCGCCGCTGCCTCTTCGGCTGCCCTGCCTCCTTTCGACATGCCATCTCCCAAGTCATATACCAACGACATCATCAAAAAGTCCTCGCACCATCTTCCCATCACCCCCGACTCGTCGTCCGCTTCTGATGCTGTCTCTTCATCCCGAGTGGCTCCGTTGGATCCATCGGCAAAATCAAAGGCTCCCAAACTAATCAGGAGATTCCGTTCCCGCTCCTTGCCTATCATCAACTACAACTCCCAAAGGGCAAACCACTTCCACCATCACCATCCTCAACAACCACATGCGCACAACCACCACTCTCACCACAACACAGCCTCGTCCTCGATTTCGCCGTTACCACCCATTAATCTTCAGTCTCTCAAGGAAATAGATCTCCATGAGATTTTGAAGAACCCACAACTCAGACATGACATCCTTTTCGACCCACAACTTCAGTTCCGTCCAAACTTGGATGGTGAACGTGGCAAACGCAAAAAGTCTATAATCGATAAGTACTGGCTCGAGATTCAAAAGGAGTGTTCGCAGTTCTTTACCAAGTCTCCTTCGCTGGCCAACTTGAAGATTCACAGGCTTCCTATTCTTTTTACTACTCTTAGAGACATTTTGCTTTCTCTCCTCCCAACAAAGGATCGTCAACAAGTGAACGAAATCATGGATATCGAGTTATTGATTCAACAACTCAACCGCGGATCCTTCGATTTCGTCGAAATGTCCAAGTGGCTCGGTGATGTGTTCAAGTCTCACTGTGCCCCTATGCGTGATCAGTGGGTTATTGAAATGCATCAAAAGTTCGTTGACGCCTACAACCTTAATTCCGTCGACTGCTTAGTCGGAGGTTTGCGCATGATTTTCCAAATTTTGGAAGCAATGAAACTCGATGTGGCTAACCATCAGATTAGAGTTCTTAGACCCGTCTTGATCGAGACCGCTGTCGACTTCGAACGCGATTACTTTCAAAGCTTGATTAACCATCAGAAAATCAACATTAATGATTCTCTTAACTGGTTCTACAAGAAGTTCGTCAAGAAATCTAAGTCAAATGCTTTGGTGGATGAAGACAATGAAGTTGAAATTAATGATGTTGCTCTTAAGCCGGTCATTGTTTCTTCTATCATCGATCTTCTCTCTTGCCGTCAAATGGCTACCGAATTCCCATCTACTTTAGCATTTGATCACACACGTCTCGTTCTCCTTAGAGCAGATGTTAGACAATTGGTTTGTGTACAATTATGTGTTGTATTATTCAAGCAGTTGGTTATTAATTCAAAGAAATCTAACACCAAACTCTCTACTGCTACTTTACTTTCTCCAGCAAACATCCTCAAGGTTCAACAACAAATTTTGGCTATTGTCACCGATGACAACGGTAACATCAAATGGACCAAAAACATCTCCTCAATTTCCTTACAATTAGTCAGAAACGTCATGGGTACCAGCACTAGCTTACCTCCAGACATGATTGATTTCAGTTACAACTGGCTTATCAAGCATATTCAGCCAAGCTCGGAAGTATACGGTTTAATGGAAGGCAAGATCTTCAAGGATTTGTTGACCGAAATCGTTCAAAACATGTCCAACGACGAGAACACCGCTGTTGTTGCTAAGGAAGAACCTCAAACCGAGACCAACCCATCCAACAGCGGGTCTGAGCTTAAGAACATTGCAGGAAGAATTGCTACATTGGTAAAATTCCACTGGAATGTATTTGGCAACTACTATGTTGATTATGTAAAAGTGCAACACAACAAGCTTCAGCAAGACAAGATTGCTAAGCGTAACGTTGTGATCAACAGCAAGAAGAAATTACTAGGTAATACCCTCAACGAAAACGGAAACAGCAATCAAGAAGGAATCCAAACAAAAACAAAGAACACGACTAACAACGCCACTATTTTATCCACTTGATCCATCCGTGTATCATCGCCATAGACATTTCCATAATTAACGATTTCACTTCATTATACACTAATCCACTTTACTCGTTTCATCTTCATGACGCGGTGGGTTATCATCGGTTGCATTTCCGTTTTGATTTATTAGGGTTGATAGTTCCGGTTAAATACATTAATGATTAAAATCTTGTAGTTTTAACAACGCATAACTCATTACCGTTCTCTCTATGGAGTCATAGGATCCTTGATTATCACGTGCAGCTATTCTGATAAGACCTATGTACCACACCCAGAACCTACACCTTGATTCGCAATAAAACAAACATAACACATTTATTATATCACCTTGAAATTTGAATGAATCGGGCTGGCTCCTTAATCATCAATATACTCCTTTTGCCGTTCAAGCTCTCTTATGATGTGATCAGCAAAGGGTTCCTGCTCTTCACTTCGGTGATCAGCCATACCATCGTGATCCCGTTGGTGATGACCTTCAACGTCATGCTCTTCATCCCATTGGTGAGGATCCCGATTATCGGTCCATTATCGTGGCTATTGGAGTTGAATGAGATGTCCAAAATGTCTGACTACGAGTGGATGAGAGATCAGCTCCACTTGTTCTTCATCAGCGTGCTCCATTTTTTGCTAGTCTCGGTGTACGTGGGAGTATTTGTGGGGATTGTGAGTGGGTTGAACTTGCAACTAATTAAGTTCTTGTTTGGCATCTTTTTGCCCAATTCTCCTCCCAAAGACTTGGTGTCTATATCCAATGAACCAGAGATGAACACTCCCTACATCAACAAAGCGTACCAGAACATACGAAAAGTGGAAAGGGCGAAAGAAACTACCAAAACGAAGAATTCTGCATCGATGATATATTCTACGAACCATGACTCTGTGTCAGTATCCGCTACTCCATCAGTATCAGCTTCAGCTTCGGCCTCCACCTCTACGTCTCCAACCAATTCTCTGGCTTCTGCTACAATTGAGCCAATCTCTCCACCATACTCACCTCGTGATCCTTCCACCTCCACCAGCATCGACTTGCAAAAGTCGTCCCATATGCTTAGAGAAAGACTTCGAAGCAAGGATTTTGCCGTGCAAACTCCATCTGATATGTATGATGATGACGACGGATATGGCTTTGCACCTTCAACACCAATTACCGACTACTCCATCGCTACAATCAACGAGGAAGACGAGGAGGGAAGTGAAAGCAATCAAAATGATAGAAGCGACTCAGAGGTCATGTCATTACCCAGATCGAACGAAGGTACCTTTACCACTCGTACTGAACTGCATGTACGTTTTAAGGATTAATTAATGATATTTTGCTTATGAAGATAATGTACTTTTAGCGAATGCAGGTTAAAACCTCTGTGTAGGTACTATATGTACCAGTAATGACATATTATCCTCAATTACTCTGTTTTTGATCCATTCGTCTCTCTAGGGGAGCAAATCGTCAAGATTTCAAAAGATATTTTAGTGGGTTTTAATCAGTCAAAAATTAAATTCTATTCTATGTGGATCTATTGGTATGGGTGCAAATTAATTATCTAGTTACGTGTCCCACACTTGGGGGTACAATTCCAGTCTCCCAGACCACGGGGTCTGGTCCCATTGCAAAATGTATGCTAGCTCCATCCAGGAACAATGTTTTATGGTCGACCCAGTTTTTATCGTAAGGCTTGCCGTTGAGGGAAACACTTTGGACATATTTATTGGTTGGTGAGAGCAAGGGGGCAGAAATGTTTAATTTCTTACCGTTGTCTAGCTCAATAGCAAACAGCTTGGCCATTGGTGCTGAAAGCAAATAAATTTCAGTTCCAGCAACGGGATAGAAACCCCAAAGGCCAAAGATTAGCCATGCCTGCATTGCTCCGGCGTCTGAGTTCCCTGGAAGTCCCTTTGGGCCAGTGGAAAAATAGCTATCGATGATCCACCTGACAAGCTCGACTGACCGGTGTTGCTGGTTGACGAAGTTGTAAAGATACGGGGTCAAAAAGCTGGGTTCGTTTCCCACGTCTGCAACCTCTTCGGATCCATGCAATTTGTACATATCATCCAACCTGGCAATAAAGGTATCGTTTCCACCCATGAGTTGTATCAAGGTCTCGATGTCCCACGGAACAGACCATCCATATTCGACAGCCTTGCCTTCATAGGTGTCATTTCCCCAGTAGCACTTACCGCAGTCAAACGGGTCGTACTGGTCGTAGTTGAACGACCCATCGGAGTTTTTGGGCTGGATGAACCCAGTGTAGTTTCTTCCGTGGGCGGTGGCGTGGGGGTTCCACACGTTTTGCCAGTTGGAAGACCTTTGAAGGTACTTGTCATGGGCGGTGTGGTTACCGAGGCCTTTGGCCACCACCGACAAGGCAAAATCGTTGTATGAGTACTCCACCGTTCGGGTGAGCGAACGGGTGTAGTTTCTGGTGACATACCCATATTTTAACCAGTCTGGAAGCGCTCCACGGCCCTGCTTGGTGGAGCTATCAGGGGCAAACGAGTCGTACCAGTAGGGAGGGGCCACCTCGGCGTTTTTGACCATGGCAGCGTACGCCGAGTCCCAGTCCACCCCCGGGATCTTCTTGACAAAGGCATCGGCCATCACGATATCCGAGTTGGATCCTCCTTGGGTCCTACCGTTCTGGTTTGCGCTTCGGCCATCCGGAGTGAAGCCATCATGTTTGTAGATTTCTACCAAGCTTGACACCAACTCGGAGCCCCGCTTGGGGTTTATGATGTTGATCAATGGGTTCAAGCACCGGAAGGTGTCCCAAAGGGTGAACCAATCATCGTAATATACGGGGGACTCCCACCGGGGGTTTTCCCCAGTGCGGTTGCTGGGCATGAGATGTGCACCATATAAGCTGGTATAGAGGTAGGAAGCAACGGTAGCGTTTTCGGAAGACACGCTAACCTTATCAAACACTTCTGACCGCCACTTGTGCTGGGCGGCCTCTACCACTTGGTTCAAATCGTAGTGGTCTCCGAGGTCGTGGTAGATATTGGCGCGGGCCTTTTCCACCGAGATGAACGAAATGCCCACTTTTGACTGGATGGTGGCCGCCGAGTCCCATGAGAATACCAACCCGAACGAGCCATCCTTCTCCACACTCAGCGAGTTCATCCCGCTGGTGACTTGCTGTTTGTTGTAGGTTTTGACCGAAGATGCCTGGGTATCAAAAGTGGCTGCGAAAAAGAGCGTCCAAGGTTCCTGATCTCCCCAGCCACCCTTCAACGTAATGAATCCGGAATAACCGGACATATCATCATTAGCATTAACAGACCCATTAACAAAGTACTGGGTCCACCATGGACGCTTGGGGGCAGACAAGTGGTGGGACCCGTTGACCAAGAGCTGGGCCTTGGCAGAGGAAGGGAAGGTGTACTTGAAGATACCAGATCTTTCGCCCGCAGAAAACTCGGCCACGATACCATCGGTGGTATTGAAGCTGTAGTAGCCCACCTTGGCCTGGTCCTTGACCGCCCGGGTCAAGTTGAGCTCGTGGTTAGGGTCAAATGCCCCCACAAACGGGAGCTGCGAAACTATGCCATATTCGGGAGCACCTCCAGTGCCCGATTCGTGCATCATGGAAATACCGGTGATGACTCCTCCTGGAGTATAGCCTGAATAGGGATCGCCAAACTTGGGGTCGATGCCATCGACTCCGATCTTGGCCATGCCAAACGGCCTGGTGGCTCCAGGAAACATGTGACCCCCATTTTCGGTGCCATAGAAGAGATCAACATGATCTAGTGGGTTGGGGACAGATTGAACGGTTTCCGTGTTCTTCGCCTTGAATGAGTTTTCTATCGGGGCACTCCAGCAGGTCAATGCTAAGAGGGACACCCCCACGGTCTTGGAAATCCCCACCATTACTGTTTTACAGGAGGCATTGGCTCAATTAAATATGCGATTGCAATGGAACCGGAGATTTGCCCATGGATGGCCTGTGGCGAGCCTTGCGTTCGATTAATTACATCATGAAACCAGGCTTACAATCCCGGATCAGCATCCAGTAGTTAAACGGCCCTGGTTCTTCACTCTGGCGGTCAACGTGCTCACATATAATTATCCTCGAGAAGCGAGCCCTGGCCACCTCGAAATCACCAACTGTGTCAAACTCCTCCAAATCAATAAGCCTGTTTGAAGCAGGACCCATACTGCAAATTCCATGTTCCCATGGCGGCTTAGGCCCCCATCCTCCGAGCAGGTGTCAAAATTACCTGCAGCAAGGCAGACCAGCCAGTTCAACAAACCCGGCCATGTCAGGACCTTGGGAAAAGGGCTAATTGCTCAGTTTTGCCATGGAAATGGTGTGCTATCTATTGAAGTTGTCAACTGGCCCAACCAAGGCACCAAACAATTTCAACTTGTCCGGTTTTGTCTATCAAACGTGGTCTAATTAATGCTGCGATGATGAAAAATCACCTTCTCACCCACAAAATGCACACCCCTTCGGAGCCACTCCTTAGCGATCTTTATCCTCCGGAAGCCCTCAATCATATTATCTGCCAGGTTATGTGGAATGAATTCTGATAGGGGCACATATGGTGCCGTAGATAGCCTTTCCGGAGTTACGGGATTACGACCCATGTGTCAGATGGTCAATTTTTCGAGCTAGAGTGGGTGCGAAATTGACAATCATTAGTGGAAGTTTGTACTTTGACAATTTCACTTCAATGGGAACTACTATAGATAAAGGGGTTAGGACATGGGCCAGCTTTACCACCTAGCTTAGGTGCTTCCTATGTTATCTTGTCGGATGTACAGCACTCTGGAGTCTACTATTTCAGACACTAGTAAAGATCGACAGGCTATTTTTAGCTCGGGATCAGCGAAGGCTTAAGAATTTGATTTGGAATTGAGTACCTTAATGGCGAAAGGTGCCTTGATACCTTCTAATTCTGGGTCCTATATTACCAGGAGAAGTAGAATTAGGTGAATATATTCTTCGTATAGCTCTGGCTCATCAAATAGATGTCAGTAACCCCTTAAATTGGTCTTGAAATAGTCACTCCGATGCGAGAAACTAATTAAGACCAAAAATTGTACTTACGATCTAATATAATGAACCTAGTAGACGTTATTTATAATTAGACCAGAAAATTGGGTGACAAAGTGCATCTTTAGGTATGAAACACCAGCGGTAATTACGCTTGTGGGGTTTATCCATTCTTAGTTAAGGTTCACAGGAGAAGTGAATAGAGAGAACGTTAATTTGATTTCGATGCTAAAATTACATTTCCAGGATTAGTTTTAAGTGCCGAAATAATTCATTGGTAAACAATATTTCTGAATAGATTCAGTACCTTGGCTGAAAAATTACTGGCAAAGTCCTTGTGTGGCACTACAAATTCATAGTATAGATTCAATTAAATCATATATATCTAGCAATAAGCCAGTCACATTTAGGTACAAGAAGCCTTCATGACTGGGAGCTTGGAGTGTCTGAGTGGGATTTCACCAGAGATTTCTTCGCTCCATGGCTCACAGTTGTTACCCCATCTGTCACAGGTTCTGGTTTGGACAGTGAAAGTTTGGATGTATCTGGCAACCTCGAATTCACCATCGAGTGGAGAACATTCGGAGAGGAATTGCTTGGAGCTGGAGGTGTTGAGCTTGTAGTTACCGGCTGGCTTGATAAGCTTCTCCAAGGCACTGAAGTCAACATCGTCTTGCTCCTTGTCGAAGTAAGACTTGACCTTCAACTTCCAGTTACCCTTCTTTTGTTGGAGAGAGTCGTAACATGGGCTGATAGACTTGTCCTCACATCTGTCGACAGTGGTGGAGTCGGTCCACTCAGAGTTGGTGTTGACCAACTTGGTTTGGTAGGACTTGAAGTTGTGCTTTCTGGTGTAGATACCATCGACAACGTCCTTGCTACCACGGTTGTGTCTAGCGACGATTTCAACGGCTTCTTCGGACTCTTCGACTGGGGAAGCGTAAGCAACAGCAGCGAGCATGGAAACGATAACGGCGAACTTCATAGTGATTGATTGGGTATTGATTGTTGTTTGAATGTGATGATTCTGATGAGAAATAGGGTGGAAAGCACCAGTATTTATACTTCGACTGAAGCTACTCAGCTCTGGTTAACTTGCAACAATTGACTTGGTTGTCCAAGATTTTTGCATCAAAACGAGCCATACCTACCTTGTGTTCATCAAAGAAATTATTATTTGCGAAGAACAAAATGGATCAAACGCATAAACTTGAAAACTACAAGCGAGACCTGGTATTTATCCGAACCGCCAGAGACGGTTCACCAACTCTGTCCCTCCAGTAGGGTCAGCCTTCCACTCTACGGGAGATTAACGGTAGCTGTTCACAATGATCCCGATTTCCTATTTTCAGCCTGCTGCGCAGTTTGACACACACTGACCCTGTAAACTAACGTACTTCTTCCAGTAAGGTGCCAAGATTGACACATCCATCAAACGAAAGGCGATGCAAAATACCCGTATCGAATGTTGTTCAGGAGGAGAAACTACCGACTTAGTGTGTGTAATTAAGTGAAAGCAGCAACTCAGGGGTGACATTTCCGATGAATCTGTGACTCTTTGAGCATCTGCATTAATTATGGGCCTATTTCGGATATGTAAGTGTTCTGCAGTGGAGGGGGAGGCTAGGGAATCTTAGCGAGCCGCTTAACAAATGCAGGTGGCATGCCCAGAAGCTGGCTCTATTGTTACCAAACTAAAGGCTAGCTACATGTATAATTTGCCATTATTCAGTGGTGTCTCATTTCAGGGTATCCACCTATTTCCTCGCATTGGTAGGCTCCCAAAGCCCGGTGTCCTACCAAACCGCCTTGTGAAGTCCTTGGTTTTCTAGCAAGGCTCATGACTGGCAACATGAGTCGATTCTATGGTTGTAGCCGCTGGTGCAACTCCTGGACGTACTAAGACTCAGGAACCAAAGTCACCCAATGCCGGAAGTGGGTGCAAAACAGGGGCCGGGAAACGTTTTGTTCCTTGGTCCGAATGGGGCAATTTTAGACGGAACCTTTCTCCAACAGCCAAGCATGAGCCGGGTTTCTGCCGTTACCAAGGTAGGGTCTCGGAGAAGGCCGTGGACCATGATGTAATGATCCATACGCCAAGTATATGACGTCTTCCAAGAAATGGAAATGGTTGGGGTCCGGGGTTGGACTATTAAAAATCGAGCTACAGGCGATAGATGGCCCCATCACGAGGTTTCGACCTTGGCATAGGGGGGACTCGGAGATCTCCGCCAGCAACTTTTCTGCTTTGACGGGAATTGTGAGGTGTGGAAGGCGGACTTACCAAGCACTATGACAGATTATATAGCCAGTGCCATCGACAATTGGCGTACCACAAACACAGTAAAAAATATCACCGGGATGCTTTCGAAAAGGCACTCCTACACAAAGCGAAGGGTCTAGACCCCGAGTTCACTTTCATGAAGTTGTTTGGACATGCGAGGTATGATGGTTGATTCCACGAGTGTAGTATTGGGCAACACGAAGGGATGGGGAAATAATCGGTATAGTAAGAGATGATGAAAAGTGGTGAGAAGTGGGAGAAGTGGTGCAAAGTGGCGGAATCAAACAACAGGAAAGGTGACTTGGCCAGGAGGGTTGGGTCTCTCCAAGGGCGAGATAGGTGCCCTTAAAGTCCCATTTGTTGTGTTAATTTCAGCTAAATATTGGAAATCTTGCATTGTGGACATTTAGTTGTGGCGACCCTTGATGAGATCGATGAAAAGTTGAAAAGTTGAAAAATTTAGAAAAAAACGTAGAACAGCATCAAGCCCGAGTGTCAAAGGAGAAACTTCAACAGTTTCGATGTATATCAATAGGAAGATAACCCATACAATAGGAATAGCCTAAAAAGGATGCTATTCTAGCCATCAAACTTCCCGACCTCCAGAGGTTGCAAGAGCAAAAATGGTACTTGTACAAGCTGACTCCAGTGGCAGCGCTACAACTCGATTCGCTCACAGGCCAGTACTCTCAGGACTCGTGCACCTGACATGGCCTGGTGATTCACTAATGGGGGCCTGTAACTCTAGAAATCTCTTAGTAAAGTACTCACCAAGAATAAAATCTACACCGAGGAATCGTTGGTAATGTACAGAACCCTCCAAACACCATCCCGGCAAACGAACCCCACCCTTGATCCCGAGGTCTGGTGCCCATCCGAAGCCACCGGTGTTAAGCTGGCATGCCCACAATAGCAGACGAGGGGTTTCGCAATCATGTGCCCCGTCAGGAAGAAATTGTGGTTATCCCGCTAATCTTAGATTGGGATGAAACCACCGTGGCTTTTGATAGGTCACGATAATCGCTATTCTCACCGTCACTAGTGGGAATTGAGGCACCTATATGGCGGATCTCACAGCCCATGGCATTCGTTTGGGGCCAAGGTCAGGGGTCAAGAAAAAGAAACAGAAAATAAGTGCAGAGTGTTTCATTTCAGGGTCTTGACTGTATTAGGGAAAATTGGGGGCCACCTGGCATCCCACCGAGGGGAGTTCCAGTGGTGCAGTGTAGGTGCCTGAATTATGTTCCATATCTTGCAAAGCCCCAGTGCCCTTCGACCGACCCAGATCGATGGTGGGGAAATACCACCATCATCTCACTAAATTGTTTACGTCGACTCTCCCTGAGGTGAGAATAATCCAACCAAAGGCCGTGTGAGTGCTGGCAATTGCTATGGGTAGCCGCCAGGAGATGCCGCCCTCTGGTGTCAAACAAGCGGTTGGGGGCGTTGTTTGCTCGTGGCCAGTGACACAATTGACTGCATTCTTCTGGGGAGGATCCCTGGAATGCGGGAACTCTTGCTAGTAGCACCACCTGCAATAGCGAGAAGATCCAACTCCTCGCGAGAATTCCGCGAAAAAACCTTGTCCTCTTAGAGTGGCACTATTGTTTGAGACCTCACCCCAAGCGCTTCTGCCGCAGTAGAAACAACACCACCGGGTGACCAATTCTGTAAACTTCACCA
The DNA here is from genome assembly GCA_030571845.1 of Suhomyces yuchorum. NCBI lineage: Eukaryota > Fungi > Ascomycota > Pichiomycetes > Serinales > Debaryomycetaceae > Suhomyces > Suhomyces yuchorum. The sequence goes on along the minus strand of JAJLYW010000003.1, from coordinate 396,271 downwards.
CCGCCCAACGTAAACGTGCCCATTGCTCACCACCAGGTGCCACCGGTCATCGCAACCATCTAAACACCGAAGTTGCCACCAGTGATCAACCCCAGAGTGGCTATGGGGGCGCCACTGGCCACCCCCATTAGCACCAGCGCGAGCCACCACCATGAATTTGGTTCCAACTTCAACACAGAATACTCACCCAAGATCACCCAAAATCACCAAAACGCATCTCAATCAGCTCCCTACACATGGGGACTTATCCCCAACTCCCCTAACCCTCTTGTTTGTCGTGCTGGAACAGTAACGTTTGCCCACAACAACATTCACGTGTCAAGAATAGCAGCCAAGAGTATTCCCTCACTGTTGCACCACCCCAATGTGGAAGCCGCTGCGCCAAATAGCGCCATTCCACTACATGTGATCCCTGACCGCAAAATTTTCACTGGCCCGCAGGTTCCACAGACCCAGCTCCACCGAAAAATCCCCCAAATTGGCCAACCCCCCCATCGCACATTCCTTCATAGCACCCGGCCAGTCAACTCCCTCCCATATGTGTGCCCAAGGGGAATACTTGGGGCATCCTTGTAGCATCGCCACCAACCCTTGATGCAGCTCCACCCCGCGGCACCCATGGGAGGCCCTGTCGCTGCAGCGTAGCGGAGTGCTCCAGCCTCACGTCACCAACATTGGATGGCGGTGCGCGCACGACACTCAGCCTCTCAGGTGTCTGGCAGGTGGATTGTTCATTTATATCACAGTTAGTGGAGCTAGGCATTCATAGTTGTTATCATATCAAGTTTCTGGGAGTGTGTGGTCGTATTTGTGGCCACTGTCATCTTCGTCGATCCCGTCGTCGTGACTCCTGTTCGTTTCTCCTTCCTCACCTGCTCATCGCCATCTGCCTAGCTGTTCCTCCATGGGTGATTCTAAACCTAAGCGGACCATGTCCAAGCTCGGGAAGCTCTTTGGCGTGCTGTCCACCAACCTAGCCCAAGAAGCAGACCGCCATGCCCACGAGTCTCATGCATCGACCGCAGCCCCATCGGCTAGCGATCCTTCTTCCACATCTTCGCCAAACTTGGCCTCTTCCCGTTCCCATACCCCTGTCATCCCTCCAGTGCCTGCCCACTTGTCCTCGGGAAACACTTCACCTTCGCTGACTTCATCCACCAATGAACCAGCCTCATACCTCAGCTTTGGTGTGGACCCGGCCCATGTGCACCAACCTCAACCCTCCAGCGTCAATGAGGCCAACCTCCAGAAGATCAACAACGCGTTGTCTCAAGTACAAGTCCATCCGCCTAATAACACAAGGCCCTCACCCACGGTCTCCAGAACCCCCTCTTCAACCGGTGTTACTGCTCCCAGAAAAGCAGTTTCTCCTGCGGTGAAATCCAATCCCGTGTCTCGTTCTTCTTCCACAAAGATCAAACCTCCTACTTCCGCTTCTCAAATCAACACAGCTTCGATCCCTTCCAATGCCTCGTCCACAAGCATCAACAATTTGCCTGCTGCACAAGCAAAGCCTCGGTTCCGTATGCTTGAAAATGGTAACCACGAGCATAATCTTAGGGCTGCAAAGCGTCAAGAAAAACTTTCCAGTATGTTGAAAGACTTATTGGGAGCGAAGAAGTTGCGTGATGAAGCCAAAAGTGCCATGCCAAATATCTTGCATGCGCCTGTTCTGTCTGCTGTTCTGTCTACCATCCTGGCAGTTCAGAAAACCCTGGAAAAACCTCCCACACTTTTTGCTGGGTTGGTCAACCATATCAAAAACAACACTTCTCCTTACCATGCTACTGAGGCCGGTGCTGTGGTCAATGTTGGCTCCAGCAGTATCTCCAATACAGAACCTTGTCTTGTAAGTGCTACTCAACCAGATTCAAGATCATTCGTGCAAAAGTACGGTCGTTGTCAAGAGGTGATTGGCCGTGGATCATTTGGTGTGGTGAGAATTTCGCATAAAAAGGTTACTTCTGCCTCCGGTGAAGAAGTGTTGTATGCCGTGAAAGAATTCAAGCGCAAACCTAATGAATCAGACAAGAAATACAACCGGAGATTGACGTCAGAGTTTTGCATCTCTTCATCATTGAAAAATATCAATATTATTGAAACGCTCGATTTGTTGAAGGATGCCAAGGGTGATTACTGTGAAGTCATGGAGTTCTGCTCAGGAGGAGACCTTTACACTTTAATTATTGCATCTGGTAAGCTAGAATATGCTGAAGCTGATTGTTTTTTCAAGCAAATGATCAGAGGTGTCAATTATATGCATGATATGGGTGTCAGTCATCGTGACTTGAAACCTGAAAATATATTGCTTACCCAAAACGGTATTATCAAGATCACAGATTTTGGTAATGGTGAGTGCTTCAAAATGGCGTGGGAGGAAGAAGTTCAAATGAGTGAAGGAATCTGTGGATCCTCTCCATATATTGCGCCAGAAGAATTTACTCAAAGTCAGTTTGATTCCAGAGGAGTCGATATCTGGGCGTGTGGTGTCATTTACATGGCCATGAGAACCGGACGCCAATTATGGAAGCTTGCCGACCCCAAGAAGGATGAATTTTTCGAAGAATATCTTGTGAAGAGAAAGGCGGCATCTGGTTACGATCCTATCGAAAGCTTGAAGAGAGCCCGTTGCAGAAATGTGATCTATTCCATCTTGGATCCTAAACCAGAAAGGAGAATCACCGGTAAGCAGATCTTGAGCAGTGAATGGGGTCGTGAAATCAAAGTCTGCGAAGCTGGAGAAGGCCATGTTGAACATGCGTAATGTATACTAGCATAAATGTTACAGTCCGATAGGATATAATATATCACATTAGACGGACTCTTTAGTGGACCTGTAAGTGCTCCACTTGTATTTCAGTACCTGGATACACACTCATCACTCCAAATTGTCTTGCCTGTTTGATTCCACAGCACTACATTCAAAAGTATCTCAGGTCCCAAATCATGTCAAATAAAATTCATATTGATAAACCCCTCATTGAATCTTTATTAGGCAAATGGTGTTACGATTCAGCCGATTCAAGAAAAATGGTTGCCTTTGTTTTCACCTATTTATTTAATCTCCAGGTGTTTATTTTAATGACCCAGTCATCATCGACCATAATGCAATAATATCGATTCCTCTAGCATTCAGGTCCCTAATTTTATTAATAGCTCTAATCTAACTTTGACTTCAATTTGCTCCCATTGGTATAGGTACCTTTGATATTTGTATCTACAATTTAGCATGTCACAAAACATGTGAAATTTCCGAAAACACCCAAATTACGCATACCCTGCCTGGGAAATTTTAATATCACCATGTGTACTTCCGTAAGTCTGCTTCCCGATGAGGTTAACGTAGCAGCCACCAGCAGACTAGGACCCCAACACCTCCTTAGCGAAGATCCTCGTTTCTGGGACCGGCACTCGCTTATTCCCAAAAAGTAGTGGCACGTGAGGCAATATTTGTTATTGTTGCAGTATACAGGTCGAATATTTAGACGTGTTTCACCAACAGACCCTACAGAATAAAGAAGGTTGACTTTTGTACCGAACCTTCTTTGTGCATTATAACATCATCGGCAGTATGGTGGAATTATCGGACTTTCAGCGTCAGGAAAAGGTGGGTGAGGGTACTTACGGTGTGGTTTACAAAGCCCTCGACACCAGGCACAACAACCGTGTGGTTGCCTTGAAAAAGATTCGATTGGAGTCTGAAGACGAGGGTGTTCCCTCCACCGCCATCAGAGAGATCTCGTTGTTGAAGGAGATGCGTGACCAGAACATTGTCAGGCTTTACGATATCATACACTCCGATTCCCACAAGTTGTACCTCGTGTTCGAGTTTTTGGACTTGGACCTCAAGAAGTACATGGAGTCGATTCCCCAGGGGGTAGGCTTGGGCGCCAACATGGTCAAGAGGTTTATGAACCAGTTGGTTAAAGGTATCAAGCACTGTCACAGTCACCGTGTGTTGCACCGTGACTTGAAGCCTCAGAATCTTTTGATCGACAAGGAAGGTAATTTGAAGCTTGCTGATTTCGGTTTGGCTCGTGCCTTCGGTGTGCCTTTGAGAGCTTACACCCATGAGGTGGTCACCTTGTGGTACAGAGCTCCCGAGATCTTGCTCGGTGGTAAACAATACTCTACTGGAGTGGATATCTGGTCAGTTGGATGTATTTTCGCCGAAATGTGCAACAGAAAACCTTTATTCCCAGGAGACTCAGAGATTGATGAAATCTTTAGAATCTTCCGTATTTTGGGTACCCCTACAGAGGAAACCTGGCCCGATGTTAGTTACTTGCCCGATTTCAAGCCAACATTTCCAAAATGGACAAAGAAAGATTTGGCTGAGTTTGTTCCTACTTTGGATAGCGATGGAGTTGATCTCTTACTGCAAATGTTGGTTTATGACCCTAGTGGAAGAATCAGTGCCAAGAGGGCCTTGATTCATCCTTACTTCCAAGAAGACGAGGGTGAAAACTACGACGGATACTCTAGATCGGTTAATATGGGATGATCTGGCTAATTGGTGGAACTTACATATGCATTTTTATAATTAGGGTGTCGTTACTCGTGTACTTAAATGAAGAAAATCAGAATAATAATAGCTACTAGCACTATCAAAATTGCTCGGGTATAATTGTAGGCATCATCCGATCGTATGGTGGTATTTGCCAGATAAATTTTTGTATGTTGACAATTTTCTGGTTCTGATCCTGTTGGCTCAGATTGAATTGAAACCTCAGTAGACTTATCATTTGAGGTGGAAGGGGTGCTGAGGGTCTTGGAGTTGGTAGAAATTTCCAGACTTCTCAAGCTTGCTAGACTGGTTGAACTTGCTGAACTTGATGCGCCAATGGATCTTAATGATTTCATGCTATTACGCTCATGCAAAATTCTTTTGACGAGAGCATCATCTTCTTCTGAATTACAAGAAGTGATAATATCTACCCGAGATGAATCCTCGATGGGTTTTTGAGATATAGTGATGTTTTTAGATTCAATTTCCTTGAAATTTCCAGAATCTCTAATTTCTTGTAACTGGGAATTGATATGAACCACCTCAGACCGAATTGATCCCACTCGTTGGATCATTCTATTGTTTTTTTGGTTGAGTATAGTAAGATGCTTTAAGTCATTATTATTTTGAAAACTTAATTGATTGATTTCCATTTCAAATACTTGAAATTTATTCTCGAGATTCTGGTGGAAATTTTGTAAGTCTTCCAAAGATTTCTTGAGTTGGAAAGTAGAAATGGATTGATCCGAGTCCTTGAAATCGAGGCTTTGGGACAGTTTTTTCGAGAAGGATACTTCATCTAACCCGTCTGCTTCTTTACCGTATAAAGTCAATGGGGAGAAATCAAGATGACCAGAGGTTTCCATCAAGGACGAAGTCTCGTCGTCGTCATATTCCTCGTCGCTGGTTTGATTTTCACTGATCATGTCCTCAACTTGGGTCACTAAGTCGTCAATAGCGTTGTATTCGATGTTGGGCCGAGGCTCTTCAAAAGGATCACGTTTGCGTATCAAATTATCGTAATTGTCCTGATAAATCCTCACCGGACCCCCGATTTCATAGTCATCAAAATCACCATATACTTTCAAAGTATTGTAATCGAAGATTTTGATATCTCCAAGAATGTCTTCAGTCAACCGAAACATATCATCTTTGCACAAGAGAAGGTTTCTACCTTCTTTCTTGAACGTTTCTCCCAATTGATTTATGATGACATTCACCTTTTCGATTATTATTGGGTCTTCGGTGATAAAGCGTGAATTAGCGGTAGTTTCTGCATCATTCTCGAACCCCAACAATTCTAGTTCGATATATCGGAGTAGCTGAACAAGCAGAGCCAATGGAGCCTTACCGGATTGAAACGGATCAACCTTTGCCCATGCTTCTGAAAAAATGGAGTCTTGGTCGATTTGGACCTTCATTTTAGGGACAGGAAGTTGATGTGACGGACTTAGTTGGGAGGTATCGGCGGAAACCGCCATTTTGCCAGTAAAAGTAGTTGACCAAAGATTGGGGACTAGCAAGGCGTGAGAACCAATTTTATACAGCAACACACGAGATGTTGTAGGTAGAATTGAATGAGATGATCCCCTGATCGAGTAAAGAGTCTTAGTTGATGGCAACTGTGGTCCGATGGGATGGCTATGGATATATGGTCAGATAAGAGGTGAGGACACGACTATTTACTGTTTGTATGACATTACCAGATCAGGAACTGTAATGATTACTACGACGCCCAACATGCAAAGTACCTGCAGGAAGGTTGCTAAAAAAAGGGCAATAATGTTGAGCAGTAATTACATGTTGAATCTGATAGGAAATACATGTTGGAAGATTGTAACATGTAAAAATCCATCACAGGATAACATGCAAATAGCCTCAATGAAGAATACAGGTTACTGCTAGTATCATTAATTCAAAAGACCTAACTATGAGTGAAGGTGAAGGTTACGGAAAGGGCTACTACGACGGTAGGCAGAACGACTACGACGACTACTACGGGTCTTCCTACCAAGGCTCGGCCTATAGAGGCCGCGGACGCGGCGGTTCTGGCGGCTACCGTGGCAGAGGATCCAGCTACTACGATGGCTATAGCAGCCTGAGTGGCCGTGGAGGCAAGTACTACGGTCGTTACGGCCTGTACTATCAAGGTGGCGGTCAAAGGGGAGGACGTGTTACAAGCGGTGGGTCTTATGCCCATGATACCTACGAAGCTGAGAAGCCACAACAAGACGAAGAAGCAGTACATGAAGGCCACGGTCACGGCCATGACACCTACCGTGGAGCAGGCTATAGAGGAAGCAGCAATTTCAGGGGTGGAGATTATAGGGGCTCATATAGAGGCCTGTACAGAGGTAGAGGTAACTACCACGGTGGGTTCCCTGCCAAAGATACACCACATTATTCTGAAGTTGGAGCCAAGAGTCATCGTGAAGCGGTGAAGCCAAGCCCCAAGTCTTACAAGAACCCATGGATCGAGACATTAGGTATCAAAGATGATACTAGTGCCGAAACTCTTGAGAATCGTTACATTGAGCTCGAGAAAGCCAACGCGGAAATTGCAGAGTTACAAAGGTCAAGAATGAAACTTGAACGCTCTTTCGAAAGCTTAGAGAATCAGGCAGCCCGTGAAGAGCTTCACGTTTCCTTGACAAGTGAAAAGTTGGAGGAGTTCTCGTACTTGTAAGTGTAAACGAGATAATAGTGATTGGGACAGATGTGATGAATGAAATGGCACTTTAAGTATAAGAGAAGAGCAGGATTCAAGGAATAATTGCACGAAAGAACTTTTCGCTTAAGAATCCATTTCATGCTCTTCAGGAACTTATTCAATGTCTCTCATCTGCATCAAAATCAACACATGGAGAGTTTGCAAATTGATTTTGCACTTCTTGACTCTAACCGTGTGACTACAACGTGTCAGAAATCATTTCCAATGGATTTTTTGATCCTCTTAAGAAGGAGTATCAGACCAGAAATGCGGCCCATAGACTGAACCGTTCATTTGAAATTGTTTCATTTGGCTGCTTCAAATCCATTCTGTATTATATGTATTTTAGAATATAATGTTTATCGCATTATCTACAGTAGAGTTCATCAGCAAAAGCCACATTTTATAAAAGCTCAACATTTCCTTAGGACTAATGATTTGTGTGGTGAAAAATACCCATAACGTAAAAATCCAAAGCAGAAAAATGTCAACAACGAACGAGTTCCCTTCACCTACGTGATTTCTCTATTGTGTCATAGACTGAAGTTCGAATAAGTAGCAAATGTGGAATCCAATCCACCTGTTCCTCTAGGGTTCGTTTCTTCTGATAAAAATGTCACGTGCCCGCACCAACACTTTTGAAATATACCTTTTAGTTCCCAGGATACTACCAAGATGGTTTTTTCATTCGTGGAGTCTATCTCCGACAGCAAACCCACTCAAACATTGTTGTACGCCGCCTTATTGGTTGGTGTTTACAAATTGACCACTTTCACCTTGAGTTTTGGCTCTCTCTTGCTTGATACCTTCGTGTTGCCAGCACAAAACTTCTCTAAATACGGAGCAAAGAAGGGCAATTGGGCGGTTATCACCGGTGCTTCCGATGGATTGGGTAAAGAGTACGCTTTACAATTGGCTTCCAAGGGCTTCAACATCGTTCTTGTTTCCAGAACCTTGTCCAAGTTGGAGCTCATTGCAACTGACATTGAGACCAAGTACAAGGTCAAGACCAAGGTGGTTGCCTTTGACGCATCCACCGACGAATCCTCCAACTATGTCATTCTTGGCGATGCAATTGCAGGCTTACCTGTTACTGTCTTGATCAACAACGTTGGTCAATCCCACTCCATCCCTGTCCCATTCTTGGAGACTGAGGATAAGGAGTTGAGAGACATCGTTACTATCAACAATATCGCTACATTGAAGATTACCCAAACTGTCACCCCTGTGATTGCTGCCACTGTTGCCGAAAACAAGAAGGTCAGAGGTCTCGTTTTGACCATGGGTTCTTTTGGAGGTTTGTTCCCAACTCCATACTTGGCCACCTACTCCGGCTCCAAGGCCTTCTTGCAATCTTGGTCCAATGCCTTGGCTGGTGAATTGAAAGCCCAACGTATTGATGTTGAATTTGTTCTCTCTTACTTGGTCACTTCTGCCATGTCCAAGATCAGAAGATCTTCTCTTGCTATTCCAAACGCAAAGAACTTTGTCAGATCCGCTTTGGGAAGTGTTGGTCGTCGTTCAGGAGCTCAAGAAAGATGGGCCACCTCTACTCCATACTGGGCACATGCCTTGATGCACTTTGCTGTTGAGAACTCCGTGGGTGTTTACTCCAGCATCGCAAACAAGATGAACTTGGACATGCACAAGAGCATTCGTGTTAGAGCCTTGAAAAAGGCTGCCAGAGCCAAGAAGGATTAAGTCAATCTCATCGCTCGTGATTGTGTGATATTGTATATTCAATAAAATCTACATGAAATTATGGTTAAACTTGAACGGATACGATAGATTGTAGAATTACAAGCTCGGGGTCTATAATCACGTTGTATATGAGTTGAAGCTAGCTTGGTGAATTACTGATAGATAATTGTAATTTTGACGCGATCGAGGTTCACCTCTGAAAAATTTACTTTCGTAAAATAATTACTTATCAATGACCCCAAATCAATTGATGATCCAAAGTTAATTAAGTACCATCATCACAAATATCACAAATATCACAAATATTTAAGTTTTGCTACTCAAGTCACCTTGTTCTTCTTTGGTGATATTCAGCCAAGCAGGAAGATAACGCGGTCACGTGAGTAGAACATTCTAGAAGGACCTCGAAATTATCAAACATTCTCACCGACTTATATAAATCTGCAACCTTGCTCTGCGTGTCTTTTCCTTAGTACGAACGAAATGGTTAAAGAAACAAAGCTTTATGACCTTTTAGGGGTTTCGCCATCCGCAAGCGAAACAGAACTTAAGAAAGCTTACAGAAAAGCTGCTTTGAAGTTTCATCCAGATAAGCCAACTGGTGATACCGAAAAGTTCAAGGAGATTTCTGAAGCATTCGATATCTTATCGAATGCAGACAAAAGACAGGTCTACGATGACTACGGTATAGAAGCTGCCCGTGGTAATGCGCCAGCTGGTGGACCTCCAGGAGGTGGATTTGGAGGTGCCAGTCCATTTGGTGGTGGTGGATTCAGCGCTGGCGGTGGATTCTCTCAGAATGATGCATTTAACATCTTCTCCCAAATGGGTGGATTTGGAATGGGTGGTGGTGACGACTTTGGTTTCGGTGGTGGAATGGGTGGTCAAGGCATGGGTGGAGGTTTTGGCGGAGGAATGCCAGGAGGTTTTGGCGGTGGTCGTCAACCTCGTCGTCCAGAACCAGATACCGTCACTCTTCCTTTGCCAGTCTCTTTGGAAGATATTTTCAATGGAGGTGTTAAGAAGATGAAGATCAACAGAAGAGGACCAGATGGTCAAAGAGAACCAAAGATCATCGAAATCAATATCAAGAAAGGATGGAAGCCAGGAACTAAGATCAACTTCACCAACGAAGGTGACTACCAACCCGAATGTGGCGCCAGACAAACCATCCAATTCGTTCTTGAAGAGAAGCCACACCCAATCTTCAAGAGAACAGACAATGATTTGACCATGAACTTACCATTATCTTTCAAGGAATCGTTGATTGGTTTTGATAAGGAAATAAATACCATTGATGGTAGAAGAATCCCCTTGGGAAGATCTTCTCCTATTCAACCAGGAAGCTCAACCACCTACCCTGGATTGGGTATGCCTCTCAGCAAGTCTCCAAACCAGAGAGGTGACCTTCACATCACTTTCAAGGTCGATTACCCAATCTCCTTGACTCCAAACCAAAAGCAAGTTATTCGTGAGAACTTCTAATGCGAATTAACTATCTCGGCTTATGACCACTAATGATATTATAGATCAATACATACACAATGCACATAGTTTATCACTCGATTCATTCGAACAATACTTGATGTAGTCCTCTGATGGAATCCTTGCTGGCAGAAATACTGGGAAGCAGTAATTGTTAAACAGGACGGATTACGTAAGCGAGATTAAACCACTTTTGATACTGAGGTGAAGAACTATCTACAACGTCAATGTCGGTTATTCTAGCTTCTGCTGGTTACGACCATACAATCAGATTCTGGGATGCTCTCACAGGCGTCTGCTCCCGTACCATTCAGCATACCGATTCGCAAGTGAATCGGCTCGAAATTACATCAGATAAGCGATTCTTAGCAGCAGCGGGAACGCTCTACGTTAGACTTTATGACATAAGGCAGACTGGAAACTCTGGTAATGCAACGGCAGCAGCCTCAGCTACCAATAACGGCAGCGTAAATGGCAGCCACAATAATAACAACAATAACAATAATCCAGTGATGACGTTTGAGGGCCACACCAATAATGTTACTTCATTGGCATTCCAGATTGAAAACAAGTGGATGGTAACATCCCTGGAGGATGGAACTGTGAAGGTTTGGGACGTCAGAGCACCTTCTGTACAAAGAAGCTACAAGCATCATTGTCCGGTCAATGAGGTGGTGATACATCCTAACCAAGGAGAATTGATCAGTTGTGATCAGGATGGAAATATACGGATATGGGACTTGGGAGAAAACCAATGCACCCATCATTTAATCCCAGAGGACGATGTTCCCATAAACTCCTTGAGTGTGGCCAGTGATGGATCCATGCTCGTTGCTGGTAATAATAAGGGAAATTGTTACGTGTGGCTGATGCAAAATCAAAGAGACATCACTTCGTTAACTCCAATCACAAAATTCAGATCTCACCTGAAATATATCACTCGAGTTTTATTATCCACAGATATGAAACATTTGGCTACTTGCTCAGCTGACCACACTGCTCGCATATGGTCTACTGAGCAAAACTTCAACTTGGAAACCACCTTGCAGGGCCATCAAAGGTGGGTATGGGACTGTGCATTCAGTGCAGATAGTGCTTACTTAGTCACTGCTTGTTCTGACCACTATGTCAGATTGTGGGATTTATCCAACAGTGAAACCGTCAGACAATATAATGGACACCACAAGGGTGCTGTTTGTGTTGCCTTAAATGATGTTTGATAAATGGGCATGAGTCGGAGATGTCTAATAATGATAAAATAGTTTAATAATAGAATAGCTACGTTGATTAATGTTTTGTTTATTATGCAAATCTACCGATAGATAGACTATAGTCTTATGCTAGGGTATCACTAATTGTAATTTTCGTTGGAATCGTAATTCAACAAAATCTCAGAATTGCCTCCTCCTACGATGTTGGAAGATGAGCTGCTGCTTGGCTGAGCAGATGCAAAGCCTAACAAGTCTACTGCTCCAAATGATGTGTTTCCAGCATTGGAATCATTGACATCCGAATTCTCACTGATGTTTGAGGCCATGGGGAAATTGGAACCAGACATGTTCATACTGGTGTTCGCGGAAACATTAGCAGATTCCATTTCAAGACCAGAATTAGAATCACGGTACTCATTTCCTTCTTCTGGGTTATTTTTGGACAGAGTCTGCTGAGTTTCCTCTTCTTGAGTGGCTGTGAAATCTTGTTGGAAAAGGCCACCAAGTTCAAATTTCCAAGAGAGAAATTCATCAATCCAACATCTGAAAACCCACCATGCACCAAAACTTTGGCCACTTGCTAAACTGATTTCTCTTAAACAGGTGGTTAACAAGTTGCTGGTCAAGAGAATGAATAATCTTGGGTTGATATTGTTGAACTTTCCAGGAAATTCGGATATGTAGTTACTAATTTGAACCATCACTTGGTTGCTCTCATTTGGATCAAAATCATTTGATACCTTGTGAGTCAACAAGTTCAACAAATCACTATTGAGAATTTGAAGTAAGATCTCAATGTTCTTTTCTCCACACGGAATTTCACGGGAGACAATCTCATGAATGTCAAGTTTGATCCAATCGCTTATCATTGCCTTTTTCTCAGCTGAATCGCCTAAGATTTTGGAAGCTGATTGCCCAGTCTCAATGATCTTAATCAATCTATTTAAAAAGTTGACAAAGGTTTTAGCAAGCTTCAACTTCATGACAATGAAATTCTTGGTAACCTTGTTGTTTAAAAGATTGTTAGTTAAGGTCTTGACATATCCGCTAGAAATTTGTTTCAACTGCGAAAGAATTTCTTGCGGAATCAGCAACTCTAATTGAAGTTTACTCAACATTCTTATCATTCTCTTATACATCATCAAGTCACATTGTTTAACCCATTCGATGATACTTTCGTGGGTATAAAGCTTGAACACTGGAGCTGTCAACGTACTGTTGAAATTGTTGAAGCATGAAAACAACTTTTTGATTTGCATGTATCTCATGGATTCGAACAAAGAGTTGACATGCACTTTGTAAAGAGAATAAAGAGTATCAGCAATATCACAATCAGTATCTCTAGACAAGAATGGATAGATTGAAGGAAGTTCGAAAGGAGAATTAGGATTTGACTTAGCACCAGCATTGCTGTTGAGAAGTAAATCTAAATTGGCGACGTATTTCAAATGAGAAACCAGAGGCAACTGATCAGCTATTGAACTTGAGTTGGCAATAGAAGGAGAGTTGATTGGTGTGTATGAGGGTGTATGGATATGAGAAGAAGGAGCTGGCGAATCATCTAAGGAAATAGAAGAATTTGTTGATGAAATGGGGGATTGGATTTGATGCAGACCTTGATAGCCAATACCTAAACCACTGGCAAGTAGATTCAGAGAAGACTGCAAGTTTTGATCACCAATCAATTTGATACCACAATAGTGATATTTTGATTGACCACGCATTCCCAATCTTCTAGTGGTCAAGTTTGGGAACAAGATTTTCACTAGCTTACCGAAACTTGCTGGGGACAATGGCGTAAGATTGTTCTCAGCACAGATTTGAACGTAACGAGCATAAATTCTGTTTCTTGGGACCACAGCGGTGGGAGAATGTTCACATGAGTTCAACAACCAAACCATTCCGAACAATTGACGTTGACGTTCTTTTTGTTCCTTGAGCTTTTGAGTTTCGGGAGAGTGCATGGCAGTTCCATCAGCTGTACCAGCTTCATCGTTTTCAATTAGCCTGATCTGAAGGGCCAAACTAGGTAATGGAACATGTACGGTCTTTAACGCGAGGTTTTTAAGCTCGGAATCGCCTTCGTCTCCTGGAGTGGAGTGATCTTGCTTCCTGTATCTTTTCCGCTTGCTGATCTGTTCATGGGCTACCATATTCCCACCCAAGCCCGATATGTGAGGGAAGGCAGCTTGGGTGGAGTCCATGGGCATCACTAGGTTGGGATCCAACGGGAGCTGGTTCTGTGCTTGTGGGTGAGGCTGGGGACGAAGGGGGGCACCCTGGGGGTTCATTTGAGGTTGTTGCTGGAGCGGCTGGTGGATTTGCAGCTGGAGGTGTGGTTGGATCAGGGATTGAGCTTGTGGCTGGTGCGGAGGTTGGTGCGGAGGTTGGTGCAGTGGGTAGAACTGGCCAGGTCTGCGCTGGGCCATCTGGCCCGAGGAATAGTCGACGTACAACAGGGCATCCTGCTGATGAAGCTGTTTTTGGGGTACCGAGGTGTAGGGATAAGATGCAGGGGTGTTGGAACGGTTGAGTGAGGGCTTGTAGTAGGGATGTTGGGCCGAGACAAACCCCATGTCAGAGGGCTCCTGCTTGACAAAAGCGTTTGGATGCTGGAGAGACTGCATCACCGGGGTGGACGACAGCGACTGGTTGAGCGAGGGCGCCGAGTTCTGGAGGTATGTGTCGTCTATTTTTTGATGATGACCAGGATCCATATCAAATGGTGGGATGAGACCATGTAACGGAGGAGGATGCAAAGGCAGCCACACGTAGGGGCTGGGGTGATGTACTAGGGGACTGGCAGGGCCACCGGCAAATAGTCGAGGCTGTTGAACGGGAGGAAACACACGAGTCAATGGTAGGGAAAACCACCAACCGAAAACCTGAGTCGCTGGGGAAAATACCAGTGATGAGCAAGAACTGATTTAGTGGGATCGGAAAAAGTTTGAGTGCACAGTGCACTGGGGCAATTTTGTGGTTAGGGCTTGGGATTCACCGTGTGAGGGCACACAAAGACAGCACACGAAGACGGACAGGGCCACCACGGAATGCAGTGGACAATGCAGGAGGGTAGGGAAGTATTTTCAGGGAGTGGATGGGTTGGAACGCTCTTGGGACAGCGAACAATCGGCCGCTGGAACAATAGGCCGAGGTGGGGCCAATTTCTCGGGCACAAAAGGCGGGAGTGTACGGGCGGGAGTGGGCGTGGATCTGGCATGGCAGAACGAGAATGTGGGCGGTGCGGCCGTGGGAGACGATATGGAGAAGAGGTGGGACAGCGGCCAACGGCACGGCCAACGGTTGGGTGGATTAGCTGGTGGAGGGTGGGGTGGTTTTGGATTTAGGATGGGGCGAAGAGTGGTGCGTAGGGTTTTGCTGGCGGGAAGTGGTGGCGGATGACAGGCAGGAGGCCCTGGAGGTGGGTACTGGCGTATCTGGTCGCGCTACCGCCCCAGCGTCGGTGGGCGGTCCACTAGCGAGTCCGATCAGATGCCGATGGCCGCGAGTAGCGGCGAAATGCGAAAAATGTTGCAAGAATACCCTGTTGGGACAAAAATAGCGACAATAGCAGTTGAAACAGCATCGGATGACGAGAACTACGGGGAGAAGAAACCACCAGGGCGAACGGCATGGGCGCCATGAGGGTGGCCCGGCGGCGGCTGCAATAGGTCCTGGCACCTAGAGCTGGAACCGTCAATTCCAACACGAGCTCGGGCGTGTGGTGTCAGCCAGATGTGGGCCTGTGGTGGTACGGTCTCGGCTAGCTCTGGCTGTGAAAATTGCCCAGCATAAATTCCGAGAGGCGCCAGCGTAAGTGGGCGGTGGGTGGGAAATTGGCTGGTGTGCAGTGATTAAGCAAGGATCGAGAATCTCCCTACAATCATGACAAAATATCACGGAATAGGATGACCGTCCCATTTCCAGCTGATAAGAGCAGAGACCTCGTAGCGACCTAACAACTGGTGCCAACCTGGCTACAGATTAGGGCCGCCCCAGGGTTTCTGCCTCCCCAGGGTTTCTGCCTCCCCTGCCCCCTGGCCCCACTGCTGGGGTCATGGATAGGTAGGAGTTACAAGTTGGGATCCCTCGTGCCAGAAGGGGCCACTCCGGGGTCATCGCCGACACGAGCAACTAGGAAGGTCGCACGGTGGTAGAGTCACGATGGAGAGGCCGCACCGCCTAATGACAAATGGCATTGACTCTTATTTTGCCGTCTTGCGGTTTTGCTTTACGCAGTTTTGCTTTTAGACCTTCTTGCCTGTTTGCCTTCTTGCCCTAGTGTTCTTTTGGCTTTTAGCTTTTCTTCCGTTTAGCTCTTTCGCTCTTTTGTCTAAAACTTTACCCCACCGTGGCCACCTCCACAGCATTGCGGTTGAGTCACGGTGGCGTCGCAGTAGTGCCATCTTGGCGATAAAAATAGCGACAGGCCCTGTCGTGACCCATTGAGGATGTTTTGACGGGGCTCAATGCCCAGTCTCTACGCCAAGGTCCACGACGGGAGGCAATGCGGATCTGCCCATTGGCTTGTTTTCACGGTGGTGATATTGGCCAATGTGCAAGGTTTGGCCGTGGGTGGCCATCTCCACCAATTGGGATCGTAGTAGGGGTAACCGGGCTGGAACCCATGTCAATTGTAATCCTGCCACGTGACACGTCACGTGCAATGCAATTACAAAATCCCACCGTGTTGCAAGCAGGAGCCGCTCCCGTTCCAGGGGAATAGGCCATTGCTTGACCAGTAGTCGTGGCTGTCTATGTGTCTGTTTGGGATCGGGCTGCCCCAATCAGACAGTCTCTCCCATCCCCAGTTTCTCAAGCGCACTCCATCCCATCGCTCAAATATGCAGGAGGGTCCTTTTTTTCATCTCATCACAAGGAAAAATCATTATACCAAACTACCCAAGATGGCCGTGTTGAACTCTAACCCCGAAATCCTCTTGCGTAAGAGAAAGGATAAGGACAGAAAGAGAGCCCAGAAGCAGGAGGAGGCCCAAGAAAGACTCAAGAAAAAGCAACAATTAAAGAAGGCCAAAAAGACCCAATTCATCAGAGCCGAAGCGTTGGTAAGCAGATTCAAGGCCAATGAGTTGGAACAAAAGCGTATCTCCAAAGTGAGTGCCAAGCAAGAAGAAAACCTCGTTGTTGATGAAGATGGTGAGACCAAGTTGTTGTTTGTCATCCGTGTTCCAATCCACGTGAAGGGTATCAGATTACCTGTCAAGGCAAAGCAAATCTTGGAAGTTTTAAAGTTGCAAGAAGCTGACACTGGTGTCTTTGTCAAGGCAACTCCTACCACTATGGGTTTGTTGAACTTGGTTGCTCCTTATGTCATTGTTGGCCGTCCTTCTTTAAGTCACATCCGTCAACTTTTCCAAAAGAGAGCCCGTATATTATCTACCGAAGTCGATGCTGAAGACGAAGAACAAAAGACCAGACCAATCCGTTTGGACAACAACCAGTTGGTTGAAGACAAATTCGGCGATGACCTCGGTTTGGTGTGTATCGAAGATATCATCCACGAGATTGTATCTTTGTCCGACAACTTCGTCGCCATCACTTCTTGGTTATTACCTTTCAAATTGAATGCTCCAGTTCACGGATGGGGCCCTCAAGCTAAATTGGCAAGATTGCTCCATGCTAATGCCACCAAGAGACCCATCAGTTTGAGTAAAGACTTCCAAATCAAGGAGGTTGAAGATATCGACAGTATCATTGCCCAGCAAAACTAGGCGTGTATAATATGCATAATAGATAAATATTTTGGGAGATATAGTAGAGTGGATGTAGAAAGCTGGGCTCTTTCACTTAGACTGAAAATATGTGTAATTATCTACAACTGCTAGAGAACGGATGACGGAAATGACGTTCTATAAAGGTTTTAGAAGCGTCTAATATCTTCTGAAAGTCAACCTAGTTGGTGGAATTGCGTTAGGTAATGTGATATCCTAATTGGCTTTCAACTGACTACTTAGTCTAAAAACTTTTAACCAGAGCTACATGAAAACCGAACATTGCACCTTTTCAAGCACATTTTGAACCAAATATTTCTCTTCCACTAAAATGGCCATTCTCGAAACGGCAATTTTACTCTACAGTAATGTTAACCACTTGAACATGAAATATTTCATCCCTGGGCCTATAGGGGTGTTAAACCCTTTTGAATCCTTACGGCACCACAGAGAATTGGCCAACCTTAGTTTACTAGCCCACTTCTATCCCAAATACGTATTGAATTTCAATTGCATAACTTATCGTAAATTAGAAATTTGGTAGTGGGTATTTTGTTTCTAGACCAAGTCTCACTATCTGATGCTCCCCTGCGCACTAAAAAGAGTATCACCAAACGCGTCTAGTCATCATGTCTTATTCAGTGTATCAGCAATTCACCTATCCCGAGGATTATACCTATAAGTTTCTACAGGTTCCTCCAGATCTCCTCGAGTATATTAAGAACTCCGAAAATCCAGAGGTGCTGATCAAGTCTTCACCGTTGGATCATGACAGATCAGGAGGGAACGCTACCAGCCACTTGGTGGTATGTACCGAGAACAAAACATGGAAGTTGCGTCAGATGAACCATTCCAACTCGGTCTTATTGTTGAACAACATGAACATCAACAAGTTGGGGCAGCAAGTCTCAGGTGATAACCACAACCAGCTAGTTGGCTTCGCACTTGGAAGATACGAGTACGAATTAACCAAGACCGACGGCCAGGTGGACGTCTCTCAAATTCCTGTCTATCCCAGTGAACAGAACACCCCTTCCATGAGCTACGAGGAGTTCTTGGAAAATTCCCCGATATCCCGATTGGAATTCGAGAAGCAGTGGTATGAGCTTGGAGGTGTCACATTCAACGGCCGCGTGTACAGATTAAGCACACTGTTTGTTACTGAAACCTTATACTACATCATCACCCGCTTGATCAGTGAGCTGTTCGACTACAAAAATGCAGAGGGCGACTTGGAATCTCTCAAATTCTATGCAGATGGAAAACTCATCACTAGTGAAGTAATAAACACTATCATACACAAGTTCGCTGACATCAATGGGGAGAAATTCAAGTTGAAAAATTCCAAAATAGCGCAGTGGTTTGGCAAACATACACTTCAACTCACTAGGAACGTAACCGTGGCCGATTTCCTTGTGAGTTGGAAATCTTCCTTGCCCGAATTTTACTCAGTGCCGCTTGATATTTCCGAATTAAAAGGCCAATTCTATCGTTCTGGTGACAGAATCAACTACGTTGATCAAGATACTCTTTCTAATTCAATAGCTACGAGATTCGAACAGCTCTTTCAATTGGATAAAAGTTGGGATTACGAAGATTTGATTCCCTTCATCACTGCCTTTATTCCACCTGGAAAGAAGGTGGACTCGATTATCATCAAGTATGCCAAGAAGAAGCGGGTAGGAAAGAATTCGTTTGTGGTTGTTCCTAGGGATTAGTCCTGTTGCAGTCACTAGACCGAACCGGCTTGAGTCAGCTTACCTAAGCTTCGCGTGCTGAAAAGTTTGAGATCTTATCTTGTGACTGAGCCAACAATATCGACACAACCAGAACCATGGACAACCTGGGATTTCTTATCTCGTTGATAGTAAGTGTTTCATTTTGCATTATATCTGACTGGAGCTAACATTAAGAGTGGGGGTTGCGCCGGCACCTCGACTGATTTGGCGTTTTTCCCAATAGACACCATCAAGACTAGAATCCAAGCCAAAGGTGGTTTCTTCAAGAATGGAGGATGGTCTGGTATATATAAGGGGTTGGGATCGTGTGTGGTGGCATCTGCACCATCTGCATCGCTATTTTTCATCACATATGACTCCATGAAAGTGTACACCAAGGACATGCTGCCTGGAAAGAGCCATATGCTTTCAGCATCATGCGGAGAGATTGCTGCGTGCCTTGTACGTGTGCCAGCGGAGATTATCAAGCAGAGAACACAGGCGGGTATAGCAGGTGTTGGAGGCAAGGCCACGTCGTGGGCCAATTTCTTATATCTTATCCAGAACAAGTCCGGAGAGGGTGTTGTGCGAGGCCTCTATAGGGGATGGAATACCACCATCATGCGCGAGATTCCATTCACCATGATCCAATTCCCGTTGTATGAGTATCTCAAGAAGTCCTGGGCCTCTAGGGATAACGTCGCCCAAATATCATCGCTCAAGGCTGCATTGTGTGGTTCATTTGCTGGAGGCATCGCAGCCGCAGCCACCACACCTCTTGACGTGATCAAGACCCGGATCATGCTCAACCACAGCAGAGTCGGGCTCCCCAAAATGATCTCCACCATGATTCATGAAGAAGGCTACGGTGCCTTCTTCAGAGGAATCGGCCCGAGAACGGCATGGATCAGTGCAGGAGGTGCTATCTTTCTCGGATGCTACGAGGTGGTCCACAAAAACCTCTCCAGTTATTCACAAAAAATAGAATAGACGTACATATATAATAGAAGGCAATGCCAAACAACAACCTTTTTTCCCTTGCTTCGCTTTGGTAGTCCCCGAATTCCGGTATTCCTGACCCTATCTGATTTCTAACCAGTGGTCACGCGCACGACCGTGGACCAGTCTTTTTTTGGTGATGATTAATCTACGTCAAGATTCACTGTTTCCTGGTATAAAGCACAGAACCTCCCAACTGACGCTTTTTCTCAGTTAAGATCGCCTATTATGCAGCCCCTTACCAAATTCGGAACTGCTGGTTTCAAGGCCGCCTTGGCTTCGCGGATGCGGTCAATGTCCATGGCCTCCAGTTCTCTCCACCGAGTCCGGGGATTGGCCACTACCGCCGGTGCCGTCCACACCTCCAGTCCCGTGGCAGAACCAGTTGTCACTCCACCAGAAGGCTCCAGTATCTCGTTGAAGAATGCCAGTCGTGATGAGACCCAGTTCGGTACCCGTCCTATCTACTTGGATGTGCAAGCTACCTCTCCCACTGACCCTCGTGTGCTTGACAAGATGTTGCAGTTCTACACGGGAATGTACGGTAACCCACACTCCTCCACCCACTCTTATGGGTGGGAGACCGAAAAGGAAGTGGAGAAGGCTCGTGCCTACATCGCCGCCGGAATCAAGGCCGACCCTAAGGAAATCATCTTCACCTCTGGTGCCACCGAATCCAACAACATGGCCATCAAGGGTGTGCCTCGTTTCTACAGAAAGACCAAGAAGCACATCATCACCACCCAAACAGAGCACAAGTGTGTGTTGGACTCTGCCCGTCACATGCAAGACGAGGGCTTCGATGTCACCTACTTGCCAGTCAACGAAGAGGGTTTGATTAACCTCGACGAGTTGAAGAAGGCCATCCGTAAGGACACTATCTTGGTGTCTGTCATGGCCGTCAACAACGAAATCGGTGTTATTCAACCTTTGAAGGAAATCGGTAAGATCTGTCGTGAGAATAAGATCTTTTTCCATACTGATGCTGCTCAAGCGTACGGTAAGATCGATATCGACGTGAACGAAATGAACATCGACTTGTTGTCTATCTCCTCTCACAAGATTTACGGACCTATGGGAATTGGTGCTATCTACATCAGAAGACGTCCTAGAGTCAGATTGGACCCTATTATCACTGGTGGTGGTCAAGAAAGAGGATTGAGATCTGGAACTTTGGCTCCTCCTTTGGTTGCAGGTTTTGGAGAAGCCGCCCGTCTTATGGTGGAAGAAATGGAAGTACGTATAACAAATCACTGGATGAATCAGTCCGCATATGGAACAGCCCAATCTCTGTTGTTCCATCTGATGAAACTCATATGCAAGGATCTGATGATTTGAATTTAACTTTTACTAACAATCTAGTATGATCAAAAATATATTCACAAGCTTTCTGAGAAGTTGAAGGCAGGCTTATTGTCTATTCCATCCACTCAACTCAACGGATCTACTAACCCAAGCTCGCAATATCCAGGATGTGTCAACATTTCCTTCGCTTACATTGAGGGTGAGTCATTATTGATGGCTTTGAAGGACATTGCCTTGTCCTCCGGTTCTGCATGTACTTCTGCTTCTTTGGAGCCATCCTACGTGTTGCATGCATTGGGAGCCGATGACGCCTTGGCCCATTCGTCCATTAGATTCGGTATTGGAAGATTCACCACCGAAGCCGAAATCGATTATGTCATCAACGCCATCAATGAGAGAGTGGAATTCTTGAGAAAAATGTCTCCATTGTGGGAAATGGTCCAAGAAGGTATCGACTTGGATTCCATCGAGTGGAGTGGCCATTAGGTCTACCATCCACCTTACATGCCAACCCACTTTATATATTTATAGGATATGTTATAATGTCAAACCTCACGTGAATTACCATCGTTGGTTTTTTTTCCTGTAACCCGCTAGTATCGCCGGGCTGTTGGCGAGTTCTCCGGTGGCGGCCCTGTTCCGGCACGCTGTGAAAAATATATAAATGTCACCGCGGCCAGTTTCTCCACATATTCAACAACATGTCCGAAACTAAGAAGGCCAAGACTGCCGTGACCAAAACCATCACTGTCCTCCCAGGTGACCACGTCGGTACCGAGGTTTGTAATGAAGCTATCAAGATTCTCAAAGCCATTGAGGACAACACTCCACACCAAGACATCAAGTTCAACTTCATTCACAAGTTGATTGGTGGTGCTGCCATTGATGCTACCGGTGTTCCATTGCCTGATGATGCTTTAGAGGCCTCCAAAGCCTCTGATGCCGTCTTATTGGGTGCTGTTGGTGGACCAAAGTGGGGAACAGGGGCTGTCAGACCAGAACAAGGTCTTTTGAAGATCAGAAAGGAATTGAACTTGTACGCCAACTTAAGACCATGTAACTTTGCTTCGGATAGCTTGCTTGAGTTGTCTCCATTGAAGTCCGAGGTTGTTAAAGGCACTAATTTCACCGTGGTGCGTGAGTTAGTTGGTGGTATCTACTTTGGTGAAAGACAAGAACAAGAGGAGTCTGAAGATGGCGAATCTGCTTGGGACACTGAGAAGTACTCTGTTTCCGAGGTCACTAGAATCACCAGAATGGCCGCTTTCATGGCCTTGCAGCACAACCCACCTTTACCAATCTGGTCATTGGACAAGGCTAATGTGTTGGCATCTTCCAGATTGTGGAGAAAGACCGTGGACAAGGTCATCAGCGAAGAGTTCCCTCAATTGACCGTGCAACATCAATTGATCGACTCTGCCGCCATGATCTTGGTGCAATCTCCAAAGAAGTTGAACGGTATTGTCATCACCTCCAACATGTTTGGTGACATCATTTCCGATGAGGCCTCTGTGATTCCAGGATCTTTGGGTCTCTTACCTTCTGCATCTTTGGCCTCATTGCCAGATACTAACTCCGCCTTTGGCTTGTATGAGCCATGTCACGGTTCGGCCCCAGATTTGCCAGAAAACAAGGTCAACCCAGTTGCCACCATCTTGTCCGTGGCCATGATGTTGAGATTATCTTTGGACTCTCTTAAAGAAGCCGAAGCATTGGAACAAGCTGTCAGTCAAGTTTTGGACTCTGGAGTCAGAACTGCTGATTTAAGAGGTTCTAGTTCCACTACTGAGGTGGGTGATGCAATTGCAGAGACCGTAGCTAAGATATTAAAGGAAAGTATTTAAGCAATAACTAAAAATATAAACTTGATCGAATGCTCTGTATGAAGAACCTACCTTAGACTTTTTTTATGACTTGTTAATTATTGTACTATATAATTAGATAAAAACTTAGTACATGCTAGATACATTAAAATTCTTTTGCAAGGAAGTCTTAAAAGTTGATTGAGCCATTCAACAAATCAGACAAGTATGCAATAGAATCCTGCCGTGGGGTGAAATTAGATATGCTTCCCTCTGCAACTTGTTCCTTCGAACGATTCTTTTCATTTATAATGGTTGCATCGCTAGAGGTGGAAGTCATAGTAAGCGAATCGGATTTATTGAATTGATGAAGGTAAGAATCAGAATGATTATTCCTTGGCTTTGAAGCAATGGTTGATTCTCTTCTTTGACTGCGAGAGCCAGCTTTTTTGGCATCATCAATCAACTGGTAGAGACTTGTGCTAAAGTCAAATTCGTTCACTGAGAAATACTCATCCTCGGAACTAGTCAAAGTGATGTTACTCAGGTTAGCCTTTGGGGCTGTGATACTTCCAACACTTTGAGCGGAGTAGCTGAATTCTTCACTATACCCAGGCATACTCAAATTGATAATATCCATATCTGAATCGAAATCAATCGTCTTTTTGAATTCTTCAATTACTTGAGCTGAGCTCAATGACTGAACTGAAATTTCTCTATTCTCTTTTCTGAAATAGTTTGCAGGAATTTCAAACGTAGATGAGGATCCATGGCGTGCAGCAAAAATGTCTTTGGTAGGATCGTCAATCAAATCAGAAAATTGGATAACCAGGCCATTTTCATGATGAGTTACAGGATCATTATTGACTCCATCTCCACTATCATTATGTCCATTAATTGTAGAATTAGGACTTTCAGTGATTTTAGTATAATCCATGGAGCTATGGAAACTATGCTCATTATTCTTTTCATCCTCAGCTTTAATTTTTTGCATCTCATCATACAAGGATGAATTATCTCTGCTGATGGTAATCCAATTGGATTCTCCATCGACATAGTATTCTTCGGATGGAACGTTTCCGAAATCAAGGTACGAAATAGAGCTCTTTGAATTTGATTTTCTCCTTTGTTTATGAAGCGAATCTAAGGCCAATAAATTACCTTCAGTGGTTGATCTTGAAACAGATTCCAATTGCTTTTGTACTACCGTGCCCGTACTTTGGTCGTATCTTGAAGAGTTTCTTGATTGGGTTGCCCTTGACTTGACAGAAGGAACTGAGGACATTCTTGCTCCATCATCAGTTTTAGAGGCTCTAATCTCCAGTGACTTCCTCTGAATAAACTCCTGTGAATATCTACTCAAAGTATCCAGACTTGGGGTTTCATACTGAGTATCAATCGAATATTTAGGGATACTCATTGCTCTACTCTGTACTCTCTGTATTGGATTTGGAAGGATGTGTGAGTCATTCACTTTGGGGTTAGTGTCTGTTTCACCAATTGTAGACTCATCAGACCTAGTAAGCTCGGGAATAGGCTTATAGATATGAGTGAATGTTGTCCTATCTCCTCTAGGTATGTAAGTATCAGAAATTTTTCTTTCTGATCCAGTTGGTTTTAATTTAGCTTGAGGTTTGGCAGTGGAATCCTGGGACTTCTTGAAAGGATGGAAAAGTTTGTGAATGATTGATTTCTTGCGTTGTACAACCTTTTCAGGTTGAGGTTCATCTTTTGGTTGGTTCACGGTCAATTTCAGTTGAGATTTTTGCGTTTCAAGCTTTCTAGTTACGTCATTATTGAGGGCTTTTTCTTTCTTCACCGGTTTGGCCTTATTTGCCTCTTCTTCTTTAAGCTTTAATGAGGACCGTATGCGATCTCTATTATAGGAAGTGAAAACATCCAAGTAATACTCAATATCACTTTTGTAT
Source organism: Suhomyces yuchorum (assembly GCA_030571845.1). Taxonomy (NCBI): domain Eukaryota; kingdom Fungi; phylum Ascomycota; class Pichiomycetes; order Serinales; family Debaryomycetaceae; genus Suhomyces; species Suhomyces yuchorum. Next base: position 371,173 of record JAJLYW010000003.1, on the reverse strand, counting down.
GCTTTCGTCATACAGTTGGTAATGATATTGTGAGTCCTGAAAAACAATTCATAGTTGGTAATCAAAATCCTTTTCAATGTGGTCTGTAATTCCGAGGCAGGTATAAACTCATCAAGTTCAAAATGTCCATCTCTACTGAACCCAATCAATCTTATTGTTTGATCATCAACGAAAGAAGCGTTGATTAATAAAAACAACTCTGGATGTGTTTGAAAATAATCGAATGGGTTAGTAAAAGACATGTTCAAGAATAATGCAAATGGAGACTTGCAAGTTTCAACTTCATAAGAATCGAAGCTATGGGCAGTGGAGTAGATCGTAAAATCTGGATCTTGGGAATTTGTAACCAAAGATGTCACCGAAGTTCCAGCTCCGGTAGGTGAAGGTTGAGATTTGGTAGAAATCGATTTGAACAAATGGAATGACTGACTTTTGTGTAGAACTCTGGCCTTAGTGATTAATTCAACAATCTTTCCTGCATCGTCTTGGCCTTTCATTATTTCATAATTTTTGGTGATATTGAAATGTTTTGAGCTAGAATTGAAACCACTTTCCTTTGTACTGAGAAAGCGTAAGAATGAGCCACGAGAATCCTTATTCATGGTCGATGTTGCAGCATAGCTGCTAGAAATAACATTATTAATTTCAACCCAACCATTGACTTCCATTGCTGGGAAAATGTCCAAGCTTGGTATTGGCTTTTCATTAATTAATGAATGCATCAAAATATCTGAAACAGAAATAGTTTTCAGCTCATTAGCATCTTTCTTGAGATAATATTTAGTATCAGTAATGGTTAAGAACAAAAGGTAATCAGAAAAAATAATCAAAATGTCAATGTCGCAGATACTATCCTTCAAGGGCTTGACATTCTTTAATTCGTAAATTCCCACTACTCTCCTTGATAACCAGTCGTATTGTAACTCCGCTGGCCATTTTGATGCAAGCTCGGTCAAGAGTTTTCCTGAGGGGGTGAAGAATCGATTCTTGGGATTGGCAATAACCTCAGTTTCCTCTGGCAAATTTCCACCAAATGCATCAATTACTTTGATCGCTGTTTTATAGCATTTTCTTATGAATTCCATTTCTTCTTGCTCAACCCTGTTTGGTTTGCTGCCTATCAATTCAAATTGTAAGCAATCATACAATCTATTGAGCACCAACTTCAACTTGGGCAATTCAAAAAGAGATCCGGACACGATGGAATCAATTTCTCTAACGGTATAATCTCCCTTGTTCAAATTCCTATTCAAAAAGATCTTCTTGTGGTACCTTTCGCTGAACTTGTTCAATCTAGTTGAAAAGCTTTTGAGATTGGCTTCATGCCTAACGAATGCTTTGTAAAAGTATGGAAGAATCATACCTATGACTTTGAATACCTCAAGATATCCATAATATTTGGCCTTGTTAAGGGAGTCGTGAAGAATGCAATTAATTCTAGTGATCTCGTCAATGGTAGGTGGAAACACATTGTTGATTTTAGAGATTCCTGATTGACCAGTTGATGCAATTTTGTTTGCTTGAGATAAAACGTGAATTCTCAAAGGAATTATAAAGTTTTGAAGCAAGTTTACCAATCCCATGGTGAAATTAGTTTGTATCGAGATCAACTCTTGTAGTATTGAATCCACTTTTTCATTACCCACCAATAACGGAGGAATGGGAGATGCAGCAGAAACATTATAATTTATTTCCATTGCTTCTGGGGAGTACTCTAAAAGTGGGTCGAACAATTGATCCAACTGGTCACCAAGCAAGTACACCAATTTATTATTTTCCTCCACGATTCTGGGATTGGTTTGGTCCGAAAAATTATCGTAGACTGTATCCAACAAGACAGTCGAAAGAGTATGGGATTGGAGTAGTCCCAATTGCAATAGCTTGTTTCCCAAGTCAAGTGGGGCCTTATCAGTCAATAATTCCATTTCATTTGCCAAGTTACCTGCATTGGTTTCGTCCCAAGGAGTTGATAGCTTAATGCTATTGGAGAGTTTGGTGAAGTTTTTCAAGGTAGAGATAGCAATTGCCTTCCTGACGTTTGATCTTCTGTATTGTGGCAAGAGATTTTCACAACTGGGCCAAAACCGCGACCGTGAGTCGAGGATGAGATTATCGTATGTAGTGACACCGAATTTGGTGATGGACTTGGTAGAAATTCGTCCAGATGCAGAGTTTTGGTAAACGATAACCAAGATGTGTTCGAAATAGAGGGGATCGAATGCAGTGAAGTATGCAGCTTTGGTAAAAACTTCTTGCCACTCGGCAATGGAGAAGCTCCTAGCGATGTACTTTTTGGACTTAGAATTGATCATTGAAGATGAGAAAAGTTCAGTAGAATCGCTCAACCGGGCACCATCCTTACTCTTCCAGAAGTCCCCCTCGAACTGAGTTCCCAAAGGTGGAAGTCGAAGTGACAAATCAAGCAGATCTTGAGATGTGTTGCCATCGTTCAACACCAGTGCCAGAGGAGGAGGGAGGTTGTGCTTGGAGGGACCCAGTGGTTGGTTCGCTCTGAAAAACGCTTCATCATGCTCGAGAGAAGCGAATCGATGATAGATACTCATTGTGGAATGCTAGTGTACGCTTGTGAACATGAAATGGATGGATAATAGAGATTAATACTATAAGACAGACTTTGGTATGGGATGATGAAAAACATAAACATAAACACGCACGTGACGTATGACCTTGCCTAATTAGGCGAGGTCGCGGTAAAAGACGAATATTTGCATCACCGTGTTGCATAATATATCACGTGCGTTGATATGGACCATACTGGGCTAGGAGATGGTCAAACGTTATAGCCGTGACAGTTGGTGGGTGTTAGTTTAGTCCGGACATGGTCGGTCTGAGGAATGTGGTTGCTCCGTATGAAAAAGAGGGACCAGCCATGTATCGAGCCTCGGTCAAATGTGCACTAGTGGAATGCCCTCGTCAAGTGGTTGCACTCGTTTCAGATCAGCAACTGCGGCTGTACGGTGCTGATTGGCCTGGAAGTGGTTGCTTTTTGGTTTTCTCGTTGGGTCGTATACTCCCGCAGCGCGTACCATTTTTCAACCACTGGACCCTGAGTGATGTCTTGTCCAAATACACCCCTGGTGATCTAAGACTGACAGCCCCCAGAGCATATGGAGCAAAATTGAGTGGTTGCTGAGACTGCTGGCATACTTACGAGACTTTTTAGTGGGAGGCATCATCGGAGAAAGTGACTAGCCTGGGGTCTCGTGGCAACCCATCTTTGTTGACACCGTTATTATCCAATTGCGATTGCGTATAGCGAAGCCGGGCTTCATCAAAGGTCAAATGGTCTCTTTTCATAATCTTGCTGATTTCCTTACTGGCGGCCTCCAGTAATCCCTTCCTTGAGTCTTGATTGTTTATGTTTTCTTCGATATCAAAGGTACTGCTGCTCAATCCACGCTCAAGGTCGTCATTGAAGCCTCCTAGCCCGAAATATCCACCCCGCCGACGGGTACGGTATCTGTCGTGAGCTTCTGCTATACGATGACGGAAATGGAACAATAAAACCAATAAAAGGATGAAGAAAATTACAATGAAATGGTGGGACTTTAATTTGGCGTTTCCGTCCGAATCGTAATAGCTCCACCACGAGCTTGCTGTCAATGTGACCCCATCCCCTTCCATCTTAAGGGTCTCCACATGATGGGGCTTCATAGTGTTTTTCCATCCTTCACCGTGTTGTAGCATGTTGGTCTGGTCATTTCTAACCATCGGATAATCTGGTTAAGGGGAGGGTGCGTGTTACGTAATCAGAGGGCCCTAGTAGTTTAGTCAACTACACAAATCATCAAATCTTTAACCATGGAAATATCTTGAGGATAGTCAACCTGGTTTATATCTTGATTTTTCAAAAGCTAATGACACTATTTTTATCAAGAAGTGGCATGTTTGCTATGTTGATGAATTTTCACTGCAATACACTGGCGAAAAGCGATAAAAACTAATAACGAACTTAGCCCAATTTCAAGATACCTGATTCCAAATGTCAAACTGGAATTATTTATTAATAGGTTTACGATTTTTCCCGGGAAGTGATGCTGAGGGGTTGCTTTTTTCAACAGAAATCTACAAGTTTGTTAACATGTTCAACCACCATGGCGAGTTTATTCATCTATGGACCACTGACTTCGATGTCCTCATTGGCATTTTTGACTTCGTTCATTTCATCGTTGGGTCTTTTGGCGTAGGAGATTTGAATGTTTCTTCCTCCGTACAAGTAATTGTGAAGGTTTTGTATGGCGTTTTCAGCCAATTCTTCAAGCTCGAATTGCACCACGGCTTGGCCAGTTGGCTTGCCATTTTCGTTGTATTGGATCTCAGCTTTGTTGGTTCTCCCCACTGTTTCAAACAACTCATACAAGTCGTCATTATTGGTCACATACGGCAAGTTTGCCACGAAGACAGTATCTGATCTTTCTCCGTCTCCCACCACACCTTCGGTGAACTCTGAGTTCTTGTGTACTTCGGCGGGGGCTTCATGCCTAGTTCTTGACTCTGGTGCATCTCTCGAACGAGTTTGACTTCCATTGTTATTGGGGGTGCCTCTTCCAGGACGAGTGTCGAGTTTTCTGCCTTCGATTTCGTAACCTTGGAACATTTCGACGGCTTTGGAAGCCTCTTCTGGTGTTTGGAACACTACGGTTCCAAAACCTCTTGATTTGCCCCAGTCATCTAATCTAACATCAGCTCGTTCCACCTCACCAGCACCTCTCATGAGGTCTTTCAATGCTTGCCAATTCACAGAAAATGGTAAGTTTCCCACGAATATTTCTGTTCCGGCCTTGATGGGAGTACTCTTACGTTCTGGTACAGACTCAGTACGTTCCTTTTTACGTAAAGGTTCCTTTTGCTTTTTGTCTGGTGGTGGGTAATCTTGTCTGACGAATATTTCTCTTCCACGATATTGAAAGTGGTCAAACTGCTCGATAGCGGAGCGGACATCGCCCTTGCTGGAGAATTCGACTGTGGCCATACCTCGAGATCTTCCTTTATTCGTCACAATGTCAGCTCTGATGATGCTGAAATTTGCACCAAACATGTCTTGAACATCTTGCGAGGTGCAATCGAAAGGGATGTTACCAATGAAGATGGAATTATCATAGTTTCTTTCTGTTTTGGCCCGGTATGTTTCCTCAGAACTGGCAGATGATTCGTAGTCTCGTCTGGAAGAATAATCTCTTCCACCTCTACCACCACGTCTTCCGCCACGGCCGCTGTCGTAGTCTCTTCTACCGCCTCTGGCTGGTCTGTCGTAGGAGTTACGCGAGTATCCGTAATCTCTTCTCGAGTATTCTTTTTCACCTCTTGATTCCCGTTGTGGAGACCGAGATCTTTCTCTTACTGGTGATCTGGAGCGATCCTGGAGTTAGAATAAAGCCCCGGTGAATGGACATACCTTCAACGCAGCAAGCACAACAAAAACACTCACCAAGTGCCATTCTTTGCCTCCGATCTGTCGCGGCCCTTGGTTCGGTGGACTCTGGTGCCATCTCTAGCCAGTGGTTATCATTTGACCAGTCGGTGACATAGTTTCGATTGTTTTTGCTGTGCGCCAATTTGGTACGGTTTTCCTTCTGTGTTCTAACATACCCTTGAATAGTCATCTATATCCATGCCCTCCATGTTGAATGCTAATGGCTTTGCCGTGGAGAATGCAATGTTGGATAAGTGTCGAGGAATGGGCGCGCACGACATTAGTGTTGGAGCTGCGAATCGATGCATTACTAAGGGAATAATTACTGGTACAAATGGGCCGGGCTGGGGGCGCTGGAAAGTGCAATCCGAGGCATCCGAGACTAGAGGAGTCTATTAGGGGCCAGGGGTGACGATATGTTAGCAAACACGCTCAAATTCCGTTGGTTGCGGAGATGCTTGGCCCTGTTTGGGACCAATATGGTGGAAGCCTTGCTTCCACAGGGCCTGCGGAGATTTTCCGTTTGCGAAAGCTGCCGAGATGGTTAGTACCACCGCAGATGCAAGGAACAGCACCGAACTCGATCCGTTCCAGGGGTGGAGGAATGGGCATTTTTTGTGCTGGTTGGGCCATGTTCGTCAGGACCGGTGGTTTTGATTGAGCTTGCACTCAGTGCTTGGAGGTATCTAGATAGAGGACTGAGATGGCGAAAATAATTCGGATGTATTTGATAATATTTAGGTTGATTTATTGGATAGCAGTTGGGGTACTGATATATTGCAGTATGGATTTGCTTGGAACTGGTGTGATGTTTTTTTGGTATTAATGTAGGCTGATATGTACATGCCTAGCTTAAAATACTCGTGGAGCATGTTGTGTGGTTTGAAGTTAGACTTCCCGACTGGTACCAGTTGAACGGCAGTATTGCACATCAAACGTAATGCCAGCTTCAATTCTTTGTCGCTCCGTGTCGTTATCAATCGCCTCTATTGCATCTTTATGGATTCTTTGTGTCTGAAATCATAAATTTAGAACCGCTAGCTGTACACTTTTTATGATCACTCTTTGCTGAGATTATATCGATCTCACCGTTTCTAAACCCCTACTTTTCGGGAAATGGCAATACTAACCTTCTCTCAACTTCGGTTTCTTTGTTCACTTCCTCTTCTCCGTCGAATTTCAACCTCACATTTCCATCTTTTCTGTTGCCCACAACTATTGCAGGGTAGAATGTGGTGGTTTCCGGATACCTGGCCAACACCTTGGTGCCATATGCGTAGCTGACCAAGTCTTTTACCTCGACCACAGGTGGTATCAATAAAATCTCCTTGTAGTTAGCCTTGAATGTCTGGCCTGGGTTGTTGTTCTCATCTGGTTCGGGGTCTCTTATTTCGAATTTGGCACCGTCTCCTATGACTTTCATGACCTCACACTGGATCCATTCTTCAAAATGTCGGTTCTTAAGCTTATAGGCCACCTCCGACCCAATACACACTGGTTCCAGCGGATTGTACTTGGATGTGTAGTACAGTCTTCCTGTCTTCTTGACGTTATTCTTCTTGACCACCTGCGAGTTCTGAGATCCAGCAGGAGAGGCCTTGGTTGCACCAAGAGACTTTCTGGGTACGTTATTTCTTCCTGGCGAACCTGCACCAGATGCTTCTATTTCGGCCTTCTTCTGAAGATATTCAATCAATGTTTGAAGGTTTTCTTGCGACGTGTCGATGAGTCTCTTCGCCGTGCCAATGTTGGACTTGTGGTCGTTGACTTCTTCCTTGAGTCGATTGAGGTCCTCTTCCAGTAAGTCTCGAACAGAGTCGTCGTCGAGGTGTTTTGCATAGATGTTATCGAAAGTTAGCGACTCGTTGGCATTACAGATATCTTGGAGCGAGGTTATGACAATGTCCCAATTTCCTTCAACTTCTTGAGCTTGCATATTGTAGTTGGAGGTGTGTACCTGATTGTTTAGTTATGAGATATTTGATGATCGATAGTGAGAAATGCCATCCATACAAAAGTCGCGTTACCGAGACTCGCGGTAAAAAAACACTTACCCAACGGAGCTACAGAGGGAAACAGACAGTTCCTGACATTAGGTCGATATGCAGTGAAAAGCTATGGTGTTCTAAGCTTCCGTGGGTGAAACAATTATGTCTACATAGGTACCAGAAGTGGGCTTTGTATAGTTCTGGGACCGGTGGAGTAAGCTATCTGTCATGACCATAGTCAGTGATTCTCTAAAGTCTCGCTAAGTTCGGTCGCTCGCGCCACGCCATAGCGATCCCTCGCTAGAATATCAGGGTACGCATGTTATACAAATCCTATGGCATCTAAACTGTTTCTTCAATAAATTCATGAGGCCGCAATTATGTATGTTGCTAGCCCAGTTGGTCCATTCTGTTTCACTCATCAAACAGATCCAGTACAATAAGTCCCGAAGAACCATCTACGGACTCTCTTACGACTCCGTGTTATTCGGGTGGATCGGACATGTTACTTCCATTATAACTACCCTTTGCTACTGGCATAGTAGCAATTTGAAGCACCAATACCGACGCCGGTTCCCTATCCACCCAGACATCCCGGTGGACTACACCAGTTTCTGCATCGATTGGATTCAGACAATCCTTCTAATGGGTCTTTTCTGGCAGTTGGTTGTGATGTATCCCAGGAGCAGGTGCATCGATCAAGGGTTCAGTCAATGGGGATTTGGGGTACTCTCAATATGTGCAATTTTTGTGCTCTATGCTGGCTTTGAGTGCTTTACCAGCTCTACCATAGTGGAATTGGATGTGGTGGATGCTCTTTGGATTGTCAGCAAGTTTTGCACCGCCGTCAAGCTCGTTCCCCAACTCCTGATCAATACATTTGCAGGAAGCGTGTTTGGACTCCATGATTACTGGTTGATGATGGGATGGACCGAAATCATTTTGCTTATGGTCGGAAAGTTTCTGATGAGTTCTACTTACGCTTGGTATCAAGTCCCAGTCAACTTCAATTCCTGGGTGGATATTTGCATCAGCATCTTGGTGATTGGGTTGATCACACAGGAAAAATATATCTACTTCAAGGATAGAAAACCGTACACTGGTTTGTACAATCATAATGGACCCGAAGATCTCGAGAGCAGTTTGTGATTTCTATCGCTCCACAGAGATGATTCGAACACTTGAATCAATCATAAACTTTACTTCTTCAAGCGTTCAGTTTTACATAATATAATAGTCATATGTTACAAGGTAGTATAATGCAGGGTATATAGAGTTTAAAATCTGCCTCCAATCAATTTCATCGCCAACTGGACACGGTAACTGATTTTTCTATCTTCGTCAACTTCATAAATTGTTTCGTCCTGTGGATCTAATTTATGGACCGAGTCGTCATCCATAGTGGCAACGGTATCTATGGCTTGGATGGCATTTTCTGAAACGTCAACGTGTGGTTCGGTCTTTCCTGATGGAACTGTTTCGTTCAGGTTTGCCTTTGGTTTTGGTTGGAAATCACTTAATTCCAACCTCTTAGCGTACGTCATCAAATTGGTGATTTCATCTTTCATCTTTTGCTTTAATACTTCATCCTTGGTAATAAGTATAGCATTGCTTTCGAGATCTAACGAATATGCTCTCTTTGTATAGTTTGAGGATCCAACAATGGTGATACTTGGAACATCCTCATCAGGGGCACTGAGCCACATACCTTTAGCGTGATATGACCAGCCATTTAATGTGTTGACAACACCTCTTTGCCATTCATAAACTGTAATCAAGGAAGACTTTCCAAGACGCGCAACTTCTTCCAAGAAACGCTTTGCGAATAGGAGGTAGGCTTCTGGAACATAATATGAGACACCAGGAGATTTATAGAATGAATTTGCCTTTGGTGATGCTGTAATGACCGAGCCGGTAGCCTTTCCGTTGATGAGTTTATCTTGTATTTCAGGTAACATGTTGAAATAACCAGCAGTGAACCACCATTTGATGGTGCTGACATCAAGATATGAGAGAAGTCTCAAAACTGCTGGCTTCTCGGTGGAATTGTCGATTTTTTGAGGAAATAATGGAGTAAACTGTGAGATTGGATAAACAAAAGTATCATGATTGTCGGTATCGTTGAATTCGTCAAACGAAGACAATTTGTGTTGTTTCAATAATGGATCCAACATGAAGGATGTGTCACTGATAAAACGCTCAATATTCATATGAGGTTCACAGGACTTGTTGGAGGTGGGCCAGGATAATCTGAAGCCCTGCTTGAGTTGCTCCGAGGGCAATACTTGATATGAGATAGATGAGATTGCCGACTGGATCTGGAAGTAGTAGTTTGTCAACGGGGTGTTTTTGAAGATGTAGTACCTGTCTTGCCTGTCGGTAAAATAGTCGTTCGAGAGGTTGGCACCACTGAGAATGATCTCGTTGTCGAAGCCGTAGAGTTTCATATGCTGCAAACCGTAGGTCTCGTTGAATCTTTTTGGAGTTAACGCCTTGGACAACCCGGTCAAGTTGGGAGTGTGGAACATTCTGACGTCCACCTTGTGTTTGCCGTGCTTGGACACCAACCGCGTCAAGAGCGACGCAGAGCACTCGTTGTCTGGCGCCTCACGAGTGCCTCTTAATGCATCAACAAGGATGTGTACTTGCAAGTTGTCGTTATGGCTGAGCGCATCGTCAAGACATTGGATCAACTCCTGTTCGGTCTTACCGATGTACAACGAGGACAAGAAGATACGGGACCGAGCAGAAGCGATCTTGGCCTTCAAAGTTGAGTAAAACTCGTCGGGCTGGTTCAAAATCTCGATTTCGCCCTTCCTCAAGGGAAACCGGGGTGCTATGGCGTCGAGTTGTTTCATCACCACCCGGATCTTGGGGTGAAACTGGGACTCTGTGGTTGGAGGGAGCATCGGGTTATTCGTGGCGTATGTCCTGCGGGCCACCGGATCATTCCCCGGAAAAAGATAGTTATAAATCGACCACATTCTCTTAGGATAACGGCGTGTAAGCATGGAAATAGGCTGTTTTTATATGAGTTGAGATTACTGCTGATAAGAAGACTTGGGCGAGTGTGCCGCGCACGACCTGATGAGCTCACGTGTTGGGCTTGGTGTTGGGCCACGGTTGGATGGCACCAGAAGCGATCACCAGTGGGGTGAGGAGGCTGTCGGGGTTCGAGCACGGGAGGAACGGGTTTGGCGGATCATGGGGCCTCGATCCCGCTGGCGGCGATCGCTCGGTTTCCACAGTCTACGGCTAACTGTAAGGGCCGTGCAGTTTCCGTCACCGGAAACTGCACTCCACGCAATTACGGTTTAGGACGGCACTACAAAACAATAGCCAAGGGGTTGAGCGGAGTCAACCCCGTGCAATATTCCTCTGTTCCAGCCTAATCAGCAGCGGATAACAACACAAGAATAATGTTCTTATCGTGCTACCAGTTGCCACCAAGGGAATCGGCCCAATTGTCCCTGAGTTAAGCCTCCAAAAGCTGCGCGTCGTAAACACTCAGATCAATTGGGTTAGTATGGAGCGCTGGGCGAGGAAGGCGGGAGAGTAGCACGGGAGTGAGCAGTGGTGGCTGGAGAGGGGTGTCAACCAGGGGGTGGCCAGTGGGTGGTGCCGAGTTCCGTGTTCTATGGGGTTCAGGTGGTGGATTTAGTGTAACCTGTCATTGAAGTTAACCCGTAGTTTAGGTGCTTTAGGTGCTTTAGGTGCTTTAGGGGACCGGATCGGATTCAACCTGTATTTTTGTGGGACCGGTGCTAATCCAATTACTAGCTCCCCAGTGTCCACCAGTGCCACAATCCTTGCAAATCAGCTGCTTTAGGAAGCGTTAGGAAAGCGTTCGGGTCTCTCCATCTCATCATCGGTTTCTTGGGTGGTACACCTAGCAAGCAGATCTGGCCTCCCTCGGCAGGACAGACTTGTCAGGTATTGTATGGCCGTCCCACTCATATCCGGTCCTTGCCCTTAGCACCACAGGCATCACCACCCTCTCTGGAACTAACCCTAATAGCACCAAATATTCCTAGTCTCGATGACACATAATGGTTACGCTCTTTCACCACGATCGCTAACCCCGCTTTTCTGCCGATCCTGCTTTGCTAGTCACCACTATTGCTTTAATTGTGTTTGGTGGAAATTAAAGCAACAGTCCGTGAATGTAGCTCCATCCCCACAAGAACCAGCTAGGCAACTTTCGTGACAGATGGTGGGTGGCCAGCGGATTCTGCTGACACAATTAAGGTTAGGATATCAGCCCTGTTTCTGGGAGATAGCAGCCCTCGTTTTGGGGCAAGTCAGCCCTTTGCGAATTGGACACAAACAGGGATTCTGATAGCATGCCCGTGGTAGGGGGTATCACTTCCTGTCCGACAGGAGAGTTGGCTAAGCACAAGAATTCAATAAAATTGAATCAAACTGTGGTTCTGGAAGTGAAAAACGTGGATAAAGTTTCTTCAAAACGTTAATAATGGTGAAATTGAATGTTTGGCAGTAATTATTCAAACTTAATCCTTTTCATTTTCCATGTACGAAAACTATTATTCATCCGGGTTTTCGGAGTATAATCTACGAACCGTGTTAGAAACACATACCTTCTTTTTATATTGCTCGACTCAGAAGCAGATGTTATTTTCGTGAACTGCAAGGGGCAAATAGCGTCTACGTTAGCGCCCTTGAAATTAAACTTCGACGGAGAACGATTCTTTGACCCAAATTTTACTTTATTAATTGGTTTATCTCCCTGATTACCAGAGTAAATAACTGTTACTCGAACCAGTTCTTGTACGAAAAAAAAAGAAAAAACTGGAAATTATTTCAAAAATTCTAGAATAATCTAGAAACTCATAAACCTTGTATAATCCTTCTTCAAGGAGCTTACTTAACCAAGTTCGATCGAGAAACTTATTGAGCTTAGTTTTGCCCTCATAACCTAGTTATAGAACAAATGAAGAGCTAACCACAGCCACCAAGAATGTATTCTAGAAGATGTGAAAATTGAGTTGAGCCGGGCCATGAATCTGGACTCTTGGGCGACTTTCTATATTCCTTCACTTAATACAATCTGAAGGTTTCTTCCATGTTGAATTGATCTGTGGAGTCCGACTAATAGATAAGGAAGTTTTTCTGTGTAGAAATTTTGTAGGAACGTCACATTACTATAGAAATGTGTTTAGCAGCTCGCTAGCCTGGGGGTTCTGGCCCACACTTGAGGATGCCCCTTGAATCGACAGCGAACCTCGTAAATTCGAGGCCATAAGTCGTCTAGCTTTGAGGCGAGCAGAGAAGAATCACAAGACACCAATTTTGGGCACCTCGAACCCCCCGCTCTGGACCACAGGAAACTGTGGTTTCCTCACGATCTGTTTGGTTTTGAATATTTTAATTGTCCAGGAAAGGATTTAGGTTGAACCTGAAAATCCAAACCGAATTTTGTGCAGTGGCTAGCGATATTAAAACTACCAAAAACCACTGAAAGTGCCAAATATACCCATTGGTGCCGTTCTACAGAAACTTGCATTAAACTGACGCAATAATATGCGATTTGGTGAGCCCTTGGAACGAGCCCTTGGACCACATTGCCTCTTACAGAATCCAGCAGTCTGAATGTTTGTTCGTTCCATGCATAAAATAATGCACCAACACGATATTTTTTTCGAACATATTTTGTGGTGATAGTTCCTTACTACAAGGTATGGAATTTGGCTAGCAGGGCCTGGAGTTTGTAGGATACGAATTGGGCATGCCCAACTGACATTGCATGCCCAACTGATATCGCAAGCCCAACTGATATTGCAAGCCCAACTGCAATAACCGGTGGCTAGCGGCACGGCTCAAGCAAAACCATTACCTCCCTCCGGGGCAAGATGGTACCCAGCGTAAGAGGCAAGAACTGCCGGGCGGATCAAGCGGGTCGGGTCAAGCCGGAAACGCCCCGAGCCTTCCAAGACCCGTCTACATCGCAGAGTTGAGGCTAACATCGACATGGCACTATTGGTGTTATTTTATGGTGGTGGGCAACCGTGATAATATCACGCCAAGTGGGCGACATCAAGGCGCACAGTTTAAGGTTTCGCATCCTCAGTGCATCCTGTGGAAATACATCATGCTCATGCACCTTCCGCAAACTCTACTGTGGGTTCAGGGTGCATTGACCCTGGCCCTGATACAACCATATCTACTCCCCCACGGCCAGATGTACAAGCACCCTGGTGCATGTGTCCCAGTGGACGTATTGGGCCTATTCGGCGGATGCAGACAATCGCTTACACATGCGCTTTACATATCGGAGTTGTCAGATTTTGTGCACCCTGAGCTGGCGTGCATATAAACGTATAAAGCCGGATTCTCGCTGATAGGGTCAATATCAGGTGCATTGGGGTGCGTTGGACAAACCACACCTGGGGTGGCCGGGGCCCTGCTGGCTGGGTGGGGGGCACCCATGTCCTCAGCACCGTGTTCAAAATTATCCAGGGCCCCAGGCAAAACGCTTCGTGACGCACGTTGGAGCAACCATAGCTGGGCCCCTGACGACGGGGTTGACAGTTAGTGTATTTTAGTTCATGCAAGATGCGCACTGACGCATGAACAAACCTACCCTTGCCCAGGATTGTTCTCGTGGTATGGCCCGGCTCCCCTCTTCGTTAAGCAACATCCCCGGAGTTGATAACCTGCTGCATGCTGATATTATGCGTGGATATTTTCACCGCCGTCAGAATTGTAGCAAGGTATGGCGGTTTTCTATGGCATTGTGATACTTCGCACTATGGCCCAGATGCGCCTACTGGCCTATCTGGTACGACCCCCAGCAGCCTTGACAACCATGACATCTCCGTCCTCTAACTCATACTTCTTGCCGCAACGATGTTGCTTTCCGGCGGCCTTCAATGCCGCTTCATTGATGGGTGCTGATTCGTGGCACAAATCGCTCCAGTGGTAAACCTGGGCGGAAATAAACGTCTTCTGGAGATCGGTGTGGATCACCCCAGCACCCTCGGGTGCAGTGGTGCCCTCTCTAACCGTCCATTGGCGGGCCTCCTTGGGTCCACACGTATAGAACGAGATAAGGTGAAGGGCGCTGCGCATCTCGGCCACCACCTGCTGAAGGGCACTGATTCCCTCAGGGTCTCCGGTGGCCTGGAGCTCGCTTTCCAACGATACACTGACCATCACCAACTTGTCATCCACGCAGTTGTCGGCCATCCAGGCCATGACCTCATCCAAGAACTCGTTGTTGCCGCGACGGTAGTCCTGCTCGCTGACATTGAGAAGGTATACCGTGGGCTTGGCTGTCAACAAGTTGTAGGAGTTGATGATGTCTATTTCTTCTTCCGTCCACTGAGCAGAGACCACTTTACGTCCTTCGTACAACGTATCCAGCACTTTCTCGAGGGTGGCTATCTCCAACTCCACCGCTGCCCGGTTGACATTGGGCTTCTTGAGGCTCTTGGTCGCCAATTCAAGCCCAGTCTCCACATACTCCACGTCCTTGAGAATGAGCTCATCGTTGACGGTCTCCATGTCCCTGACGGGATTGACCTGATTTTCGATGTGGGTGATCTCGTCGTCACGAAAGCCCCGGACCACCTGGAACAACCCGTCCACCTGGCGGATATCCGCAAGGAACTTGTTGCCCATTCCCTCACCACTGCTGGCATTTCTTGTCAACCCGGCGATGTCGTAGATGGTCAAAGTGGTGGATAGCTTTTTCTCCGAGCCAAAGAGCTGGGCGTAATGCTCAAGCTTGGGCAGCTCCACCACTATGAGCGACTTTTCTGGTTCGATCGTGGCAAACGGGTAGTTGGCGGGGTTTCCCAACGTCGATTTGGTGATGGCCTGGAAAAACGTACTCTTGCCCACATTGGCAAGGCCCACGAGTCCCGACAGTAGCTTGTTGCTAGGACGCCCGAAGTATGCCTTCACGGCAGACTCGGCCTTCTTTGCAAGGGCACTGGAAGTGCTGAAGCTTCGATATGACATTGTCAGTGGGGAATCTATATTTCACGTCAAGATGCGATGGTGATGCGCACTCATTATATCACCAACGTCATAGGCTGGGGTGGAGGTCCCACCACTACACGAAATAGGAAGGGGTCCCGCCAGCAGGCCTGGCCCCTTTTGACATGGTAGAGTGGTACTCTAGGTGAGTTCCACCTGGAAATTGGGGTTTGCCGGGGTTGAGTCCATCCTTGGTGGCAGTAGAGCTCTCGTCAAAATCGATGGTGGGGAGCGCTGGGATTCCAGAAACATCCACAAACCTCGCTTTGGACCCCATGTCAATATTTTCATTACAGTACCCGAAACATACATATGTAAACAAAATAAGGTTTTGTCGGCACCAACGTGTTTGCTATTCTCCGATGCACCAAATGGTGCCCGAAGTTACAATTTCAGCCCACCTCCATCAATTAGGAAATTCTTTATTAGATATTATTATTATTATACGACTATGTGTGCCTCCTATAAGGCAAATGCATACTTGGACTTTTCTCTGTAGGATCTACCGAACTTGTAGAAGTAGAAAGGCACGGGGATCATGACTGCTGCGAGACAACCAACCAAGGTGATACCAAAGTTGATGTGCAATCTCTCGAACATTTGTCTAGCAAACAAGGGGAAGACGGCACCGAAAGCAGATCTGATGAAGGTGTTACCAGCCAAGGCAGATGCTGCCAACACAAGGTAACAATCAATGATGTATGTCAAACATGGCAAGAAGACCAAGATCAATCCGAAACCAATGAAAGAGGTACCAATGGTGGGGACGATCCAGTGGACACGATCAGCATAGTTACCACTCCAACCCATCCAGAATAAACCACCACAGAAGAAGAACCCACCAATCATCATAGGAGGTAATCTTTCTTCAGGAACTGGCTTTCCTCCGTTTGCGTCCATAGCATTAGCATATCTCTTCTCAAAGTAGAAAATCACCACCACTCCAATGAGAATACCCACAAGCATGGCAAGATAAGGTAATTCTGCCACACCGGCAACGAAATGGTACTTACCACCAAACACCAAAGGAATGGCAGTCAAGAACAAGTAAAGCATACCGTAGATAAAAGCATTGTAGAGAGAAACAAGAAGTAAAATAGGCTCGGTCACCAACATGACAATTGGTCTGGAAATGTTCTTCTGGGCAATTTCCTTCAAGTTCATCTTAACTTCTTCGTGAGGAGCGAAAATACCCCAGTTACCTGTTCTTCTTCTCAAGGTTTCGGCCTTGTTGACCAAGATCAAAGGGTGGTGGGTCTCTTGCAAGACAAATATATTAAGCACCACTGCAAGAGCACCAATGATACCACAGAAGTATGAGGTCCATCTCCAGCCAAGACTGGAGTTTTTCACGGTGAAGGCACCCATGATAGGAGCCACCATGGGACCACCGAATAACACCATTGAGAAAACCACAATAGCCTTACCTCTTTGCTTGGTAGGGAACAAGTCAGCCATGACGGCAGGAGCCACCACCAAAGGAGCAGAACCAATGAAACCAGCGAAGAAACGACAAATCATCACGGTTTGCACGTCTTTAGCTGTGGCCACGGCAAAACTGAAGAGCATATAGCCGAAAGAGGATGGAATAAGAACGACTTTTCTACCGTACAATTCAGACAATGGACCGAAGATGACGGGACCAGAAGCGAATCCCAAAACGAATAATGAGGTGGTTAAAGTTGCAGTGGTAGCACCAATGTGGAAAATACGCATCAAATCGTGAGCAGCTTGCGAGAACATGGCCGAACCAATGGTAAGACACAATGCAGAGTAGGCCACACACAAGGTGTAGATGGCCTTTCTCCAGAAGGGATAGTTGTGGGGGTGTTCGGGATCATCGGGTCCGTTGAAAGTTACGGAGTAGGCAGCTCTATCGGGCAAGGCTGGAGGGTATGGTTTTTCACCACCCATGAGTGGTAAGGGTTCATCAGTGTCGTTGGCCTTTTCGAGCAACTGGTCGGCACCTGTCAATCTTCTGCTGAGGGAACGAGAGGCAGCGTAGTCGGATTCAATCCGCGAGACATCATCTCCTTCATCTTCCAAACCAACACCGTTCTTTTCCAAGTCGGCACCAGTGAAAGGTTGGGGGTCTCCACTGCCGTTGTAGGACTCAGTTGCGAAATCCTTTTGGTTCTGCGGGGTGCTATCGGAGTGGTTGGTAGATAAGGAACCTGTGGGCTCAAGCTGGTTTGCAGGCGACATCGAGGTTAATTCTATAAGGGTATTAACGTGCCAGTAATAAGGTCTATGAAGGAGAAAAGCCAGAGAATTAGTCGACAAGCAATCATGGTGGAATTGGCAAGTTATTTATAATTGAAAGGAGGGCATATGTCACCCTGACTTTGTGGCATACAGCCCTTTTGCCGGATTGGTGCCTCCTGCAGTCAACTGCAGCGGCTGACGTCTCGGCATTACCCGAATAGGATGATGCCTAGTGCTTCCGGCATATCCCTCTATGCACACCTCCCGCCGCTTCCGTCGCCCGCTTGTTATACTTCAGTCTAGACTAGGAAACAGCCTTGCGAGGGGCGGGTAATGCCCGTTACCCACGGGCGGAACTCCTTCTTCCACCAATACTGAGGCAGGATCCACAGGGAGCTTTGGTTACTCGGGAGCACGTGCATGTGACCCACTGCTGCGCATAGAACTTTTCCATGCAGGGTCCCATGCAAATATCTCCGAGCGAATTCTTCACCTCGGCCGAAAGCGTCTGATACCCAGCCCTTGTTGCTGGACTGACCTCAGAATACCAAGACATTGTCCTGGTGGTATTGGCATGTGTGATGGTTGAACGTTCACCCTGACGGCACCAACGGTGGTTCCTCGCCTTCCATGCGTTGTGTGCACCAACCTCGCGGTACTCACGGGAACGACGGTTCACGAGGCTGAAGTGGCACCCCAAGTGGAATTTTTCGTGTGGGGACCGTTGGCCCTCCCCAGGTGGTCAATATTTCCATTTCAGCCGTATAGCCGTGTAAGCAACGTTGATATGCCCTATCAGGTGGAGAAATATATCGAATGACCTGGCTGTTGGCTTAGTTTTTCCGTGCTGAGGCTGAAGACCAAAGGAACGGCTGTTACTAGTGGGACCTGGACTGATGGCTGGGCTGGCGGTTGATGGTGCGAGCCGTTGGTCCTGTTCCCCACGTCTTGACCACTGAGTCCTTCTCCGTGCCTTCCGGCCCTTCAACTCAGAATAGCGGTGAAACTGCCCTGATGCAGGACAGCGCGAGGTGGTCCGAGGTTGGGGACCGGCTGAGTCCCTGGGCCTGAAACGACCCCATCGAGCCAGATATGCGAGGTGGGTACAGGAACAAATGGTGACCCGTGAATGTGAATGTGAACGGGGTATTAATGGGGAACACATTATGAGGAGTAGCAGGATGTGGTGGGGGAATTCTGGGGCAATGGGTATGAGGCCTCTTTTTCGTCTTGGGGTGTTGAAGCCTGGAATTGAGTGAGGGGGACGGGGCTGGAGGATGGTTCCAGATGTTTCAGTGGAGGAGGAACCAATGGAAGAGAGTGGCCCCATGGGTGGTCCCTAGGGGCAATCGATAGTAGCTAGACATTGGTACTAACGAGGGCGATGTTGAGGATTTCCAGTCTCCCAGTGGGGGTTTCAAGCGAAAAGTTTTAGTGGTTTTGTGCGATTTCTGTAGTATGGTATCTGATGGGCTGAAAAGGTGAAGGTCCAAGAAGCGAAAGAGCGGAGGAGTCGAAGTTCACAAGAGCAAATTGATGTAGAGAGAAGAGAGGGGACAAAGCAGTGACCCGAAGGAAAACTTTGGCAACATAGTTGCTGGGTTCGGACAGGGGTCCATTGGGGGTCCATTGGGGGTCCAATAAACTCGTATAACTTAACCGAGAACATCTCAGTAGATATTGCTAACTGGACTTATTATCTCAGCATCGTTAAGGGTTCCAGCAAACCACACAACCTAGATTGCGTCGAAAGGGGCCCGTGATTCACATTTTCTCCTAGTTAAAAAATATGTGAGGATGAGAAATATTTTAGCACATCAATGAAAAAGTTTAACTATGCCGATTGATCAAGTGGATACCCAGCCGTAGGTTCAACTCCAAGCGATCAATAACGCGCAACGAAAAACACAACAATACTAGGTTCAAGAAGACCGATGCTCATCAAAGGATTTTCATGCATGTATTGGTAAGATTGAAGAGAATATCCAATAGATTTACATGGTTGTATGGGTGGATTTGTTTCAGTCTAATCGTGATACTACAGAATGTATAATATTATTGATCCGAGCGAAAATATTCCGATCATTGCCAATTACTTCGTCTCGTTTAACACACAGATCGACCCTTGGGGTTCAATGTCAGCGCCGGTAGACGAACGGGTTCATGTTGTAGCAACCATAACTTGTGATAAGCAAACTTTCCTGCATAGGGCCCAAAATACATTGTAATCAACACATATACAGAATAGATCCACAGAAAAGGCGCATGAAATGTGGTAGAAGTTCGCATTGTTTTTCAGACGTTAAACCAATGATGAGGGCTTCAAATTGCAATTAGGGGTCTTCTTACCGCATGATGCTTGACAGAAGTATAATTTTCTGGTCCGCTTGACGGTGGTGAAGCACATATCCCCAAGTTGTAACACAGAAGCGTCTTACAAAGAAATCGAATGAAATCTCCTAACGTTAATTTATTCTGTTTAGGATATTGATCTCGCCATTGCTTGCCATATACGCTCCGTAACTGACAAGTTAAGCTTTGCAAGAACTTTGGGGAACATCGCTACAATTAACACAAAGGCATCGAAAATCCACCAGGTACTTGGAATGCTGCGATGCACCACTGTAGGTCTCTTAATTGCACAATAGTAACCAGATAAACAGCTTTGCCTAATCTCGACTATGCTGTAGGAAGCATATTAAGGTTATAGTTCTATTATCAAAGATAGGTTGCAGAAACGAACCGGGTTTTCTTCCACATTTGATCACTTCTACCATTTCCACATGCCAAGTATTTTTTTATACGTTATTTGAAATGGAAAAAACCGTACCAGGGTCCTCTTCCCATAATTGAAAGGTTCTGTTGCGCTTCTGGTAGAAAACCAAGTCTTGGGAGCCAACCGAGGTAATATTGAAACATACATTGCATGTACGGTGGCATTTTAACGCTTGCCACTGCCACAGACAAGTCCGAATGCCGGAATTATCTCACAATACATGATTACACTAAACCAAGTAATTATAATTGAGGGGGATTGTTCGGGGAATACAGACAAGAAACCAGAAAACTAAGTTTCGACTTACTTCCCCACGTAACGCATTCTCAATGTAGATGTAACCGCATCCGGGGCCAAACTAGAAGTAGAGGTTAACCCCATCTTTGTTTCCCACCCAGCACCAAGCCCCGACTTGTGTAATTCGGCCCGGACTCCAGATTCAAATCCCGCGCATTTATTATGCGTTTTGGAAGAGATTTTGTGGAGCTTCTGCTGGCGGAAAACGTGGTGTTTCGTCTAGTGTTGAAAGCTTGCTGACGAATACACAGATCCTCGAGCATGGCAGCAAAACCTGGGCATTTGGGTGTAACAACGCAGCAATGCTTAAGTATGGTGAAGGTGGGGTCAAGATCCGAAATCTGCACCAGGCATTGAATTGGGCAGATGGTTGCGGAGAGGCTTAAGTGGAAGGTGGGTGGTTAACCAAGTAGATCAGTGCTGTGCATCACCCCATGCTCTTACACTGCGTTGAACAGCGTAGTCCGCGCTATTGTAGGCCTAGACCGGAAAATCTTGGTGATGAGCACACTTGTTAATCACCAGATCCATACGGCAGAGTTTCGAGGAGCAAGTCCACATTTACGGTATGCTGGAGTAGATCCATGTCAAGTGGCGATTGAAGCAGCAAGCTGTAAAATACCACTAAAATCGCCCCACCGTTAAAGACCCTCGTTCCACCTCTACATTAACGATCTGGGGATGCCGGAATATTATACTGGATTAGGGAAACACAAAAAAATAGGCATCTGGGATATGCACTAGATGCAATAAGCAGAGACAAACTGCTTACCCCAGGGTGTCTGCTTCGTGACGACTGTTGGTCAAAGTGCTCTATTGTCTACCAGCACGGGAACCTTGGTCTTCCCTGCAACACCAATTACTTGCACCCCTAGCATAACATCACAACCAGGACCCCACTTTTGCTGACTAGATTGCCACCGCCGGATAATCTCCAGGTGCTAAAGACCGACCGCTTGCAGAAATCCATGGCCATGGCATGATGGGAAAACCACAGGAGCAGGTCAATCCCCACGAAAATAACATGTATCAGGGTCGCAATATCCATCGGGTTTCTCTGAGGGTCTTGATGCATAAAAGTGTGTGCGCACTGCACCTCGTACCTGTAGGGGATGAAATAATACATGCTGTGTTGCTTGGGCAGGTTGTGGCTTTCCCGGATTTGGAAATAGGGTTATCACTCTCACAGTACCAGCCCGGTCCAGTTCCCCCATCGCCAGGGTTTCAGAACTGCCACCACAGCGAAGCAGATTGATGCACTTCCTATTTGAAATTTCTGTTAGGGTATGCTGCTCGATTTGGCAGACGACGCGGCTAGTTTTGGGGGACCACGGAGCGGAGTAAGGGGCGGCCTACGGAAGTGCACCGGGAAAACTACATTTAAACTTCCGAAGATGTGGGAGCGTCACCCGAAGCACTGAGGACTCGGTCACTTTTGGTGTGAGGACTGATGGCAAGCCGGCAAGAGTTGAAGCCGTGGTGTAAGGGGCATGCTTACAGCCGGTGGCAATGTGCCACCTGAAATTGCTTCTAATATCCGGGATGAAGTCATCCAAACAGATGGTGGTTTGAAGCTTATCCGCATAATTCAACAAACCGGAACCATAGAAGATTTAAACGTTGTTGAATTTAAGAATTTGCGCATGATGCATATAATTATCTAGAAAATATTGTAGCCCGCGTATTAAAAAACCTTATCCCTCTACATTCTTTTTATTTTTTGTGGTTACCTTCCTGCACCTGCAATGCAGACGCACTTCAATCCTTTTAGTGGCACATGACCTTTTCCGTAAAGGATTTGGTATGGGGTTGGATGTTAGCATTCCTCCGCCCACATTTATTTTTTGCATAATACTTGTTGTTGTGAATCAATCCTCACGTGTAAGTTTTGACGTGCATCTCTTTGCAAAAGCCCCCATGTAGCCTTCTATTGCCGTCAGTGTTCCGAAATTCACCTTCCGCATGGAGATACTTCCAGAAACATCCCTATTGTTTCCTCCTCTTCCACATCAGCCCCCAACGGTAAGTGATTCACCGCGAGAGAATTTGCTTGTCATTCGTTCCACGAAGTGGCTTGTCATGGTTTGCGTGATGCCCCGTACCAAGAAGCAAACGGAAATGAGCTCATCTGGGAGCAATAGCGCCAATTAAACTTTATGGTTTACTGCATCATGTACTTGGCTATCAGTACCGAAAAATTAAGCTTGTCCACCATGAGCTTACCGAGAGATGCCATCCACGGTATGGGCATGGTGAAGCGGTGACAGGAGTCAGAAGCACAGGGTTCGCAACGCTCGAGGCTCAGAAACATGCACGGGTGTTCTAGAAAAGCAATCAAAAGACCCTTCCTTCCGCATCGGGCGATAAGCATTCTCGCCCCACTTTGGCTCAGCTCGATGTCTAAGTTTAAAGTTTGACGTGGCGAACGATGGGCACGATGAAATGCTGTCAACTTTGGCACAATTTGCTCATGCCGGACGAACTTGCGCTAACCTGTGAATCATCATTTCATTTCGGCGCTAGTTCTCCGTTGCTAGTCCTGCTGGCTGTCCTGTTGGTGGTGTTTCCTACCGTAGAATCACCTTATTTGGGACCCCATCTCCTCCTTCTCTTGACCATGGATCGCCTTAGCACATCCCTTTCTACCCGGCAAAGACTTGGCTCGAACATCCCCACGATTGGTTATTCTTGCCGAACGCAATCTAACGTGTTCTGTCTCACCTTCCAAACAGAGCAAGAGCGGATATTGATGATAGACCGTAAGCGGTTTCAAAATTCACAGCAAGAGAATATTTGGTCTCAGGCCATATGTTTCTAGAACAACTCGCTTCTGAGGCTAACCTTATTTCACATTCCCGAAACAGCTGGTTAGTAGTGGTGATTTTAAGGCATGTTCCTGGAGGCCCCAATACGCCCTTACAGTTGAGACCACTGCCTTTGCGCACCCGTTTCGTCCCTGCCATACATCGATTCCCAAAATCGGGGTCGTGCATATACCGTCATTTTGTTGAGCCGTTTCGCGAATTTGGGGACTAACCACACCATATGGAGAGTCCAATGACCAGTGCCCCCACATGCTATTAGCAGACCTCCCAGATGCCGTGCTCGGCTCCATCCTCGCTTTCCTTCCCCAGCAAGACCTTCTAAACCTTGCGCTCACCAATTTCCGCTTTTACCAACCTTGTTTGGCCCAATTGTACGCCCATATCGCCATCCAATATTCCCCCATCTTGCAGTGCTCCACCACCGATAAGGCTGCAAACAGAAAGCGAAAGATCGACTTTATGGACACCACACAAACAGTCATCTATGGAATTCGTCATAATGTCACCCAAGCAAAAGTGTATGGCTTCGAGTCGCAACTTCGGTTGGTTGCAACCCGATTGTCCATCTTGGTGTCTTCCCTCGAAGTCAATCCTTCGTTGATCGAATACATCAAGACGATACGTATCGAAAATGGTAGAAATACGTTGGAGATTGCACAATTCCGTACTGATGGTTCTATTTTGCTGGCGCTAGACCAGTTGTTGAACCTCTTGAAAGGACATTCAATGCACTCAATCTACATAGGCGATCCCATTTTAAGAGAAAAATTACGCGTGAACTCGAGAGGCATTGGCTTGAAATCGGTGGTTCTTGATCTGAACCTTGACTTGAAACTGGCCCATGTCCAGGAAATGCTAGTAACCGATCTCACAAAAATCAATTTGCAGTCTTTGATTCCCGCTCTTGAAAATGTAACATCCTTGATTTTGCCTCTGGATGAGATTCAATACTGGAAAGTCATGTTGCCCCTTCTACATTCCGGAGTAAAGTTCAAAGCACTTGAAACGTTCAGAATAGTTTTCAGTACTAATATTGAATACCATGAATGGAATCTGTTATTAACCAGACATATAAACTGGTCTCGCATGAAAAAATTGGAAGTGATAGTGGGATCTAGCAATTCCGATTCAAAATCAAATGAATTTGTTTCAGATTGCTTAGATCTTTTCCCTTCCGATCAACTCTTGAAACTCAAAAGATTATCAATCATACAGCTCACAGAATACAATACTCACAAGGAAAATGAAGGCTTTGATATCGCGATTTTTAATTTTCTTGATCTGATTTTAGAAGCTCAAAATCAGAGTGGATCATCGCAATTGGAATACTTTAGCGTTCAGCATAATTTACCTTCATTAGCAAACTTCTCAGATGGCTTTGAAGGGAATTATCTCAGGAGAATGAAACTCTACAATGAGGTTCTACCCCATATACTTAATAAATCAGCTATCAAAATTGAGCTAGTTTTGCCGAACTTTTTCCAAACCTTATCTTGCTATGAACAACCAATGAATACCATGTTGTGGAATGGATGCAAATGTGACCATTGTGAAAAGTATCTCGGATCGATCGATAAATACATGCTATACCACAAGCATTACAACATTAATTATTCTGCCTGGAGAGATATCAATACCAGTTTGATGTTGTTCAATATAGGGCAAGCGTTGTATGATCGTATGAAACAAGATTTGGACCCATTGCAGACAAATTTAAACCATGGACAATTTCCACTAGATGATTACCAGTGGAATTTTCATGATAATCCAACGAAAATTCCTTTCCGATGCTATGATGTTCAAGTTGTGGACCAAGGAGAATATGATGAAGGTCAGGAGGATGAGAATCCATTAGCAAGTGTGGAGCAAGAAGAGGAATTTTTTGACAGCAGTGAAACTGTTAAACCATGCACGTTCAACAGAGCGCTCTATTTGAGTAATATTCCAATATGCATTTCACACTATCTCAATGATTTTGTTATGAGCATGGCCAACTTAAAGAGAGGTAATGCTGAAGAGATGGTGATTGGGGAGGAGTTGAAAGATGGAGGTGATGATGTGTCGGTGAGATTGCACATCTCTCGGTTGATCATTAATGGAATTAGTTACAACTTGGACAAGGAACTCAACGGGACAAATTACTACGAAAACGTTTACGACGATTTGGCCTCCTAATTTCCCATGGGGGAAGTCACGAACTCCACGGTGTTTAATTTCTAATCATGTGAGATATTTATCACAAACTTTGAGCCAATGGTTCAAATCTTATCGGAACGTACACAAAAGTTCAATCTCCGGGTAGAAAATCTTGGTCAAAATAGGAGCAAATCGGTTGTCCACGCAAGTAAATAAGGATATCAGGACAATCCAGTGCCATGAAAATAAGATGCCCGAAACAAGAAGGGAGTACTTGCGCTATCATGCAAATTTGGTAATGTTCACGCCAAGTGCATAACGAAGCAGCAAAGTAAGTGCGAAGTGCTGGATGTTGGTCACGTATATTGTTAGGTAGGTTTGACTTGTCGGTTATGCTTTTCAGATGAATTAAGTTCAAAGAATTCTCAACGTAGTAACTGCAAAGACCTTTGTCTATTGTATTGATTCGACGCAATATAACCATCACAAACGCACCTGTCACCGCTAGAGGATTATCCCATGATATTTTCTAGAACGATAGGGGCCAGGGCTCGCACTTCGGAGAATTCACCTTTGAACTTAGTATCCGCTCCGGCGCACCCAAGCACCAGCACCAGGGCCGTAAAACATAAAACGTGGAGCGTAAAACGGTTAAACATCCGTAATCCCCGACTCCAGGTGGAGATCGTGTTTCTTATCACACGGCTGTCCGTTTCAGCCCGGCCATCCCCCACCTGCTCCCCATGGCAGGACCCGGACCACTTGATGGTTCTGATGCATCAATGCATGCGATTGCATAACATAGAATGCGTTCAATGCACGAATTGCATCAGCACCAATGCGTGGGCAGCGTCCACTGGGCTACAATTATAGCAGCACAATTACACTGTCATGGAGACGGGGCCACTGAGTCCAGGCTGGTGATGCCAGACCAAGGGCACTTTTGCTGGTATCCGCACCTCCGCCCAGTAGCGGGGACGTGGGAAGTCCCCCTCGCTTGCCAGTTTCGGCGGCGAAGAAAATAGAACGCCCCGGGGCAATGTCCGCGATTAGGCGGCCAGTAGGATGTCAGGAAGTGTGGTAAGTGGCCTCGTAATAACTGCAAGTGGCAGCGACCGGTTTGGACAAGGGGTGCTTGCGAGCCTAAAATGGCGGCGGTGAGGGGATTGTCTACTGCGGCATGGATGTTTCCCTCGGCAGCCCAGGATGTTATTTGTCGGCCCGCACCCGCCAGCCGTTGGCGCCAGAATGGCCGATTGCTTTTTCAGTCACAAGACAAAACGCGCGCGGGGATTACGGGGATACTTCCCATTTGACACCGGCGTAGGAGCCCTGCACCCACGCCAGCTGACGACTTCCCTGGAAAAGCCCCGACAAAAGCAACCCTCCAGATTAGATCTGACACAATCGTTCGGTGCTTCTCTGTCGAAGCCACCGCTTACCGAGGACGGGCTTAGAAGGCCCAGGTCAAACCCCGCGGTGGCCATTGGTGTGGAAGGGGCCGAGGCAGCGGGCCCACTTCAGCTAGGGTCTGGCACTCCTGGCCACGTCCCCATGCCGCTCGCACGCGAGACGGTGCGAGTGCAGCAGGGGTCTCGCCGTCAGCGTCCTCGTGGCATCCAGGAACGTCTGGCCAGCCCCGGGGACCCTCAACTACAGCCATCCATTGGCGACGGCGCCAAGACCGCGCGCCTGTGTGCCGGAGCGTGCTAACAATAGATCCCCCTGTTTTACGGGCCCAACATGGGAATTTCCAGGGTGTTTTACCCCTGCACGAGCGAATTGGGGGTACAGCGCGGACCTGCGGGCCGTGTGCAGGAAGGCAGGCTACGGATAAAACCCAGCGCAGCGAGGGGATGCAGACGCATGCAGGTGCAGACACCTCCAGTCGTCCTGCATCGCGTGCGGTTGCGAGCGCGCGGCCCTGCTTCGATACCACGTATTGTGATTGCCGGTTAAACTTATCTGATGCACCACGTGTCGCTTGCATTCTGGACGCTTCGTGTGCCCGCCAACCATGCTGGAAGCGTGAACTGGACCCTCCCGGAGTTGGGATCTGCGAGACATCCGCTAGCCAGATCATCCCAATCGGCATGGCCACCATAGCGGGTGGTCGATCGTGACAGCGATCTGGTCCCGATCGCTGCCTTGATTCACCCTGGTCACTGGCTCCCCCACCGCATGCTCTTATGTCTCCCAGGTCCTGCTGGGCATGGCAGTTTAAGGTTTGCACTACGTGCAAACTCTCGGCAACGGCTTTTGCTGCGTTTGTGTATCCTGCTACCGTTCGCAGCAGTAAATACGATGCCCGCGCGTGTGCAGGAAAAGGTGCCCACCTGGCTAGGTTGGGCTACCCCAGATTATGAGTGCGGTGTGCCAAGTTGCTGCGATGGTTCATGGCCGTGTGTTCCTGCGGCCGCCACGTCCTGGCGCCGTCACGGGGCCATGGCCCATCGGCGCCCCGGGCCTCCCACTGGGGCCAAGTACCGTGACATTCCCAGAACCCCGTGCCCATCCCTGACTGGTCTCAGACCCAGTGCGTCACATGACGCTTCCCCGAATTCCTCGCCAGTTAGCGCACGGTGCATTCCCATGCCTACATCACTTGTCACGGCTATTTCTTTGCCCACCGTGCCGCCACCCTGCCCTTCCCAAGCCCTGCTACGGTAATCACTGTGCCATCCACATTATGACCAGGATGATCCTCATGATTGTTCCGGCGCAGATCGTCTGGCGGTGGTCACGTAGCCTGTGCGCCGCACCCGTCGCAGACCTGGCCATACGCAGGGATTATTTCCCACAACAATGTCCCGGAGTACGGTTCTAGAATGTGCATGGAAGGGGCCCACTGAACACCTCCAAACGGTCGGTGGCCAGGCAGCTCCGAATATGTAGCACCGATGATGTAGCTCGTCCTATCGCCTCTCTTGATTGGGCACTATGGCCGCGGGGTGTGCTCCACTCCGAATATCCGGCGGTTGCATGATGGCTACGAATAGGTAACGTGACATGCCCAATTACACTGGGGACAAGGCTTAGAAGGTCGCATTAGGTCGAATTATATTGATTAATAATGTTCACCGATATCACCCGAGCTCGTTTATCCCACTCCACCTGGGGCATCTATCTCTCCCCAGATCGCAGAAGTGGCATCTGCTAAGGCAGAAGCCCTGCAGCATGGGTACCCTGGCTTCCCCAGCAGTTTTTGTGGGGTCCAGGCCCGCCGGCGCCCCAGCAGGCCGGCTCGCTAGCGTTACGGTGGCTCTGCAGGTTCGCACCAGGCTAACACCCCACGGCTACATAAGACTAACCAACGTATTTGTATATTACGGACCAAATAATACCGAGAAGTGAAGTAGTGTAACAGTTTTGTAGAAAGACCAATATCAAACATATCTATAAGGAATTGAACATTGCCATGAGGTCATAAACGGTCGGGGGCTCCCGCCCCGAACGTACCTATGGGTACTTGGAAGCCAAGTTATTGCTTTTGAAGCTGAGCTTGCTTCTCTTGTTTTTGCCCTTGGTGTGGGTCTTGTAGTGCTGCATGCAATTGTCTTGTCTGGCAAATCTGGCATCACAGGTGGGCCATGGACAAACGTGTTTACGTTCTCCAGTGTGCACCCTGTTGTGTCTGGCCAAGTGACCACTGGTGGTGAAGGAACGGGAGCACACCTTACAGACATGCTTTCTCTTACCGTCCTTTAAGCCACCGGCAATGGCGTCAGATGCATCGGGAGACTCAGCTTGGACAGGAGACGAAGAGCTGCTTCTGCTGGTTTCCAACAAGGGAGACGAGGTCAGTCTTCGCACCATAGCAGGGGGTTCAGGAGTGTCGACCACAGGAGCGGCCTGGGCTGGGGCAGCCCCAAGCCCGGTACCCATTGGGTGAAGGTATTGTGGGTAGCTGTGGTACTGGTAGTGAGACTTTGCTTGAGCCATGGGGCCTTGGTAGCCGGCAACGCCAGGACTCAATCTTGGGTACATTGGCTGGCTGTAGTAGTTTCCGGGAGATGAAGAGGCCGAGGATCCACTGGACACCGAGGAGGTGGAGGCATTGTAGGATGAGAAGTCGTGCTTCAATGGGATAGAAGTAAGCAACTCGTTGAACGACGGCAAGGAAGTAGACCGGGACTTATCCTGCGGTTTAGGGGCTGTCATGGCCATTGTGGAAGGATTAGGCATGAGATTAGATATAGAGGCTTGAGAGTAGAACATTCTGCTGATCAAAAATATGAGGAGCGGAGGTGATATTTATAAATTGGAGATGGCGATAGTTTTAAATGCAAATGAGTTTATGTGCAAGGAAAATCCACAAAAGCTAGTATCCTCTTCTCAAAGCGTCCTGCGTTTTAGTTGAGATTAAGTTAAGGAAGATAGGCAGACAAAGCAATTGAGCCAGATGTTGAGGCAGGGTTGTGAAAAATACTAACCATGACAAGGGTGAGATGCAGTAACAGGAGGTACCAACAGAAAATAAGGTTGGAGGAAAAAATAACTACTGCAGTATTTGCATGCATATGCGTAATGGGAATAAAATATGAATTTTAACTATGGGACCTAAATTTAGCGGCGGTAAATCTCCCTGCGAGGGATCGGCCACGGCGCTGGGGGGAGTGGGGGCTCCTGCGGGGGTCCAGAGGAAGAGGGGCCATGGTGGAGTCCGAGCAAAGGCTGTGGGGTAAGAGGGGGGAAACAAATCGTTATCTGCCGCTGGTTATACCCACATGACCAACCAGAGACCGTAGTCTAATGCTCGGCCAAAAAAGAAAATTCACAGAACATGAACACTGTAAAAAATATCTTGTGTGCGTCACTTCGTAACCCCCCTCCTCAAGGACTATTTAAGAATTTGCGCATGATGCGTCAAATGGATCCTCTCCCGTTCGGGACAGTGACATCGGGTCACCCAATCCTCCACACTGCGCACTGCCGTCGGCATTTGCCAGCACACTATGGGTCTGCCGTCGAAGCCTCGCTGGATCTTTCTCTGCCGGGACGTGGAACAACTTTATCCGCCCTTCTTGCCCCTTTCGTCCTAGTCGCCTTATCTGTACACCTCATCTCGATTTGGTGCTTCACCATCACACCCTGCCGTACTTCCCTACCCTGCCGTACCCTGCCCTGATCCTGCTCCTATTCTTCGAAGCCGTAAACTAGCGATGGACGCTGATTTGCATAAACTGTACCTGGGGTACATTTACGTGAGCTGGTATCAGTGCCGTTTCATTGGCGGTGGCAATAATTCTCCCTATCGCTGATCTGAAGGGAGCGGCATGTTACACATGCACTTGAACTATTTTTTCAAGGTGCATGGTAATCGGTTCACGTGTTTATGGCAAGTGTTGGAATTATCCTGCTGCAATGTGTGGTCGATAACCGCATGATCTTGCCGTTTGCGATGCTGTTCGGTGGCGGCTGCCTGAATAGGCGTGAGTTGAAGCCGTTCCTCGCAGGTGCCAGTGCCATTCCCTTGGTTGTTCCGCAAACCCTGCCGAAATCTGCTCACTACTACCGAACCAAAATAGATGAAAGGGACTTCGGAACATTCTGGGCACACGGCTTTGGTGGTCTGCCGGAGATGCTCGAACGTACATCTCCTGGTTGCAGTTCCGCAAGCAGGTTTTTCCACCAATACATTCATCCGGAGGGGCAATACTTGCTAGGGTCTCGATGGCCAAGTGTTCTGGTTGCAGACTTGCTTTGTGCATGACTGCTGGTGCAATCGTTCTGCGGTCCGCTGATTTGCTCTGCATTCCTCGTCCCTGCTCCCGAACGAATCTCTCGATTCTGCATCTCTCCGTAACACCCTGTAATTACGACGATATACGGGTTTAGTTTGACACATGGTCCCCCACGCACTGGTGACAATCGAAGATTGTTCGCGTGAGGAGACGATCACGGCTTGCGGCTCCATGCCCTTGTACTTCATGCCTGGCTTGTGACGTGATGGAACTGGCGGTGTCTCCTGGAGTTAATTTTAGAAAATCTTTAGCCATTCACAGATGTGATATGTGCTCAATATTGAATGCAAGAATCGATTTTCGCATGAAATTCTGGTGACAGCTGAGTGCATGAGCCTATTTTAGATCTAATACCGGCAGCCGATAGGAGCTGGGCGGTTCGGAGCTGAGACTTACGGAGCTGAAAGCTGAAAGAGTGTAAGTGGAACGATCGCAACTGTAGGATCATGGGGAGTCTCAAGAGAGGTAAATCCAGTGCAAATCGGAACTTTGCAGTTTGTTCCAGAATGGTTTCACTGGCGTATGGGAGAAATTGGGACTGGGTGGCTACCAGGCAGGCGGCGGTGAATTCAGGATCCACCTACTGCACGGGCCCCGTCAAAGACTATTATGATATTTTAAGTGCATGATCAGCCTGGGATACCTGCGTCTTTCCGACAGCTAGGTGACACCCGTCAAGGCAATGCATGAGCTGCATATCCGATTATGACAGTGATCCCCACGGGTTCTAGGATCCCCCAAAAGATCCCTCCGACCAACATGCCTAATCTGGACAGTTCATCTCGCCCCCCGCCAACTCCTCTGTCTGCTCCCCCACTTGCCCCGCCATGTCCTCCACCTGGCACCCATCGCCTTTTCTTCCTATCGCTAATCCCCCGTTACCGACCTCTTTTCCTGATGCAGTCACCTTCTATTTAGGGCCGGGGCTGCCGACCACCCGCCGAACTCATCCCCCGTACCCATCCCCTCGTACCCGTCCCGCCGCACCCCGGGTGGACGGTCGTGGTGATGTCAAAAATGCCTCGCACGCCTAACCATTTGATTAGATATGTTCACCGATAACTCCCACTTTGGTTAGTTACCTGGATATACTCCTCATTGGTTTACGATAACAGTACCAAGCTTTTCGCAACAATTGTCCGGGCTGGGGTCACTCCTTATCAACCTTAAATGGGTTGTTTGTGGCATTTTCCCCAGGTAATATCTCGTATTCGTGCTGGAAAACGGTCTGCGATGCGTCTAGACTCATGGGTGCAAAAGCCCAAGCGCCTTGTGTGTGCAGACCCTGCGTCACGTGCGTGAAAATTCCCGATAAGCCTGCACGTAATTACCGGATAACCTTTGTAACCAAATGCTATGGCCGAGGAAATATTCAGACGGCTGGTTATTTCCTTCGGTTTGTAGGCTTGGGTGCGTGGGTTAGAAGGCTTTTGTTTTGGGCTTGAAGGCTAGGGTTTGAAGTTCAAGGCTTGAAAGTCAAGACTTGTGGGTTTGGGAATTATTTCTGTAGTATGACAAAAATATCGCTTATTCAGTTTCCATAAGTGGTTCGGTAATAAT
Source organism: Suhomyces yuchorum (assembly GCA_030571845.1). Taxonomy (NCBI): domain Eukaryota; kingdom Fungi; phylum Ascomycota; class Pichiomycetes; order Serinales; family Debaryomycetaceae; genus Suhomyces; species Suhomyces yuchorum. Next base: position 338,207 of record JAJLYW010000003.1, on the reverse strand, counting down.
TCTATAGTAGGAGCTTCAATCACGCATGATGGTTTCGTATCTTCTCGTGTTGCCCATATGAAACGGCACGGATAATCAATACAATAAACTCTGTGATGAGGAGTTTATTCTTTGCATTTTGCGTGATTTTGTTGAAATTGTCCGCTGAGTGTTTTCCTTTCTAAGCAAGGTGACATATCCATATTTTCATCATGTACATATTGCCACAATTTTTAGGAGTAGTTGCAAAAGTGGCGGCTAGATGCTTTGATAGAATTTCTTGAAAGAAACTTGACTGGTAGGCTTAGTTTAACTCCTAATTTTGCTTTGCACAGTTGTTCTTGTCATGTAATTATTATTTCAGGCGTGGTCAAAAATTGGAAAACTCAAATCAAAGTATAACCCATCTAACACAGTTAAGAATCCTGAATTAGATGTTTTCACTTGCTGCACACAGATTGGATTACAACCACTGCTGGTTGTTGTTGTGCAGTCCATATCGTAAGCTGCATTGTTCCACTTATCCATATGGGGTATCAAGTCATGCGAAGCCTTCGCCCGTATTAATACAAACTCAGCTCGGACAAGTAACTGTGGTGTTTGGCCAAGAGATAGAGGGTTTGATGGTTCTCATGTCAGCATGTTTTTCAGTTTGCTAATGAAGCATTCTAAGCAATCACAAGCCACTAGATTAACTCTTCCACATAGAGCAATATTAATCGATTTATCAATAAAGTACTCTAATGGTTGTTCTTACCTTGAATATTGATTTGGATCAGCCTACATAACATTGTTATCTCGTGTTACTCGGGAACTTATATTTGGTTCCAGATTATAATGAACTTCGATCAAACGAATAGGCTAACGGTTCATAGAAATTCCTTTACTGTGTAGCCCATTAACCTCCAATGACTATTATCACACAAGCTCCTAGTTTTTAGATTCCGTTCAATGTGGGTGATGTTGCTGTTCCCAAGGGAGAAGTAAATGATTTGCCAATTAGCTATTTGCCTAGTAATTTTGCTTAATGCTTGTTTATCCATGTGGTTTGGATAATAATCAGTTGGATTATATTCCATTTTCCCCTGGAATGTGCTAGTATTCATGACATTAACTTTGGGCCGACATATTGCACTTAATTTAACAGGTGGTGTATCAGGCTTCACTCGCATGCATCATGGGTATTCTAACAATACTGGCTGAAAACTTTCCAGCTTTTGCTGTTATATAACTATCCATGCTTGTTTATAACAATTTGGCGTTCGTTGTAACCATCTTCCCAGCGTATAGCTGCAACCCATGGTGCCAATTTCGTTTGATCTCCGTAATGAATAAAATTACCAACACCGAGCTTGATTATGTTGAAGGATATTAATATGAGAGATTATTTAATCAATATTTTATGCATTAGAAAAAATGGCATGAGGTGTGACTTGATTAGCTTCGGATCTGTTCTGGCAATAAGCCCGGCTGCATTTTGCATCCACTTTGTACTGCACCCTGAACTGATTCCTTATTGTCACGTGCTTATACGTAGTACCGATTATGTTGTGTGCAGCACCGACTTCCGCCATTTCCAAATTTGCATACCTCAGAAGTTCTTCAGTCGAATCAATAGCTGAAAATTCATACTATGTCCAAGACTATAAGGTTTGTACGGTCGATTTCGATCTCAGCAAACGTTCCATTCAAGCCTCCATTCGTGCCATTGGTATCGGAGAACGGTGTTCCCAATGCCATTGGAAACACTCCCCTTCTCAGACTCCCCAGAATTTCAGATTCTATTGGCAGAAACATCTATGCCAAAGCAGAGTTCATGAACCCAGGTGGCTCCATAAAAGACCGTGCGGCCTTATTTGTTGTCACAGATGCAGAGAAGAAGGGGTTGATCAAGCCTGGTGGAACTATTGTTGAAGGAACTGCAGGAAACACAGGTATTGGTTTGGCCCATGTATGTAGGGCAAAAGGTTACAAATTGGTGATCTACATGCCCAACACCCAAGCCCAGAGCAAAATTGATACCTTGAGATTATTGGGAGCAGAGGTCTATCCTGTTCCAGCCGTGGCATTCACGGACCCTCAAAATTATAACCATCAAGCAAAGAGACATGCTGACAGTCTCGAGAATGCGGTATGGACCAACCAATTCGACAACACCGCCAATCGTCAAGCCCATATTGAAACCACTGGTCCAGAGATCTGGGCCCAACTTGATGGAAAAGTCGATGCATTTACTTGTTCCACCGGCACTGGTGGCACCTTTGCAGGAACCACCAGATATCTCAAGAGCATTTCCGACAATAAGGTGAAAGCTGTCTTGGCCGACCCTCCTGGAAGTGTTTTGTACTCATACATCAAGTCCGGGGGTAAAACTATGGAACGTGGTGGCTCTTCTTTCACCGAAGGAATCGGACAGGGAAGAGTCACTGATAACTTACAGCCTGATGTGGAACTTATCGATGACGCTGTAAAAATTCCAGATGCTGAATCGATTGCCATGTTATACAGACTCTTGGATGAGGAAGGTCTTTACCTTGGAGGTACCGGTGCCCTTAACGTGGTTGCTGCAGTCAAGGTGGCTGAAACCTTACCTGAGGGAAGCAATGTGGTTACCATCTTAGCAGATTCTGCCCACAAGTATAGCGATAGAATCTTTTCCAAAAAATGGTTGGAATCAAAGGGCTTGTATGAAGCTATTCCCGAACATTTAAAAAAGTACGTAACCTTAGCCTAAGTAAAAAGTAATCTTTACACTATTTTGAGTTGTTGGATGTAGTTTGTGATTTTTGCAAAAAATCGCAAAAATTAGCATCAAAAAAAGGGGAGGAAAAACATAAAATTGGTAAGTTGCAACAATCATAAGACTTGAATTGATGGTAGCGACCAATCAATGAAAAAAAAAAAAAAGCTCTTGACAATTGCATCTCTTTTCACACTAGTGGTTCCTTAAACTTCTTGTTTAAATAAGTCCAAACATTTTTCGAATAGTAAAGAAAAACCCAAAAAGGTTGAGTAAACAACTTGCTTCCACGTAATGCAAAAACACAACAGCTACTTCATATGTATCAATCTTCATAGTGATGTATCAATTAGCTTGCTTCAGGTCTCTTTCAACCTATGTATAGCAGTATCTGGTCTCACATCTATCTATCCATTTTTCTGGCATCCAAAAAGTGCCTGAAGCCAATTGCCATTGCCCTACTACATGACACAACTTAACAGCACCAAAAAATCCCCAGAATATCAGCTAAGTACCATATCTGCCTGCTTATTGAAAAGCTTGGTTACAAAACTAAACCACCAATGTCGCTGAAATTTCGCTGAAATGACTCTAAAGTAAACAATACAAGCCGATCCTGTCAGAGCAAGTCTCCCCCAAAAAACCTGTTTAAGCCATTGAAAACCTTCCAATGAGTTCTGGGGGATTCTTCTTGTGACTAAGGTGCCTATCAAGGCGTCTCCCATTTCCCCTTACTGGATGACTCACGAAGATCACACGTTTTGACCCCGCGGAGTAGACCTATTATATCACGGCTCGAAGTCCATCATCTTCTGAAGCATCCCCACAAAGACTCAAATACAAGCTAACTTTTTTGTTAAGGTAACCCCAGGCCAAAATTTCACCAACTGTCGTCTCCTTCTTGGGCTTATCTGCTCTACTGTTTGCAGCCTTTTGTGCACACCTTATTTGCAGCTATTGAAAATTTTTGTCATCGTCGTGTGAGCCCTAAAAAAAAATTTTAAGTACAAGATCACGTCGTGAGATCTAACCCAGACACCTTACCAATTGGGACATTAGGGTTGAAACGTATAGAGACAGATTTGTAAAGTCAAGGCCCTTGTTTGATAATTGATCCAGTTGCTGATCAACATTCCGCTCCTTCAAACAACAAAGTAGAATCCCCGAGGTATCGTCACTCTCCAATTAACAACAACACTCGCCATCCATCAGTCGTCAAATGGAACAACAAATCCACCAGGCCGTGGAGATCGCTCTTAGCGCTACCAGCAGCCAGGAGTTGAAGAACCAGGCCATCGAGTTCGTCAACCAAATCAAGTCCACCGAAGAAGGGTACAAGTCATGTCTCGACATCTTAGCTAAATCCCCCAGCCAGCCCATCAACGAGAACCTCAAGTTCATCATCTACCAAGTCATCGACGAGAACATAGAAAAATTGAGTGAGCAGCAGCTTTTCAGTTTGAACTCGCAAGTGTTCAAGATCTTAATGGAATACTTGTCCAACAACGTGTCCGATCCATCATACTTGAGAAATAAGTTTGCCTCCATCTTCGGAAAATTGTTTTGCCATGTTTACCTCAATATCAACCCATCATTCTTGAAAGAACTCTTCAATCTTATAAGCAATGCTACAGAGTTATCTCTCGACTACTACACAAGAATCATCATAGCTATTCATTATGAAATTGGTGATAAGTTCTTAAGTAGAACAAAGGAAATCCTGGACAGAAACACCTTGCTCAAAGATGCCATCAGAATCAATGACATGAATGAATTAGTGGCTTCATGGTTCAAGATTTTGCAAAACCCTTCCCACTCAAATGACGTATTGAACAATGCTCTCATCATTATTGGCCAATATATTAATTGGATGGAAATAAGCCTTTTTGTCTCCGGGGAATGTGTCAGTTCCATCCTTCAGTACTTGAACAAGGTTGAGCAAAGAAACGAAACTTGTTCCACAATCATCGAAATCATTTCCAAAAAGATGAAACCAGTCAACAAATTGGAGCTTTTGAGCTTATTCAATTTAACTTCAATTATCAGCAGCATGAATTTAAGCAATGAAGATGATATCGAGTTCTTAGAAAATATTTCAAAATTGGTAGGTCAAATTGGTGGAGAATTATTGATCATCTTAGAATCTGAACCATCCTTAATCAATCAAGTGAATGAGCAGTTCCACAAGTTATGGCCTTTGATATTCGTCTTTTTAGGTCACGAGTACGATGATGTTTCTCAACAAGTCTTTTCCTTTATTCAACAATATTTACTTTTAAGTAAGAAAATTTCTGAATTGAATTCCCCAGAGTTGATTTCAAGTCTTTTAAATAAAATTATCTTGAAGATGAAGTTTGATGACGATACTGACGGCTTAGATGATGAAGAAAATGAGCAGTTTGAAGAAATCAGATCCAAATTGAGAGTCTTCCAAGAAGCGATTTCAAACTTAAATCCTCCACTTTATGTTAAAGTATTGCCAATGATTATTGAACAATCCTTGAGTTCTATCAATGATGATAAAATGGATTGGAGGAAGTTAGAGTTAGGACTTTTCGAATTAAATAATTACAGTGACAGTTTGAGAAAGAGTCTTTTATCAAAGAGTGAGATTGCAGAACAAAATACCTTAATTCAAGGACTATTAGTGAACTTGATCAACTCAGACTTTATTATCAAAGTTGATCATCCTAAGATTCAGATCGATTTCTTCGAAATTATTGTTCGTAACATCATTCTTTTCACAAAAAGCAACTCAGCACCTGGTCCAAATCCTGTAATCCTCAAGTTGATTGACATCTTCACAAGTCAAATTGGATTATTAAATCAAGTAGAAAAGGTCAGATTAAGAAGTTGGTATTTGTTTTCCAGATTTATCAAATTCACAAAACCCTCGTTGAATGACGAAACCTTCATTGAATCTATTTTAATCAAATTACAACCCTTGTTGGAAATCAAGGCAGAATTACCAGTCAAGGACGAAGATGACAATTTGGTTGAAGAAGAAAACTTCTCCAATCAACTCCATTTATTTGAAACCATCGGTTTATTAATTTCGTTGATTCCAAACAATTTATTGAGTTATAAACTTAAACTTATAGACTTAATATTCCAACCTTTATTCAATAGCTTGGAAACCTGCATTAAAAACTCAGATCACGAAAATCAACCATTAATCACTCTTCAAGCACATCACTCCCTAATGGCAATTGGAACTTTTGTGAGAGGTTTCGAGGAACACGCCTCCCAAATTCACGAAGAGGTCATCAATAAAATTAATAACGCATCACAAGTTGTTGTTATTACTCTTGAAAATTTCCCAAAATCAGAAATTATCCGTGAAGCATCAAGATTTTCATTCTCAAGATTTATCCCTGTTTTAAAGAATCATATCCATGTACACTTGACTAAGTTAATTACATTGATTTTAGCAGCACCAAACTTGAAGCGCAGTGAATTGTGTGATTTCTTGAGTTTCTTGGGCCAAATTGTTCACAATTTCAGAACCGATGACATCATCTATCAATTACTCAATAATTTAGTTACTCCAGTATTCAACAAGGCTTTTGAGATGTTGGAGTCCAACGATGATGAGTTGTATCCAGATTTGAAGAGAGACAAGGCACAATTGAAGAAAGCAATCATGAATTTCATCAGTTCTATTGTTATCAATCACGTTACCAGTCTTTTGGTTACTGAATCCAACAAACAAAAATTTCCTACCATTCTCAGCTCGCTCTTTGAGTATGCATATGACTTATCTGAAACGACTGTATCGAAGTTAGCCATCACTCAATTGGTGAATGTGGTAACTATTTTTGGAAGTGGAGATAAGATTAACGACCCAAGCGATAAGTACAGTGGTAATTTACCTCCAATCGAAGGTATTAACGAATTTTTGATGGAGAAAGTGACTCAATTATCATTTGAGTTGCCATTCAAGTACCAAGAGTTCGACTTGAAGGATGCACAATATAGAATGATTGCCCAAGAGCTTTCTTTGCTCTTGAAAACTTACCAGCAGGTTGGAGGAGATGCCTACTTAAACTATCTTTCCAACTACTTGGTTAATATGGGTTTGTCTCAGGATTTGATGAGCGATTTTGGTTCAAACTTGGTTAAATCTGAAGTACGTGGCTTCAAAAAGTACTTCATAGAGTTCATTAATCAGTTGAAGAAGTGAACAGGTGAAAACAATTCGCCCTCAGCATTATAGAGTTTCATGTATTGAGATATCCTGTATTTATAATAATATTAGCATTGCATTTTCAACAGCCTTTGTCCGTAGTCAAAGTAGTTTCAGGATTTAGAGATTCCATACATAGCAGCAAACTACCTCTATATCTGCAATCTAGCTATTAACTACCTAGTATCTGTTCTAGTTGCAATGGTTCTGGTGGGTCTCCATCCTATCACCTCTTGTATGCAGGTGCTCAGAAAAAATTTAATTCGATGAGAAGCTCATCTCTATCTTGGAAAGAGACCTTCCTAGCAGAGCAACAATCCACAATGCCCAAGAATCTCGACGGTGAAGAAGTCACACTTGATCCTCCAGATGAGGAAGAACTCATGCTTCAAAAGCTCGTGTTTGGAGACGCCGAAGGATTCCAAACAAACCTCAAGAAAGTGGACAACCTCTACGACTATTCGTCCGATGAAGCAGATGGAGATAGTGGAAAGTTCTTCAACTCATCCTCAGATGAAGAATCAGATGAAGAGATGGGTGGAGTTCAAGACGAGGACCTTTTCTACATAGACGAAGCCGGTGACAAGATGGATGAAGGATCCGATGGATCCTCAAACGAGGAAGAAGAATTCGAGGAGGAAGACGATTCCGAAAATGCATGGAATGACAGTGACGACGAAAACTTCAGCATTTCTTTAGTCAAGTCAGACAGACTCAAGAAGTTGAGAAGATCATACAACGATACCAATATATCAGGCAGATCGTACATAACGAGATTGAGATCGCAATTCGAAAAGATATACCCTAAACCAGAATGGGTTGACAAGATAGACGAGGACCTTGGAGGCTCCGATGAAGAGAAGGAAGAAGATGCAGCTAGTGGAATCAAGGAAAACGATGTGAACTCGATTTTGAATATCTTGAACACTACTCAGCAATTCATACAGCCTAGCCAGATGAGGTTATTAGCTCCAAATAGAATAGCGATTTCCAGATTGAAGGATGCAAACCATCAAAGAGTATCCAAATCAGCAATCCAAGGCATTTCCTTCCATAATACCCATCCATTATTGTTGACCGGTGGGTTTGACAAGACTCTCAGAATCTATAACATTGACGGTAAGACCAACACCTACGTGACATCTCTCCATTTCAAAGACTGCCCTATCAGTTCATGTCAGTTCTCACCCATCACTATTGATAGAATGGGCAATGAGGTCAACTTTATCTTTGCTGCTGGTAGAAGAAGATACATGAACAAGTGGGATTTGACCACAGGAGATGTGGATAAGATTTCCAGAATGTATGGTCACGAACAAACCCAGAGGTCGTTCGAGAACTTCAAGATCTCTCCAAAAGGTACATACATTGGATTGACTGGTTCTAGTGGTTGGTGTAACATATTAAACGGTATAACAGGTCAATGGATGAGAGGGTTCAAAATCGAAGGAACCATCGTGGACTTCGAATTTGCCAGAGACGAATCATTTATCATCATCACCAACAGCGCCGGTGAGATCTGGGAGTACGAATTGGGCTCTGCCGTCCCCGGAAAGGCAGCCAATCTCAACCAGATCAAGAGAAGATGGCAAGACGATGGAGGTGTTGGTATCACAAAGATTGCATTGGGAGGTGCCAATGACCGTTGGTTAGCAATTGGTACTAATAATGGTTACGTGAACGTTTACGACAGATCGTCCACATCCACCAAACCATTCAAGACCATTGAAAACTTGGTGACCTCGATTTCTTCACTCAAGTTCTGTCCCGATGGTCAGATCTTGTGCATTGCATCCAGAGCTAAGAGAGATGCTTTAAGATTGGTGCATATGCCGACCGCCACAGTGTACTCCAACTGGCCAACCAGTGGTACTCCATTGGGTAAGGTCACTGCTGTGGCATTTTCGCCTAACAACGAGATGTTGGCCATTGGTAACGAGATTGGTAAGGTTACCTTATGGAGATTAGAACATTACTGAACTGACGCATTGGCGTGGTGAAAACTCCGTAAAATATAGAATTCTCGAATAATTTCTAATAGATGCTAAAACGACCGTACCACATTTGCTCACTGTAGATACACTACACTAGAAGCTTTTAGGGCGTCCCGTGGAGCCAAGTAGCCTACTCTTCACAAACCTTGCAGTCCAAAACTTGCTTACGTAACCTCACACGTGATAGAAGACCAGTATATCTTTTTCCAACATCATACCATAACACATCAATCATGGGTAAAATCATCGGAGCCCCGTAAGTACGACGTTGGTGGCACATCAAAACATACTAACCTTCTAGAAAGGGCCATGACCGTTATCGTGATCCTGTCACCCATCAAATGACCCCTGCACTCTACAGAGTTAGAGCACCTTACTTCTGGAGAAATATGATTGGTTTAGCCGTTTTCGGGTCTCTTCCTGTGGCCGTTTACGCTTACACCTGGTACAAGTTGAGTCTGGATGACTTTGGTGACATTCCTATTCCACCTATTGCCGACGATGAGTTGGCCAAGTTGAAGAAGGAGTTTGAAGAGAGGAAATAGGCATGAGATTTCTTGTACATAGTCAATAAATTGATACTTTTGGGCTTTATAGTAAGACACAGTTCCCTTGTTTAGTGAAAGTAATTTTCAATTTAGGTTGAGTTAATCATTGCTTTCATCGTATTTTAGGTGGCTTTGGCTGATTTTGAAGCCAGTCTTTCGGTGGCGCTCTACAGTAGTTTCATTATCATATTATTAATTACCGATGATGGGCATGATGATGCTGGCCATCGGCGTTGCTATCGTACTTGTAGTCTTCATCATATACAGAGATACCTCTTACTGGGTAGGGGGTGTTTTCTTGCTCTGGAGGATCAAAACTTGGAGGGTACAGAGCTTCAGTGTGTGTCTTTGAATGCTTCGAGTGCTTTTTGCCTTTTTTGGCGGATGAGTAACCTTGGTCGAGCAATTCGGTTCTTGACTCATTAATATTACCATAACCATGAGAATCGTTGGAGGATGTGCTATCACTTCTCTCACTTGCAGGATTGCTGTGATGAGAGTGTTCTGGAATGTATTCCAGCATCATGTAAGATGCATTCAATTTGTCATGCTCAGGTGGTTGCTGATATTGATTTTGGTAATCAGAAAAAGTATTGCCGTATGAAGTGTCCGAAATTTGAGTAAATCCGGAATTCTCAAGCGTATTTGTTCTGAAAGGATCTTGTCCTGGAGTTTGATACAGTAACGAAGATTTGGAAGTTTTCTTGTTGAGGGGTTTTGTTGGGGCCGAAAAAGTAGAAGCCTTAGCATTTTGTGAAAATGAAGTAGGACCATATGTGAGGGAACTTTTCGATTCTGCCCTTGGTGGAGCAGAAAATGTATTGCTTGAAGTCATGTTCGATTGAGAGTTCAGACCATATGTTAATGAGCTTTGGGACATCGACCTTGGTGGTGGGCGACGATGAGGAGGGTGATGTTGGTTCGATAAATCATTAGGGTCGTTTTCGAAAGGATTATATGGCTCAATAAGAGTAGCCTGTGAGTTGCTAATGCTTGAATATTCAGGATTAAAGGAGACTGGTTGCTTCCTAGATAAGTTTCTGTTTCCGGAGACAGACAAACCACCTGCGACAGTTGATTCGGTGGGTTTTCTTCGGGAGTCTGGGTCGGCAAAAGGGTTTTCGTTATATCTGGGAAGAGACTCATAGGAATTATTGTCATTATTCACAAAGTTGTGAAGCTTGTTGTTGTCGTTATATGAAAATGCTCTCTTGCTGTCGTTGTTTCTGACGGGAGCCGGTTTCTTGAGATTATGAGGGAATGGTTTGATCATGTCCACTGTCGTGTGAAGACTATCGGTACTAGCGTTGTTGAAAGTCATAGTTGAGGAGTTGAGCAATGGGTTCATCTCGATGTCCTTACTGTTAAGAATACCCTTGTCCATCAATTCCCTCTTTGACTTGTGATGCTTGATGACCAATACCTTCACGGTGTCATTGACTACCGCACAGCAATACTTCTTGATGGATTTTTGGTTCTGTTTGCGCAACTTGAGCTTAATGGGGATGTAGAAGATCATACCGTAAACGAACTTCAAGAAGAAAAACATGAAAATGGCCACCGAAAGACACATGAAGGATAAAATCACCGCAAGAGGAATATTAGTGACGGCGATGTTACGGATGTTGCTCAACACATTGTTATCCTTTTCTTCGTTAGTGGCATAAAACCTCAAGGTCAAGAAGTTGATCACTTGTCTGGGAGCATCGGCGATGATGATCTGAGGTGCCTGGTGCAACTGGTCCAAGCAGTAGAAACAGGACCAGTCGAAGAAGTCCTTTCTGTCGATCAGATCGAAGAGGCAGAAGTAGTTGTAGGAACGAGCAGTGTACAAGTTCCTGGCAATGCTGTTCACGTAGGCCAAGGCAATGTTACGCGTTCTGTAGATGTGGATGGCCCTGAGGATGTTGAAGAGGAGGAGGCAGAACTCGAAGATGATGCACCCGGTGAAAATCCACTTGGCAATGTTGTACTCGTAGGGCTGGTACTCTGACGACGACCAATGGTGGAATACCAAGATACTGAGACAGGTGTAGATGTCTGTTCCCAACAACACCCACGAAAGGATCATGAAGAACCACGCACACAAGTAGTTGAACACGGTCTTTGCCCGTACGTTGTGGAAGGAGTCCACGTCCACGATGTCGAACGTGGACTCGTTGAGCTTGTACTTTTGGATCTGGGACTCTGCATTGAAGGCGCTCAGGTCGATGGGCATGGTAGGCCAGTCAACAGGTGTTGGAAAGCGTGCAGATGAGCTGGATCAGAAGGAGGTGCACACTAGGGGACGGGATGGGACACGCAAGGTGCAAGGTGTAAGGAGGAGGAGCGGGGGATGGGGCGTGGGCTGGAGCTTGCTGAGGTGAAGATTCAGCGTCTTTCCATAGCAGACTAACTAAGTGAGTTGAGCTAAATTATCCGATACTGCTATGATACACTAGCTGAGTCGGAGCACCTCCTAGACCGCTGACGTAAGCGGGGCCGCGTCCCGCGACCACGACATAACGTTCCAGAATCCCCGGGGTGTCACAGATATGAAACACTTCTGCCACAACTACGATCCATAGTGATAAGCCCGCTGCAGACTAATGCTTAGCGGCGATGCCCTTCCCGCCAGCCCCCATCTGGCACTTCACCGGCACCTTGAATTTGGCTTGTAGTGATGGCCATCTGCTACTGGCGAGGTTTCAGCCCACGACATTTGGCCCCACCTCCCCTCCGCCCTATGCTGGCCTAAAGTCAATTCTGGCTGAGCTCTCTACACACACCAACTCAGCCCCTCACCCTGACCAGACTGGTGAAATATTTTGCCATTTATCTAAATTTGGCTTTGGCTTTGGCTTTGTTTGCATGTTTATCTTTGGGGCGTTGTAGTGCCTCCGGTCCCATGAACTTTTCACTAGTGAGAAGTGAGCAGTGAGATATGAGACTGGAGAAATGGTTCCTGACCACCGACACCCAGCCAAGCGAAACCTACCGAAATCGGTACGCCTCCAGCCAATCGCAACAATAGCCCCTGCTGACCCTGTAGGAATGACCTCTCCGCCTAAACCACGGTGGTTGCCCCATATGGTGGCACCCATCCCCCAGGCCCCACCGGCCATTCTCGCGCCGGGTAACTTTCCCGAAAAACATCTTACCAAACATCGCTAAAGTTACCACTAGACATCATCATAGGCCTGAACCTCGTGCATTCGCTCATTCCTTAACGCAATGTCGTTCAGTCCTGATCAGATCGTGGAACAGCTCGACCAGGCCAAACACCTCGCCTATTCCGATGCAACCACCTACGCCCAAGTGTTGAGACAGATCTTGAACTTTGTCACCAACCCAGAACGAAAGATCCAGAGATGGTGTGTCAATTTCCTAGAAGAGTCGTTCGTGGAGAACAAGATCACCAACCACAGCGACAAGGTGAAATTGGCCATGGACTCGTTGGATTCGCTCATTTTCTTGTCCAACGTGGCGGACTTGAAGATGTTCAAGCAAGTGGTGTCCATTTCCAGCATTATTTACCGCTTAGTGTTCAAGTACGTGGCAGAGAACGATGGATGTAATCCAGTATGGAGCAAGTTGACCGAGTTGAAGAATTCATTGGTCAACAAGTTCCAGTCGAACTTTCCGTTACAGCCCTCCGATAATGAAGAACACGACTTGTTCAGAAACATCGACACCAAAATAGAACTAGTCAAGTTCATGATGTTGGTAATAGACTACCAGTCCAAAACCAATGTCATCAACGGGTCCTCCAACGGCTCTGTGTCTCCTCCTCCAAACACCTTTTCATTGAATCATGTAAACCCCAACCACACCCTCATCAAATATAGTAATATGGAATACGAATCCGTCAATCTCTTGGACATGCTTCTCAAAACCTTCAATAATGATGTCATGGTGCCGCAATTGATTTCCGCTACGTTGAATCATTTTATTATCATCATGAAGAGGAAACCACAATATGTTACCAAGGTTTTGAACGTTATTGAAGCTTTCGAATCAAACAGTAAACTCCAATCTAATTACCAAAGTCTAGAGGAATTTAAACTCGCAAAGAAGTACGTTGATAGAATTATTCGTATTTTCCTTTTCCATATCTTGAGAAATAATTTGGTTCCAACAAACTACCAAAACTCTCTCAACAAAAAATTGAATACATTGCTGGAAAGAGGCAATGAAATAAGAAAGAAGAATATTTTTGTGATCAATGAACCTAACATTCGTAAGAGAAAGTTTGATGGCTTTCTCAACCCTTCCAAAAAGTTGAAAACATTGGATTACAAAAACCTCTATTCTTTAAATGATATCAATAATGAGCTCAACAATTTTGATCTCACTACAGTTCCGCAACATATCTTATCTAACATGGTAATTACTGCCTTAAAGAAAGCTAGTATTAGCAAGATTACCAAGGCATTGGAGATTATTAGTGAAAGATACACAGATGCCATTGTGACAAATAGTGGCTCGAGCGATAGTAGCACTGCTATAAAGTCTGAGGTTGGCGAGTTCGCTTCGAATTCCTCCTTCCCTGGTGTAGTTAAAAGGGAAGTGGATGAAGATGACGAAGATGATGACGTGGGCGAAAATTACAATCCAGATGCTGTCTACACCTTACCCCCACCGAAAGACCTTTCGTTCCAAGAAAAGAAGGAGCATGTTGGCTACATAATCAAGAACTTCTTCAAGTTGGCGAATAATCCAAATGGAATTAATCCCGAAGATGAAAAAGCTCAAGAAGGAGAGGGTAATGGTGTCAGCAAGGAACTAACGAAGATTGCAATCCACTCTTGGAAGAAGGATAGCTGGTTGGTTTTGTTAACCAGATTGGCCACGAGAGGGATGAGATCAAACGTCTTACAAGAGGACGAGAGCAAAGCACCTGAATCAAAATCACCCGATGCCAAAGCTCACGATGAAATGAGTGATATGATCAGAACAGCTATATTCGATTACTTCCTCGACAATATACATTCTAGAATCGATATGATTATTGAATGGTTGAATGAGGAGTGGTATAGTGAGAAGGTTTTTAACGAGGAAATACAACTTCGCAAAGCTGAACAGAACAGAGGAATAAAAAAAGAGCCCCTGGATGATATAGTGGAGGACGATCCCAAAGTCGACACTAGCCAAATAGATACTCCTATTTATAACAATTGGGCAGGAAAGGTGTTAGATTCTATGATTCCATTTTTGGAACCTAATGACAGAAAGATTTTTATCAGGTTATTGAGTGATTTGCCATATCTTAACGAAGACTTGGTAGGACGTATCAAATCTTTGTGTATGGATCCAGTCAGATCGAAAATCGGCTTTTTATCTTTACAATTCTTGATCATGTATCGTCCTCCGGTCAAGGACACATGCATCAACATTTTGAAGGAACTAAGTGAGAGTGATCAAGAGGACTTAAAAGAAGAAGCGAAGAAGTTGCTTGTAAAATATACTGCCTCAACTTGAAGCACATACTAATAAACGAAACGATATAGAATATCCACATGTAGGCGGAAAAGTCAAGATGTTTGTTTATATCCCCAAAATTAATATATGGTCTCATTCTGCATTCTGCTTTATATAAATAATGAATAACTCCGTTAAGTCTGTGAGCTATGATCGTGGGTATTGTAGATTGGGCACATAAACCACGAAAAACAAGAGGAGCAATAAGGAATCATACTCCAATTACCTGCCGTCAGTCTGATAGACCTTCTGAAAGTCACCGGTACCTTGTTCATCATTGATCACTGATTTCATGATAGAGAACTTATCTACCCTAGGCCCTTTCAGATAAATCAACCCTCCAACAGTACGTATGCTCCTACTTTGGACAATAAGGTACATTTTCCTTTCTAGAACCAGCATCTCTAAACATGAAAGAAGCAAAAGATTCGAATTGCTTAACTAAGACAATATGGGATTTCAGAATTTGAGAGTGATCTACACTTATTTTTAGTACTACCAACTTGTGCTCCCTACAAATTCTCACGATAATCGGAACTGATACTGCGCACTAATACTTACTCTTCTTCACCGATATCAATGAATAGCTCTGGTTTTGGATCAGGAGATCCCTGGGAGAATGGATGGGCTAGCTCGGACGACCCACAACCCTCAGCATTCGGAACCACTAGCAACTACTTGACCTCGTCGCAATTGCTCCATCAAGTTGACGAACCTGCAAGCCCCGGCATAAACATCAACAACGTACCAGATACGTTTCAAACGATCGAATCTAGCTTGAAGTCAAAGTTGAAAAGCTTGGATGACGTAGACCAACTTATCCTTGCCAAAGCAATCGATTTGGGCTACTTGAAGAACATCCAGAAATCCAACATCCTAGACGTCATTTATGATCACAACCTAATGAATCCCGGCTCGTCCAAAGAGCTTGTCCAGATTCTTGGCTTGATCTCGCTCGAAATAGATGCCTCGGGGTCTGGTGATTTCGTCTCCTTACAGTTTAGAATGGGCAATTTACCAGACTTCCCCAAGGACTTGGTGAGTGCTATTGTGAACAATGATTCTCATGGTTCTAACAGCAATGATGATGATTTCATGGATCCGTTAGGTGCTCAATTGGCCAACACTTCCATCAACGAAAATGAAGACGAAGCATGGACATCAAGAAATGATCAATCTAATTCAGATCCATCAAGTAAGGACCAGACCATCATACCCAGCACTGCCGACTTGGATGCCCTCTCGAATGGGAATGATCAAAGCGAACCCCTTTACGATAGTGCTATAACTAAACATATTGAGGATGTTAGAGATAGATTCAAACCATTAGCAAATACACCAGATCAAGTCAAAATCAAAGAGGTCCCCGAAAAGGAGGGGCTTTTATTCAAGCATATCAACTATTTCATCACCCACGACCTAAAACTCGGAATGAATGGCCATGCAGGTACAAAGAAGGTCATTAGAAGATATTCAGATTTTGTTTGGTATGTATCTAATCTTCCATACTTTTGCCCATACTAACGTTTAGGTTATTGGAGTTTTTGCTTCAAAAGTATCCCTTCAGGGTTATTCCTGGATTACCCCCCAAAAAGTTTTCTGGTACGTACAGTTTTCTTGGATTAACTTAACAGTATACTAATACATATAGTAGGATCTTCACCAGATTCACAGTTCTTACAGAGACGTCGCCGGGGATTGCATAGGTTTCTTAACCAGTTGGTCAAGCATCCAGTTTTGAAACTTGAGCCGGTGGTGATTACTTTCTTAACTGTTCCCACTGATATGAACACATGGAGAAAACAAGCTAAGGTGGATTATTCCATAGAGTTCAAGGGCCAGAAAATTCAAACTCAGTTTATAAACTCCATTTGGCCAACTATTGGAAAAGAATTTTTGGAAAACTGGGCAGCAGCAGAAAATACTATATCTAAATTAATCGAAACATGGACGAAAACTGTTTTGTTAGTTGAAAGATATGAAAAGAGGCAGCAACAAATCAGTTATGATAACAGCAAGTTTGTGGAAATGATTAATTACTATAAGACGGAAAATGTGAACCTCTATCCAACCAACCCAGAGAAGATTTTGGGACAGAACAACAAGGTTGACATGGGCTCTATCAATGAATCTTTGGGGTTGATCAGTGAGTATTTCAGCAAATCGAGCCAAGTCTTGATTGACGAGAGCTATAGCGTCAACACTGGAATATTGGAAAGGTTCAAGAATTATCTTGACTACTTATACTCATTACAAGAGTTGTTCGAAAGAACAAAACGTTTATCTGCCAATAATATTGATCAGCTTGAAGCCAGAATCACTGCCAACGAGGAAAGATATAACAAGTTAAATAATGAAGGGGCTGATGTAAAAGGTGCAGATTTGGCGAAGTTACGTCAAACTATCATAAATGACAAGCAAGAAAGATTTCAACAATTGAATAGAGATTGGTTGATCAAAAACTGCTGCTTTGAAGAATTCTTGATGTTCCAAGAGACGCAATACCTTGTCAGCGAGCTATGGATCGAATGGACTACCGGAAGGTTGAAATTTGAGGAGAAGATCAATGGACTCCAAACGAACCTAAACGGAGAAATCGAAAATAACATGCCTTTGAGCAGGTGAACGAATACTGCGCAGTGCTTAATAAACCTTAATCTAATACTTTTCGAATGAAAAGCCGGTGTATTCACCGAAGCGGTCGCAACGTCTTATTTTACGATTTCAATGCAATCTGGTCAATAGCTCGCTAATGCATTTTTTGATGAGCCAAGGTTCCTCATGGTACCTAAGTTACTGAGTATGATTCATTCGAGATATGATTTCCATTGTTGTATCAAATGATGTGATTCCTTTAATTCTAAGTCATCATTGAAGTATTCTTTGTTTAGCACCTTGGTGATATTTAATTCTTTCTTTGCCCGAGAGAACAATTGTTCATCACCTGTAGATTTGACCTTGGCCAAAATCTGGCCCACCAACATGCCCAACTCGGCACCTTGGGGAAACGCAACATCGAATCCGTGTTGGAGGTTGGACTCGTTGGCCCTGGTAACTCCATCTAAGTAACCCTGTTTCTCATGATCCCGTCTAATATCAGCATGGGAAGACTCCAAGATCTCTTCATCGCCCCAAATGTCGTCCTCGGAGAACTCGTTTACACGAGCTTCACTATCGACGGTTGGCTCACATGCACACAGTTGCTTCTCACAAGGCATGGGTGGTAGTCACTACTAGGGATAGTCAGAGCCTATCCAGGCCTACATCTCTTCTCACCATCATGTCACGCGCGTGGTCACATGATCATACCGACCCTTCCTAGCCAGCAAATAAAAACTCTACCCTGAGATATCTTCACAAGCGTTTAAGTACTTATTTCAACTTGATACATTTGATTATACCAATCTGTTATACATACTATTGAGGTGCTGGCAACCTCGAACCGATCATTGAAGATGACTGATAATTTGATAACCCAAGTCAGCGAAGACAACTATCAGCTTCCTTCGCACTACGATGACTCAAAGGGTAATGTGGACTACAACTCCAAAATACACTTGAACATAAGAGGAACGGAATTCACTATCACAAGGGACGAGTTGATGAGCTTGCCCGAAAGTATCTTGTTGTGCCTCTTTCCCAATGGTGTCTTTTTGGATGCCGACGGCCAGGTAATTACCAACTTGACCGAGGATGACATTGTTTTTGTCAACTTCGAACCCACATGTTTCCAATATATTATGGGAGTGTTTTCGGAGGCCCAGAGGGACCTTGTGGAGATGCCCACATTGTCACCCCAGGCTTCTCTTAGCCCTGGAAGACATCAACAAGAGAATGTTTTGCAAAACAAACCCGCTATCATAGTGTTAAGAGAAGATTTGGACTACTACGTGATACCCCCTGTGCCAGGATTGGATGCAGATCAATTCAAGCACCTCAAGGTTGGTGTTGCTGAAGCATTGTTGAAGAACAAGTTGATTTTCAGTGGTTTGGGATACGACCCCGAATTACTCCCTAATCAACAAAAGGTGGGTGCAGCTGAACAACATCTTTTTGACATGTTGTGTTCTTCTGGATTTGATTCGAAGGGTCTCTGGGGTAGCCGGTCACTAGAACCTTCTAAATGTGTCATTCTGTCCCTTCTGTTGGTGCGTCTTAACAATCACCAACAATCGCCACCGGAATCCCCAGCGTTGGATCCAGTGATGTCCAATGCTTCCCAGCAATCTAGATCCAGGTCCAGATCTCGGATAGCCTCATTGGCTAGTAGTGCTACTCGTGCTGCCTCCAGATCGTTATCCAAAGCCAAGAAGCCCGATCAGAATCACACGAAATTGCTCCTTTTCTGGAGAAAGCCCGCAAGAAAGTGTTGGTGGTCCAACCAATCGACTGAAGTGGAGCTCGATACTGCATTATTCAAATCCGAAGAATCCACCATGAAGGTCAAGGTTCATATCAGGAGAGTTTGGACCTTAGAACTCTCTGTCATTGGTGTGCAATGAGTACTGCTAGTGTATCATAGATCAATTTCATATTAATTCAATCATTTCATAGCCCTTCGTAAGATTGTGACAAAGATTTACCGGAGCATGTTTTGTATACGTGATCCCCGTATTTAGGGACAGCTTGAATGCAGAGCATATCTTGTTACCTTTACTTAGTGGAATCCAGGTAATCTACACAGAAATTCACCTTAAATCTTATAATTACATCAATAATACATACATTTCAACATATTGTAATCGGTTGGAGTTTCTGGTTTTCGTTCTACCACTCTTCACCAAGTACCTGACTTTATGGTATTGGGGACCCTTACGTAGAACCCATTGTAGGTGCGTTTCTTCAGACCATTTTGAAGAAATATTGAACCGCGCACGCCAAACGCGTCTATACCTACAATAGTGAAAAGCGACCATAAGGCAAACCCACAGTTCGTTTCATTCAATGACATCTCTCCTTGGAAAGAACCCCAGGCTCGAGCAGTACGAGCAAGAGAAATTACAACATACTCCCTGGGTTGAGAAATATAGACCTAAGAATTTGGACGATGTTGCATCTCAAGATCATGCAGTCAAGGTGTTGAAGAAGACAATCGAGTCTGCTAACTTACCCCATATGTTATTTTACGGTCCACCCGGAACGGGTAAGACGTCGACGATTTTGGCTTTGGCCAAGCAGTTGTACGGCCCCAACTTGTACAAATCGAGAGTATTAGAGCTCAATGCCTCGGACGAAAGAGGTATTTCTATTGTGAGACAAAAAATCAAGAACTTTGCCAGATTATCCGTTTCTAACCCTACCAAAGAAGACTTGGCCAACTATCCATGTCCACCTTATAAAATTATCATCTTGGATGAAGCCGATTCCATGACCAACGACGCCCAATCGGCATTGAGAAGAACCATGGAAAATTACTCCAGTGTGACAAGATTTTGTTTAATTTGTAACTACATCACCAGAATCATAGATCCGTTGGCTTCCAGAACTTCCAAGTTCAGATTCAGATTGTTGAATAATGAAAATGCATTGAAGAGACTCAGTTATATCGCAGAACAAGAAAATATAAATCTCAGCAAAGATGAGCCAGTGTTGGAAGAGGTGTTGAGAATATCCGGAGGTGATTTGAGAAAAGCAATCACCTTCTTGCAATCCGCCACGAAGTTGAACAAATCTTTGAATGCCGAGGATTTGGATGGTGATATCGAAATGGAAACCACCCCTATCTCCGTCAAATCAATTCAAGAGATCGCAGGAGTGATTAGCGATCAAACTATAGATGAAGTAATTTCCTCTATTCGCTCCAAAGATCAAAAGGCTATCATAAAACAAGTGGACGAGATTATTTTCATGGGCTGGAGTGCGCAGCAATTTGCAGACCAGTTACATACCAAGTTGATCTTAAATGACACTATTAACTCAATAACAAAAAACCACATTTCACAAATATTATTCG
This sequence comes from Suhomyces yuchorum, assembly GCA_030571845.1. NCBI lineage: Eukaryota > Fungi > Ascomycota > Pichiomycetes > Serinales > Debaryomycetaceae > Suhomyces > Suhomyces yuchorum. The sequence goes on along the minus strand of JAJLYW010000003.1, from coordinate 317,347 downwards.
AGATCGATAAAAGGTTAAATAACGGTACTGATGAACACATTCAATTGTTAAATTTGTGCCTACAAATTTCGAAGATAATATAATCATTCATTGACATGCGATTAACTTTCTTGACAGGGTGTATAATAGCTACTACCATCTAGTCTATAGATAGAATTACATACTTCTCGTATCATTAACGTAGAGCGCATAGATTCAGCGACGTGGTTGTCCTTCTTGCTGTTGTTGCTGCTGTTGTTGTTGTTGCTGCTGTTGTTGTTGTTGTTGCTGCTGCTTTTGCTGTTGTTGCTGTTGATGTTGCTGCATGTGTTGTTGCTGTTGTTGAAGCAGAAGCTGAATATGTTGCATTTGTTGCTGTTGCATTTGCTGTAAATGGGCAGGAAGCTGATGATATGGAGCATGTTGTAAGCCTTGTTGATTAGGTGATGGATATCCTTGAGGAATGCCATGTGGATGCAATTGAGGAGGACCCTGAGGATGGCCCTGAGGTACACCCTGGCGAGGAGGACCTTGAGGTGGTCCACGAATTTGTCCTTGGGAAGGTCCGACTTGTTGGCCCTGTTGTTGTTGGCCTTGTTGTTGACCTTGTGGGTGGCCCTGTGGATGGCCCTGTGGTGGACCTTGGGGTGGACCTTGAGAAAGGATCTGCTGTCCTTGCTGGTTTTGGGATTGTGCCTGTCTCGATTTGAGATGTTGTTGAATATGGGGTGGCATTCCTGGTGGGAAACCCATGAATTGTGGCGGAGGATACTGTGGATTTCTATTACCAGCTGAAAACTGAGGAGGAACATGGCCAGGTGGTGGAGGTGGTGGAATGAACCCATTTGGAAACATACCAGGTGGGGGAAGGTTCATTGGCCCGTTTGGACCACTAGGAACATTTGAAGGATTTGAATTTCCTCCCAGGGTGGAAGAAGCACCAGGAGCACCAGGAGCACCAGGAGCACCAGGGGTGCCAGGGGTTCCAGGAGTACCAGGAGTACCAGGAGTACCAGGAGTACCAGGATTACTAGAGTTAACGTTTGGACGATGTGGTCCTTGCAAATTAGGTGGAAATTGCATATGTTGTGGTGGCATGTTTTGGAACTGCTTCATCCATGGTGGAATTTGTTGAACATTAACATTTTGGCCATTAGCTTGTGCTTGAGCTTGCGCCTGAGCCTGGGCTTGAGCCTGAGCTTGAGCTTGAGCTTGAGCTTGTAACTCTTGACCTTGTGGTTGACTACTATCGCTGCCTGGTCTTCTCTGCGCGACTGGATTTGGACTCTTTGAGGCCTTGCTGTCATTGATTGCTTGTCTGGATGAGCTCTTAGATTTGTAAGAATCTGAACTTTCGACATTGGATCCAGACACAGACTCTCTTTTGCTCATTAAAGACATGAAAAATGAATCATTGGTACTTGATTTGATTACTGGCGACGAGTACAGGCTTGAAGAATCTTGAGAGGATACACTTGTACCTGCACGAGATTGACTATTCATAAGCGCTGGAGGAGTTTGGACACGATCAAGCCCACTAGGTGTTGTAGGTTGGGAATTAGACTCTTGAACCGGATTGAAGAACCTTGAAAAGCCACCTTGGCCCTGGTTCGATTGATGTGCTTGATGTGCTTGTTGAGCCTGTTGAGCTTGTTGTGCTTGTTGTGCTTGCTTAGCAAGTTGAGCTTGTTGTACTTGATGAGCGTGTTGAGCTTGTTCAACCTGCTGAGAATTTTGTGGTTGGGAAACATGATTACGAGGCATGGATTCCAGTTGCTTGGGGAGTTGTGAAGGTGAATCTTTTGATGGAGCATTGAAGAAGGAAGAAAACCGAGAGCTCTTGTTTGAAGTCTCCGCTTGGGGAATTGTTGGAGTTGAGCTTTTGGCGGTTTCAGCTTCAACAGAATTGGCTTTTGGTTTAATGAAGGAGAAGAAACTGTCAACATCGTTGCCAGCTTGTTCAGCAGCATCATCTTCTTGAATCTCGTCAACATTTTCACCGTTCTTACGACGTTCCTCCAACCTCATCAATGACTTCCATTTCTCGAAATCTTCGACAGTCAGTCCCATATTGACATTGAGGGAATCCGAGGCACCTAAATCAGCCGAATCCCATTCTGGTTCCATTTCTTCACCTGTTTCGCCCAATAATTGTGATATCTTGTCATTGGACAAGGAATCTAACTCATTGGCTTTCTTGAATCCAGCAGGTTTTCTTTCCCAAGTCTCATTCAGAATCTTCTTGTGGGAACCATTTCTTTCTCTTTTATGTGATTTTCCCTCTCTATGAGAATAATCATTGCCACTTGTTTTGGCCTTGTGTCTCCAAAATCCCTTTTCAGGCAAACGATTCAGGTCCTTGAAGTTTTCAACCAAAGGAGACTGTCTCAAATTCAACAAGAACTCGACAGTATATACGAGATCCGGGTTTTTGCTCTGATTCAATTGTACGATTGATGGACTGCTAGAGCTGGAACGAGGCTCAAGCTCTGGGGTGGTTTCTTTGGCAGCATTTGCCATTGCTGAATCCAACAACTTCGATAAGGCATTGCCGGGGTCCAATTGGGTGGTTTGTAATGGCTGCATTGATTCGTCTGTGCCGGTTTTGGAATTCACCTGGATGATCGAGGGATCATTGAGTAAGGAATTCGACATGCTGCTGGTGACTTGGTAAAGTTACAAATGCCTGAGTCTAATGTTGATGCAGATTAGGCACTAGTTCCTGGTGAATTAAGCTATTTGGAGTCGATGCAATCGATTCGTAGATTGATGGATGAAAGTACTGTTGGTTGAGATATTCAGTTAATTTCGAGTGTTGGGAAAATTTTGCCTACAAGGTACAGGACAGATAAGGATTAGTTGAGACTGGGGTAATTGAACCAAGGGAATTGGATAAAAAAAAGCCGGCTTTATGAACATAAGAGAGTCTAAGCACAGCGATGTGTATCCAGGCTCATGAATCCCTTCCTGACTATTATTGCTTGGTGGGATACTTTTTCACGAGCCTCGAGGTCTTCTACTATGGGCCCTACAACGCAAGTAAATCTAATAATACAATCTAAATTACATATACAGCACGATAAACTAATAGTGGCTCGTTCAAGTTGAAGTTTAGAGGACTTGAAAACCATGCTGTGTTTTGAGGTCATGTTGGACATTTTCGTTTAGAAAATGGGAAATGAACAATAATTGGTGAATATTCATTTCTTAGTAAAATGGAGCTACCATCCTAACCCCCCATGATGATTCTATCATCACAGTTGTCTGTTTTTACTGTGTATGGCCACAGAACTATCAATTATTGTTTAAATATGGCAAGTTCAATTTCATGATCTCGCGACACATGATAAACCAATCGATTTCTCGCAAGTACCCGTTGGACTTTTTATTTGCTTTCTGTTGTTCGTCCCATTTAAACAATTCATACATGAATCGCAAATTTGGTTGAATAATAATATTCAATCGCCTGACTCTAACATAAAGATATGCATCAGGAAGAGGAATGTTGAGTCTTCTCATTGTCTCCGCAATCACGACAGTTGCTGATCTACTAACCCCTACTCGACAATGAACAAGAATTTTGGTTTCGCCGCTAGTTCTTTTGTACTCTTCATCGATAAATTCCAACATTCTAGGTAATGATTTAATAAGCTCATCAATACCATCATCCTGTAAATTGTTCACTTTCATCACAGAAATAACCTCACATTTGTGAGGATGACTGTCCCCCAAATTCTTTTTAGGAACAATTTTGAAGATTTGAATGTTACCTCCATCAATTTCCTCAGTTTCAATGTCATACAACGCCTTGAATTTGTAACCATTTAACCAATCCAATCCCTCACCTACTGAGAGTATCTTTTTAATCCCCAATTTGTTCAACAAAGGCAAACAATTGGCATGCTTCAAAGATCCAAGGTAAAGGTGAGGTAAGATTCTAGAAGGAATTGATCCTTCCACTTCCTTAACCCAGTCGATTGATGAAATATATTCACTATCAGATTCTGACTCATCGGATGAAGAACTGTCTTCATCATCATTGACAATATATCCCAACCTCACATTTTTGGTAGCAGGCAAATTTGATGATGATAACAAAAGCTCATTGATTTCTAAGTTTGTCAAGGTTTCCAAAGTCAGCCATTCTATCTTATCTTTGTATTGTGGATTAGCAGGACTAAACTTTCTGACTAAGATAGATAACTTCTTCAATATAGTAACGTCACTATTGAAAATGTAGAATGGCCTTCCATATTTGAGATGTAATGCAAGCATTGCATCTTGTAATGATATATCCTGTGAATACATGATGTAGCACAAAACTAATAACGACAGTTCGGTATAACCATCTGAGCAGTATATCAAAGAGCTAAGCACATCAGGAGCATCACTAGTCGAGGAAGAAAATAGGTAGATCAATTTGCAAGTGTTAACGATAGACATTAAATTTTCTTTTTTGCAATCACCAATTCCAATGGAACCTGAGGGAGGAAATTCTAAAACAGTATAGTCAGGCTCATCATCATCATCATCAATACGATGCGAAGAAATGCTGAACTTAAAAAGAAGGTTAGATAAATTGTTCAAGTCTGGGAAAGGACTTCCATTCCGACAAAACACAAAAAGTCTCCAATTTCCTTTTGGTAATGGTAAGAAATCCAATAGGGAACTGTTTTCATCTTTACTTTTCAATAACTTCGCAACAAGTGAGTTTCTTGGCTCACAATACAAATCAGGTAAATCAAGCGAGTTGAAAGAGATCAGTTGATCTGAATAATGCTTCAAGTAAGAATTATTGTGTCGTTTAAGATACGTCATCATAATTTGATAATCCCAATAATTTCCAACCCATACATTTTTTGAGATGGTTGTAGCAGAAGACATTCTTGTTGTTTCTATCTTTTCTTTGATTTGATAATCATTAGACCAAAGAAGACTTGACAAGTTTGTTTTAGAGTCATGTAAAGTCTCTGTATTCTCATGTTCATATTTGTCCAAGATTAACTTCGACTCAGTCCTTGATAATGAAGTTGGATTATTAGAACCATCGGTTGCCAAACTTTCTAAACTGTCAGTGGTGACAAACACATTGTAATGAGAACTGGCTCTAGTTTGGGAAAGCTCATATCTTTGCGCCAACCATAACACTCTTGCACAACTCTCTAGACTTTGTGAAGGATCTCCATAGACTAAGAAATCTGCACAAGTAGCTAACTTTGCTACTTGAATATGAAAGTTTCTAAGTGAGATACCTCTATCTGGATCCAAATCTAAAAATATTGGTAAATGATTCACACGAATACAGTCCACTTTTAATGATTCAAGCAACAGCGATTGAATAGGCTTATTGAACGCTTTTAAGAAAATATCGGAAATAATATTTCCTATTTCAAATTTAGATACATCAATCTTCCGGAGTATGTCACCTAATTTTAATGTATTCTTGAGAATTGGAGCACATTTCTCTTTAGTGTCCAAAAAAAGAGCTGTATCATTAGTCAACACGTTGTTGAAAACCACGGGATTCAGTGGCTCATGGTTAAATTCTTGAGCATTTATGCACATCAAGAAACGAATGTTATCTGGCTTCTCTATATTGAAGTAAAGCTCGGCACCACATGGTTGTGACATCAAGAGCTGTTGCTGCTGATAAACGAAGAACTGCTTTTGGGCAAAATTATCCTTATTAAGCCCATGAAGCCAAGGGAACATCTTATAAGTAGGAGGCAATGGTTGGTTGAAGTACCATTCAAAAACTTTCTTTAACTTTTCTAAATCAATCGTTTTTATTTTTATTGGAAAATCCTCTAATGAGCTTTTCGGTGTGAAAAATGAATCGCTCAATTTGTTGTAAAATTGACTTCCTTCTTCCAAAGGTGAATTCTTGAACTTACCTAAGGATTCGTTCAACAGGTCAAGGTCCTTATAAAGTTCTTTGGGAGTCGCCTCTGATGTTCGTACATTGAGTTTGGTAGTTTTTAATCCGATCTCATCACAAACATCGCAAGGATCGGTTTCATTAGAAATATTCTGGTCTATGGCAGTGGCAGCTATGGTAGGATCAAATTTGGTATGGTCTTTGTCGCGTGCTGTATTGAGGTTTTGTAATCTCGCTCTGAAACGATCTCTTTCATAGAGAAGGTCATTCGAGGACGAAGAAGACCTTTTAGAGGCGCGTATAAGGGAAGTAGAATCGGCGTCTCCCGCAAGATCCATGGAACTGAGCTCACGGGATCCACGGTCATTCTTGAGGTCATTGTGGTCAATTCTTTGTGGTTCTTCGGAATGTGCTGGCCGTGGGTGGCACTTTATCGGGCCACCAGGAAGGGTGGAACCCATGGCAGCTTTCATGGAGTGAAATGAAGCAAGGCTGGTTGAATAGCCCAGTTCGGATGGGTTGGAAGGTTTAAGAGGGCCTTTTAGAGGACCAGTACCTTTTTTGAGCGGGGGTTTGTTATGTAGTGGAGGAATTACCCCAGGTCACACACTATGGTCTGAGGTTTGGAGGGTATGAGGTGGCCGTTTCAAGGAGCTCCAGAATCCAGTTACTATTAACGGAATTTGTCAGTAAGCAGGCTATTCCTAGGTGGTCACTGGGCCTTTCCACGAGAGCTTCTGTGGACAACTTATATGGGGATGACTTGGTAGTTTGATAATGTATCAGATAAGAGATAACGGAAAAATTTGTATGGGATGAGCGTGTGTGTCACAGAATGTGGGGAGCCGGCGATGTACAGTACGCCAAAGACAAGAGATGGACGCCGGATGGAAACTGACAACCGGCCGATGAATGCCAGATGGATTTGAATTCTTAATGGCGGTGGAACTGTGGAGGTATGGATTAACTTAAACGCAATTCCGGGTCTGGGAGAGGTCACACAAAGTGCGCATGAAGGCCAAAATTTCACCCTTCTGCCATTTGGAAGAGACGTGTGCTGAGAGTTTGGAGCTTGTATAGCCTGGAATTGGACCTTGATCATCTATACTACTCGTCAAACTACCTGGGTCATTTAACACTGCTTCAGGAACGTTCTACATGATTGTCCTACTTTTCAGGGCTTCCATGATTACTCAGTTGAGGGACCCTTTATGTTCGCACTGGCGCACACCATAAAGAATTGGGCCAATGTTCACTAGCTATTATTCTTGTAAGAGGAGGCACACTTGGGTCAATCGGTGCCGGTCCCGCATACATTGAGCACAGCGCAGCATGGAACCAACTTCTGCCACCAGGAAGGAGCCAAGCTGACTTGGCAAGGCCCCTCCATAACATACCATGTGGCTGGTTGTCTGCAGTACAACTTCAACCGTGTCACGTGACGCGATTTTCTACTATAGATAGCCCCAATAACACCCTTGTGGTTTCCCTGTGCCCAATGACTTTAGTTGACCAGTTCAAGAGAGCCTTGGAGTATCTCAATAGCGACCACCTGATGGACCGCGCTACGTTTGGGCTCTCCAAGAACCGTGATTCCATCTGGTTCAAGCTCATCGTTTGGAGAGCCACCGACGTGGTAGTGATCATCCTTCTCTTCTTTGCCTACAATATCGTTTACGATATCCAGCCATTCCAAAGACAGTTCTACATCAATGATCTCACCATCTCCCATCCCTTTGCCGAAAGAGAACGCGTCAACAACGACGAATTGATGATGTATTCCGTGTGGATCCCTCTTATCGTGGTGGTGGCCGTTTCCTTGATTCTTTCCAAGCCCAAAAACAAGGTCTACGTTACCTACACCGCCGTAATTGGATTGGTGTTGTCTACTTTTATCACTAGCGTGTTGACTGACATTCTCAAGAACTATATCGGAAGACTTCGTCCAGATTTTCTAAGCAGATGTATTCCTAAGAAGGATGCTCCAAAGGACGTATTGGTGTATGCCAAAGACGTGTGCACTACCAAGAACATTTCAAGATTAATGGATGGATTCAGAACTACGCCCTCGGGCCATTCTTCTATTAGTTTCTCTGGCTTGTTGTACTTGTCATACTTCTTGAGCGGACAACTCGTCTCCACAAGCAAGTACGTTGGAGCTTGGAGAACTATTGTTTGTGGTATTCCTACATTAGGTGCAGCCATAATTGCCTTGAGTCGTACTGAGGATTACAGACATCATTTCGTGGACGTCATGATTGGAAGTGTTATTGGTATCCTCATCGCCACATGGTCCTACTTTAGATTATTCCCCAGTCTTTTTAATGCTAAATGCTATGAACCAATCAATTTAGAAGATGAGGAAGATAAAGATCAAGGCTACAATATCATAAATGAAAGCGTTTGAGACGCCGACTTTTGTTTACTTCATAGTTATCTATAATAAATGTATCATTCGTTATTACATCAAGGTAGTTCTACCGCCAATCTCATTGCTAGCACTTCCGTCTGGCATGTTTCCATCTCTTCCTGAGACAAATTGCTGGTAAATGTTTTCGAGCTTTCTCTTCTCAGAAACAGAAATCGATGGCTTGGTTTCGTTCAATGATTCCAAGAAATTCTCATGGGTAACCTTGACCAGGACAGAGTCACTCTTGATTTCTTTGGTCTTGTCCAGAATATCTTTCTTCTCCATGATTTGTTGAATATGTTGCATTATCTTAACCCGCTCAGCTGGTCTAATGGTCTTATTCTTCAATTTTTGATTGTTCACTTGGAAGAAATCAATGGTCTCTTTATCATCCTTACTTGGGGTCTTGCTAGCAAGTTCCTCTTGGAGGGTCAACTTCACATGCACAGCTTTCAAGTAGGCATTGTATCCCAATCCTTGCATGTCAGCACCACTAAAACCTCCAGTTTTCTCTGCAATTTCCTCTAGTTTCACGTCATCTGCTAATTCCATCTTGCCCGTAATACTTCTTAAAATGTCAAGCCTATCATCAAAATTTGGCATGTCACAGATAACACTCTTATCCAATCTTCCAGGTCTTAACAATGCTGAGTCAATCAAGTCTGGTCTACTAGTAGCAGCCAAAACATAGACACCATCCAACCCTTCTGCACCATCCATCTGAGTCAACATTTGATTGACAACCCTATCGGTAACACCAGTTGAGTCATGTCCTCTCTTGGGTGCAATGGAATCAAATTCATCGAAGAATAAAATACAAGGTTTGGCTGCTTGGGCTCTTTCGAACAATTCTCTTACAGACTGTTCGGAAGCACCGATATACTTGTTCAAAATTTCTGGACCTTTAATGGAGATGAAGTTCAATCCACATTGGCCAGCAACAGCACTGGCTAACAATGTTTTACCACAACCTGGATACCCGTAAAGTAAAATACCAGATCTTAATCTTAACGGACAACTTGCAAAGATTGGTGCATATTTTGTAGGCCACTCAAGAGTTTCCAACATGATATTCTTGGCCTCCTTAAGTCCACCAATATCGCTCCAATTGATTGAAGATTTTTGAAGTTTGACGCCTCTCAAGTTTGAAGGGGTGTAACCTTCTAATGCTTTGTCGAGATTATGTTTACTTGCGACAACACCAGATTCAGAATCTGTATTAAACAAAGCATCGTGGTATAATCTATCGCACAACGTTTTCAAATCATTTGGTAAATAGCCTTCAGCTTCAGATGCCATGTCCATAATATCGAAGTCAACTTTACACCCCAATTTTGAAACAAGATACTCTTCCAATAATTCAGCCCTGGCAGTTTTACTTGGAGGGCTTAGGTGGTGGAAGTTTTCGATAATATGAGACTGAAACAACAATTTATTCAATGCTTCTTTACTTGAAGAAGACATCAACACTGACAAGTTACTGTTTTGCTGACTTTGAATCTTCTCTAATTGAGATATCAAGAATTCTGTTGATTGAATAGATTTTGATGAATCACCATGTTCTTGCTCTGCGCTCAAGATCTTGTCTAAGTTATCTAAAATGAGAACAGATGGCTTATGCCAAGCGCATGACTGAAGCCACTTCATCATGTGAGATTTAGATAAGGAAGAGTAAGTTTCATTCATGAATGCGTCACAAGAGATGAACTTTGTATGATAAGCAAAATCTTCAGATAAAGATTTAGCCACCAACTTCAAAAGCAAAGTTTTACCACTTCCTGAAGATCCATGAACCAAAGTTCCGGTATTCTTACAAGTAGTGAATGATTCAACTATTTCATGAACTGTCTTATCCAAACCAATGGCATCTGCAAGTTCTGATTCATTAGTTTGTGTTTCTTGAATGAATGAGGAATTCCTTAAAAGATCTTCTCCAAGTTCAATTTTAGTTTGCTTCTTCGATGTGTTGTAAGGTTTGACCCAAGAATTCATGACCTCATTTTTTTTGAATTTTAATAGACCACCATTAGGGAGAATTCCTGGTATTATTGGAATTTTAGTGAAATTGGTAATCGGAGAGTTGGAAATCAGGTCTTTTTCAAAAAGATGAGCTGAAAGCAGATTAATCAATGCAGTCATCTGATCCTTCTTCTCCGTCGAATTCAAGTTCAATTGTGTATGCTTTTTAGTTTGTGTGATATAAGGATGGATTGTGAATGTCAGCGGTCTTTTGGGGACGGATTTTATTGCTGGATTCAAAACGACTATGCTTCCAACCTCTTGCTCGACGTTCAATGCTATGGCCAATCTTGAAGAAATTCCTGCAGAGTCTTCAGGAATATCTGTTGAATTCACCAAGTGGGCTATTATTCTTTTGTTTTCCTTGATCTGTACCACCTTTGGATCAGTTGGCTTATCTGGGTTCGGTTTAGTTCTATCAGATGGGCCGGCGATGACTGAGACTGCTACAAACTCTACCTGAAGCTCCGGAGACAATTCGGAGAAATTCACATAGACCTTGTAGCCAGAATTGTCCACTTCTGGAACAAGCTTATGGGGTAATGGAATACCTCTTTTTAAGACCGCAGGGGACCCAGAGTAGTTTTCTGAAATACGTGTGGATTTGGAAGTGGAGGTGGTTTTGGAAACTGGTTGCTTCTTCTCTCTAAGTTTTGGCGCAATGGCAATCTCACTGTAGGGTGATATTTTGGCGTAGGTGTGTTCTTTGGTTCCGATATCGGTAACTATCAATTTGGCGGAGGTAGTGTTGGTGGGGTACACCACCAAGACCTGGCCAACCGCCACACACCTGGACTGGGTGAGCAATTTCTCCTCGATATTTCCGGCGTGAAGCTCCACAAGCTCCCAATCGGAGCTGGTTACGGGATCCAATGTAAAATGAGCAGTCTCGTGTGCCTTGAGCTTAAGATTGAGAGAAACTTGTTCACCATCGGCCAAGCCCAACGCTTGAGCGAACCCGGGGTCTATTTCTGTTTGCTGGTTGCTGGTTGCTGGCAAACCATCCCATCCAGCGTAGAGTTTCTTCGTCTTCGCCACTATTTCCACCACCACGTCTTGGGCATGGATATTGGCACCATGAAGCAAATTGCTGAGACCTGATGGGAGCTTGATGAGATTGGACCTGCTAGGGGTGAACTTTATCGATGCCTTGACGTTCTCCATGGTGACTTGGGATTGGCAACTATTTCAACGTGAATTCGATTAGACTGAACGACTCCGAAGAAACCTGAAGATTTATATATCTATCGGTTATGCCCGCGGTCTCATAGTGTGGAGTGCCGAGGATGTGCAGGAATGGTGGGGCAGTGAGCAGATGAATAGGTGTGAAGGGACGAAATCCAGCGACAAATGGTGTAATAATTACCTCCTATTCTTGTTTTTAGAGTTTGCTGTTCCATTAAACTGTCCTTCGTGTATGCTGATGTACTCAGAGTAATCTATGGCGACCCTAAAAATGCTGACGTTGCAATAAGTGTCGATGGTTGTCCCCCAGGGTCTTCGCCATGAGACTGTGAAATGTGGGGCAAAGTGCACCAGGCTGAAAAATTCAGATGTGATAATAGAAACATGGTGCCCATGTCCAACATAGCAGAAGCACTGATTGGAGGACGTTAGTGATCATTTTCATTGCTTCACCTGGTTTGAGTTGATAGAGTTCGAATCAAGACCTGATGTTACATAAATGGGTGATTAGCTTTACAGACAGCTGGAAAACATCATTCTTCCAAACGTGCAACAGGTGAGGCCTGGTAGATTCGGGGTCAAATGGTGTATTTTCAGTGACTGGATGTGAAATAGTGCCATTGCGATGCAAATGTATGGATATTGACGGACGTTTCGTAGAAGCCGAAGTGTCGTTTGCTAGAACCATAGTCATACTCTACGCAATGATGTGTATCTAGGACCGGAGGTTGCATAGGCATTTCAGAATCCATAGAGCAGACAACATACATAAATTTGGGTTCAGTTAATATATTTACTATGTACAACGAAAGCTTGTTTATTTTCTTGTGTTGAATTCCTCGAATTTTTGGAGTTGTTCGTCACTTTCAGCATCCTTCAGTTCCCACTTCTTCATGTTGCGCTCCTCCTTGGCCTGTCTTGCCTTCTCCATCATCTGGAACTGTCTCCGTCTCAAGGAGCGACACTGCTCCCATCCAACCACGTTTCCCAAGAAGAATCCGCAAATGGACCAATTCAATGAACGGCCAGGGTTTTTGTGGATCAAAAACGTCACCGTTCCCAAGACACCCATGGCCTGGAACCCAGTGATCATGGCCTCCCTGAAGCATGGCATTCCCACGAACCTTTCCACGCTGAAATCGGACCACTTGATTTGTTGAGCTGCATCAGCCAAAGTGGGCTCTGTACGCTTGATTGGCTCTTTATCCTCGAACTTAGGAGGCAAATCCTCAAGAAATTGCGGCTCTTTGACCTCTGTAACGGTTGAAACTTTGGAAGGCGAACTTCCTCCTCCAAACCAACCCATTTTGTAGCTCTACCTATGCTCCTGATAATTAATAGTATCCATCCTAAAACCTCCACCCAGTGCGAACTCTGTTCCTGCACATAGTCTAAACTATAGATTACGTCCATAGTACAACACCCACTACAACTATCTCTAGCAATGGCAACTCCGGATCTTTTGTTGGACCCAGCATTGAAGTATTGGGTACTTCTCCCAATCTCCTTTGCGATGGTTCTAGTGGGTTTGATCAGATCGAACGTGACGTTCCTTATCAGCCCCGGCCCAAAACTCGAGCCCTACAGACAGCTTAGAGAGAAGTAAGTAATTCCGTCTAGAACCAGGTACGAACTAAACTAACCACAGGCAATTCTTGAAGAGGGCCAATGCCTTTAGAATGAACAACAACATCTTGTCCACCAAAGAATTCACAACCAGACAACAATTTTTCATCGAGAAATTGAACGGTACCGAGTACTTTGCAAAGGAACAAGTGGAAGAAGATGCACTCAGCCAATTCACTGATCCAGCTAATAACGAGGCCATGATGAACATGGCAAAGGGTAACATGTTGAACTACATCCCACAAACTTTGATCATGGGATGGGTCAACTTTTTCTTCGCTGGGTTCGTGATCATGAGATTGCCATTCCCCTTGACTGATGGATTCAAGGGAATGCTTCAAAGTGGTATTGCTACGCCAGACTTGAATGTTCGCTACGTATCCTCCATCTCCTGGTACTTTGTCAACTTGTTCGGTTTGAGACCAGTGTACTCATTGTTAATGGGTGACAAAGAAGCAAACGAACTTATCAGTCAACAGAACCAACAGCAAGGCATGCCCAACATTGGAGGTCCCGGTGGCCCTAAGGTCGATAAGGTATTCAAGGCTGAAGCTGAAAGTATTCAAATTTTGAACCATGAATCCATTTTCGATGGTATCGTCGATAGGGTGTTGGAGGCAAACTAAACTATTTCGCTCACAATCCCACCAGCTTCTATACAAACATCATAGTAGCAATCAAATACAAAGCTAAAACTGTATAATTGTAAGAAAAGCTTCTACTGCCCACTGAAGGGGACTAGAGACCTACCACCAACACCCACCACTAGCCCAGTTTCGTCACGTGACCCCATCGCCTACTTATTAATCGGTCATCACTACTTCCGTAACCATCAAACATGGCTCCTTCTACTGTGATATGTATCGGTATGGCCGGGTCTGGTAAGACCACCTTTATGCAACGACTTAATGCCCATCTCCACTCCAAGAAAACTCCCCCATATGTGATTAATTTGGATCCAGCAGTATTGAAAGTGCCTTTTGGCGCCAACATCGATATCAGAGATTCGGTCAATTACAAGAAAGTTATGGAAGAATACAAGCTTGGTCCTAACGGTGCCATTGTCACTTCCCTTAACTTATTCTCAACCAAGATTGACCAAGTGATCAAGTTGGCAGAAAAGAGATCAGAGAAGATCAATAACATTATCATAGATACCCCGGGGCAAATCGAATGTTTCATTTGGTCTGCTAGTGGTGCTATTATCACCGAAGCTTTTGCTTCCACCTTTCCAACCATCATTGCCTACATCGTCGACACACCAAGAAACACCTCACCCACAACTTTCATCTCCAATATGTTGTACGCATGCTCCATTCTCTACAAGACCAAACTACCAATGATCGTTGTGTTCAATAAGACCGATGTACAAAGCGCAGACTTCGCCAAGGAATGGATGACTGATTTCGAGGCCTTCCAAATGGCTTTGAACAAGGACCTGGACTTGAATGGGGAAGACGGTACATCTTCAGGCTACATGAGCTCCTTGGTAAATTCCATGTCTTTGATGTTGGAGGAATTTTACAGTCAACTCGACGTTGTTGGCGTGAGCTCTTACACTGGCCAAGGATTCGATGATTTCTTGGATGCTATCGACAATAAGGCAGAAGAATATAATGAGTTTTACAAGGCCGAAAGAGATAGAATTCTCAAAAAGAAGGAGGAAGACGAGAAGAAGAGACAAGCAGCCTCACTCAATAATTTGATGAAGGATATGAACTTGAAGGATAAGAAGAAGGCCAACTTGGGTGACTCCGAGGTGTTATCGGACTACGAATCTGAGGATGAAGAAAATCAAGGTGAAATCTTAAGAGACGAAGATGAACCCGAAAGAGAGTATAGTTTCCCAGAGGATAGAAACTCAGAAATCAACGAAACAAACGAGCCTGATTTACAAGCAAGATATCAGGCAGCATTTGAAGCAACTGCTAAGACTGCTTCAAGTAAGACAGCAGAAAATATTGCAGCATATATTAATCGTACAAACTAGTTCCTATCAGATAAATAAATAGTTCCGAATGGATGATGTTATTCATTAGATTCTAGTAAATCATTTTATTTCGAGGTGAATCCTTCGAAGACCTTATCAAGATCGTATGAATGGTGATATTCAGATTTGAAGATCAAATGAGGCTTATGTTTGGCCAAGTGTAAGATCGTCTTACCAAACTCCGAATTACACCATGCGAACCACGATCTGGTGTATTCAGAACCACCCTTGGAGTTGACATTAACACTTTCATGCATGAGTCCTAATCCTGCAGTGTTCTCCATTACGAATTTCAATGCGGCCCTGATTTCATCATCATCGTCAGTGGTTCTTATTCTCACAAGTAAAGACATTGGCCATGCGTTTTGGATACCGATATGTGGCCCTCCAATTCCCTCGAAATGGGCCCCCTTCAAGAAGTATGGATTACCTGATTTACTCAAGATCATCTTCCTGGTATTTTGATACACTTCATCATTTTGCGAAGTGAATCCCATATCTGGAATTGACAACAAGGAAGGAATGTTGGCATCATCCATAAATATGGATCCACCATAACCGTCTACCTCGTAGGCATAGACTTTACCATAGACTGGATGTTTGACGATTCCAAACTTATCGATACCAGCAGATAAGTTATGAATGATTTTGTCGGTGACATCTCTGTAGATGTCCATATTCGCCTTATCTGAGTTGACCTTAGTGAGGACCAGCTCCCTGATGTGTCTCAACTCTGACAATGCATGCATGTTAGCAGGGATGAAGAACTGAAGAATTGTAGCATCGTCACTTGGTCTGAATGCACTTCTAATTAATCCAGTGTCATAATTCACTGGATTACCCACGCCTGCCAAAGGCAAGGTTTCTGTGCCAATATTGGTGTTTCTTCTGAATGAATAGAAGAAAGGCAAGGCTTGACCGGTCTCCTTATCGAAACTTGGTCTGGATTCTCTTCTCAACACAATCAAAAGTTTTTCGTAAGCACGCAACCAGTTGTCGGTCACAAAGGAAAGATCACCATCTGAGTTCTTGTAGTATTCATTGCTGAGGGTCAAGAATGATGCTAAGGAATCGAGCTCGTATTTACACTCGAAAACTTGACGCCAATCGGGATGTGGAAACACATCATCTTTGGCAGTGTTACCTTTTCTTACTCCGGAATTGGGAGGAGGATGGAAAGCGTTACAGTAAGGAGAGTTGATGATGTAGTCTGCTTGTGTTTCTATGGCACCCTTGATGAGTCTCTTCAAATTGGGGTCATACTTGATCAATGGCTGGTATACCGACAATTGCCGGGCAGCATCACGGAGCCACTCTGCGTGGATGTCTCCGGTGACCACGAACGTTTCGGGACGGTGTTCATCATCGTTGTGCCACAAGATGGTGGTGTCAAGGGTGTTGGGCAAACAGTTTATCAAGAGGATGGCCATGTCAGGGTCTTCTATCTTGTTGCGCAAGTCTTCCAACAAGTGCTCCACTGCCAGTGAGGTAAACGTACGACATCGGGTCTCCGGTCTCATGAAGGGGAACCGCAAGGGCCCCTCGGAGTAAGGTGGGTGTCTTGACTGGGAGTACTTGACGTAGTCTGGACACTTGGGGGAATCGCCCTGTGCACCAGGGGATGAAGGGTTCTTCTCGGGCTCGTTCTTGGACTCATTAATCACCATGTCGGAGGACTCCAACGAGATGGGCTCGATGGCCACGTACTCGTCTTCATCCGAGGACTTGTCGGGATTGTTATGTTGATCCTTGGAGTCCGAATTGTGGTCGATAACGTCCTTGTAGCTCTCGATGTGCTTATGGTAGAATGCGCCTAGTCCATTCTCTTCGTCGTGAAAGATGATCCAACCAAACACCGCAAATCCCACCAAAAGCACCAGTGCTGCCACCAACAATCTCCGTACGAAGTGCTCTTGTGCCATGTTGATGAAGAAAAGATACACTAGAGTTTAGGAAAAGATTCTCCGCAGTTACTCCAGTGCTTGCAAATAGACCGATACCAAGAAATGCGACTTACCTCTGGCGAAGAACCCACATATGATTTACGGTGGCCATTGCATACGCTACCAATGTCCGTTAGAAAATATTTTCTGGCGATTATAAATAGAATAATCCACCTGCAATGGCTCCAGTGTTGGTCCGGCAAGCGGGTGTGGTTAGTTTAGTGATAAGAACTGGTGGGTGCTTACCCTGGGCTAACTGCATAGTGAAGACCTAGTGAATCGGCAGCGCAGCCCCACTCCTAAGAATATCCGCACATGGGCTTATGACGTAGATGCGACTGGGGAATTGACAGGTTGGGTTTTCTCCGACCCATAAATAGCATGTCTGGAGGATTGGGTAATTGGGTTGCTGCGGAAAAAGTAGGAAGGAAGGACCGAGTGGCACGCAGAATAGGTAGCGTGGGGGGAATGCCAAGATGTGTGGCTATTTCCGTTCAAGTACGTTTAGATTCTTCTGTGGCTACGATGGATTACAAATCTATGCAAGTTGATGTCGGGATTTATACTTTTTCTCGGTCTATTTTTGTACATAGTCTGCCATGGTGTCATCGGCGACCAGCGGAATGGCCCCAACCTGCCTGTTAGCCAGCTGAATACCTGCAGCTTGCTCAACGATGGATCACTAATGAGGGCCAGACATTAATGTGGTGGCACACACATGCTGAGCCCGTGTGGATGCTGCACCACTTGAAATAGACCCCAGAGTGCCAACCGCTTCATAAATGTGTACATGGGGGATTTGGAGGTCGAGGCAGATTCCAAGAGCTGCTGGTAATTGAGTGGTCCCTCTGTGTTGGTGTGGGACAAGTGGTTGAAGAAATCACGAGTGGTGGAGTGGTCTAGCGAAATGCGGGCACTGACTACCTCAAGCTGGGAATGGTCTATCAAGGCCAAAAGTGCGCTGTGGTCCCGCTCTAACACCGGCGACTCAATCGTAACCAAATAATGGTCTGTGTACTCCAATTCGAGCCCCAACGCCGGGCTTCCATCGGATATAGGCAGCCCGTCAGACCCGGTAATGGATGCAATTTTTTCAAGAAACTCGTTCAGCAAAGACTTGTTTTGTAATCGGGTCATCATATCCTGCAGAGGGCTGTTCCCGTCAATATCGGTGATACGAGGTTCTGCAGCAAAGAGAACGTCTTTGACTTGACTCTCCTCTCCGTGTGCTTCCAAGGCCAAGGAGAAGATATCGATGGTACTGAGCTCTGTGAAATGATAGGATCGGGAAGCAATGGTACCATCTTCGTTGCATGCCATGGAATTACCCAACTTGTGGATCTTATTTTGCAAGTCTGTTACGGCAAAGTCGATCTGCATCAAAGAAGAGCTGGAAAAGAGCCGCTTGTCTTTCTTGAGTATTAATATAATGGGGGTATTCTTGATTAGTTTTTTATACCATGCATAGGAATCTTGTAGAGATTTGACCGGAGGAACGGTCTTGAATGGGTCGTAATACGATGCTAGCGATGTGATGATTTTTGCTGCATAGTCAGTGGTGTTTTTGGCTGTTCTATGGGCAATCGAATGGATGGAGTCCTCCTCCGAAGATAAACCTGGGGCGTAGGGCACTCCGTTCTTGAATAAATCTTTCGTGGACGTATTCTCGCGTCCTTGTAATTTCAACGGATCCTTAAACAATCTTCGTATAGATTTTTCCAACAAAGGAGAAAAATCCTGTGGATCATACTGGTTGGACCTTAACTTATGCATTTGGAACCTCTCATAGTCACCGGAGGTTTTATCGAGGTAGTTTTGGGCAGACCAGCTGGAGACGGGATTCACTGCCGCAATGGCCCGCTGGTACGTCCGTAGAAGTGACGCCACGTGGGGAGGTAGCCTTGCTAATGCTCTTCTAGACATCTACCTTGGCGATGGTCAACATGTAGTGGTACTTCCAGTTAACTTGTAAGTGCTCATCGATTCAAGATAAATGCGTGCGCGTGAGACTACAATGTCTGAGTCTAGCTAGGCAAACGAAATCCAACCGAAATGAACATCGACATGAACAGCGACATTCCCAGCCACTGGTATCACGTTTCTTTTGGAGTGGAAATACCCTTGGATCTTTCCAGAACATGTGTGCCTTGTTTCAGGCCTCAGAGTCCGCCACCAGTAACTCTGTCACGTGACTAGATTATCCACCTGTATCGAGCCTTTGGAATCAAGAGCATTGCAATACATCAGAAACGCCATCATGTTTAGAATACCGCTCCAGGTGGCCCGCCGTGCCGGTAGCTTTTCCAGAAACATCCCCAGAATCGCATGCATCTCGCAGCCCAGAATTGCAGCCCGTTTGGGAGGCACCATCCAGTCTCTTCGCTACCACGGAACCAACAGCAACAACGACAATACGGCTACTTTCAAAGTCGACAACCCTCAAATGATGATTGCATTCACATGCAAGAAGTGTGACACCAGATCGTCCCACACTTTCTCCAAGCAGTCATACTACAAGGGGACGGTGCTCATCCAGTGTCCTGGATGTAAGAATCGCCACTTGATAGCAGACAACTTGAAGGTATTCAAAGATAACAAGTTTTCATTGGAGGACGTTTTGAAGGCCTCTGGTGAAAGTGTTACCACAAGTCCTGGTGACTTGGCCTTCGAAGATATTCCAGAGAGTTTGAGATCTACCATCGGCCATTACGCCAAGGATGCTCCTGAAGAATACAGAAGAGGTGAAGATGTTGTGGATCCAGCTTTGCCTGAAGGCGAGAAAAAGTAGCATTCTGGTCCAAGTCGAAGGATGGATGCAAAGAGAGGATATAGAGTCTGTACATAATTAACCAATTTAATCGATGCTCTCAAACGTTTGGTAACATAGTCAGGAAAGATTTGCTGTAGTTCAGATTCCATTGATAGTCTACTTTTGCTTTTCAGTGAAACCAAGCATTTTGACCATCAAGATGGCAATCTTAGCTATGTCCCAAGTAGTGGGTGCAAATTTCATGTACTTGTCAAATTTTCAATAGAGTGATTTCCAAGAAATTGATCCAGAACAGGATAAATACCGTGGATAAAGAGGTCGTGTTACCACAACTAGTGTCTTTTGTATATGCTAGAGGCGTTAGTTTTGGGACTTCTCCTTGTCATCTTCGATGAATTTTTCATCGCACGACTTGATCGATTATCACCACTCGACCAAGACCTATATCGACCATGATGTTGTCTAGAACGTTTGTACGTGCCAATCGCAGAGTCTTTTTCAGCTCTTGGGGACATAGATTCAACCATAACGATGTTTTGGCTCAATACAGAGAGAAGCTTGCTCAGAAAGCTTCTGCTCATGGAGTGAAAGATCTTGATGAGTTGAAGATCAAGTTGAAGGATGAGATTGAAACCAAGAAAAAGGAGCTTAACAAGATCGATCCCCTCAAGGAATTGGAGGAGTTCGAAAGAATGCAAGCTGAAGAAATACAGAAAGAAAAAGATTCAAAGGTAATCAAGGTCAGAGACCCGATTGCCAAAGATGCCTCAAAAGCACCATACAAGACTTTGAACTCTTTCATTGACGTCGAAAAAGCCAGTGAACTTCCTCGAAAGGAACTTGAGCTTATCTGGAAAGCCAGATTTCAAAGTAATTCACGTAACTTACATGCTGTTGTGGATAGTGTCAAGTTTTCTACCATGTTTGCTAATGCATTTAAGAACCCAAGCTTTATCTTGCCTTTGCCAAAAAATCAGGATGGTTACGAAATGCATTTCGTTCAATGGTCTTTTGTAGGACCAAACACCACCCATTGCATGATCACAACTGTGGCAGAATACAAATTACACAAGGAATACGCTAAACCTCATACCTCATTGATGTTCCATCAAGAGTTTGCTCACTCCAAGGACGTTGTTTTGATGAACGGAGTGGTGGAAGAAGAGAGTGCCATGGCCATGGATGAAGCCCAATTGTTGGTTTTGAACATACAAAGATTCTATGGTGGAATGAATAGTGATGACAAAAAGTTACAATTATTGAAAGGTTTCACCGCCGGTGATCTGGATTTCAATATGGAAGATTTGATCAAAGAAGCTACTTCATTTGATTAATTCACATACCCTGATGCTAAATATGTCTGGTATGTTCCAAATGAAATATTCATGTATGTAAATTAATTGTATCTAGCTAGAAATCAGTCCTCGTATACATCACTATCGGATGCACTAAAAACTTCTACCTCCAGAATTTGCAGTTTGGCTTTAGATTTGGAAGTTCTAGTAGGTCTGGCCTTCCTTCTTGTGGTTTCTTTCAATCCCATGTTAGTATCAACATCCTCTTTATTTTTGATTGAAGTGGATTTTTTAGTTTGCCTTTTCGTTTTTGGTGCCAGTTTCACAATGCTAACGTCGAGGGTTTCTTCAGTGTCCAAATTTGGAGAATTTCTCGAATATTCCTTCTTAACTTGAGCTAGAACATGTTTGAAAGCTGCCTTGGTTTGTGCTTCGTTCTCTCCGTGAAATTCTTCGTCATCTACATCAATTTTGAGAAGCAAATCGCTTTCCTTCTTGACTTCTTTCTTGATAAACTGCTCAAGAATATGCTTATCATCATTTTCAATATATTTTTGGACAGCATCATTAATTCCTAGTTCTGGAAGAAGCGACAACTCTGCTTGCTTTAAGAACTCACTCATCAAGTCATTAAGTTGTATTTCAGTACTCTTTTTATTACTTGCACCTTGTTTGAAGAGATCATTGTCGATAAATTTTGTCTTTTTCGTCAAAGTGTCTTCTTTGGTTCTCTTCTTGTAAAATTGTACAACGTCATTAATATTGGCAATTTTTCCAACAAATCTGTTCGAGAATCTTTGGGCATTCTCGATTTCGTACCCACCGCTGTATTCGACTCGTAATCTAATGAGTGGTAATGGAATTTTTTCATCATTAATATTCAGGTCTGTGTCAGAGAAGAAATCTTTATTGGATTCTTTAAATTTTTCCTTCGCTTCTATGATTGCTTTTTCTACTTCCTCCGTAAGATAGTTTATGACATCTGACTTTGAAGCCGGTCCTGGTAAAAGATGGGTTGACAGTAACTGTATTTCTTTCATTACAAATGGACGCACCGACTTTAGTTTTATAGGCTCAATGGAATAATCGGTTCCTTTAATCTTCATCAAGAAAACATATTTGTCTGCTAATTCACCTTCAGCTAGAGAGGTAGCCACAGAAGAGCCTGCTTGTAAAACATCAAACCCACATTCTGGATTATGATTTGGATGAGCTATACACTCATGCTCGTGGCCCCATAAGACGAAATGCAAAAATTTTGGTAGGAAGTTCTCAGGAATGCTGGAGGTGAATGTATGCTGAGCGTGGTTTTGATGAATGCAAAATAAATTAAACCATTGTTGAGTATGGATACTGGGGCGCTGAAATTTGACAAGTCCATCTCGAAAGGCACGATGTAACCTTTCGTCCCGGACATTTGCGAGACCATATAAGGCCAATTTAGAGGTTCCTTTTTGAAACAAAAGCGGAGACACGGTTATGTTTTCATTATCATGAACTTTTCCAAAATGATTCACTAAGCCAGAAATTGATAGCACGTCAAGAGGCAGAAGAAATCCATCACCAGTTGCGTCGTCGTGGTTTCCACTGATTGCAAACACTGGGACTGAGATGTTGAGGTTGGGATCTTCATAATTAACGGTGTTCAAGCCATTGGCAAGTCCCAAACTGGGATCACTGAGCATTTCCAACTCGCAAGGTCGATCTCCCATGCAATTCATTCTCAACGATTTCATAACATGGAAGAGTGATTTCTTGGATGGCTTGTTGATGTGGAAGAGGTCACCACCTTGAATCAACAAGTCCACCTCGTTGTCTCTAGCAATGCTCGTGATCTCGTGAAATGTACGCCAGGCATCGTTGCCTCGAATTGGGTCATTTTCGTTGTATCCCACATGGTTATCAGTAGTAAGAAGCGCTGTGATGGTGTCTGGACCATTGGGTATGTTAGATAAAAGCATGGGAATTGTTGCTGTTCTCCAAAGTTTGAATCTTCAACAGCTATGTTGTATATGACAGTAGTGATTCGGATCAATAAAGAGGTACTTCAGCTGCTTCCAATTATAGTGCTTCACACCTCATATAATATCAGATCGGTTTTCAGGAAAGGCTCAAATCTCAATTATCATCGCCGCACTTCAAGTGAAGAGTACAGTCCATACTTGTTCCTGGAACATATCCATCCAATACTAGCTTCAAGGTTTCACTTAGGGTGCAATGGGTGACATCTCCATCTCCCTGGAACTTGAAGTAAGGCAGCAAGACGAACTCAATAGCATTGCTTCCATTTATGGAGATATCTTCACCGATATCACACCTAAGGGCTTGGTGTGGAACAAGAAACCATGCCCACATTTTCAAGTATATCTCGAATCATCAAGCAATCCAGAAAGACCCACGCTATCATTGACTCTTGATATAGAGCTCACCCAGACGTATCCTCTCACCCCTCCAATTGTCAAGCTTCTTCATCCCAAGAATGTATTGAAGACCCGGATGAGCGCCTTGGAAACCAGGGTGAAGGAATTGATCAAGGAATATCCGGAAGAAGAAGTATCGTTTACAATCATTTCCGAACTCAAGTACATGTTGGACGAATTTCAGCTGGTCACAGAAAAGGTATTATCCTTGGAGGAGGAACGTGAAGAGAGATTGCGAAAGCAACGAGACGAACTCGAAAAGCACGAAGCAAAGAAGCAATTGGAAATCGAGAAGGCCCAAAGAAAACAGAATGAAGACCTAAACCAACAGATCCTCAAGATTCAAGGCGAATATTATAATGATATTGCTCTGAATGAAGATGAGAATATATCGATTGTGATCGATGATGACCTCATACCGTCAAATTTGAGCCAATATTTCGTATTCGAAAACTCAATGGTGGGTGAGATTCCGGGATCAAGAGTCGGATTCAAATTCAAAGCAATTCTGGGATTCATTAAGTACAACAAGAATGATTTACTCTCTTCCATCGGTACTCAATACATTGTCAAGCCTTACTTGCCCAAACAAATCCAAACAAAAATAGAAAAAACTGGCATAGAACTCTCATATTTATTGACTGAAATTGATTTCGATAATGATTATTATTCTACAGATAAAGGAAAGAGAGAAATTCAAGATTTAGAAACAGAATTACAATTAATCCTCAACATAAATCACGAAAATATTTCCAGATTATATGGTTTTCAAATCGATAAAAAAGGAAATAGCGGTTGGAAGGTAAGGCTTCTAACTGAATTTTTCACTGTGAGTGATTCCTTACAAGATATACTACCTACCGCCGAATTTATTAATTGGGCATTGGCTAGAACTTGGGTCATACAGCTACTTCCTGCTTTAGAATATTTGCACAATGCTGGCTTTGTGCATAAAACCATTTGTCCATTGACTGTGTATGTTCGTGAGAATTTATCTGTTGATTCTGAAACAGGAGATAAGAATGAACACATAGACAGTATAATGTCTACTAAAATTCATAAAATTAGTCATCCCAGTTATGGTTATCGTTTGCTTAATATGATTAATACCCACCCTAATTCTTCAAACCAATCTAGATCAAGAAAAGGTTCAAATCATGAGGTTTACATTAAAGGTTCCTCTGTTTTCATTCCAAAAGATTGGATCGCCCCAGAACTATCAAATGGAGTACATCATCAAAAGACTGATATTTGGGATCTAGGTGTCTTATTTCTCAGAGTAATGCTCAACTACAATATTCTAGTGACAACCTACAAAACACCCGATAGTTTTATTAACAACTTCAAAATCGATGAATTCGTGGGAGTTGAACAATATGCTAGCTTAGTGTACGACTTTTTGTCAAAATTGTTGCAAAAGAAGATTGCAAAAAGACCAAGTCCGTTGGAACTAAATGCTGTGAAGTTTTTGAGAGATTGGCCAGTGATGATAACTACCCAAAAACCGGGATTATTTACCAAATACTCATACACTGCAGTAAATTCTGCTTCAATTGAAGAAAACTCTAAATTGGATAAAGAAGATGCAGCCCATAAAGAACAATTCACTGGTGTAAATACCATAGTAGAAAACTTAAGAAGACATAATTTGGCTGCACCTCAGAACACTGGAAAGCGAAGATATTCAAATAATCAAAGACCTTACTTGGGGGACACGCAACATTCAGGCTCATTAAGAAATGTTGGTAGATACGAAAGAGATTTCGAAGAAGTCGGCAAGTTGGGTAAAGGTGGCTTTGGAGAAGTCGTAAAAGCCAGAAATAGAATTGAAGGAACATTTTATGCCATTAAGAAAATTAAGCATAGAGCAGACAAGTTAGATTCTTTGTTGAGTGAAGTGCTCTCTCTCGCCAGGCTTAATCATCAGTTCATCGTTAGGTACTATGGTACCTGGGTAGAAGAAATAGAAGACACAACTAATGCCATTCTTTCTGATGACTCAGAGAGTGAAGATGATGACTTCGATAGTCCCTTAAATGCTCGTTCATCTTCTTTCTTACCTAGTCATGATAGCTCGTTTCAAGTGGACTATTTGACAAACTCCTTCGATCCGCAAATTGAATTTGGATTGTCTGATGATGACGATGTTGAAGATGGTAGTGATGCATTTGAATTTGCACATTCTGATGATCAAGAGACATTTGATGAAGATTCCAGTGGATTCAGTAACATCAGTACAAGTAAGGAAGATGGAAGTAAAGATGTTAAAGAAAATAAAATGAAAATGAATGAGAGCAGCAATCCCAGATCAATTCTCTATATTCAAATGGAGTTTTGTGAAAATAACACTCTTCTTAATCTTATCGAACAAGGATTACCAGGTAATTCAAATGAGTATTGGAGACTATTCAGGCAGCTTCTTGAGGCTGTATCTTATATTCATGGAGAAGGGTTTATCCATCGAGATTTAAAGCCAATGAATATTTTCATTGATAAATCTAATAATGTGAAAGTTGGTGATTTCGGGTTAGCAAAGAACTCACAGTTCGCAACTGCTGTTCTGACTAATAACCAGCTTTCTGCCCTGAATAAGGACTACTCTACGATTGTTGGAACACTCTTTTATACAGCCAATGAGGTGGCAAGTGGTGATTATAATGAAAAGGTTGATATGTACTCTTTGGGTGTGATTCTTTTTGAAATGTGCTATCCTTTGAGCACAGGTATGGAAAGAGCAATGATTTTGAATAATCTTAGGTTGAAATCTGTTGAATTCCCCTCTAATTTTACCGAATCAAAATACCATACAGAAAAGAAAATTATTAAGCTTTTACTAGATCATGATCCTAAGTCACGCCCCAGTGCCAGTGAAATCTTGCAAAGCGGTTGGCTTCCAGTTGAACATCAGGATCAAGTCATAAAAGAAGCCCTTAAATCTTTAGCGGACCCTGCATCCCCATGGCAGCAACAAGTTCGTCAAACTCTTTTCAATCAGCCTTACCTGTTGGCCAAAGACTTGATGTTTGATAATTACAGCAAAAATTCACATTCACATCATGTGGATCAGACTGCAAGTGATTACCTAATATTTAGCAAGATGATCCAAGAGCTTTTTTGTATTTTTCGCAACCATGGTGCTATTGAAGACTTTTCAACAAACTTATTGGCACCAAAAACTCCAGCCCAAACTTCTGAAACTGTGTATGAAGTTCTTGATAAATCAGGATCAGTCCTCACCTTGCCATATGATTTGATATTACCAACTGCAAGATTCTTGAGCAAGAATAACGTTACCATACCAAAACTTTTTCGTCATGAATTTGTTTACAGGTCTAATGTCAGGGGATCGGGTATACCTGATAAGTATAGCACGATCACCTTCGATATTATTTCTTCTGATCCTGCTACAAAATCTTCTAATAATGCTGAGTGTTTGAAAGTACTTGATGAGATTTTCGTTGATTTTCCATGTTTTAACACCAAAAACTCACAAGCATTTATAATAATCAATCACTTTGATATTCTCGATTCTATTATTTCTTATTCTTTTGGCAATATAGGAATTGACGATAAGAGAAAAGCTGAAGTTATTGGTGTACTTTCACAGTTGGGGATAGACAAATCTGCAGAAGAAGTGAAACGAATTTTAAGAGAAGACCTTCATATTCCTCATACTGTAACAAAAGATTTAATTGATGGGTACAATTTTACCTCTGACCCAGAGAAAGTGAAATTGAAAATCCAAAAGCTCATGGTGGACTCACCTCACTTAGTCAAGGTAGAGAAATCATTCATTCAAATTATGGACATATTACAAATCTTAAAAAAAATGAGAGTTCGTTCTCCTATCTATATGAATCCATTAAGCAATTATAATTCGAAATATTATAGTCATGGAATTATGTTTCAGGCAGTCTTCAAATTGGATAAAAATAGAAGGTTTACGAGAATTGCCACGGGAGGAAGATACGACAAACTAATTTCCTCGTTCACAAATAAAGACATCACAAAATTTAATACTCCTTATGCGGTTGGATTTTCTCTTTCGTCAACATTCATGTTCTTGTTGATGAAGAATTTACTTTCAAGGAAAGCAAAGGGAGAAGCTAAGTTCAGCGATATCCAAAAGTGGAAGGGACACCGCTGTGATGTTTTAGTGAGTAGCTTGAATGACAGCTATATAAGTCAATGTGGTTACGACATATTGAGACACTTGTGGTCGAACAGAATTAGTTGTGACTTGTACAAAGCTTCATCACAAGATGAACTTTTCCAAAATGCACAAAAAGATGGTGTTAATTGGGTGGTGATAATCAAGCTGGCAATTGGTTCCTTGGGTGATAAAAAGAGAAAGATCAAACAGAATAGAAACTATAAACCTATTAAAGTGAGAAATATCTCCAGTGGTAAAGATACAGATCTTGAGTTCGATGAGCTCTTGAAACATTTACAGTTCGAAATTGAAGAGCGGAAGGAGGAAAATGGTGAATCCACAAGTAATCAAGAAGCAGAGTCCACAATGGAAGAAAATATACATCATGAGAAAAGTTCTTCCAATTTACAAGACCTTAATCCACTATATTCTATCGATATCAATCAGAGGGTGATTGTTGTACCTAATGATGCACCTAGAGGTCGTAAGAATAACAAGAGAGAAAAATGGGAATTAGAGAATGACTCAAAAGTTGCTTCAGCTGAACTAATGAGAAATCTATCCACAACCACTGTACTTACTGTTGATTTAAGGGATGAAGTTTTAGATATGATTGCAATTACTTCAATCACTCAGCCAGAAGAATGGATGAGGAAGGTCATCTTCAGTGCTAATAATATCCCCAAGAGTTATGCCTCTAATATTTATAACTCTTTGGCTAAAGAAGCTGCAAAAGGTCAAAAATGGGTGATATTACATTCTCCAAAAACACAAAAAAGTACGATTGTTGATCTTCAACGTTGATCTAAATCAAATTTGTATATAAAAAGTAATGAGACATAACTACGAAAAATTGTAAAAAAATTCTAAACACTTGGTTTATTGGTCTATAAAGTTAAGGAAATTAAATACTCTGTTAGAATTGAATCATGATGTAAGCTTTCCATTCATGTGATTTCACTATCCCCAGAAACCACAAGATTTGCATCGGTATAAATTTGTAACACATAAAAGCTGTACAAAATACTTGGAAGTCATCTCGAGATTATTAGGCTTTGTTTTTCAAATAATTTTGTCTCCAATCCCAATATTCTTGCAATCTGGAAACACCATAATTTGAATAATCAAAATCTATAGTGGAAATTTCATGCTGAATCATCGCCCAGATTCCCCAATAGAATCCTGGTACACCGTAAAATGCTCCAATCTCTTTAATAATTGCATTCACTTCTTCACTGGAGGCATCCTCATTGTTCAAATATCCCTTGACCCATCTTGTTAAAATTGGGTTATTCTCCTCAGGAACTGGTATTCTTGAGCGGTCACATTGAAATCCCTGCCATTCGGCCAAATGATTGGCAATGTCAAAGGCTCTGGGAGCTGGAAGCATGTACTCATAATCGATGAATTTAATAGGGTTATTCTCCAAACTTGGCAAACCTTCTAACGGTGTTGAAAGATCAAAATCATCTGGAACAATTACATTTCCAGATAGAAGATCACAATGAGATGCAACGGTTGGAGAATTGGTGCTTTCTAATTCTTTTCTTAGCCATACTAATTCATTTTTAATAATGTCTTTAAGGTTTTCCTCATCGACGTCCTTGCCGAGATGAGTACTAAATGAAGCTATCAAATCTGAGTTTATTGGCACAATATTCACCCAGTCTTCAATGAGTTCCCAAATATTGGAAATTGAGCGCTTCTTTGGCTTCTTCAAAAGCTTACTTCCGTTTTCTAATTGCTGGTTTGAACTGGTGCCATTCGCTTTCGATTTAGACTTTAAGGTCTTGGAAAACTTACGTAAATTCTCCCCTCCTTCCTCTATCACCTTATAGTCAACCAAGCTATGCCAGTTACCTAAACGTTGTGCAATCAAAGGATATAAGTTCTCATTGCTCAACTCTTCAGGGTCCAATGACCTTCCCGGTAAGAAACCATAAACCAATCCGTTTTTGAAACGAGAGTGTATGGCAGGAGCCAAATCGAGAGAATTCAAAATCAAATGCAGAATAAACTCCCGGTGTCTATCGATAATGAGATTAGTTCCGTGTCCATAAACTCTGATCAATACCCTATCGTTATTGTACTTGCAGGACAAAAGCATGTTCGTGATTCCACCTGTGAGTTTTTTGAATGCTATTTGAGATGGGTCTGACCAGGTAGGAAAAACCTTGGAAAGTAGCTTTCTTAATTGAATGAAATCATTCTCTAAATTTTCGTGGAGGTCCACGATAAGCTTTGGTAAATATATAGCATGAGTTGAGTAGTTATTGATAATTGAAGTCAAACGTGAACTTTCATCCAGCGGAGTAGGAGAAATTTCCTTTACTGGCAGCACGGTCAAAGATGATGTAGGTGCATTATCATTCTCCACATCAGATAAGGATGGGTTGTTCAAGCTGTATAATAAATTCTTGTTCTTCAAGTAAAGTTTATCTGGGGTAAAATCAGCATGATCACGGGTAGTTTCACTCAAAAGGGAATCAGAAAAGACATTGAATGAGTTGATCGGGACACAGTGTACACTGTTGTTGGAAATGAAACAGTATGCAGAAGATGATTGGTTACCGATGGTTTCGAAGGACATGATGGTCTCGGGAGGTCTGGATAACACGGAGGGACAGGTTCTGGCCCAATGTTTGATAATGATGAAGGCAGAAGTGGTACTTAAAAAGAGAATCACAAAGGGTTGTCACCACAAATATTTTTCATGCAATAAAACCAGGTTGTAGATTGTGTTTGCCAGACTCGCTATTGTTCAACGATATGGATAGGCTCAGACAGACGACAAACTACTACAGCAATGGTGAAGTTCTAGTGCGATTCAGTTGCTGAAAGCTGTGCGCTTGGAAACGCTGGGATGCTGCGGTACAAGTTGCTGCTTTTCACAGGGTTTCGTCTAAGACGGGAGATATTAAGTCGTGTCAAATATGTGTCTCCTGCTGAAGATATGAACCGAGTCGTGTCCCTACCGCCACCACCGTCAGTTTCACATGGCAAACCAGCCTGGGTGACAGCCCACAAAAACACGTTACTCCCTATCCCAATGTAGTAAGTTGGGGGTTGACCGATACCTTGGAGGTAGGGTGGGGATGATTGGATGTTATCGTAGAGCTTGGTCTATCGATAACGCCAAAAAATAGAGCTCGCACTCAGGTTCGAACTAAGGACCAACAGATTTGCAATCTGCTGCGCTACCACTGCGCCATACGAGCTCTTGTTGGGATATCAAACGGGGTGGAGATATACCACTGTGATTGTGATGAACATCCCAACTAACTTTTAGCAGTCAAATGCATTTAGGTCAGCTAATTTTTTGAATTAGTACCTAAAACTCAGCAAAGAAAGATCTCAGCTGGATGGATTTCTGCTCTGACGATTTTTCCCAAGGTGGCTTCAAATCTGGGCGCATGCGTAAGGTTTGCTCCATCTACTGCAAACGATTCAATCTTGATATGAATGGATAGTAACCTTGCCTTCTAATGAGTAACCATCAAAGATCCCGTGGAATTCGTGCTTCGAAATTCTTTCTTTAGATCTTCCTGCTTCGATTACTCTTCTGGTGTCTCTTACTCTCGGTCAAATCTTGCCGGACTGCTCAAGTGTCGAGAATGGACAAGAAAGTACATTGACAGAGTCCCAGTATTTAAATACCACTCAAGTCGGTGACTATTGCTTGCTTATGGCAAAAACTTGAATTTTATGGCCCTTTTTCTTAATGTTCACGGGTTTGGATGTCTGGGTTCTTTTTACGATCTGATGCTGGGTTGCTGTGAATGTCTCACCACGAGACAAACTGCGACCACTCACATGCGTAATGATTGAGGGGAACATCGATCTATATATTTAACAGCCCAACCGTTTTTCTACATATCAACGATGACATTCATTCCAAGTGATCAATTGAAAGAAAAACTTCTGGATATCGTTAGAGAAGTCACGACGGTCGAGGATGGTGACAAATGTGGGGTAATCCCAGCAGTCATTGCTGGACTAACTAATGAACAAGAAACCGTGTTCCTCGAGGGTGGCGGGGTTAAATGTATCGAGACAGGAGAGCAGATACTGCCAGAGAACCAAATGGCCTTTTACTCGTGTACCAAATCTATGACTGCTTTCGCTGCTTTAAAGTTATATGAAAATGGCCAGCTTGACCTCGATGCACCTGCCAGTAAGTACTTGCCGTTGATTGAAGAAATTGGAGTGATTGAACCCAATTCCGTGGGTAAAGATGGCAAGTTCACCTCTGCTCCCAGAAAACCACAAAATCCCGTGACTGTTCGTCATTTATTCATCCATACATCAGGTTTCTCCTACAACTTTTTATCCACAGACTACTATTACTTGGCAAAGAATAACACTGACATCACTGCTTTTAAACCAACTGAACAGTATTTCCATAATGACAGGACACCACTTCTCTTCGAGCCCGGTACTGAATGGCTGTATGGTCATAGTACCGATATTTTGGGATTGATAGTCAAATATGTCACAGGAAAGCACCTCGGAGAATATCTCAAAGAAATTCTATTTGATCCAATTGGAATGAACTCAACTACCTTCCATTTACATGATGATTCCAACTTAGCAAAGCTTCATTACCGTAACAAAGACCTGTCAGTTATCTCCAGTAAAATGAGCATGGATCTTGATCCTGAAGTGGACATGGGTGGTCAGGGAGCAATTAGTACCGTGAGCGATTATTTAAAGTTTATCCGTGTATGGCTTAACTTTGGATACTCGCCTGATACTGGTAAACGGTTATTGAAGGAGGAAACTGTCAAGTATGCCCTTCAAAACCACATGCCTCCAGGCTTGAAGATAAGGTTCCAAGTGCCAAATGCCCCCGAAATCGATGACGGGTTTACTCTCACCGGAAACGCAATGAATTCCGGCAAGTTTTTCACCGGAAGACCTTCTGGAAGTATATATTGGGGTGGTCTTGCCAATTTGTTCTACTGGATAGATTTTGAGAATAGAATTGGAGGTTTCTGGGCGTCTCAGATCCTTCCTCCCATGGACCCAGTTACAGCAGGTAATTATTTCCGGTGGGAATCCACCGTTTACCGGGATGTTAAGCTGCAAAAACAAAAGCTTTAGAATCGCAAGACTTTCCTTTAAAACCATACATTCAAGTGTTCTCCCCGAACTAACCAATCAGTAAATGTTGCCAATGTTACATGAATTTCCATTTGTTTTACGTTAGATAAGCATGATTAGAATCAGCTTATTCCTCTTGTAATTTTTAGAGTTTTTTAGTGTATTTAGCACCTTAATTTTTAGCACAAACAATAAAAGCACTCGGGAAGTCGAAGGATCGTCTCCTGACCTTTTCTTGTCTTATTAAGGCAGATCTTGAAGTACAGAGCATAAGATTACCAGTAGATCTTCTCCACCCGAAAACCAGCCGAACTTCCCCACCCGAAAACATGTGCTTTTGGTCTCTTGAAATTTTTTCAACCCTACTGACCATCGGCTTGATCCACAACAGAACTACGGAGTTCAACGCATAAAATCTATGAAGTTTACGCGTCATAGAGACCCGGCGCAACGCCAGTTCAGTTGGCCTTGAAAAATATGAGATCAATTCCACTAGCCTTCTTCGATTTCCACGGTATTCTTAGCCTTTCTCTATCTCTAGTCAGACTCCCCACATCGACCTCGGATGCAAATTACTACTCCTATGATAAACCCAGTGCGACTGGACCTGAGGTTATCTGGAAAATTCCCGACTTCTTTCACATGTTCAAAATATGGGATGATTGCACGACCTGAAACCACATAAAAGTTACCACTTAAATGCATAAGTAACTACCAATTTTCTCCAAAAATCATGTCAAAACCACAGAAAACCGTCTTGATCACTGGTGCCTCTTCGGGTATCGGCTACGCAACCTCCATTGAGTTTGCAAAGCGTGGCTACAAAGTCTACGCTGGTGCCAGACGCTTGGAACCAATGGAACCTTTGAAGGAGCACGGGGTAATTCCAATTCGATTGGATGTTACCTCTTTGGAAAGTGTCAAGGCAGCCAAAAAATTCTTTATTGAGGACAGTGGCAGTAATACCTTGGACTTGTTGTTTAACAATGCCGGTCAATCGTGCACTTTCCCCGTGCTTGATGTCACAGATGAGAACATGCTCAAATGCTACGATGTTAACGTTTTTGGACCGCAAAGAATGGTAAGGGAGTTTGGTCCGTTGGTGATCAATGCCAAAGGCACCATTGGGTTCACCTCCTCAATCACAGCCTTTATCGCCTTTCCATGGTCCTCGATGTACTGTGCAACCAAGGCAGCCATATCACAATATGCAGCCTGCTTGAGGTTGGAGATGAAGGCGTTTGGGGTCAAGGTGATCAACTTCTATGTCGGGGGTGTCAGTACAAACATTGCAGACACCAGGAAATTGCCCAAGGGTTCGGTGTACGACATTCCAGAAATGGAGAAGCTTTTGGACCTTAGAAGAGAGATGTCGGCCAGAAATAAGCCCATGTCTGCCAGTGATTTTGCAGTCCAAGTAGTCACCGATTTTGAGAAGGCTAACATGTGTAGACTTCACTACTATAGAGGCAGTATGGCAAAGGTCTTAAAGTTTATGAGGGACTGGCTTCCTCTTTTCTTGCTCGACAAGTTTCTAATCGGAAAGTTCCAGTTGGAACTTGTATTCAAGCCTCTTAGAGAAAGATATTCTAAGATCAAGATGGAATAAGCAAGCGGGCTACAAACCACCTCAAGGTAGACTGGTCGAAGTAGACCCCGAGATATCATATGATTTTCACGATTAATTCAATGAGTTTAAACTGAGCAAAACATTGTCATGAATAGGCACCGTAAACCTTAAATACCTTCTTCATTTACTCTCAGTATTATGTATCAAAGTTTATTGGAATGTAATTACTTTAGCAAACATTTAGTCATAGTCATGCTGGTATTGGCGAGCCAGAAGCTTTTTGTTGTTTTATTCCTTTTCACTTCAGATCAAACGGATGCTAGTTTCAAGATGCTGTTTTGAGTACTAATAATCCCACTCGATCGATCTACATGTTAACTAGAATTGAAGTTGGTTCCTCTATATTGAAATAATCATTGTAAATTTCACAATCAAACCCGTTTAGGGCAACAGTGCCACTTCAGCTATCGTAATACAGCATCAATCCAGTTTGCAAAGCGTGGCTACAAGGTCTACCTGATGCCAACCACTTGCAGCAAATGGAACATTAGAAGGAGCACAGAGTAGTTGCACTCGCTGGAAAGTGTTCAGAATGATAAAGATTTCTGGTCAAGGAATGTTGAACGTGATGGCGGTCCACCATGTATTTCCGGTTCTCGATGTCACTGATTAGAACTTGATCCGATGCTACGATGCCAATGTCTTTGGACCACAAAGAATGGTATGGGAATTTGGTCCGTTGGTTATCAATGTCAAGTTAACCATTTGGTTCACATCTTCTGTGAGTGCATTCTTACATTTCCTTGGTCTTCTGTATAGTGTGCTTCCAGGGCACAACTTTTCAATTCGCAGCCTGTTTGAGGTTGGAAATGCAACTATTTGAAGTTAAGGTTGTTGATTGAAGTAAAGGTGATTAATTTCTACATTGGGGGGTGTCGGTGCCAACATCGCTGACAGAAGAAGTTTACCCAGGAGTTCACACGACATTCCAGAAATGGAGCAGCTCCATATAGATTAGGGAAATGTGTGCTAAAAATGACCTTACAGCTCCTGTTGATATTACATTTCAGTAGTTCTTTCATATTGAGAGCTACTTTGAAGGGAGTCTTTATCAGAAGTGTTTGCCATTGCGGTGGTTGTTGAATTGCAAGTTACCAATACTCCAGAATCTAAATCGTGTAAGTCAAGAGAGCGTGAATTTTTAAAACTGGGACAAATAATTTGTGGTAAGAATGTCCTACAATTATATGCCCTTACGCGATCCAAAAATTTTACAATATTTAGTGGCTACCGTTCCCAAAGATTAATGGTTGGTGAATCCTTGTACTCGAGGTGGCCTGTTTCTGATCTTGAATAGAAGATCACCATGAATTGGATGTTAGCCAAAAAAAAGGCTTTAGTAATCTCTCGGTCTTCGTTTTCGGTCTTCGGTGTTTGAAAATATTATCTAGGGTCGAGCGGTGATATTTTTCCATCCTGCTCTGCACCTATTGCCCTTTTGGGGATGATCAGCGATATCAAGAACAGTATAAGTTCACCCTGATAGAACTCCCACACGGATTAGAGCCTCAACAATGTCAGCATCAAAGAAAACTGTTTTGGTCACCGGTGCCTCTTCTGGTATCGGATATGCCTGTGCAATTGAGTTTGCAAAGCGTGGCTACAAAGTCTATGCTGGTGCCAGACGTTTGGAATCGATGGAACCATTGAAGCAACACGGAATTATCCCCTTCCAATTGGATGTCACTTCCTTGGAAAGTGTCAAGGCTGCTAAGGAGTTTTATATCAAAGATAGTGGCAGCAAGAAATTGGACTTCTTGTTCAACAATGCCGGACAGCCAAGTACGCTTTCGGTTCTCGATTTTGATGATGAGAACATGGTCAAATGTTTCGATGTCAATTTTTTTGGAGCACAAAGAATGGTAAGGGAATTTGGTCTGTTAATTATCAATGCCAAGGGTACCATTGGGTTTACTTCTTCCCTCACCGCCTTTATGGCCCTCCCGTTTTCTTCCATGTACTCTGCAACTAAGGCTGCGCTCTCGCAATATGCCGCCTGCTTGAGGTTGGAAATGAAGCCGTTTGATGTGAAAGTGCTTAATATCTACGTCGGAGGAGTCAAGACGGATTTTTCCGATGCAGTAAAATTACCCGAAGGTTCGCTTTACGATGTTCCAGAACAACAACAGCTTGAAGAGTTGAGACAAAAGTTAATCAAAGATAAATCCTTGATGTTGCCAAGCAAACTTGCCGTGGGAATTGTCGACGACTTTGAAAGCGCAACTATGGCTGGTCTTGACACCTACAGAGGCACCATGTCAAGAATTCTGAAATTTATTTCCGATTGGGTTCCGCTTTTCGTAGTGGATAAGTTGATCATGGCTCAATTCAAGATTCAACCGCTTTTCAAGGCAGTGAGCAAGAAATTTGCCGATGGTAAGAAGGATTAGATTAGAACAGCTTGAGGCCAATAATATTTAGATTTGGTGGTTTTCTGTAATAAATAGCATTTTTAAGTATCTGTAACACAGTGCACAGTCTTCCAAGTTCAGTATCTTTAAACCACATTGCAATAGAATTGATATAACCAGACTTTTTTTTGCCGAATATTTCAGTTCCGAAACTTTCCATCGTAAGATCACTCGTCTCCAACTCGAATCTAGGCAGTTCATGTCGTAATGTTCTCGGTTTGACACCCCAGCGGTGGAGATGAAGTGAAATTCGCAAACTGCATTTGAGACGCGCTTCCAATATTATCACCACTTTGGACTCTACCCTCATTTCCAACCACCGTGAAGTCAGATCCTTTTCCCGAAGAGGCCCCATTGCCAACCAACATCAAATTCATCGATCATGTACGGGGACCTTTCAAACAAGCTCATTCTAGACGCCAAGCGTACGTCCAATCTCTCCGCCATCCCGTTATATCAAGCAGAACTCATCCGAGAAATTATTAAGGAAACGCAAGACCTCAACAAAGACGCGGAATTTCTTGAGGAGCAGGCCCAAGATGGCCAAGATGGTGATGAACAACTCAAAATCAACCAATGCCAACTCTTTGTGACCCATTTATCCATGAGGCGAAACAAAAGATGCTTGTTGGCATACGAGAGACTAAGAGCAGAGAAAATCGCCGAATTTGCATGGTTGAACATCGATCCTGTGATAGACTCGAACAGTTCCAATGGGAATACATCTATTGCTGATAACTATATATATTCCAACTACACCACCCAACTTTCATTGGATAACTTGAACCATGCTGAGGAGGAGTATTTTAAAGCCTATCAAGACTTGATGTTGGAGTACAAGTCTGCCTTTGCTGATATCGATCTCCTGGGAGACTTGGAGCCTCCAACAGATATCTTCATTGATGTGAGAGTGTTGAAGGACGGTGGAGAAGTGCAAACGGAGTACGGATCTTTCAATCTAATCAAAGACTCCCAATTTTATGTTCGAAAGTCTGACGTCGAAAGGTTAATCCAACAGGGATATCTTGAGGAGTTGTGATAGCATGCAAGCACTAATTTAATAGATTTAATGAACACTGTACGACACATTTTGCATTTTGTAATTGCGTTGAAATGTAGCGAAACCATGTCCGATCATGGACTAAAAATGGCTATTTGTATCGTAATTCTTCGATTTTGAGACCTTAATTGTATTAATCGTCATCCTTCTTAACCACATCATTTTCGAGAAGCTTGCCCAATTCTTTCAATTGTTCATCCATCTTCTTTCTACCTAAAGTGGTGTTCTTTTGGTCAACACTAATAGGCAAGATCATGACGTGATCTTCGTTTTTATCGTAAACTCCAATGTTCTCATCCATCACCCTTACTTCTTTTCTCAAGTCAATCGCAACCTTGCTCAAAGTTCCGTAAATGCTTTGGGTTTGTCTGGTGAACAAGTCCTTTACATCTTTGGGGTTTTTTTGCGGTTCGGAGTAAGTTTCGAACAATGTGGACACTTCATCGAGCAACTTGACGATGTTGGTATCGATTTCGTGCAACGAATCAAGTCTTTCTTGAACAAAGTTTTCAGCTTTATCAGCCATGGCAAATGAAGTGCTTGTTATTCCTCATTGAGAATAACTTATATCTACACGTGATACATCGCCAATTTACCACATACTTGTAGAGCTCTGAAAACTATTAAATCCACCCAAGAAGAATCTGAACTTCCGTTTGATCTTATTCTCGGTTCTGGAAGGTTCTACGGCCAACGATCAACAGATCTCGATAGAATTGCAAACCCATAATTCACAAAGTCCATGCCTATCGATTTAGGACTTGCCAGAGTGACAAGACTCTTGAATCATTTGAACAACCCCCATCTTCATGCCTATAAATCTATTCATGTGGCTGGTACGAATGGTAAAGGCTCAACTGTCTCCTACTTATCCTCAATCCTAACCAAGTCGAACATCCGCAATGGACGGTTTACATCTCCACACATTTTACAGTATAATGATTGTGTTAGCATTAATAACGAAACATATCCAATGGCCAAGTTCCAGCAAGTAAGTGAGTTTGTACAAGAAAAGAATCATCTCCTCAAGCTTGGATGTACGGAATTTGAACTACTTACTGTGACGGCATTTAAGATTTTCGAATTGGAAAAGGTGGAGATTGCCCTAATTGAAGTGGGTTTAGGGGGAAGATTAGATGCTACCAACGTCTTAGAGCCATTCAATGGTGAAGGTGGAGTCATTGCAACCGGTATCACCAAAATAGGCATCGATCACGAAGGTCTATTGGGGAACACTTTGGGAAAAATTGCTTTTGAGAAAGCAGGAATAATCAAGATCAATATTCCGTGTGTGGTAGACAGAACTAATGAAAAAGAAGCTTTGGATGTCGTTGTACAGAGAGCAAAGGAATTGGGAGCTTCTTTAGACCAAGTAGATGGTTTAGCAGAAAGAAGCCCAGCTCCAGAAAAAGGACAAGTTCAATTTGAAACCATAGAGAAAATGTTGAAAGAAACTCCACTTAAGGGAGCATACCAACTTCAGAACTTATCTTTAGCTCTTAGGCTCGCTGAACTTGTGAATGATCAGAGAATC
The DNA here is from genome assembly GCA_030571845.1 of Suhomyces yuchorum. NCBI lineage: Eukaryota > Fungi > Ascomycota > Pichiomycetes > Serinales > Debaryomycetaceae > Suhomyces > Suhomyces yuchorum. Next base: position 277,941 of record JAJLYW010000003.1, on the reverse strand, counting down.
ACCACATCATCAATTATTGATGGAATTAAAGCTACTTCTTGGAGAGGCAGATTACAGGAACTAACAATTCCCCAAATGAACCTCCCTATCATCTTGGATGGTGCACATAATGAAAGTGCTGCTGTTGAATTAGGAAAGTATCTTTCAAATTTCAAAGACGGGTTTATTTTTATTTTCGCCATGACCAAAGGAAAGGCAGTCCAGAAATTGCTACAACACATTGTGGACGAATCCAAAGACAAAATTGTTTGCACGACATTCACTCCACCCCAAAACATGCCTTGGGTTTCCAGTTACCTGAGCCACGAATTAAAAATCGTCTGTGACGAGTTTACGACTCATGTAGAGGAGGCTACTAACATTCATCAAGCGTTGGAACGTGTCTCAGAGTTGAAGAAAAACGGGGACCCAAGAAAGGTGGTGGTTTTCGGTAGTCTTTACTTATGTAGTGATGTTTTAAGAATTGTGGAAAGAATGCAATCCTGATGGAACTATATAGACGAATGCACAGGATAAAATTTAAGTAACTACGGTCGATGAGCATCAATACATTAGCTTAATGCGATATCGAATATAAAGAAAACTAACGCGAGAATTTCAACTCCGACGCGTCCCAAAATGCCTCTAAGTGAATTTGAGAAACAACGTCTTGCAAATATCCAAAGGAATAAGGAGCTTTTGAAGAAACTTGACCTTGATTCAATTAGCAATTCCATAAAACGTGAAGTTTCTGTGAAAAAAGAGGCGTCTACAAAGAGAAGAAAGACTGAACCAAAAGTCAAGGAGCCAGTCGAACCTAGTAGAAGATCCAGAAGGATTGCGGGAATCAAGACGGAAACTGAAGATCCAGAACAGTTTGCTAGAGAACAAGAAGAGGCAGAAGAGAGGGAAAGGAAGAAGAGAGAGCTTGAAGAGTTGAAACGAGTGAAGCTATGTGGAGACTTCAGATTGATTGATCTCATCACTGATAGAAAGCTGGGGTCTTTGAAGTTTGAAAATAAGGTTTTGATAAACAATACCGTCAAAGAAGAAGTGACTGATGACTCTGTGCCTGATGAGGTGGAAGATGATAATAAAGTTCTCCAGCTTCTCAGAGATTTGGGAAACAAGTTCTCCGCAGGAGACTTCTATGAAGAGATAAAAAAGAGTATCAGATATGACGATAAGGTTCTAGAAGAAAAGAGAAAGGAATTTGAAAAACTTAAAATCCACGAGAAGTTTGATCCTCTCGACATTAAAATATCCCACACCAGAATCACCACTATTGACTTCCATTCGACCACGACTGATCGAATGGTCATGGCAGGTGATACCAACGGAGACGTGGGAATATGGGCGGTGGATGCCACCGACGAATCACCCACAATCTCCATCCTCAAGCCACATGGGAAGGCCATATCGCGGATACTTACCCCAGCTAGTAGCCCATCAAAAATTTACACCAGTTCGTATGACGGATCTGTGAGGCAGTTGGATTTGAACAAATTAGAGTCCTCTGAAGTTGCTTACTTATACGACCCATGGGAATCTTCTGATCATGCCTTGGGCGTTTCCGACATGAGATTATGTACAGAAGGTAACCCCAACATTCTCTATATGACGACGTTACTGGGGAACTTTTATCAACATGATCTTAGACAAAAATTCAAAAAGATTGATCTGAAGAACTTGCTAAGACTCCACGACAAAAAGATTGGTGCATTCTGCATCAATCCAAACAAGTCACATCAAATAGCCACTGCTTCGTTGGATCGGACCTTCCGCATATGGGATTTGAGGAATGTATCCAAGTGTGAGTGGTCTGAGTTCGAAGATCAAAGAAGTCCTCACTTGTATGGAAGCTATTCATGCAGGTTATCTGTGTCATGTGTGGATTGGAACCAAGAAAACCGCTTGGTATGTAATGGATACGACGATAACATAGCCCTTTTTGATTTTAATGGATCCAAGGATTTGAAACCAATCACTAGTTGGGGAAAAGACTTCAGACTTCCTGGCGATGAAGAAGAAACTATTCCTTCCAATATCAATCCCTTCACAAAAATCAGACACAATTGTCAAACTGGAAGATGGGTGTCTATTTTGAAATCAAGATGGCAAGTCAGACCAGATGATGGGGTTCAGAAATTCGCAATTGCAAACATGAACAGAGGATTAGATATATACGATCAAAAGGGCCAAATAATCAGCCATTTGTCTGAGTCTGTTGGAGCAGTCCCAGCTGCTGCTGTTTTGCACCCAACACAAAATTGGGTTGTTGGTGGTAGTGCAAGTGGAAAGGTTTATCTCTTTGAGTAACCTTTTGTTAATAGAAATAAGTATATAAGAATGACAATAAATTATGAATTGAATTAGCTCTTGTCCCAGTGAGGAATTGAAAATTACATCAAAGCTGGTTTTCTGACCAAACTTTACAATTATTAGTATACACGTATTATTCCATCTATTCAATTATGTATTTAAGCAGATGGGGTCATGACTTGCCAGACTCTGATGACGTTATCAGTGTAACCAGCGAACAAGTTTTGACCGTCAGCAGACCAAGCCAAGGAGATAGCTTCTGGGTCCTTAGCCTTAGCACCAATGGCGAACTCTGGCTTCAATTCATCCAACAAGGATCTCTCTTGCAACTTGAAGATCTTGATACCAGTGGTGGTGGCAGCAGCCAACCAGTATCTGTTTGGAGAGAAAGCCAAAGCGTGAACTTCAGCAGAAGCGTTCAAGGTGTACAAGGTCTTGTTGGAGTTCAAGTCCCACAAGATGATGACACCGTCCTTACCAGCGGAAGCGCACAAGGATCCATCTGGGGACAAGGTGATACAGGAGATGTAACCGGTGTGACCGATGAAGTCAGCGTTGACGTTGTAGTCAATCAAGTCCCAGGACTAAAAGTTAGTATATGTTAAAAGGTCTCATCAGAGATCTTGGTGATAAAGTTATGTCTCATTCGGCGCGAAGCCGTCTGAAGTAGCAAATATAGGTAACATCATCTAGACCTGTTAGTAATACATACCTTGACAGTCTTGTCCCAAGAAGCAGACAAAACGGTAGCAGAGTTCTCGGATGGGGAAATTCTGACAGCAGAGACCCAGTCACCGTGACCGGTCAAAGTGGCCATACATTCACCAATGGTATTCCAGACCTTGACGGTCTTGTCACGAGAAGCAGAGACAATTTGTCTCAAGTTCTTGGCAATGGAGACGGACATAACATCACCAGTGTGACCGACGAATCTTTGAGTACATTCACCGGATTCCAAGTCCCACAATCTCAAGGTCTTATCCCAAGAAGCAGACAAAGCGTAAGCACCGTCAGCGGAGATAGTGACATCTTGAACAATGTGGTTGTGACCCTTGAAGGACTTCTTTGGGACACCGTATTGGTTGTCTTCACCGCCAGTCAACTTCCAGGTGATCAAGGTCTTGTCTCTGGAACCGGACAAGAGCAAGTCTGGGTGAGCTGGGGTGGTGGCCAAGGAAGTGACCCATCCGTTGTGACCTTCTAAGGTACCTCTCAAAACTAAAACTTCGTCAGACATGGTGTGTGTAGTAGTGATGAATTAAAAATTTTTCAGATCTAGTGAAAAAGTAATGTCCATCAGGTCACATGACCCGCGCCAGTAAGATATCTTACGTTGTGCGTACTCATATTAACTATCACAGCGGTCTCGGAATTACACATTTGGTGGTGACTGTTTTTGCCGAGCTATGTGCAGGATAAGACCCTCTACCTAACACGTATAACCCCACATTAACCAACTAGATGGCATTGAAACTAGCAGTTATCAGCGGTGGAACCGCTACAAATGAATTAGTATCTTTGTTTCTGTCAATCAGTCCCAATGTCGCTTACATCTTGCCAATATCAGATAATGGTGGATCCACTTCTGAGCTAATTAGAGTCATCGGTGGTCCAGCTATCGGAGACATCAGATCCAGATTAACTAGATTAATTCCAGAGAATCAAGTAGGATTGAGAAACCTATTGTGTTTTCGGCTTTCCTCTGACCCAATTGAGGCAAAAGCACAATGGAATGCCATAGTCGATGGCCAACATGAATTGTGGAAAGGTATATCTAGTTCCACTCGAGAGATTTTGAGAGCGTTCTTTATTCATGTTCATGTGGAGTTATTAAAACGATCCAAACTTCAATCAGTAAATTCCAAAAAGCAGTTCCGGTACGAATTGGCTAGTGTGGGTAATTTGTTTCTCACTGGTGTTCGTCTTTTTATTGGTTCCTTGGATTCAGCAGTTGAACTTTTTGCTAAAATTACCGCAATCAATAGTGACATTGAAGTTCTCCCTTGTATTAACACCAATTTCACATATCACATAAGTGCTGTTTTACAAAATGGTTTGATTATCACAGGTCAATCGCAAATATCACATCCTTCAGACACTCATCCCCACGTTGATATTTATCCACCCCCAATTAGTAAAACTAGGCCACCAACACCTGATAACGTTGCTCGTACAAATTACTTTGGTGCACCAACTATAGATGGAACTTCCTTTGATACACCATTGAATCATGTGGCAATTGCAAATTCTCGTCGTGATAGTGTGGATAGCGTGATCTCGGACTCGGAGGAGGAATCAGGAAATATTCCTCAGTATACCCACCCAGAACTTAAAAAGTCACAGTTACATTTTAATAAGACTGAGAACATTCAGCCATTGTTATCTCCAATCAAGCGTATCTTCTATGTTTCCCCATATGGTCAGGAGATATGTCCCACAGCACATAGCAAGGTTACTTCTACAGTAGCTAATGCAAATGTCATTATCTATTCTATTGGGTCGCTTATGACTAGCATTGTTCCAATTGTGATATTAAAAGGGATCGGTAAGGCGATTGCCACCGAAATCCAGACTCCTGGATTGAAGAAAAAGATTCTTCTTCTTAATGGCTGTCAAGATAGAGAAACATTTGGAATGTCTGCTGTTGATTTCGTCAGGGTGATAGTGGAACTGGCGGTATATTCAATTGATAGAACCAAAGTCATGCCGGACGTGAATATTACTATCGATGTCAGTGAGGTTGATTGGAGTAAATTTATAAGCCATTTGGTATACATGGAGAACCCACAAATTCCAGTTGATGAAGAATATTTAGCTTCAAGAGGTATCCAATGCGTTAAAGTTAAAAAGATGAAAGAAGAAGAATACTATGATTCTGAAGATCTTGCTCTTGGCATCAATAGTATAATCAATGACAATGCTTGAATTTCACCAATTTGACATAACACCCTTGAGGTCTTAAATAAAGTTGGGAAATTAGTCGTACCAGACCTTAATCAATTCTTCAGAAACTGCCGATGGAGTCAACACTCCCAAGTCTGTAATTAATGCAGTAATGTATTCATGTGGAGTAAAATCGATCAATTGAGTCTTGAGCAAGTCTTGATCCTCGAGTTGATCGTTGCTTCTCTCCACCAATTGTTCAATCTCTGTAGGTAAATCATTTGGAGCCAAAGGAAATAATCTGACAAACTTGTGAGACTCTGTCACAACGTAGAATGGTTTATTGTTTGTCTTGGCTAAACAGCCGATTTGGTACGAGCCGATATGATTGATGATTCCACCACTTTCAGCCACACCTTCGGCACCCACCAAAATCTTGTCCACATTGTGGATCACGTAACCAACGGCATTGTCCACAATGACTTCCACGGGGATATCTGCTTCACGCAACAACTTGGCCATGTGGTAACCCTTTCCGGTGGGGCGAGATTCGGTCACCTTGACTCTGAATCTAATCAACTTCTCCTTACGTGCCTTCAACAACAATTGGTACACCACTCTGGAAAACGAGTGGACCAAGATGGTGTCGTCGTCCTTGATGAATGGAATACCAAATTCGGCCGATTTGTTTCTCGACTCCTTGGCTCTTTGAACGAACAACTCACCGTTACCCACCAAGTTCTTCTTGCAGGATTCCCAATCCGAGTACAAGTTGGTGTTTCTCAACACGAAACGCATGAACAAGTCACAACCGGCTGAAAGGGAAATGGCGTTGGAAATCGACGACTTCAACGTGTCAATGTTGGACTTCACTAGCTTGATGAGTTCTGAAGAGGTGGAGGGTTGTTTGATTCTGAGCATCGTCACAAGCGACTCGATGGCCGCAATGGGCATGGTCATGTCCTTGTCCTCCTCCAAGAAGCGGAGGTATGTTTCCTTGATATCGAACGTCTCTTCAGTCATGGGGAAAGCTATAGGTAGGAAGAAATTTCGTGAAGGGCGTGCGAGGATTTATGATGTATGACTTGGTGCTGCGAGATGAAGGAACTAATTACATAATGAGTCAGTCAGTGCCATCCACAGCATCCAGGGGTAGAGTTTTACATGCTTAGTTCAAGAGGTGATACTACAATACCCTAGAACTGACCCAGGAATAAGAAATGGGGAGGTGAAAGTTAATTTCCATGAACCTACACTTCCTTCCATTCGGATAATCGCTTTTGCGAGTAGACACCGATATCTTGTAGCCTAGAAATTAGAACTCGAAAATTTTGTGTTCTTAAAGGTATTTAGCTTCGATTTACGGATATCTTGCTCTATAACTCAAAACCTTCCCCCATAAAGTACTTGCTTTTCCAAGTATAATGTCTGTATGAATGGTCTTTTCATTCTATACTCGGCAGAATCAAGGCAACGAAGTACTGACCTAATCATTGTCAGGCAAAAAATCTACTCTAGATTGTTATACTTGCAAGTCATTGTGTAGAGTTCTTTTGCCTATGTCTTTGCCTTCTAATTTTGGTTCCAGAATTGTATATGTTGCTTATGTAGTAGAGGGCATCTACCTCGTCACAAAACGCACGACCCACTATCAATTTTTCAAAGTCATCACAACTACTGGTAATGATCAAGGAAGAAAAGACCCTGTTATTCGTCGATGAAGACGACCGGGCTTCGGAAACGGAAGAGTCGCCATACGAAGAGCCGGTCCCAGAGATCCCTGAAGACCCCATCATCGATTCAATCCCATTGGTGATGAGCACAGTAAACAACAGATCAACACAATCTTTACATATCTTACAATACCCAGGAAGGCCGAAAACTCGTCCATTGGAGGCTCCAGAATACACCTCATCCATCAAGGAAGAATCGAATTATTTGGAAGTCAAGTTGCCTTTGGACACCTCCAAATTCTTCAACGCTAACAGAATCGAAGAATGGGGTGAAAACATTGGAGAGCAAACCTTAGGAGGTGTGCTTGACAAATCAGATGGAGGCTACTATGTTGGAAAGATCGTCAAAGAAGGCGACCACAAGAAGATAGTCTTGATTCCCGTGGACAGCACCACTCAATTAAGACCTTCGTTCAAATATATCGATGATCTTGATCAAATGACCCAAAATCAAAGACGAGCAGAAGCTACCGACGCAAATAAGAACACTAATTTCCAGATCTTGCAAAGCTCTGCCAAATCCAGCTCGCAATTAGCTAATGAAGGATTCAGCAATGCCTTGGGTGAATCTTTGAAGCATGTTAAGAAATTCGACGAGGAAGACTGGGCACACTTAAAGTGGAAGCCATCTTCGAGTGAAGAGTCACAGGCCATCAGGGAGCAATTTACCAAGGAAGGCGAAGAAATCGAGCTCACTACAAAGACAACGTTTAAGCAATACTTGAACGAATTGACGAATTAATAATATGAAAATAGAGAATAAATCACATTTAAACATCGCGTTTTAAGCTCGCTATATCCGTGGGATATGTTGTTTAACGTCCTTCACTTCATCCATTTGAAGCTTTAGTGTCCCCTCTACAGAAGGTGTACGTATTACGTAATCGATGAGTTTCAAGATCGTTTCCATCAGCTTAGTCCAGCTTGATGCCCTTGATGAACAGACCTCCTGCTCCGTAGCATAGTACAATTCTTAGGACCATTCACATTCTTCTTTATAATTTTCACCGGTCTTAATGTGGTGACTATTCATGCAAGTAACGATACTAATTCACACTGTGATTTAACTCATCGCGATGCGATCAGAGAATTAATCTCAATATCTCAATAATCTATACCAACTTCTACGAATCCCACACGAAAATGGAGGACGACGGAATGTTATTGAACTTTGCTGTTCCTCCAGCAGGAACAGAAAGAGTGGCACAGAAGGTTACCGGTGGAAAATGGAAAGATAGAAGAAGAGCCCAGCTCAACTTACAAGGAAGAACCCCCGCAGCTGCCACTAGCGTGAACAGTTCAGTGATTGAAAAGCCTAGACTAGGAACTGGCGAGCATAAAAACTCCAAGGACTCCAGAGATAAAGGTTCAGATAAAGGTCAGAATAAGAGAGCACAGCCATTTTTAGGGCCTTCATCAAAGAAAATCAAATTTGCCGAAAGTAAAGGTGAATTTGGTGGAAATGGTTCTTCATACGTTTCATCGTTGTTTACTTCTAACACTCCAAATACTTTGGAAGTTTCTTCTGATACCACAACGTATGAAGCATCCAATGCTCCATTGGATACCTCGAAATTCGATGGTTTGGGCCTCAACGAAAGGTTATCAAAGCATTTAACCGAAACCCTTCGTTTCAAGCATCCAACAAAGGTGCAACGTACAGTTATCCCAACTATGCTCCAATCACAAACTGACTTGTTCGTTAAGGCACAAACAGGTTCTGGTAAGACCTTATCATTCCTTCTCCCAATTTTTCATAAGTTAATGTCCGAAAGAATTAATCGTGATTCTGGATTATTTGCCGTCATATTAACTCCTACTAGAGAGCTCGCTAATCAAATTTACGGTGTCATGGAAACTTTGACTCGTTGTTGTCACCATATCGTTCCCGGAATCGTTATAGGTGGAGAAAAGAAGAAGTCTGAAAAGGCTAGACTTCGTAAAGGTGTTAATATTCTTGTTGCCACTCCAGGTCGTTTGGCTGATCATATTGAAAATACTGAATCGTTGGATATAGGCCAATTGAGATGGTTGGTTCTTGATGAAGGTGATAAATTGATCGAGTTAGGATTCGAAGAAACAATCACTCAAATTACCGACAAAATTACTCAAAAGAGTGCTATTTGGAAAACTAAGGATACCTACAAATCGTTACCTAAAGAGCGTGTGAATGTCTTGTGTTCAGCAACAATTCAGGATGGTGTGGAAAAGCTCGGAAACATCATTTTAAATAACCCAAAAATGATTGAAGACAAAGAACAAGCGGGTACAACCTCTTTCGAGCATTCTGTAACTGAAACTGCCATGACTGCTCCAGATCAATTGATCCAGTCTGTTTCTGTTGTTCCACCAAAATTAAGATTGGTGACATTATGTGGACTCTTGAAAAAAGTTGGAAAAGATAAGACAATTGTATTCTTTTCATGTTCTGATTCTGTCAACTTTCATTTTCAAGTATTTACGAAAGATGGAAAGAAGTTTAAAAAAATCAAGAATGAGGAAGGCAAACTTGAAATGCAACAAGCTGAAGTTGATGATGATGATGATGTGGATGAAGAAATCGGTGTGATGACTGCTCCGACTTTAGGGGAAGGCTCGACTATTTTCAAACTTCATGGCTCAATGTCTCAACAAGCCCGTACAAACACTTTGCAATCCTTTATAAAGGACACTTCCAAGCACTCTATTTTGTTCTGTACAGATGTGGCTTCCAGAGGTTTGGATTTGCCAAATATTTCTAATGTTATCGAATATGACCCACCATTCACCATTGATGATCATTTGCACAGAATTGGTAGATCAGCTAGAGTGGGTAATTTAGGTAATGCAACTTTATTCTTGTTACCAGGAAATGAAGAAAGTTATGTGGATGGTAAATTGAAGGTAGTTCATCCTAAAAAGGGTAGTTTGAGAATTAACAGTTATGAAGAGATTTTGAAGCATGGTTTTGCAGAAGACCAGGAAGAAGGTACAGTGAAGAAGAATAAGGATCCTAAGAGAAAGGAAGGAAAGTGGGATATACATGCTACCACTTGGCATCTCGAAGTTGAGCGTTGGTTATTGGAGGACTCAACTATGCATGATAGAGCAGTTCAGGCCTTTACTTCTCATATTAGAGCATATGCTACCCATTTGTCATCCGAAAGGCAATTTTTCAATGTGAAGTTGTTACACTTGGGACATTTAGCAAAGAGTTTTGGTTTAAGAGAGACTCCAAAAAAATTAGGTAAATCCATGGGTACTACTACTGCTGGTGAGAATAAAAAGGCTAAGAAGGAAGACCCTAGAAAGAAAATGTTAAGAATGGCTAAAATGGCAGTTAGATCAACTTCTGATGAGTTTAATTATTAATCTACATTTTCAGTCTGGGTATTGAGCTGGTCCCTCTTGTATATTAGAATAACAAATTTCATACATAATCAGGTCGTTATATTGTATAGGCACAACTGCTGAAGCAATCACAAAACATTTTCATGTAGAATCATCACCTACTGCTTGGCCGCTTCGCGATATCCATCAATGGACCATAAGCCATGGTTTTCACCCATTACAAGCCCTATGCTCTTGTTCTTGTAATAATCTCCACTGATTTTAAGATTTTCGATTATATCATCCAATAAGATAGCCTTTCCAGCTGCAATACCGTCTCCGAGACCTGGATGTTTCACATTGACGATGTGTAAATGAAAATGGTAATAAGACGGATGGTAATGAGCAAAAATTCTCAATTGATCTCTTTCAATTGGATACTTTTCACATGTTGAAGCTTTAAGTCTTTCCCTCAAATCCTCAAGCCATTTGATATGGGATTCATTGAAATCTCTGATGGTGGATATATCTAACCTATTGACAATGCAACAAAGGTATAAAGTGTCCATATTGATAGTGTCCCATTTCATGTCAGGTAAAAGTACAAACCCGGTATCAGGGTCTTTCTCGTGATGAACAAACGTTTCTGACTCCTTTCCGTGGAAAAGGATGTTATAAACCCATTTAATACGGTCTCCCTTCATGGTCTCTATGTAGGGTATAACATATTGTTGGTACATCTCTGGTGTTTCGAGTACATAATGTGCACCTTGTTCCCCGTACTTTTTTATGTGTGTGTCAGTGGCTGGATGGATGAGATTTAGCTTTGCTCCTGGTGAATCGCTCAAATGCTGGTTTATATTGGCTTTGGACCAATAATATATATCATTATGGTTGATTTGAACAGTTTCGTTAATGTTTGAAGTAATATCAAATGTATTATTTGGAGTGATAAATTGGGACTTTTCCAAAACAATAATTGCATCACTTGGGTTAACGATTTGACCCAACAACACGATAGACTTATTTTGTGAATTTGAATTGATGACTTTTTCGAATTGGAACCTTTCAAGTAGTTCTGGTAACGACATTGTGATGGATTTAGTTGAGATGGGCCACTCTTCACTTTGACATGTATCTGGTAGTGTATGATCCAATTTGAAGGAAAGCTAAAAAAGCATGGATCGCGAAGTTTAGGTAGTGAGGTTGCGAAAGATGTTTAGAATTGGCATACAAGCCTTAGAAGTATTTTATGGGTGAAGTGACACTAGAATATTTGCATAAATCACAAGTCTAAAGCCACCTCTCTTGAATGATCTGAAGTATAAAAATAACATCTTTTCGGTTCTTGATTCCATTAGTAGACCAAACAGAAGGTTCTGAAAATGTAAGCGCATTCTTAAGTTTGAGCTAATCGTATCTGTGTGATATAATAATAGGTAACAATTTTAGAATTAAAACGATGCGGACAAATTAAGACCCTCAAAGGACAAGTTAATTGTATACATTCATACTTCGTAAAACTATTTACACGGCATCTTCATCATTTTCGTCGTTCATATCGAAACAAACCCAGCTAGGCCAGGCTATTTCATCTCTGATTATTCCTCTAAGTTGGTCAATGAGAAATTTCTCCACTTTTCCAACGTTTCTCAAAACATTTTGCTCAACTTCTCCAATCTCTGATTCAATTCTCACTTTCTTGATGATGTCAATTCTTTCCCTATTATTAGGAGCGTTGGAATAATCAACAAAGTTTCCCCCATAGATCGGCGTACCTTCATTGTTTCCACCAGATCCATTGACTGCACTAAAATAATCTGTGGTAGCTTCATTGATGTCACATAGAAAGGAGAAAAAAACCAGCTTCTTCAAGTATGCAATTGCGGCGATGCAATGAATATTGAGATCGGTGATGTGAAGCTTAATTGGTAATGTGATGAAGTTAGGAGATGGGTAATTCACCAAAAGGTTCACAGAAAGCTCTAGGTGTAGATTTCCTGCGTACTTGATTTCCAAGATCAATTGTAGATCATTTGCATCTCTCTCTTTTGATTTGGTTGAACTTACTATCTTCGACAATGCTGGAGTGTCTGCTCGGCTCATTTGTTGTCTCAAAGAATTATTTCTGAGCGAGCTATGATTCAAAATATCTGTAGGAGTTTCAGTACCATTTGTTGCACTATTTGGCCCCAAGCCTATGATATTGTTGACATTATAATTTTGGAAGTAATTCAAATTGTTGTTTCCCAACATAAGCGATATCGATTCCAGTGAAGTTCGTAAACGTTCTAGGGGAGGAGGTGTGGTGTGCGCTTCTGCTTCGTCACCTTCATTCAACTTTAATGCACCAATTCCCGTATTTATTGATATCAAATCGTTATTTTGATCGTCTGAACCATCGTCATCGGAGGCATAGGAGGCATCGTCTCGAAATGAGCGTCTAGCCTCTTCTTCTTCCTCTTCTTCATCATCTAGAGGAATCCCCACCTTCACAGAGTCTTTTTGCTCATCTTCTTCATCATCTTCATAAAAATCATTAAAAGGGTCACCAATATGGCGCAATATCACTTCAGGTGGCTCATCGCCTAAGGTAAAGTTAGTAACAGAAAGGTTATTTATGTAAGATGGTAAGGGAATGCTACTGAACTGTTGATCTAGAAATGCCTTAATAGAGTCATTTATGCTCTGATCTTCAGTCAACTTCTCCCAGTTGATGTCGAAGGACATGTAGTAATTGTTTCAGGTCCCGATGCCAACAGTCTGTTCCCCAGAAACTGTATTAATGTTTCGCTACCTTCGCATAGTTAACATTTACAAATGTGTGTACTTTGTATGCAGTACTATGTTGTTTTACCCACCGGCACAAGACGCTACTACTGCAAAGTTAACAAACTAGCAGTAGCAATAGTATCATGGCTGATGAAAACAGCTATGATATTTAAAGGTATACTTGTTTGAAAAAAATTCTTATTACATGAAATTTGTAAATTTGCAAAATTATCTGGAAATCGAACGATACTTGAACAACAAGTTCATGTTCTTTACAAAATGACAAGAAAGTAACAGAAACTACAGAAACTAATGCTTCAGAGTCTAGGCAGCACCTATGAAGAACAGATCCCTCAATCAAGTTTTATGACATTTCGAGTGTGACCGGGCCAACGGAAACGAACACTGAGATGAATCCGACGAATGAGGTCTTCGAAATTCTGTAGGTATAACTTTAAACCATTGGACTCATATGTGAGTGTTCATAGTGACAATATTGCTTTGCAAAGTTCCGACCTAGTCACATCATCTGTGTGTAAATTTAAGTCATAGTTTCCGGCCAACTCCGAAAGTGCATCGGAGCGGAATCGGCGAAAATTTTCATGCAGAAAAGTCTGGGGTAGCTTAAGAAGCCAAAACCCCCTAAGCTCCTGTTTTTTTCATTAAAAGTTGTTGAGATGATTGCTCCCAAACCTATAGAAATTATAATTATAGGAGCAGGTCTAATTGGACCTAGACATGCTCATCATGTTCAACAGAGCCCATCTTGCCAGCTTTTCGGAATCATAGATCCATCACCAGCAGCCAAAAAGGTTACTGAAGAACTACAATGTTCATATTTCACTTCCGTGGAAGAAATGATACAATACTGTGACTCAAATAATATTGAATATCCTACCGGGGCCATAATTTGTACTCCAAATCATACCCATGTTCGAGTTGGGGCACAACTTGCTAGTTTTGGCATACACATCTTGGTTGAAAAACCATTAAGTCTTACCATTGGAGAAGCAAAAGCTTTGAACGAGTATACCACCCAAAAGAACGTGAAACTTTTGGTAGGGCACCATAGAAGGTTTAACCCATATATCATCAGGGCAAAAGCTAACTTAGATAGGATTGGGGATATCATAGCAGTCCAAGGATCATGGACTTTGAAAAAACCTGACGAGTACTTCAAAGTATCTCCTTGGAGAACTTCAATTAAAACTGGAGGGGGGGTGTTATTAATAAATCTAGTTCATGATTTAGATGTGCTACAGTATTTATTGGGACCAATCGACAGGATTTATGCTGAGCTTTTGAAGAAACAGAGATTAGAATATCCCGAGGCAGATGAAGGTGCTGCGTTGACTATAAGGTTCAAAAGTGGCATAGTGGGAACATTTGTCTGTTCAGATAATGTGATCTCTCCTTTCAATTTTGAAGCAGGTACAGGCGAAAATCCAACAATTCCCCATCATCATGGACTCGAAGGATTTTATAGAATATTTGGCTCCAAAGGTACCATATCTGTTCCTGATATGACGTTGTATCATCAAATTACTGAAGAATCCTGGTTAGAACCCATAAATGTTGAACAGCTAGAGGATTCTGACCAAATCGAGAATCTTAAGCCCTTCGATTTACAGTTGAGCCATTTTGTTGACGTCATTAAGGGTAAGTCGGAGCCTTTATGCTCCGCCGAAGATGGTATTTCTGCATTACTTTGTATTGATGCAGTGCTCAGATCAATAGAGACCGGCTTACCAGCATATTTGGAAGATTCCAAGGATATTGAAGCCGATATAAAAGCTTTGGGAATATTTTAATAGACAAGAATCCCAATAGAATAGGTTTTAAAAAGCCATTAAAATTACAATTATGTTATGAGTTGATTTTGCAGAATTTAATGAAAGCGTTTTTCAATAACAAATGCGATGAATGTAAAATTTTGTACTTAAGGTCAAAAACGTACTTGTCTCAAATCAGACTGCAAGCAACTGTTTCACTTAGATTGTATTTTTTGGGAAGAATATTAACTAATGATAGACCATAGTTCACCAAAATAACCACCATCATAAGCGACTGCATATGAGGTCATCATACACGTGACCGCACTTTGACCAGTAAAATTTCAATCATTAGCTATCAACATCAACGATAACCATGTCTAAGTTCGTGTTGCCAACTGCGTTGAAAGAATTGAGATTCCACTTGTCTCAGACCGGTGAGGCTTCGGTTCCTTTGAGAAAATTTTTGACCAACAACTACGAGGCCTTGAAAAGTCAATCTAACTACAAGTTGCCAGTTTTGATCAGAGAAAGTTATGGTGTTCCTCCAAGCTTGACTGCCAGATTCGAGAAGGGTAGAGAAGTCAAGACTGCATTGGAAGGTTTGGATGAACAGGGTGTTGAGCAAGCTTTCAAGGACTTGTTGAAGAAATAAATAAGCATAGCTAAAAGCTTGGGTTGAGCAAGGTCTTGAAAGACCAACTGATCGTGAATTCTTACGATAGAACTATATAATTGCATATTAATAGTAACAAATACTGGTTAGAATCGTGTAATGAAAAGAGCTATTTATAAGGAGGATGGCTAACTACAAGCAGGGTTGTTCTAACATCAAAATTGGTAGATACCCCAGCCCATCGAACCGGTTTCCTTGTTGTACAATTCCTTCACGCCCTCTTCATGGGCACTTCCACTACCAGCAACTAAAGGCAAGAAGTGCTCTAGTGTCGGGTGGGCCAGGTACAAAAGTCTGCGGTGAAATGCCTTGAGGTTCTCGAAATTTTTCAAGAGTTCAACGTTATTGTTGAAGATCTCTCTTAACAAATCATTAAATTGTTTAGCATATGGCTGGACATGAGGACTGCCCAACTCACGCAAATTATGCACCGACATTCCCGAAAACACAACCAAACCCTTAAGGTAACGTTGTGATTTTTCATCCCAGACTTGATGAGTACGGTATTTATCAAGTGCCTGCCCCAAACTGAAGGCAGATTTGAAGTCGGCGTCGTTTTGAGGCAAAGAAACCTGAATCAATGCTGTGTGTGGCAAATCGAGCTGGCCATCGTATTTTTCTGTGGTCAAGGCGTTGTAATTGGAAAATGCAGCTTTAAATGGAACCCAAACACCATGGTCGAGACCTCGGTTGGTCAATTTCGATTTGAAGCCAGAACCTTCAAGATGCTTGACTACCAGATTGGCCACCACTTGCAGGTTCTTGGTATGAAACTCCTCCTCGTACATGTACTTGGGGAATCCGTAGAAGTCATAAATCAATTGGTTTTCTTGACCATCAGGCACCGCAGCCACCTCGATCAAATTGTCAGATCTGGACTGCCAATGGGCAGACACCACGATGATGTAGTCTGGCCTGGCGGCCTTGATCTGCTTGCCCCACTTTTTCATGAAGGCGTAGGCACCAGGCTCAGAGCCTCCCTTGCCATACATGAAGGTGGGGCCACCGTGACTGACGAAGTAGTTGGAAAAAGGTTTAGGATTGAGTGCAAAATGTGACATTGTTGTTTGAGAATGAAACCAACACAAGAAGATTAATAATGCTGATACCAACCAGAAAGACCGGAAAAACATGGGCTAGTTATAGCATGGTGATGATGCCTTGATAAGTACTCATGGATGGGTACGGGGGATGATGAACAGTGGACCTTAGTAATTTATTGTAAGCAAATATGATGCCATAGTGCGCGAATGTTACTATTGACTAATTTTTGTCAGCAAACTGTAAGTGCAATTACTATGGAGAGTGAGAAGACACCAGCTACGAACAGAAGCGAGCAGGAGCGACGAGGAGGAAACAGCTACGGAGGAAAGGCTGGGCAGTACCGTCGAGGAGATGATGCTTGGAGTTGAGTTTCAGTTTGACACAGAATTAGTGTTTGATGACATATTGTTAGTAACCAGCCCATGCGGCCCCCACCTTCAACGGGGGTAGAAGACGGAAATGGGGAGCTGAGGTACAAAATAGAACATTCCAACAAACAAGGGCTACAGCAGCAACAGAGTAGACAACCGTTGCAACACTGGTTTCTAGAGTGCGTTCTGAAATTGGCCAGAAGGGTCGATGCGTCGCAGCTGCTCCAGCTATTTTGCTTATTGGAGTTAATGCTATATCAGTGGAACTTGCAGGAAAACGATAGTTGGTGGGGTTAATTGGTGGGGCTGCTCTGGCTTCTGTGCGTCCCAGTGCGTCTTCCATGAGGTAGAGATGTCTATGGAAGCCAGGCAAGGCTCCGGAGCTGCAACTAGAGGCAACGGGCTGACCAAGCCCGGCGGCACCGGCATTGTTATCAGGGTGGCTCAGATCTTCGCTGCCGCAATTGACAGCAAGCCTGTACCCAGTCGTGACACCACTGTTGAGAGCTCCAGCCTTGTGCGATGAAGTGCCACCACTTAGTGAGGTTTACGAACATTTGCGATCCAGCTTGCAGCGGAGATGCAGCGGCCCTGGCTCCTGGGCCACGGCATCACCGACCCGGTTCCGTCCTAGTGATCATCCGCTTGCCAGCGCCTGGGCCTGAAGCCCCTGGCCGAGGGCCCTAAGTGCGTCTTCAACTGCAGCTGTTGCGAATAAGAAAAGCAGGAACAGATGCATGGCGATCCTCCACCACAAGCACCTTCACCACCTTCACCGCCGGCACCTGCGCTTCCACCGCCAGTCCCGCAACAACATCGCAGCCTCCATCTCCAGGGGGTCTCAGCGGCTGAACCATCACCACGACCACCACCCAGCAAGCCCATTTGCAAGGGGTGGTGTGGCCCCTTCACGTGCAACTGCTCGCTGACACCATCGCATCTTCACTGCTCGCTTAAACTCTCGTCACGAGCCCGCCCCCAGATGAAACGGATGACAGCTCGGTGTAGCGGATGATCCTCAGCCTTCAGCCTTTTGCTCGCCCCATGGCCCAAACGGGCCATGGATACCAGGGCCACCTAGACCCCAGCGGTTGAAACACACGGCAACCTGCGGATGCGTGTTGATGGATCGCATCACCACCGCCGCCTCCAACCGTCCTGGCTTCTGGTGTCACGCTCAAGGGCCGCTACGCAGAAAGCACCCCCAACACCAGCTCCGTTTCGGGGACGTTGGGGCCACCACCCTATTGTTCCCCGCCAGTCCCCATCCCTCGTGGTGTAGCCCTCCACCGAATTGGTCACCGGCTGTGGCAAGTGTTCGACCTTCCCGAACCCTGCATAGCTCGATTGCCTCCTCCGAACTCGCCCCATATGACCACTTCTCTCCATGTCAACAGTCATCCTCACCCTCACCCTCGTGCCCACCCGAAAGTTCCTCTCCCTGCATAATCCTGGTCCCTCTATTGTCCGCCATCTCCGACTCCTGCATCTGCCTGTGTTGCTATCCTGCCCTTTTGGGCCAACACCGGCCACCTGTCGTACTGGTGGTCCTCCTGTCTACTTCCCCAGACGCACTGTGCAGCTCCCTACTTCCACTTCCCGTGCGTACCTTTTCTTGCTGTTCCATGCTCACCCGGGGCTCCCACTAATTTCATCGCGTGGCTCACTATATATATACCGGACAACCACCAGATCCCTGTTCACTCTGACACTTTGTTTATCTGGCACCATGGTGGGATTCTTCACTCGTGGGGTACGTATACTCAGATCACACGGCGGCCAGTGTTGGCCGCCGTCTTATGACAATTCCTACTAACCGGCAGAGAAAGCAAGAATACCATGGCTTCAGCAAGTACCATGACGATCTCAGGTTCTCCAGTGCCAATGGGATGGTGGCAGGCCTTCCAAACCCAAACCAGAACCGCACCCAGTCGTTGAGCAACGGCGCCGGCCAGGCCGCCGCCGCCGCCCTCAGAATGCATAGCGCCGGCAGGACCCAGCCTTCGTCTGCTCAGCGTCAACTGTATCACCCGCCCCAGAACCCCCAACAGGCCTCCACCGTGAAGAGATCCAACTCGCTTTCTTCCGCCAACCGCTCCAATTCCTTGAGATCGTACACATACCATCCAAAGGGCTCCTACACTCCCGGAAACCCTCGTGTGCCCACCTCGTCGGCTTCTGTCCGCAGTAACAGTCTTACTGCTAGAAGCAATAGTTTCACTGCCAGAAGCAATAGCTTGTCTGCAAGATCCAACAGTATTTCTGGACGTACCAACAGCATTACTTCCAGGCCGAAGTTCACCCCAGTGCCCGAAGACGAGGCGTTCGACGAAGTGGAAGAGGTTGTCACAACGAAAACCACCAAGATTGTGGACTCTCAAGGAAGAACTCAATCCATAAAAACAACAACCATCAGAACCTTACCTGATGGCTCTAATGTGATTGAGACCACAACCAAGAACATTTCCCGCTCCAATTCAAGAGCCAACTCCTTGAGTTCCGCTAACATGCGGGCCGGATCATTGATTTCAGCGGAAAATCCAATCAACTTGACTAAAATAGACGAAGACTTACATGATTTCGATTACAACTACGAGTTAGACTCCGAGAGAATGGGCCCACAGGTCAACTTGAACGTATCTAAGGAGCATGAAGCTGCAGTCACAGAAAATGCAGCTATCCTCGAAAGTAAGTCTGATACTACTTACGTTAAACCATTGAGATCTATTTTGAAGAATTCGAAGTTTAATGATAGCGAAGAAACTCAATTTGCTGATGCAGTCGAATCTCCACCAAGCTCTCCAAAAGTCCATCCATACAAATCTATTCCTACCGAAAATGCCCAACCTGCTACCTTTAAAACTCCGAAAAGTCCTCCAACTCCAATAAGTCCTAAAATGAAACCCGCCCACCATCACAAAGATGAGGTTATGTCAAGTTCGTCTTCATCCATCAAATTCGATGAAAGGGTTGAGACTATTCCATATACCAAATCAAAGGGTTTAGGAAAGGCATTTGCCCCAATAAAGGAGCCTCCGAAGAGTAAGGCTGCAACCGATGCTGAATTCTATGCCGCTGCTATGAAGGCAGCATACAAGAAAGTTTACGGTGAAAACCAACCAGAATCATCTCCTGTTTCTCCACGTGCTCACCAAGCACCAACTAGCCCAATTATTCCATCATCTCCTACTCAATTCGAACCACCATCATCTGCGAGAAGTAATAATAGAACATTTTCATTGTCCTCCAATAGATCATCTATACTAGAAAATTGGAAACCTAAGTCAAAACAGGAGAAGATTTTAGAAGAAGTTGGGGGTGTTGATACCAATTTTCATTACGAAAATCACCACAAGGATTTTGTCAAACATTCATTGAGAGATCCGCTTCCCAAATCTTCAACTAGAAAAGAAAGGTCGAAAGAAGAGAAGAAGATGTTGAAGGAGATGCAATTGGAGAAGGAACAATCAGAGAAGAAGGCCAAGAAGGAGGCTGAAGCTGAAAGAATACAATCTGAGAAGAGAGCTAAGAAAGAACTCAAGTTGCAAGAAAAGGAAGCTAAATTGCAAGAGAAGGAGGCCAAGTTGCAGGAAAAATTGGCTAAAAAAGAACGCAAAAAGTCGATGGATGGTAAAAATTTCTTAAGCATTTTTGGCAAGAGAAAGCCATCTTTGTCTGAAGATTTCGCTGAATCTGTTCCTCAAAACCTGACTGATCTCGAAGCTAGTTTTGCCCCTCTTGACGGCAATGCTGCTCAACCAACTCATAATACTCACGTCGAATCACCCAGGGAATTGAGGCCAGACCTTTTAGTAGGAAAGAAGGAGGAAAACTATGACCAAGATAAAGTACATATTCCAGGATCCTTCCCTTCATCTGTGTACAGTGAATCCTTGCAGTCTAATACCTCGAGACAACCTTACAATAAAGCGGGTAGACAACATCAGACATCCACTGATCAGGAGGGTTTCAGGGTCATTTCTATCCCAGAGAATGTCGCTTATGACGAACAGCCAATTCATCAAGAAGTAACCACCTCGAATAACTTTGCTGAGAATGGTCCGTTGCTGTATCATATGCAAGAGGAAAAAGATGCCAACAATACAATCACCACCTCCGATAGCACCCCATACTTGTCTGCTTCGTCACCTGTTGCTGCCTCAAGTCCAAGAGATAAGTTGAACCATATCAAGCATGAAAAACATATTCCAGTTCCACAGCTAGGAGGAATTGATACTCCACAAGAGATGTCAGATAGTGGAGAGGAGGATGTTCAAGAGCATGATATCTCTAACAATGTCAATAAGAATGCCATTGAACATGCAATTTTGGGTAAATCGGGGTCTCCCTTCAAAGCTTCAGACGCTGGAGTATCGGAAATAAGTGGCTTACCAGAACCTCAGATTCATGAATCTTATGATGTTGCAGATGAAGTTGACGACACTGAGAAGCAATTGGATGCAAATTTATCTGAAGTTATGGAGTACCCCCATGATGAGACTCTAGCAGCGGAAAATAACGTTCAACAACTAGAGACTCCAAAGCTGACGCATGATAAGCAAATGACAAGTTTGCCTGAAGTTAAAGAACATATTGGTAGTAACGAAGCTGAGTACAAAACACTCAATTCACATCCAATTGTGACTTCGGATTCGATATTGGCCAACCCTTACTTGAATCTGCATTCGCCAAACGCAGTCCATGGTCCAAATGTTATCACAGATGAGATATCGCAGCCATCAGCCCCCTTTGTTTCCACGCCAGGTATTCCACAACACAATCACTTACCTAATGCGTCAGAGTCACCAGCAGATGATAAATCAACCGTACCAACCATGTCGAGTGATCAACCAACAAATTCTACAGTCGCTACTGATCATCATCATCATAACGTTAATGATGAAGCTAATCATAACTATGAAGATGAATTAGCATCTATTCCTAAGAAATCTTCAAAATCTAAGAAGCCTAGCAAGATCAAACAAAGGATCTTCAAATATTTCATTAATACCTATGACAAATAAGATTTGATTTTAGTTCGATCTGAAATTCAGACATGTGCGTTAATATTTAATATAATTTGATAATTATGCATTTGTAGGATTGGATATTAAAGCAGTTAGATGAATAGATACTTCAAGAATATTTTCTTCCAATACCCTTCCATCAAAACTGTTCTTCCATGCTCTGAGACTAATTTTTCTGATGTAGGGTAATTGACTAAGGAACATTACTTTGGACAACCTGAGACTTTCCATATCAGAAAAAGCATTCTGTCTGTATGCTTTCTGTACTTCTTTATCTCCCTGTAATCTTTTACTGGGAGGGCACTTTAGTTTATTCAAATAATTCATAGAAATAGTGCACTCGAAATGACTGCTCTACAAATTCTTGTTTTTAATTTGGGGTCAAGTTCACAAACACAGAATTATTTTTAATTTCTTAGTTTAATAACAAGACTGCGCAATAATCTAGGTATTTACCGTATTTTTACTTTATCATCTTCACCATAATGTACAAGTAGGAAAACCTCTTGTTGCCAATGGTAAATTATTTGTAATGGTTTGTAAAGATGTTGCCAATTACACTAAATACTTAAGTGATTCATTTTAAAAACAATTATTACTATAAAAAAAGAGTTCGGCCTGTATGCTGGATCCGATCAAGTTGATTTTGGTTAACCGATTCATGTATGCTTCTTGAAGTATAGGTAACGTGTTTTGAAAGACTTATAACATTGAAATCACTTGTGGCAATAGTGAATTATTTTCTTTCAGAAAAATTGTACCAATTCAAAGCGGTAATAATGCTTGTCGAATTGATAATTCATGTTAGCATTTAATCTCCATTAATGGTTTCAAGTTCCTTATCAACCGATTATATCCTGCATACAACTGATTTAAGTTTAGTA
The DNA here is from genome assembly GCA_030571845.1 of Suhomyces yuchorum. Classification (NCBI taxonomy): domain Eukaryota; kingdom Fungi; phylum Ascomycota; class Pichiomycetes; order Serinales; family Debaryomycetaceae; genus Suhomyces; species Suhomyces yuchorum. Next base: position 255,169 of record JAJLYW010000003.1, on the reverse strand, counting down.
AGCCAAACTAGATCAGTAATCTAGAGTGTATTCATTCTCTTGTTTGGACAATCGAATGGTCTAAGTGGTACATTAGCTTGAAACCATTGAAACTAGCTCAAAAAATATCAATTCACCATGGCTGAAGTAATGGATGAAACTGTCTCATTGCCTATGAATTATACCAATATGCCCTCATCGAGGACTAGAACCATAGAGGATAATGTGGATTTGGAGAAAGTATTTGCTGAAATTTGTAACGCATGTCGTTCCGGTGACTATGAAGTGGTTGACTCGTTACTTTCAACGCCCAATCTCAATATCAATCAAGTTGATGAGTGGGATTACTCTCCATTGATCTTATCATCATTATGTGGACACATAAAGATCGTTGAATTGTTATTGAGCAGAGGTGCTGTATGTGATAGAGACACTTTTCAAGGAGCCAGATGTATATATGGTGCGTTAAATGATACCATAAGGGACTTGTTGATAAGTTTTGATGTTTCCAAGGCTGTTGATATGTCTCAACCATTTGCAAGTCATATTTCGTCATTATTGGGTCCGTTGAATAAAATTCACAAAGATATCGCATTCCACTTTCCTCATGTCAATGGTGTATTAGCTAGAGACTTCAAATGTTTCAGATTGAATAGGTTTTTGCTAGCAGCTAGAAGTCCGTACTTCAAAGAAAAGCTCAGTGGAGCATGGAAGCTGAAAACTGTGGTTGATATGCCCAGCTCTACCGATCCAGTTGCGTTTAAAATTATTGTGGATTATATTTATCTCAGAACAGATTCACTTCCAATCGATCAAGCACAGACGCAGGAATCGTTGCTTAAATTCGCAAACAAATTGAAGTTAGATGATTTGGTGGAAGCCATCCTCAGAATTAAAAATGTAAATGATGAAAGAGAAAGGGCTAAAATCAAGCATGATGTCTCCTACAAATTCGTGGAAAAGGCCAGACATGATTTGGATAAATTTCTTGAAAACAATATTGTGAAGAACCTGGAAGATGTCAACTTGAACTTGACAGAAGAGGTGGAATTCGAAGACATTGACACCACCAAGTACGTGACTGAACACCAAGTAACGAAGTTGCTTGAGTCTGACAGTATTCCTGATATCATTCTATCATGTATCGATTCTGAGCGTGAGCAAATCGTGTACTATCCAGTGAATAAGTCTGTAATTTGCAGATCGGAATACTTTGATACTATGTTCAAGTCAGACATTTTTATAACTTCACAGGAAGATACTCCTATCTTTAAGGATTATCTGCAAACCGCCAATATTGCAATTATAGATAGACCTCTAATCAGTTCTTCTCATGTTCCAATTGTGCAGATCTCTTCAAGTATTTCCAACTCCAAGGTTGCCGAAATGGTATTATCCTTCTTATATCATGATGACATACATGAAATTCCACTCTTATCTACGGTTGAGCTTTTGTTTGCTGCTGATGAACTCTTCTTGGACAGGTTACGAACCATGTGTGCTGTGAATATAACTTCGAACTTTGCAGATATGACCTTCAAACAATTCAGACAATTAGAGAAAGTTGTGGGGTACGATGCTTACGAGTTAATGAGAGCATCCTGGCAAACTAGATGTGATAAACTAGAACAGCACGTAACTAAAATGATCGCTTACAGTATAGATCAAATTTATGCTGATGAGGAAGAACGTCAAAAATTATCTAAGTTGATCACCGAAAGTGCGAATAGAATTACACAGAGACAAGATACCGATACTATCGAATTAATCGATGATATTCGGTTCTATTTGGGCAAAAAGCATTGCGTGAACGATGATTTTTCAGATTTCGAGCCTATTGCTGAACAATTCAGAGAGGATGGAGAAATTGCAAAAGCAGACGATATCAGAGTGATGAGAAATGCCTGGGCAAAATATGACTTGGACATTTCAATGATCGATCTGATGTTAGAAGAATTAGACTTAGAGGCATAATCATAAAATAGAAACTAATACATCTCCAATCTTGAATTTTTGTACTTTTTGTCCCGATAGTTTTTAGAGAGCAATTTTCACTAAACCTTGAAGAATCACTTTAAAATGAGACTTTAGAGCTGATGCTTCTCAATTGGAAGTTCTTGCTTATCAATGAATTATCATTTCATGAATTTCAAAGAGGCAGTTGTGTATATCCATAAGTTTTCTCACAGGTAAAATAGATAGGTTTGCATATGGCTCCTAACTTAATGTAGGCATCAGTTCTCACGTGACCCACAGCTCATCCCATCACAAAAAAATTCCAATATAATATCTACTTAGAACAACCAACATGGACAACAACCCAGACGGAGGAGTTTCCGTGGACCAGATTGGTCTTGAGGAGAAGATCTCTAAGATCAGATCCCAGATCAACTCTAAGCTTGAGAATCAGAAACAACTTGCTATCATTTTATCCGCAGTTGAAGAGAATATCGACGAGCAGCATAATGAGAGATCCCCAATGACTTACTTCGTGTCATTTTTATCATTGTTAGATCAATCCGTTCAAGGTGAAAAGATTGCCGATATGAACTTGGCCACCTCTGCTGCCTACTTTCTTGACATTTTCATGCCATTTACTCCAGCAAATTTCCTCAAGAGTAAGTTTAGTGAGATCTTGACAAAATTGGCCCCATGCTTGACCAATGCCAACTCAGAAGCTCCTTTGATCAAATCCACTATCGGTGTTTTGGAAAGTTTGTTATTAGTGCAAGAGCACCAACAATGGTCATCCAATTCCAATATTTCTCCAAAAAGAGCTTTGTTAGGTTTATTAGAATTATCTTTCGATGTTAGACCAAAGGTTAGAAAGAGAGCACAAGATTCAATCAAAAAAATTTTGACAAACCCCCCTGCATCCCCATCTCCCCACCATATTGCATCTCCATTAATTGGTGAAATTTGTTTGAACAAATTGAAATCTTTAATGATTGAATCGAAGAATAGTAACAAGGCCGCTCAAAAGGAGATTGCCAGTCAATTAATTCACTGTTTGCAGTTGGTTGCTGTTATTACCGCTACTAACTCGTGGCCTACAACCCAAACAGAAGCATTATGTGACATTCTTCTTGAGATTTCCAAATCTTCCGATCAATACCTCATTTCTGCTGTATTCCAAGCTTTTGAAGGTTTGTTCAAGTCTATGAACAGTGAGATTGACATTGAAAGATTTAGCAAGGTATTAGATATCATTTTTGATCTTAAACCTTCTCTCAATGATACTTATTTGGCTGCTACTTGGTTGGCCATTGTCGCAAAAGGTTTGGCTAGTTTCTCAAGCTTGTCACCTGAGCCATGTCTTCAAAAGTTGACCACAATCATTCCAATCGTTGGTGAGTTTTTGGGCTCTGAATCAAAAGATATCACCACTTCTGCAAGTCAATGTTTGATTGCTATTATCAGTGAAGCTATCCCAGACAAGTTTTTGTTGTTCCAATCAGATGAGAATGATATCTCAGATGAATTATCAGATTTCATCGATAACTTCATTTCTTACATGCGTGAATTCATCGAAAAGGAGCTTTTCACTCTCAAGTACCAACACTCTACTATGGAAATTTTGGAATTTATAACCGCTTGTGTTCTCAAATTCAGAGAACGTGCTAATGCTGATTTCCATCAAATTCTTACAACTGTCGGTGACTGGCGTACTAATGAGTCTGACTCTTTCCCATATAATAAAGAAGCCGAAGAAGTAATCGGAGCTTTCATCAAGGTTATGGGACCAACCTACGTCTTGAGTTACTTACCTTTGAATTTAACTTCCACTGATCGTGCAGGTAGAGCTTGGTTATTGCCACTTTTAAGAGATAATGTGTTTAATGGACAATTACAATATTTCAAGACCCACGTTTTACCTACTGTTGAATTTTTTGACTCTAAGATTAAAGAATCGACCAAGAAAGACACTGTCCATATTAAGATTTTCCAAACTATCATTGATCAAATTTGGTCATTGGTTCCACGTTTCTGTGACTTACCAAAGGACTTGATAACTGCTTTTGATGATAAGTTTGCTGCACAGTTGACTGATTTGATGTACTCTCAAGTTGAATTGAGAAACCCAATCTGTCATGCATTAAAGAACTTGGTTGAATCCAACCTCAGGTACATTGAAGCAGACGAGAGAGATCCTTTCATCGAGCAAGGTTTCTCGGTTGAAGAAGCTAAGAAGAATGTTGAATATTTAGGATCAAAAGCCTCTAATGTTTTGTCTGTGTTGTTCAACGTTTTCTCTTCCACTCTTCCAGATGCTAGAGGTTTTGTTTTGGAAACTATCGACACTTACTTGAAGGTTATTCCAAAATCCGATTTGGAAACCACTTTCAACAAGGTCTGTGAATTGTTGAAGCAAGCTATGGACGACGAATCCAAGTCCACGACCAAGCCTAAGAAGGATGAACCTACTTTAAGTATTACCATGATGGACTTAGTTGTTGCTATGTCTAAGTATGTTCCAGAATCTTGTCACATTCCTTTAATGTCTATCTTCTCTTCCACCATCAACATGAAAAATGCAGGCTTGATGCAAAAGAGATCATACAGAATCATCACAAGATTACTTGAAACCGAAGAAGGTAAGAGTATTGTTCTTAAATTCAAGGATGAAATCCAAAATGTCTTGGTTCAAACAACCGAAACTACTGTTACATCCGCCAGAGCTTCAAGAATGACAACTATCCTTTACTTCGTCGAATTGTTACCACAAACCGATTTATACTTCATACCCTCTATCTTGCAAGAAATTATCATGTCTACCAAGGATGTGAATGAAAGATCAAGAGAATTGTCTTACCAGATTTTGATCAAGATGGGTTTGAAAATGAAGGAAGGAGGAATTGTCGAAAACAGCAAGGTTCCAGGTTTTGAAGCCGACACTCCAAGTACAGAAGCCAGCTTGACTGAATATTTCACCATGGTTAGTGCTGGTTTGGCAGCACAATCCCCTCACATGATTTCCGCCAGTATTACCGCAATTTCCTGTTTAGTTTTCGAGTTCAAGTCTGAGTTACCTGTCGAAACCTTGTTGGAAATTTCTTCAACTGTTGAATTGTTCTTGACCCATAATTCTAGAGAAATTGCCAAGTCTGCTATTGGATTTGTGAAGGTGGAAGTTTTGTCCTTACCAGAAGATTTGGTTAGACAAAATTTGTCTGATTTATTGACTAAATTGATGAGATGGTCGCATGAGCATAAGGGACACTTCAAGTCAAAGGTTAAGCACATTTTGGAAAGATTGATCAGAAAGTTCGGTATTGAGACCGTCGAGCAAGCAATTCCAGAAGAGGATAGAAAATTGGTAGCCAATATCAAGAAGAGCAGAGCTAGAGCTAAGAGAAAGGGCGAGTCTGAAGAGACTGAAACTAAGGGTAGTGAAAAGAAGTTTGTCTCTGCATACGAAGAAGCATTGTACGATTCAGATGTTTCTGATGATGAAGCCGAAGAGGATGAGAAGGTCACCAAGGGTAAGAAGAAGCCTAACCAATTCATTTTGGATACTGGTGATGAGCCATTGAACTTGTTGGACCGTCAATCATTGGCCCACATTTCTTCTTCCAAGCCTAAGAATGTCAACAAGAAGGAATTGACTAATATAATATCCGAATTCAGAGACGCTAGTGGTAAGCTTGTTTTCAATGACAAGAACGAAGACCCATTGGAAGGTAAAGGATCTGGTGTTGATGCCTATTTGGATGCAGTTAAGCAAGCCCCAATTAGAGGCCAAAGAAACAAGTTGAAATACAAGAGATCAGCCAAGCAAGAAGAAGATTGGTCCGACGATGAAGAAAAGCCAGCACACAAGTCTTCCGGCAAGCCAGCATACAAAGGTAAATCCAAGATCTCCAAGCCTAAACAAAAATTCAAGGCCAGAAAAAAGCTTTGATTTCTTTTCGTGTATAGTTACAATTAATAAGAACAAAATTTTGATACGTTAGTAACGGCGAAAGTTGTAGCAGATGGGCATCAATTAATCAGTTCAACTCTGGTAATTTTCACTCCATCCATAGTGAGAAAACCTCTTTGGCGATACCTGGTACTTCCACTACTCGCACTAAAATTTTGATATTGAACATCAGTAGGTCTAAAAAGCACAACCAATGTCACTTGCTGCTGCTGCTAAGAGTCCTTTAAGGATCAGATTAGCACGCTTCGGAAGAAAGCACCAACCATTGTATAATATCGTTGTGGCCAAGAAGGGCTCTGCGCGGGACAGTCTCCCAGTGGAGGTGTTGGGTACTTACAACCCTGTGCCTGTTCCATTAACACCAGAAGAGAAGGCCACTGGCGTGAAGACATTCAAAGATATACAGTTGGACTTCAACAGATCGAAGTATTGGCTCGGTGTGGGTGCAGATGTCAGTGACAGAGTGACCTTTTTGTTCAAGAAGGCCGGCTTGTTGCCAGAGACATGGCCAAAGCCTAACAAATTAACTCAGCATGTCGAAAAGGAGATCATCAGAGAGTCCAGCGTGGTCTATGAGAAGCCAAGAGAGTTGTACAGAAGAAGATAGGGTTCTTGTATATAGTAATGAACAGCATTTGGAATAGGCGTAGAGGTGAACTACTTCACTAGCTCACACTGTGATGGTAGCTCTCCATCCAAAGATATACTCGATGAACGCCTTGACTTTCACCCGAAAGCCCCGATGCCCTTCTATTGTGGAGGTCTGAGGTTCCGCCGGTGTCTCTACCGGTGGGTCCCCCGAATCGGAGCAGCTCATGGCCGATAATTCTTCCATAGTGCACAGCACAGTGGGTTCTAAGTCGAAGATACTAGCCCATTCTGGGAGATGGGAAATGGGCAAGTACTTCTTGTAGTTACCTGTCAACGTGATACAAGGATGGTCAAGGGTGTGCCTCTGTACCGTGGATGAGTGGTATGTTGGTTGTTGGTAGTCCTTGGGGTGGAAAACTATGGAATTGGTTGTTCTACATCCATTGAATAACGATAGTAGGTAGGGTGAGCCTAAATTTTGATTCTCCAATACTTGTAAGAAAAGATCGTGATGGGTCATCAAATCGAAGAAATTACTTTCCTTCAGCAAGGAGTAGTGGTTAGATGTGATTAGGATACAGCTGGAGGCCCCATAGAAATATTGAAGCAAATGCTGGATATTTTCTCCGTTCACGGTAACCGAGTTGAGGTGTGCAAGCATCTGTGAGCATGGCTTGCTAAAGGAATAAAGAAAAATGAGGATAAGGTTGATAATCCTCTTCATTAAATGCCTTTCGGGCTCGTTGAACCAAGGGGGATAGTAAGGGTCTTCTACAGGTACCATTTGAGAGCATTCTCCATGTAAATAGTTGGTGGGTGGTGGTTCCCTTAAGTATCGCAGTAATTGGTGCAAAATGACCATAGTAGTGCCTTGTGGAACATGTGTGCTGAACTCCACCAGGAATGGGATCTGGTAGAGCAAACCGAGTACTTGACTTAGTTCTCGTAAGGACTCAATGGAAATGTTGGCTAGGGAAGGTTTCGTTTCTTCGGTATTTATTGCTGGTGAAGGGTCCACTATCAAGAACGGTATAATTACCGTGTGAATTATTCGATCCAATCTGTTGGTAGAAAAGTATCCGAGTAAGTCCTCTTTCAACAGTGCATGCTGGTCCACCAACCGTTGAATTTTGTAAAGAACATCAGAGACTTTATGCAAGAATGGTGAAGCTAGGGTCCACGAAGTATGCGGACATTCGCCTAGAAGTAGTTCGAGAGCAGCAAAGCTGTGGGAAAGCAAAAGATACGGAGGCTCGATTGCTTCGCTCACGGCTGTGGAACTCATTGAAATGTTGGTGTCGTAGAGGGTGGACATTTCATATACACAAATACCACTCTGTTATAACTTTTCCCCTTTGTGAACTAACGTAAGACTATTGTCGCTCCTTACGCTTAAGTGCTACACTGAATTCAGAAACTATTAGCCAAATCTCAGGCTGATTGAGCTTTTCCGGATACAGCACTTGTCTAACAAAGATTACTTGTGCTCTTGGGCGTCTACAATTGTGAAAGGTGGAAGTTTATTGTACAGCTAATCTAGCACGCTTAGTCGAACAAACCGAAACCCATGTCATCGTCAGATTGTTCCTCTTCCTCAGCTGGAGCAGCTTCAGCAGCAGCAGCACCGGAGTCAGAAGCAGCAGCAGCAGCTGGAGCAGCAGCAGCGTAAGCATCTGGGTTAGCCAATCTGTCCTTGATAGCCTCAGAACCCTCGAAGGTGTAGTCAGTGGCAATAGACAAAGCCAAGACGTTCTTGTAGTGGTTGATGACGGAGTGACCGACAGATGGCAAGGTTGGGTAACCAACAGCCAAAGAGATAGAAGCAATGGTGTTGATAGCAGAGACGAAGTGGCTGACCAATTCATCATCGGTGATGTCCAAGATGGAGGATGGGAAGACTTGACCTTCGGAGAAAACTTGAACAACAGTCAAACCATAGGTGAATGGAGAGATGTTCAACAAGTTCAACAAACTGGCTTCGGAAGCACCGACCTTGGCGTTAGCCTCAACGACCTTGACGTCAGAGACAATTTCAATGGTACCTCTGGCAATCTTGGTTGGGACACCCAAAGCTTGGAAGAAAGAGGTCTTACCTGGCTCCATACCGGTGTTACCGGCTGGGACCCAGACATCAGTTGGAGCAACGGCACCAGCTCTGGCTGGAGCAGCAACAACGTTAGAGGTGATGATCTCTCTGATGCTCTTCAAGTCCTCGTTGGTGAAAATGAAACCAACGTTACCCTTGATGAATGGCAACAACTTCTCGAAGTCTGGCAAGTCAGCCAAGAAACCTCTGAGGGCTCTTCTGACCATGGTGTTCTTACCCATCAAGACAACAGCCTTACCTCTCAAGGCCTTTCTGATTTCGTGCATTTGTTGGGAAGAAACATTGTCGACACCAACAACGAAGATAGACTTGTATTCTTCTAACAACTCTCTCAACTTGGAGAAGTATTGAACCTTCTTTTCACGAGTACCACCCATTTCGACTTAGTTAATAATTGACGATAGGAATATTTAATGGTCCCAATATCGGATATAAAGAATTCGCAAGATTGAAAAGTGTCTGGTGAAGTAGAGAATTTTTCATGTGCGGTACACGACTTTGAGGGCTGAAACCCTAAGAAATGTGCGTGTCGCGTGAGATGACAGTTACTATTTTGTAGAGTGCGAGTGCGGATATGGAGTATGGGTTTCTTGCTACAGTATAATAAGTAATATTAAGATTTACATTCGTTAACCATAGCCCTTGTTTTCGTAGTCAGAGCTTACAAAGGAGTTCGTCAAGAACTTCTTCCAGATTTTTTCCAACTGTTCGAATTCTTTACGTTGCTTTTTCTTATTCTTTCGAGACTTTTTACCCTTATTTTCAACGCTTTTCACTGGCTTTCCCAATTTTCTTCCAAATTTAATCCATTCGTTCACGGTCAAATCCTTCATGTTATAAGATTTGTCATCTGTAGCGTATTCAATTTCGAAATCGAATTTTTTCTTACCTGAATTGATTTTCTCGAGATCAGCATAATATTGTACGTATCTCTCTGGTGTAAATGTTTGCGGCACATAGGCAGGCCCCAATGGTAAGTTTGCTGGCATTTTAGGAGGATATGTCTTGTCTCTTTTGGCAAGAGCTGAAGTGAACCTTTCCTCGTCTAATTCATCCTCTTTATCCAAGTTGACAAATAATTCATTCAATCCAGTAAAGAATTCGTCCCATGGGGAAAATCCATATTTGGCTTTTAACTGCACATTTTCTTCCAATCCTGTGATATTATACTCCCATACACGAAGTCCTGGATTGAATGTAGGCACAACACTGGCGGTGACATGAGCAATAGAGTATCTCTCGCTGTGCACACCTGATTTTCTTCTTCCCTTGATTCCAGCATAGGTCAGAGAACGAACCGATTCCATGTATTTCACCTTGTTTCCGGGAACACCTCCTTGTGTTCTGAAGTCAGAACCTAAGGTCTCAAAAGTTTCAAAAACAGATAAGCCTTGTAATGCAGGAGTAGTGTCTTCCTCATCAGAATCTGAGTCATCATCAGAGTCCTCAGCATCAGACTTGATATTAAATGATAAATCCTTCATGTTTGCTTTCCCTTTGACACTTTGCTTAATGGATTTGTAGGCAGCAACGGAATCCAAAGGAATGAAGTGGTCAATGTTCATGTGACCAAAAAGCCCTCCAATGATCACATCTCTGTATTCATGAGTCCACACGATATACTTTCTAAGGCATGAAATATCATAGTTTTTCTCGTTAGGGGGAACATGACCAGTGAGCCAAACCTTCATGTTTCTGGCTCTCATTTCCTTAAGAACATATCCAAGCCATTCGAACAATTTATATCCAGGTTGTTTCCTTGAGTCACAATTATCGACCAAGGGATTGGATTGAAAGAGATATAATGTGTTGATGGACAACACTGCCAAGTGATTAGGAATAACTTCTTGGAAAAAGTAGGCCCCTCTGTTAAAAATATGGAGTTGGGATTGCGGAATGTAATTTTGCCAGATTTTGAAGAGTTCTCTGGTTTGAAGAGTTGGACCTGGAGAGAACAAGTTGTGGGGGTAGACATCGTTATTGCCCAATGATGGAATGAGATCCACTTGCATCTTGTGCAGATGCTCATCGGAGTTTGTGTCTTTGAACGCATCATACATCAAGTCACTGACATGTTGGTTCATGTCAAAGATTGATTGCTCCGTTCTTGGGTACCGACGGTCGTTATCATGCCTAATGTTGTCACCGGTCCACACCACAAAATCGATTTTGTCCTTTAAGTTGGTCTTGATCCATTTGATTGTATCATTCACTAAAATCATTGGACTATCGCAACCCAAGATGGCATCTCCATACTTGCCAGCACTGCCGTCTCCTGGTGAGTGACAGGCCAGTTCTGAAGGCAGCAGGCCTTCGCGATAGTGAGGGTCTGGATGCAAGTCGGTGATGTGGAGGAACCTTCCATTGATGATTTTTTCATCGTTTTCTCCAATGATGATCCTGACTGGGTTTTTGGGAGTGAGACCGAGGTGGCGATACTCATCCATTTGTTCCATGGAGAGTTCGACTTGTTGGGTACTAACCACAGCAGGAGCGGTGACGTGCATGGTCAGAACGAGGTTGTAAATAGATATCGCTATGAGAAGCAGCCCGCAAAGCGTTCTCCGAGACCACCAGGAGCTGGAGGCGTTGGGAACGCCTGTGGACAGTTTTTCGAGATCCATGGGGTTAGCAACAGGAACGGTGGGGATGTTGTGAACAAACGAAACGGTGATGTTCGGGCACGTGTGTGTCTATCACGTGCGTGGCGGTGGTAGGTGAATTCATGGGTGTGCGAGAACGGGCCATTAGTTACTCTGCGTGTGCCATCGCGGTTACGGTCCCTGGCGCCACCTAATGGCATTCTGATCGATTCTGGCACTTCTTCAAGGAATAGTCTATTTCTTGTTCCACCCCTGCCGGGTCCCTAACCTGGCACTTCCATTCACACCATAGTATGCGCACATACGCCCTTGGAGGCTTTGCTCTCAAGATCTGGACCCATGCGTCGTCGCAACACGCGTTTCAGGCACAGCACCGGGAGCGAAAAATCTGGAATGGGCGTGGAAATATTCCCATAATAGAACACGAAATAGACAGGACAAACTACGGGCAAAACAATCACAGGTGCTTCCCAGCCCGTGTGGTGTGATGGGTGGACTGGATAGTTGTGGTGGTAGCAGTGCTGGGTGGTTGCAGTCGCCGAGCCGCAAGATCCACTGCCTGTCTGTGCCGTGGTGCTGGCTAGGCAGTCCCTCGGTAGTCTCTCGCACCGCGATGCCAGTGCTCGCTGCTTAACCGTAGTAGTATGCAGCAGCGCTCGCTGTAGTGGCCTCCCTAAAATTGCCAGTTGCTACAAGAATTGTACCTGAACTTCCTTCACTGCCAACGTCTCTTGCCTTACCATGGAAGCAGCAGTAGCAACAACACAACGGGCAAAGCTAAGGCAACAGCTCTTGGATGGCGAACAAAATATAGACGCTTTGAGTGGAAACACGTCCAACCCTCTGGCACCGGGGCCTCAAGGCATGCCTGGTCAGATGTACCAAGGCCAGGGTTATCCAGCACAAGCATACGGACCACCACAAGGTTATTCGAACTACGACCTCATGACCCCCTTACCCAACCCGGGGTCCCGAAAGGCGTCCTTGACCTCCCAATCTGTCAACAGGTTCTTCCGTCGTAACAAGGCAGGTGCTGCGTTTGACGATGAAACCGGTGCTGATATCCAGGATCTTGCCAATGGCAATATGTCATTCGACGACATCACCCACATCCGGGATCGTGGGCCGTATGGGATGAACTCGGGAAAGGCCTTGGACACCACTCCTATCATCCCCACCTTGGGAGCAGGACTAGGCAGCGCCTCGGGTGGTAAACCCAGTAACAATATCCAGTACAGAAAGCAAATGAACCATCAGAAGAAAATGGCTTTGGCTTCAGGGGCTCGTGCCATGTCTCTTGCCTCTGGAGGAAACCCCATGCAGCCTCCACAACCTATGCAAGGAGGTGATCCAAGGGCAATGTCCTTGAGTAGTTTCACCCCCGGCTATAGGGCAATGTCATTGAACTCCAATCCCAATGGTCCTAGAACTATGTCCCTCAATAATAGACAGGGCCCTTCCATGGGTCCAGGTGGTCCCATGCCCGGTATGATGGGTCCCACCGGTCCTAGTGGTCCAAGAACTGCCTCTTTGCGAACAAATGGAAACATTTTGCATCCAATCATGGCTCCAGGTCAGTTCGATCCAAGCCAAAATCAGGGCCAATACCCACCTGGTCAATATCCCCCAGGCCAATATTCCCAAGGTCAATACCCACCTGGTCAATTCCCTCCAGGTCAATACCCACAAGGACAGTATCCTCCAAATCAGTTCCAGCAATATCCTCAAGGTCCAAGAGCACATTCACTCACGAATGGTAGTCAGCCAAATCAGTATTCTCAACCCCAACATTTGGAACCTAAAGGTCCCCAAATTCCATCCGTGCAACAATTCCCCACTAATAATAGACCAAATCAACCATATGGCTATAATGGACCAGCTCCACCTCCTCCTGTAAATCCCACATTCCCCCTGCATCCATCGAGTGAATCACTCATGAACGTGGTAGAGGAGGAGGAAGAAGAAAGTATAACATCCTCACCAAAGCCCGAATCGAAGACCGTCCAAAGAAAGCCACCAACAAGTAGATTGCTGGATCATAGTGATGAAGTTGATGAAATTGCAAAGTATGAAGCTGATGATATTGCGAAATATGAAGTTGATGAGTCTTCTCTTTCAAGAAAGTCTACCTTGAAGAAATCCAATTCAATGAGATTAAGAAAGATAAACTTATTTGCAAATGATAATAACGAAGGATCAACACCTAGCAGGATTAATCAAGATGATAACGATATATCTCCATCGTTTAACATCAGAAATACAAACAACAATAGAGAATCGATAATGCATGATGAAGATGACGAGTACAATAACTATTCTGGTGACAAATTCAAAACATTGGGAGCTAATGCCAACGCAACAAAGGATGTTTTTGTAACAGCACCAAATCTTATCACTCCTAATAAATCACCTTACAAAGAAATTGATCTCAATGATGATAGTAGCTCACTCAAAGAGAGAGGACTGCCAAAAAAGAATGATTCTTGGAGCTTAAAGAAAAGACTGGCTTCGATTCAATCATTAGTTGCAAATACTGCATTCAACAACTTTAGATCTGTTGGCCTGGATAAGGTTGACAGTGTTGAGAATTTGCATGAAGCATCACGTTTATCATCTGATAAAAGTTCATACAAGGATAATTTTGCATCAACTACTCCTTCAACAGATAACACATCCACCGGTTCAAACTATCCAAATGAGGAAACATTAGACGAAAAATCTGAATTAGGTGACGAGCAAGAATCAAGAACCGGGGATGGTAAAAAGGACAAAACGAGAAGTTTTTCATTGACTGGGAAATCTAAAAATTTGTTTAAGCGCTTATCAAAATCTGGAAAGCGCACCAGTCTGGGTCCAACACTTGATGAAGACGACGAACCTGTCAAGCAAGTACCACAAAGTAGCACACCTGTTGCTAAGACAGAAGTAACAAAACCAAAATTCACTATCACAAAGGAAGAAATGGGTATCATGACTTGTAACAGTGATTTGTTGAGTGAACTTCAACTAGTTACTGCAGAATTAGCGTCATCAATCAAAAGAGAGTTAAATCTCGAATCTAGGATCAGACAATCTCCTAACGGAGTGTCCTCCTCTGATTTGGATTTAGAAAAGGAATTGATCGAAAAAATGGCCATAATCGCAAGTTTGGAGGAGAAATTGAATAAGGAACGTAAATTGAGATTTATCAGTGAAGAGCATGCATTACTTATGGAAAACGGGCAAACACCTAGTCCTCTCAAATTGGATTATGAGAAGAATGAGTTATTCCAACAACTATTGTTGAAGAACGATCAAGTGAATCAATTAGAAGATAAATTAGAGGAGCAAGAAAAGAATTCAAAATCTGACAACAATCTATTGGAAAAGTATAATGAACTTTTGAAGGAAAATGCTGAGCTTAAATTTACGGTTATTCCTGAGCTTGAACGCAAAGTCAACGCTCCTGAAACTCCAACCGAAACAAATAGACAGCTTTCCCTTGTCAGTGATGGATATGATGAAAGTTATGATGAATCTCAAGAAGCCATTCTGACATTGAAAAGTCAGAGAGAGGAGCTCCGTGAGGTTGTTAGTACCTTGACTTCAAGACACAAGTATGAACTTAAGAATGCTACTGAGAAAATAAAGACATTGGAAGGAAAATTGAAAAATCAAAGAGCCATCAATGACAAACTTAGCAGAAGAACCAATCACGAAGAAACTGATATGATTGCCCAATTTGCAGCCCCACAGAAAGGTGGCAAGTTGAACGGCTTTACAATCGTGTCTCCTGTGAAAAGGAATTTTGGATCTGAAGATTAATCTAGTCTAAAGAAATTTGCGATAACTTCACCAATTTCTACTCCTTGATTGGAAAGAGATTGTGAATTCGCAAGAAAATGATGATAGTCCTTATTGGAAAGAGTTCCGCTTTGATAGCCATGATGAAGCATATCAATAATAAGTTCTTTATGAAATTCAGGATGACCTTGAAACGTTAAAAGTTTCAAGGGACCCTCCACCGAAACTATCCCCTGAATCTCACATTTAGAAGTGGAGCCTATAGAGATGAACTTCGTGCTGGACGACTCGGGCAAGTTCAAAACAACGTCCTGATGGAATTCCGAAATGTTGAGAGTCTCCATGCCGGCAATTGGGCCAAATTCTGGCAACGATAAAACCTCAGGATTGACGTCAATGGTTGTGGTGCCACATTCCCAGCCGCCAATGGGGTTTCTGCCCACATGGCACCCAAGATTGCGGGCCAAGATCTGATGGCCAAAACATATGCCTGCAATGGGAACAGACGGTAATTCTGTGCCCAACACCCTAATTAGAAACGAGTTTAATAAATCGATCCATGTAACACCTGTAACGAACGAATCGGCCCTGGACCCCGTCAAGATCAACCCCTGGACTATACCCAGCTCAAGCCCGTCAACTAGGCTATTGTAGACCACAGCAAGCTGTTGCTCGTCGTCGTTTCTCAAGTAGTATTTGGAAGTGGCTACGTCGTACCGTGCCAATAAATCGGCGGTATTATCTCCAAAATCGCCATAGCGTTGGGTGATCCCGTCGATGGGGGTATCACATACCAAGATGGCCACATGGCGCCGCACCGTCATGAAGTTCCAGCCTGATTCGAAGGTTCTATCTATTCACCAGTTCACCAGATGAACAATCACCCAATTATGTCAGTGATAGTATTCCAACCGCAGAGTCCAAGCACACGCCCCTACTATATCTCGACTTATAGCACGTACACGTACAACCTCGGCAAGTTCAACCAAACAAGTCAGTTCTGGTGATATCCGACGAATCCTAACGATTTCTAACGATTTCTAACGAATCCAAGGAGGAGTGTGGATGAGTGTGGTGGTACTGCCAATAGTGCCGATGGTGATAAATTCCGTGTCTGTTATTGTGCGGATACCCCATCCGTTCCACTCCTCCACTCAATTGCGGAACCCTCACCACCACGAAAAAAACTAAAAGGAGACCATTAATAACCACAAGGAATCAACGAAATCCTGCCCCATTAGCCACCCCGAGGACCTAGAATCTTCAAGTCAGCGTGTACTTGTGACCTACACTCCCCCTACATAGAAACATCCATCAGTTCGTATCCCCGGGCAGTCCTTTCCAGTTACAGTGTTCTCATAGTGTCGTCGTTTTCTCGTCGTCCAACCTGACTTCCTCGTCCACCACAGTTTGATACTGTCTTCATGTCCAGTAATACATACGCCTCCAACCAGGGCACTGGCGGTAACCCGCAGACCATTTCCAACTTGTCAGCTGGGTTGAAGTCGGTGTCGCTCAACGACCAGCAGCAAAACGAGGTCAACTTGAATTTATTACAACAGCAACTCCAAAACGAAGCCACCAGTCAGCAGCAGCAGTCTAGAATCACCCACTTCTTCCAAAACCAACCTACCGAGGGCTTTACCCTCTTTTCGCACAGATCTGCTCCCAACGGGTTCAAAGTGGCCATCATCTTGTCCGAACTCAACCTTCCTTTCAACACCATTTTCTTGGACTTCAATAATGGCGAACAGCGTGCTCCTGAATTCGTCACAATAAACCCCAACGCTCGTGTACCTGCATTGATCGATCACTTCAACGAGAATACTTCCATCTGGGAACTGGGTGCCATCATCTTGTACTTGGTATCCAAGTACTTGAAGGAGAATGGTGAATGTGCCTTATGGTCCGACAACTTGGTTGAACAATCTCAGATCTCATCGTGGGTCTTCTTCCAAACATCCGGACATGCTCCTATGATCGGTCAGGCTTTGCATTTCAGATACTTCCATTCTTGTCCTGTTCCTAGTGCGGTAGAGAGATACACTGACGAAGTGAGGAGAGTTTACGGTGTTATCGAAATGGCATTGGCTGAAAGAAGAGAGGCCTTGATCATGGACTTAGATGTTGAAAACGCCGCCGCTTACAGTGCTGGTACCACCCCATTATCCCAATCCAGATACTTCGACTATCCAGTATGGCTTGTGGGAGATAGAGCTACCGTGGCCGATTTGTCCTTTGTCCCTTGGAACAACGTTGTTGACAGAATCGGAATCAACTTGAAGGTCGAATTCCCTGAGGTCTACAAATGGACCAAGTACATGATGAGAAGACCCGCTGTTATAAGAGCATTGCGCGGTGATTAGGCAAACCTCGACAGTTCGCCAACGAGTCCGTGACTTTGGGTGAGCTTCTATAGATAAGAAGTAGTACATGAGTAGATGATATGTATTATAAGTCATTTTGCAAGACATTGTAGTTCTTTCATCGTAACAGGACATGTCACGTGACGCATCAACTACTCATCTCCACTGCTTCTGGTGAAAACGATACCTCATCTGATGGCTTCGGAATTCAGGTTGGGCCCCGATGCCTACAAGACGGGAAAGAAGTCGCTCAAGTCGTTGATATCGCATAGTAAAGACCAGAATGGCCCAGATGCCCATGAAGTGGTATTTCTTATCATAAACTTGAAAATCCAATTGGCCAGAGCTAAAGACTATACCCCAAGAATCATTCCTGTTACCAACAAACTCAGTAAATTGGAGGAAAAATCCGTGTTGTTGATCACCAAGGATCCATCTACACCCTATCGCGATGCATTACAGAAGAAGGATTCTCCGACCGAAGATGTTTTTAACAAAGTCTATACATTGACCAAGATCAAGGCGATTTCCAAGGATCCAAAGAAGCTTTACAAGGTATTTAAAGAGTTTGACACTGTCGTTGCTGACAACAGAGTACATAAGTTTTTGCCAGGAATACTTGGAGCTCAATTTTATCTCAAGAACAAAAAGGTTCCATACATGATCCAAATGGCCAAACCAGACCCCGAGGCCAAATTAACCTTGAACAGCAAGTCCAATAAGTATAAAGATGACAGATGTGACCCTAAGTATGTGAAGAGTCAAATGAAGTCAATTGTGGGCAATACCTATTTTATTCCCCCCGTGAATGGAAACTGTTTGTCCATCAAGGTGGGTTATACATCGTTTTCGGAGAAAGAATTACTTGCAAATATCAACGATGTGATAAGCTATCTCGTGGACGAAAAATTCCAACCGGTCGGTGGGGTGTTGAAGAGCGTGAGCAACGTAGGTGGAGTTTTTGTTAAGACTGGTGAGAGTATCAGTTTACCTGTTGTCATTGCAGAAACTAAGGAAGTGGAAGAAGACAACGATAGCGATTTCGATTTTTAGTGTACGTAATTGCAACTTAGCTACTCTAATAGATAATAACATTATACTGTGAGCAATATCTAGAAATGAGTTCAAATACACATCATGCATCTGTCTATCGTAGTCTTTTCAGAAGTTTTTCACCGAAAAATGCTTGGCTCAAATGGTTATAGATTTTATAAGGTCGATAATCTACAAGTTCATCCTGTTTTGTTCTCTGTACATTGCAAAACAATATTGAACAGGACAAGTTGTAATTTGGAACAGTCATACAATTCACTTATGACGTATTCGAAAATGTGAAAAATATGCGGAAATATGCCAAAACTTTAATTTTCGAGAACCGGTCAAAGTAAATGGTTCACAGCCAAAACTACATACATTGAACCAATATTCTGACGAGAACTAATATGCTTCGAACGATTACTGCTGGTGGATTTAGTTTGTTTGCCCCTGAAGTCCGACCCGGACCCATTTGCAGCCATCACGTGTCCCGCGACACTGGTAATTACAGATCCTATTTATCACTAATATGCGCATTATCCGGAATAGTCCTGTAATAGTCACCAATATGGAAGGGGTAGCCCAACACCCCGAAGGCAATTCTACTGCCTCCCATGGTGACACACATGTCACATCAGAAAACATCGGCCAGGCAATTAACCACATTGCGGCCCCCGTGGGAGAATTCATCAATCACTTCCTTCATGATCTCGAAGAGGATGAGATTGAGCAAGTGGAACATTTCAAGTATAAGCAAGACTTAGAAAGAAAATTGACCGTGACGTCAATTATCGGACTAGGAGTGACTCTCATGGGAGTGCCGTTTGGTATTTCCTCCACATTGTGGATCACCTTGGTAGATGGAGCTAATGTGACAATTCTCTACGGATGGTTAGTGGTAGCATTCTTTTCCTTCTGTGTGGTACTCAGCTTGAGTGAAATCATTTCCAAGTACCCAACCGCCGGTGGAGTGTATCATTTTAGCGCCATTCTAAGCAACGAAAAATATTCTTTGATAAGCTCGTGGTTTACCGGATGGTTTCTCTTGATAGGAAACTGGACTTACGCAGTAAGTATTATGTTCTCCGGCTCTCAATTTATTCTCTCCGTATTGGGTCTCAAAGACGTATATTTCAAGGTGGACATATTTGTCGTTCTAGGAATTTATTTCATTCTTTTAACCATTTGCGGGCTTATCAATTTCAAGTTTTCCAAGCATTTGGAGAAGATCAATAAAATCTGCATCGTGTGGTCGATATATACGGTTTTGGCCATTGATGTGTTACTTATTTTCTTTGCCAAAAAGACACACTCGATCAAGGATATTTTGACTACATTTGACAATTCTCGTTCTGGTTGGCCAGACCCAATAGCTTTCATGGTTGGACTTCAAGGTGCGTCATTTACCTTGACTGGATATGGAATGATCTTTTCCATGACGGATGAAGTGAAAAACCCAGAAAGAAATATGCCTAAGGGTGCAGTCAGCGCTATTCTGTTATCATCGGTGATGGGAATAATCTTTATCCTTCCAATATTGACCATTTTGCCAGAATTGACTCTCTTGCTTGATAAGACCCCCGAAGTGATGCCCATTGACCTTGTTTTCAAAATTGCCACCGAATCATACATCATATCATTTTTACTTGTGCTTCTTTTGATTGGAACCGTAATATTCCAATCGATTGGTGCTTTGACTACAGCATCCAGAACAACATATGCCTTCGCTCGTGACGGTGGACTTCCCTACAAGGATTACTGGGTAACGGTCGATTCGGTGGACGACTCCACTGTTCCCAAGAATGCGTTGTATCTCTCAATGGTAGTTTGTGGGATATTAGCATTACTCTCTTTGGTGTCTACTTCGGCATTCAATTCGTTTATGGGTGCTTCGGTAGTATGTTTGGCATTGGCTAACGGTATGCCAATCTTGTGTTTAATGTTGAATAAGCGCCGCAAGATCAAGGGTGCCGCATTTAGGTTGCGCAAGTTAGGATGGATAATAAATGGGCTATCATTGGGATGGGTGGTGTTTCTGTTCGTGATCTTATGCTTACCTCCTATGATCAAGAATATCACCTGGAGCTCAATGAACTACGCAATCTTAGTCATTCTCACTTTCGTGATCTTTGCATCATTAGGTTACCGAAGTTGGGGTATGGGTAGCTTCCATGGTCCCCAGATCGATACAGACTATTTTGAACTCCATAATATTGGTGGCCGTCAAACCATAGACGATGCCTTTGTGATTGGTATTGATGATGAGCCTGATGATGATGAGGACGAGGACGATCATAAAGTTATCAAAAAACACAACATATCATCTGTTTCATCTCCATCACATCTGACTGAACAGAACTCTAGCGTTCCAGAACAGTCGACTCTGGAAGGCCTCAATAATGCTTCAAGTGAGCATTCTGGGCATTCCGATAATGAACTTTTACGTACCAGTCTTGGTAGTGAGAACTCCACACCAAGCGAAAGCGAAACACTTTTCGACACCGACAACAATCCGCCTTCCCATAGCAACGGATATCGTCAGTTAAACCAGACATCTTAGTACACCTTCCCCATATAGATCACAGGTAGTGCAACCGATTACATAATCTATGTCTAATGCGACCGAAAATTTTGCTAAAATGACTGATTGCCTCCCGTAACTTTTCAACTACATTAACTTAATCATGTCTGCTGACCACGCTAGAGATCCTTGTCCAATAGTCATCTTGAATGATTTCGGTGGTGCCTTCGCCATGGGTGTCATTGGTGGATGTGTTTGGCACGGTATTAAGGGATTCCGTAACTCACCATACGGTGAGAGAAGAATCGGTGCTATTTCTGCCATCAAGGCCAGAGCCCCAGTTTTGGGTGGTAACTTTGGTGTTTGGGGTGGTTTGTTCTCTACTTTTGACTGTTCCGTCAAGGCTGTTAGAAAGAGAGAAGATGCATGGAATGCCGTCATTGCAGGTTTCTTCACCGGTGGTGCCTTAGCCATCAGAGGTGGCTGGAAACACACCAGAAACTCTGCCATCACCTGTGCCTGTTTGTTGGGTGTTTTCGAAGGTGTGGGTATGTTGTTCCTGAGAGCCTTTGCCCAACCCCCAATGCAACCAGTCTATGCCGAGGACCAACCTCAATTGGCTGCATAGACTAACCATAACTCATGCTTCACAAAATTCACTCAAACTTTTCAAACATGCCTAACTTGTCAAGAAAGTCGAACTTGTTCACCCTTCCAACCTTCCCAACCTTGCAACCCATTGAAAACCAAACTAATCGGGTTCCGGCAATTGGAACCTGAAACCAGACGGTTCAGATCCGTCTACCGCATGTTATCACTGCCTGGTGATATCTCTTGTACATACCGCGACGTTGAGTGCGGGCACTGTTGATGGTGCCGATGATGTGTTGGCCTATAGAATGTATATTAACGATGTCACATGTAGAATGACCGAGTGTGCTTCCTGTCGAACGAGCGTATCGGATTCCCCATTCTCAGTCCGAGTCAAGCACTCAATGTAACCCAAAAGCTGGGCACATCGGCGACCGAGGCCAAGGCCCAAAGCCCAGCCCCAACCGGGAAGAATCACCTCTGGTCCGCCACAGGGCCGGGATGTCCTCCATTTTGCTCTGAAATGAAAAGTTCGGTGTTTGCCAGAACTGACGGGAGACTCTGATTATTCCTTTGCTGCTGCGTTTTCAAGTTCTGGCGGGGTTTCACGTTGTCTATTAGAGGGCTCCCATTACATCGTTGATGTGTTTCGCTTTCGACGAATGCTGGTCTGGTCCTAGTCGTTTACATTCCCAATACCGTTCGTATATGCAACCTTCTATAATTATTTACGCAAGCAATCTGCATAGAGATACTTCCCACTCTGAATTGAATTGGACACTTCTGTGCACTCGACATGATTCCTGAACCTACCATCAAAGCCCACCGACCCCACTCAGGCCGGCTCCATGGTAGTGACGGCCGGAGCTTATGGTGCCCCAGACCCTGCTGGGCTAGCCCGAGAGTGGCCGGGAGCACCGGCCACCTCCGGAACTAATCCTCAGGTCCGCAGGTCACGTGCAAGGTTACCACTCCGTGCGTGCATACTGATCAAGCCGTCCGCTCCTTGTACCCTCCTCCAAACCCAACTGCCACTCAAGATAGCGTACTTGTTTGACTGAACGCTCGTCCGTTATCATGTCTTACAATTATAACTTCAACCGGCATAACTCGATCGGTGGGAATTGGCACTTGCCTCCTCTTCAAGGATTCAATAACCCAGGACCTAATCCAGGCACCAATGCTGACCCAAATCTCGACAATTCTCAGGCTTCCAAACAGCAAATTCCTGGCTTCAGAAACCCCTGGTATTCTCCCGTGCAACCTGGTAATGGGGCCACGGCGTCGATGTCTCAATCACCCACCAAGAGCCTGGGAGTGCCTCTTCTCCAGCAACACCAGCAGGCCAAGCGGTTCTCCTTCGCCAACCAGCTCCCCACAACCTATGAGTATGACCAGCCCGAGCTGTTGGCGCCGCCATATATCCATCCTCCGACGCGTGCAGACAACCCTTTCAACCAGTACTACACCAATCAGGAGGTCACATTGAGCGGCAATGACAGACGGATGTCGGCCGCTGTGGACACACCTTACTACAACTCATATAATGCATACGGCCCTCAGAACGCTTCTAACGCGTATCAGGCCCAATACCTCCAGAACCCGCCACGCCTTGGTCCACCTATCGGGGCCTCCAGAAGGTCATCCGTGGCCACAGGAAACTATGCTGCTCCCGATTCCAGAGACTTCTACTACCCCCCTGCTCGTATGGGTAGGTCTCCACTGATAGTGCAATACCACCAGTACCAACAAGCTTTACAACACCGTTCACTCAGCAAGAGAAAGCCTGCTCCAAAGGCAAGGAAGGTTTACAACAAATTGGATTTGAAGCCCAAGGTTCACCACCAGCCGAAATACCGTAGATGCTCGGTCAATTCTATCCATATCTCACCTGCTAATGCGTTGTCAGTTTATCTTACCGAATCATACAGCATTTGCCAACCACGCAAGTTCCAGTATTCTAAATCCACCAACCCGAAAAGAGTCTTGACAAAACCCCTGGAAGCCAAGTTCAACAATGGCCACGATAACGAGGACAGTGATTACATCCTCTACGTGAATGATATTCTCGGAACTGAAGAAGGCCGGAAATATATAGTTTTGGATCTCTTGGGATCTGGTACGTTTGGTCAAGTGGTGAAATGCCAAAACCTTTCTAATCAGTCGGTTTGTGCAGTCAAGGTTATCAAATCAAAGCCAGCATACTTGAACCAATCTCTTACGGAAGTCAGACTCTTGGAATTTCTCAACAATAACAGTGACGGAAAAAGCTTCATAAGATTGTTGGACACATTCATGCATAAGGAACACTTGTGTTTGGTTTTCGAGTTATTGGCATCAAATTTATATGAACTCATCAAACAGAACCAGTTCCAAGGGTTAAATATTAAGCTTGTTAAGCTATTGACTCGCCAATTGTTAGAAGCAATGGCTCAACTAAAAGGATTTCAAATGATTCATTGTGATCTAAAACCAGAAAATATTCTTCTATGTCAACCAGATAAACCTGATATAAAGGTTATTGACTTTGGTTCTGCTTGTTTTTCACGGCAAACGATCTATACGTATATCCAATCGAGATTTTACAGATCTCCAGAAGTTATTTTAGGCTTACCTTACACAGAATCGATTGACATGTGGTCTCTTGGTTGTATAGTGGGTGAGTTATTTTTGGGATTACCTATGTTTCCTGGAACTTCGGAATATAATCAAATCTGGAAAATTGTTGACATGTTAGGATATCCCCCCAGACATATGATTGAGGTTGGAAGAAACTCCATGAACTTTTTTAATAAGGAGGAAAACATGGGAGAAGATGGAAAGCCCGTTTACACCATCAAGAATCATGAACAGTACTGTAAGTTCTTGGAGACAGCAAAAGGCAAGGATTCAAATCATGTGGAGCAACCAAACAAGAATTATTTCAAGCAAAGAATTCTCAAAGACATCATTATGAACTACAAGCTTCCTTCCAAAAAGATGACCAACACCATGATCGAAAAGGAATGTCAAGAAAGGCTCTCTTTGATTGATTTCTTGAGCAAAGTTCTTAATTTGAACCCACTTGAGAGATTGACACCACAGGAAGCATTGAAGCATCCGTTCGTGAACGATGTGCGCACAATGGACATTCCCAATATGGAAAAGAAAGAAGCAAAAGAAGCGTAAAATCGTTTAGCGCTCACTATCGATTAACAGTAAACTATAACGAATCTAATGTACAGCATAAACACTCTTGAAAGTTATTCATGGGGTAGGTACTATATAGATATTCACGTGACGCCAACACGTGACACACCCGCACCAATAAGTCAACATCGATGGAAATTATCTTCGAACCTTGACCACATAGATATGAACGTCAGTACTAGTGCTCTTGGTGTCAGAAGAAGAAAGGCAGCATCTCAAAATATTGACGATGAGGAGAATGCTGCCCTTTTGAAGTTGGGTCCCGAGTTTCAACTCAAGCAAATCACTAATAGTGGTGAAGAGGAACAATTGATTGCGTTGAACTTATCGGAAGCTAGACTTTTGATTAGAGCTGCATTGAAAGAAAGAAGAAACAAGAACTCAAAGAATAGAGAATTTGAAGAAGATGACGAGGAGAATGAGAAAGAAGATGAAATAGAAAACATGACCTTAGCGGGACCTAACTCCAATGAAATAATGCACAAGACTTTGAATTACTTATCTGCCTTTGCCAGATACAAGAATTCTTCTTCCACAGAAACCGTGGAAAAGTTATTGAATGACTTCAGTGCACTGGTTTCCGAACCCTTACATCCATTCGAATTGGCACAATTGGGTACTCTTGAATGCGAGGACGCCGAGGAGGCCAAATCTTTAATCCCAAGTCTTTCAAACAAGGTCTCAGATGTCCAGTTACAGTCCTTGCTTACTGAGTTAAGAAAATATCAAACCTTGTCTTGAACGTTCGCTTGATTTCAAAAAAATGTTCTACTTGATATGCCGGTTTTGCATGTCAACAACTCCGAATAACCAACCAAACCGTTTCTAATGAGAACATTTCCGAATAATGTGACTCTATTTTTAGTTATATATGTTGGATACTTTCCAACTGAACCCACCCTCTATGTACTATATACACACAAACCGTCATACATGCAGTACGCAATTTAGAATTTATCTCATCGCCAACATCTATCAATAACATCATCATTGACATTATGGAGGAAGAGTATGATGAATTCGGTAACTTGATCGGGGATCCATTCGATTCGGATGCAGATTCTTTGACAAGCTCAGTTATGAATGAATCTGATGTCGAAGAGCAACAAGAATCCGAGCTCGAAGCCCCAGCACAAGTCGAGTCACAAGCTCTTATCAAGCAAGATCATGACGATAACATTCCAGAAATCAAGTATATACTGATTCAAGAATCCAATGGACCAGTTATATCACCTAAGGTTGAAAGAAAGATAAAGGTAGAAATTGATCAATCCAAGTTACCTTCTTTAAAGTATAATTATGAGTATCTTGGCTCGTTGGCTAACGAGGTCCCTTCTAGAATTAGAAACTTAACAATAGCCGGAAGTCTTCATTCTGGAAAGACTACTTTCTTGGACCATTTGATTTATCAAACGTATATTACGCATCCAAAAACTTCGGATGAATTTCCTTCGAGAATCTTGGATGATCATAAGTTGGAGATTGAGAGAGGTATCACCATAAAACCTTCCCCATTGACCTTGCTCTTACCTGATTTATCACAAAAGTCATATATCTTCAATATTATGGACACCCCAGGACATTTCAATTTTCAAAATGAATCTCATGGTTACTTCGACCAGGTTGAAGTAGTTGTGCTAATTGTTGATGTCGTTCACGGAATAACACCCAGAGACAAGCAGATTATCACGACTGCCATGCGTAAAAATAAGCCAATAGTTATGGTTCTTAATAAAATTGACAGATTAATATTGGAATTGAATTTACCAGTATCAGATGCAGCATTGAAGGTCAAGACAATACTCAAAGCGGTGAATAAATTTATATTCGATAATGAACTCTATTCACAATATGCACACAAAGAAAAACCATTGCTGCCACATATGAACAACGTCATTTTTGCTTCTGCAAAGTATGAATTTCATTTTACTGTCCTAAGTTTTGCCAAATTATATCTCGAGGTAAATCAAGTGCAGTTGGATATTAGTGAATTCTCCAAAAGATTGTGGACAGATTACTATGATGAGCAAAATGGAAAGTTGACCAAAGATAAAAGATTCCCTTCTGCTTTTGAAACATTTATATTACAACCAATCTATAAAATATTCACCCATACAATAACTTCGGATATTAAAAATACCACCTTGAGTGACATTCTTTGGGGCAATTTTGGTATCAAGCTTACATCAGCCCATTACAAACAAGGTCATAGAAAGTTGTTGAAAGACATATTTTCGTTAATTTTCGAAGATTATAATGGCTTTGTTGAAGTATTAAAAGACATCGACTCTCCAGTAGAGCCTAAAGATGAAGCTTTAGGAATTTTTGCGAGAATAATATCTTTAGTAGATTCTCCTGATTCCAAGAAATTCTCGGCACTTGTCAGAGTGTACAAGGGACGGTTAACAGTCGGACAAAAGGTCAAAATCGTAGGAGAAAAGTTCCATGAAGATGATGAAAACTTGAAAATTGAAACTATTGAAAAGATCTATATACCTGGAGGCAGATACAAGGTTCCTATATCATCTGCAGGTGAGGGATGTATTGTTCTTGTGGATGGAATAGATTCGATCGTTTCCAAAAGTGGTATCATACTAGAGCATGATATTTCCAATGAAAAAATCAAACAGATATATTCTGGCGACTCTATGGAGACTCCTGCTTACATCACAGAAAACATTCCTAGAAATGAGCGTTTACATGATAAATCAGTGTTCAAGGTTGCTATTCAACCTGCCAATCCCTCTGAGTTACCAAAACTACTTCAAGGAATCAGAAAAATAAGTAAGTCCTACCTTTCTTGCTTGGTAAATGTGGAAGAAAGCGGTGAAATCGTCTTATATGGACCCGGTGAATTGTACTTGGATTGTGTTTTACATGATCTCAGATTTTACTTTACAAATGACATCGAGATAAAGGTTAGTGACCCTATGACAAGGTTTAGTGAAACTGTTATCAACACATCTGCTACTTCAATTCCAACCTCTACGAAATCAGGAAACAATAAGATCTCAATCATAGTAGAGCCTGTTAATGATGAGAAGCTTGGTGCATTTATTGAAGCAGGTAAAATCGATCTTGAACAGCCAGCGAGAACTGTCTCAAAGATTTTGAGAAATGAATTCGGATGGGATGCATTAGAAGCAAGATCTATTTGGGCATTTGGGCCAGATGATATGCAATCACCCAGTATATTGATGGATGACACCTTGGAGCCGGAGACGAATAAAGAATTACTCTACTCAGTGAAAGATGCAATCACTTTGGGATTTAAATGGAGTATTAATGAAGGCCCCTTGTGTAATGAGCCAATCAGAGGATCAAAATTCAAGATCTTGGATGCTGTTATTAGTGAATCTGAATTGCAAAGATCGAATGCTCAAATAATTCCAATGACTAGACGAGCTTGCTATGCTGGATTTTTGACAGCGACTCCGAAACTAATGGAGCCAGTCTACAAAGTTTACGCAACTTGTACAGAAGAATCAATCCGAGTTGTTTCAAAGCTTTTAGATAGTCGCAGAGGTTATTTGATAAAAGAAATACCCATTGAAGCTACTACCCTTTTCCAGATAGAAGGAATCGTACCGGTGATAGAATCAGTTGGATTAGAGGTGGATATCAGGCTTCATACTCAGGGACGTGCTATGTGCTTTTTCGATTTCTTTAAATGGGATATGGTTCCAGGTGATCCATTGGATATGGACTGTTTTTTACCTGCGTTGAAGCCAGTCCCAGAAAAATCATTAGCCAGAGATTTTGTCACGAAGACCAGAAAAAGAAAGGGATTGACTGGTGAGATTACTTTACAAAAGTATATCGATGAAGATTTATACCTCAAGTTGAAAGAAAGTGGAGTTATATAAGTGTGCGAACGTGTATTATAATGAGTCTATATACTTGAATTTAGTTACTAGTTATTCGAGTTTACGCCGTTTGGGATTAGGAAAATTAGTTTCGGAATCGTCCAAGTCATCAAGAGTACCACCTGATCGTATTATGGTGTTGATGCTATTGAATCGGTCAATGAAATTCTGTCTTAATGTGAGTGTGAAATGTATGCTTAATGGAATTTCTTCTGGAGACTTGCTATTCAGTCTAAGTTCAACATAAGAAGAAACGAAATCATTCACTGTAATTTCTTTGGTATGCTTATCGTTTTCGTTGATTGTTAGATAGTTTAATTCAGGAATTGATAATTGCAATTCTCTATCTGGTGCAATGGGGTCCAACAGGTTATCGAGACGAACCATAGCGAAAAAGCTATCTATACTCAAACTTTTTATACGGTCTGTACTATAATGTGACTCGTGATGTGAGAAATCGAAGGTAGGCACTCCTCTGTCGGGCTTGAAATGATATTCAGAACCAAAAATGCTTATAGTAAGCTCAACTTGGTCATTCGAACGTTCCTCATCTATTTCGACGTTCTCTTCGTTCTCTTCATGTTCTATTTCTTCCAAATTGTCGATGTCATCGTCACTTTCAATATCTATAATGTGGGAATGACTTCCATAAATATCTTCGTTTTCAGATGAGTGCATTTCCAGAACTGAAGTTGATGAGTGCGTGTTTCCAGCATAACTATCGATGATATCAATAGAATCCAATTCTTCAGAAACTTTACTTGAAGTACCTAGAGCATCTTTGAAACCATTTTTTTTTGGTGTTTGCTTTAAATGGTCATTACTTTCTTCGAACTCGTCAACAGACCGATCACCTAGATCATTGTTAGACTCACTCACAAGGGGTTTCTCTTCTATCTGTATATGAATTGCCTTCTCGGTAGTTACGGAGTCGTTCGTTTCTAGTTCTTGTGGTTTCACAACTTCATCCTGCTCATCTTGATTGCCAACTTCTTCTAATTCATCTTCAAAGATTTCAAATTCTCCACTTTCTTCACTATAACTATTCGTGTCATCCAATGGCTTTTCCTTACCTGTTGGCAAGTTGTTTTCAGATTCCATACTTACTTTACTTACAACAGTTGAACTTCGTCTTGGTCTTAATTATCAGATTTTTCTATTTACGCGATAAAATAACAAATCGCACTACTACATTACTTAATCTATTTTATATTTTAGTACGCAACAATACTATGGAACCCAAACCTTGAATGATTGTGGTGTCTTCAAAGAAAGAGGTTTGAAATCGTCATCATTAGAAACAGCTGCCGAAGCATCGACATTATTGTCAGAACTAGTGCTATCGTGCACATCGCCGTTTGTTGCAACAGAGGAAACATTTGTTAACGAATGTCTGGTTGGCTTGCACAACAATGACTTTGCTTCGGTAAGTATACTTGACACATTGGTGAGTTTATCACCTTCAGAAGAAGCGCTCTCGATCAAAGAAATTGCTTCACTCAACTTCTTGGTTATATCAATTGTTGACTTGGCGAGAGCCAATCTATCAATAAAAACTTCTTCTTGTTGCTTGGCCAAATGCTTTCTTTCATGCTCATATATTTTTTCCAATTCATCCACTTTGCTAAGTTTCAAGTCTATCTTAGATAATTCGTGATTTATTATAGTGGTGCTCAACTTTTGCATTTCTCTTTCCTCGTAGGTAGCAAATAAATGACTGCGAGCACCTACTATTCCTAAAGTGTTGGTGATTATGTCCTTCATTCCCTCTTCTGGCAGATCACTGCTTGATACCTCGGCATCAACGATAGCTTCTTTATGGTCTCCGTTTTGTAAGTTGGATTCTGAATTTTCACCTTCTCCTTTTTCTTCTGAATCTTTAGCTTCAATCTTGATATCTTCAGTATCCTTTGATACTTCTTCACTCTTGGCACTAGAATCCTTTTCAGTTGTTGCTTCCTTATCATCTGATTTTTGCTTACCATAGACAGATGCGATTTTTTCCGCCATCTTTTCATCCATTACTTTGGAGGCACGAACACTTGCTGCTTTTGCAACATCGCTGTCGACCAATTGAGTTAAAAAGGTCAAGTTGCTTAATACAGGGTTGTCAGTAGAACTGACTGGAAAGTTTGGAGCATACTTCAAAAGCTTCAACACATCACTGTTTGTGCTGTCTTTGAAAGGATTGAACTTATCTTCAATAGGTACTTTCAAGAATTTCAATATACATTGTTGTGGTGTCTTTTTTGTTCCAACCTCTCCTGCTATCTTGAACCAATCATTTTTGTATTTTTTGATTCCCAAAATCAATTTGGAAACCTCATCCGATGACCAGCCATCATTTTGCTTCTTTGAAGGTTGACTTTCTACTTCTTCTGACGAACCACGCTTCTTTTCAGTTGGAGTTCCGTTAGTAGAGGCATTCTCGTTGGTACCTTCATTGGAATTTGCTTCACCTTCAGTATTGAGTAATTTCTTCAATTTTGTGATATCAATCCTATCTGGAGAAGGTTTAAAAGTGTCAAATGGAAACAATCCACGAGGAGTATCGTACTTGACGTTATAATCACCTGTGTATGGTAAGCCAACTGGTTGGCCATTTGGTAACTTTTCAACTGCATATCCTGGCTTAAACTGTGGCCTGACTTGATAATTTATTAATCCCCACTTGTTTAAGAATCTATGGACTCTCATTATGGTTCCAACATCCCCGACTAAATTACGACGACATGATGTGAGGGTCAAAAATTCATTTGGATTGAGTCTGTAGGCATTGACCATGAAATTACGATAATTAACATAAATTTTTGGAGACTTTGATGGATGTTGAGAATTGAAAAACTCTGACAATGATTCCTTCTCGATTTGATGAATCTTGCGCATATTAAACCAGCTTGCGTACGATGGAATCACAATCACGTGCGTTTGTTTGACAGCATTAGTTAAATCGTCTGTGTTATCAAAATCCTGATCCTTATCATCATCTTCCTCAATTTCATCTTCTTCGATGTCTTGACTACCTGTGTTTGTGGATGTGAGGTTTTCCGGAGTTTCATCATTAGAATTCAGTTTTTCTGCAGATTCTGGAACCTTGTCGTTTATCTCTTCCTCCTTTTCTGCCTTCAAAGGAGTTTCTTCTTCCTCCGATTCTTTTTTGATAGGCTCGGTTGGAGGTTCTATATCTTGGTTGGTCTCCGTGATTTTGATTTCAGAATCACCTTCATCATTAGTTGAAGCCTCCAGATCATTTTCTTCATTTTCTTCTTCATTTTCTTCGTTCTCCTCGTTCTCATTGTCCTCTTGTTCTTCTGGATCTTCATCTTCTTCATCTTCATCTTCTACTCCGTCCTCCTCATCGACCTCATCTCCAACTTCTGGGGCTTGAGGCTTTTCACTCTCATCTTCATCTGCTGTTCTTGCTGCTGCTGTTGTTGCTGTTGTTGTTGCCTCTGCTACTTCTTCTTCAGCATCCTTCATCTCGATGTCTTGATCAGCGTCAGGCTTTGCTTCTTCTTGGCCTTGGTCCTTATCACTTGCTTCATTTGCAGATTCAGGCTTGACGATAGGCTCATCCGCTAATGATTCAGGTTTGTCTTCCTTCGAAAGCTCAAAATCTGGATTGGCCATATCAGTGTCTTGCTGATCATTCTCATCTTGAAGAAAGTCGGCTAGTATGTCGTCTCCAAATTCATTTGATTGTTCTTCGGCAACCAAATTCTCTGAATCCTCTGGTTGCTTGCTACCATCTTTGTTGGATTCGGAATTGGCAGTATCAGAGGGCAGTTCCTTATCACCAAAATCAGCAAAAGCATTTATCTCGGAGTCGTCGTTATCTTGGTTGACGGCATCCTCATGGGGACTCTCCAGGCCAACACCATCAATTTGATCGATATTGTCCAAGTTTCCCATGTTTTCAAACCCAAGAGAGTCACTTGCTTCATGGTCCTCGGAGAGGTTATCTGGAATGTTGTCTATGCTCATGTTGGTGAAGCAGAGCCAATCAGTTATAATACAAGGATTTCAAACTTATGATACAATACAAGCGGGCACTTCGGGCAAACGAATGCAGTTAGCGGGTTCTGGACGATGAAAGTCGCGTAGTGGTCGGGGAAGTGAGTTCAACCGCTTGATGGAGAACTGGTACCGTAAGCTTCACGTGGAAAGGTGAATGGGTAAGTGGATAATGTACAGACCGATGGGCAGTTCTACCGCAGTATTAGTTCAATGATTGACTGATGGGCTGCTGCACTCTGACGAGGGTGTGGTGCTGGTAAGGATTGTTGTCATTTTTTTGTTCACAGTGGTGTGCGGCGCACGACCCGACACTGAGGGAACCACCAGACGGGTATAACGGGGTCAGGAGTCCAGCAGTAATCGCCAGGTATTCGACAACGACCCAAACAATCTTGGGAACAGCCTGTTGAAGCATATAGTGTGGTGTTGTAATGGTGAGTTGGCCGTGGCACCAGAACCTCAGCTGGTGATGAAGCATTGTGGCTGGTCATGGTGTACCTCAAGCACAAGGACCACGGAAATCAGGAGAAGTAGCTATATAACGGGTTGTTTGGACCGATGAGGTTTGCTAGCCCCAGAAAACACCAAGAAATCGTTCTCTTGCCTGGACGAGGGAAGTTGACCAAAGTCCCACCCAGTTCAAGGTGAGTTGCTTATCGTAGATGGCTGGCAGCACTATGGGGACTTGACCAGAACGTACATCGGATCTAAGAGAAAAAGAAGTGGTATAGAATAAGAAATTACGCTTGGATCAGACGAGGCTACACATCACACGGATAGTGACCCGGTTAAGATTATTATACGTTTCCGAGGCTTGTTAAAATTAAAATTCAATGCATGGAAGCATTGCGCAGGAGGTGGTTCCAAGATGGGAAGTGGATTACTGAACTCCTTGGCCCCACTTGTGCTTATGCCACCCTTTTAGGAGCAAGTCAGAGGCACAAACCAGCTCTTGTAACATACAGGGTAGCAAGTGACCTGATAGGATTTGACGGGGAACTAGGGATCGCAATAGGCAACTTGGCCAGACCTATTGTCTGGGTATTCTGTGGCAGATTCCGTTGGTCCAATTGTGGACACTAGTAAGCTACTGTCATCACCACCTTCCCCGACCGGTCTATGATTGCAGACCCCACTTGGAATCAGTAGTTTCCCCAGGGTGTTGGCTAATTAGTTATTTAGGTTTTTGTACAGCTGAATAGTGCCTGTTTGCGAGGACATGGGAAGCACTCTGGTGATATTTCAGACATGCCGTAAACTCTTCGTTCCGGGGATTCAGCACCCAACTACATGCCTGGTTCCCCAGCGGTGTCGAAGGTGATAGGAGGGTACCACATGTATCCAGCAGCACCACCACATCCTCCGATTTCTGCCAGTGACCACCGGTTCTGGAGGTCACTAGTGAGTTGAATCGGGATTATTTTCCTATGTTTGAAATTTCTGGCGACCCTATTCAAATGGAATTAGGACCTCGCCGCAACAATTAATTGGAACCGTTCGGAGCTTTGCAGTTGTACGCAATTACAATTACGGCTAAAATTACAATTACAATCCTCCCGTTGTGGACTCAGGCTCCTGGACTTCGAAATGGGTGAGTGTGTAGGCGTATTTTTTGGCACTTCTCCTCAATTGTTGTTCCATGCTGGGGGTGCGTTTCCATGGAATGTAGCTGCAACCCTAAGGGCATGCTTTCCACGATTTCGATAATATTCTTGGACCAGGCTAGAGAAGATCGATCTTTGCTGCAGCCCTGGCTCGGCACAGCATAGAGTTTAGGAAATTTCTTTTTGGGTGTCGGGCAATCTTGAACATGTTTCGATGATAGGCCACAATTGGCACAAAACCACCCTACAAAGCTACACGATAAGGCTGCACTGCAACAACCCGAAGGGCGTGAGCGTAGTAGAGGGAATCATCCTCCAGTAGATGCCCTCCTCTGAGAGTGAACAGTGTCCTTGGAGACCCCCGTAGAAATATACACCCGCACAAGCACTGGTGCCCCATGCCTCCCCAACCATAAACACATCCACCTCAACTCAGAACCCACCTGCCATAGTTGACATAGTATGGAGTACAGTGGGTAGCAGCAGGGAGACAACTCATAGTCACAACCCGCGCGCACGTGATTCTGTAGGGCACAAGCCCTAGCATCACCCTGACACAAAGTGTTTCCCTCGCTCCGAGTCGCACGGTTTGGTTAGGGACTAAAAATTTTCAAACTGTAGCTGAAAAGTTCTTCTACTACTCTTTTTACAAAGATCAACAACAGCAAAAATGGTTCGTTACGCTGCTACCCCATCTAACCCAGCCAAGTCTGCTTCTGCCCGTGGTTCTTACTTGAGAGTCTCTTACAAGAACACCAGAGAAACCGCTCAAGCCATCAACGGCTGGAAGTTGGACAGAGCCCAAAAGTACTTGGACCAAGTCTTGGACCACCAAAGAGCCATCCCATTCAGAAGATACAACTCTTCCATCGGTCGTACTGCTCAAGGTAAGGAATTCGGTGTCACCAAGGCCAGATGGCCAACCAAGTCCGTCAACTTCATCAAGGACTTGTTGACAAACGCTCAATCCAACGCTGAAGCCAAGGGCTTAGATGTTTCCAAGTTGAAGATTTCCCACATCCAAGTCAACCAAGCTCCAAAGCAAAGAAGAAGAACTTACAGAGCCCACGGTAGAATCAACGCTTACCAATCCTTCCCATCCCACATCGAATTGTTCTTGACTGAAGAAGACGATGTTGTTGAGAAGGCTGATGAATCCAAGAAGGTCAGATTGAACTCTAGACAAAGAGGAAGATTGGCTCAACAAAAGCGTTTAACTGCTGCTTAAATGTGTTAATATCTAAATAAGTAATACACAAGTAACGAGAATATCCGTGGTTGGGGCATTTCTATGTACATTTAATATACACTCTTGGATAGCTACCTTGTAATTGCCACTTCAGTACATTTCGTAACTCAATCTTATCTAGTCCACTGCTAAGAATACCTATGCCACTCTTGCCCAGAGTGCAAGATGATGCCCTTGAAGGTTTTCACTCTTCTCAACAATGCGACATTTCCTTGTGAGATGTCGACTGCGACAATGTTCTAACCTAGTTTAATGTCGACACCTACAAAACCACATCCGTATCAGGTTTGCTCATAAATACAAAATCTCGTGCCTTTCTCCTCTCTCTGATCATCTGAATCATTTGACGTGCTCTTCACTGCTGATTCACAGCTACATCAACTGCCTGTCTCTTCCTACACTATGCCCATACTGAATACAGCATGCCTCACCTTGCTTACGTAAATTCCTGCACGCACTCAGCCAATGGATGCCCGCAAAATTAAAAGACAACGTAAATTTTACCTCTAACTACACAACCTAATCAATCATACATCATGGGTGGTCAAGGCGCTAAGACTTATATGGGATGGTGGGGTTCTATGGGATCCCCCAAGCAAAAGTACATCACTTCTTACTCCGTGTCTCCATTTGCCACTAAGCCATTGAAGGGTGCTTTGTACAACTCTATCTTCAACACCTTCAGAAGAACCAAGAACCAAGTTTTGTTCATTGTTCTTCCAGCTGCTATCGTTTGGAACGTCTGGACCAATGCCAGAGACTACAACGAGTACTTGTACACCAAGGCTGGTAGAGAAGAATTGGAGAGAGTCAACGTCTAATCAGACGACTAGTTTTGAATTCGAAAACACTAGCACCATCACAAATAATGCATTAAAATGGCCGGGCTTGCGCCTGATAACATTTGATCATTGGCATATCATTACATAGGTTAATGGATATTGTATTAGAAATATGTAGCAGGTTTACGATGCGCTCAAGATCTATGCATGATTACTTGGATCTCTTGTAAACCTTGTTAAGGAAAGAGGTCAACACTTCCTTCTTTAAACCGCTCGATTCATCAATTTGATCAATCTTTTTTCTCAAGTCGGCGACAACTGATTCTTCATAGTCATAGTAGATCTTCTCGATACCCATGTCCTTGAACAATTTCTTACAAACGGCTTCAGCTTCATCGTTCTTTCTACCGTAGTTTTCATCCAACACCTTTCTTTGCTCAGGAGTGGCGTGCAACAAAGCTTGGTTAACCACCCAAGAGCACTTGTTGTCCTTGATATCGGTACCAATCTTTCCGATTTGTTCTGGGGTACCGAAACAGTCCAAGAAGTCGTCTTGGATTTGGAAGTATTCACCCAATGGAATCAAAACGTCGTGAACTTGCTTCAAGTCAGATTCTTTGTTAATACCGGCCATGTACATAGATAATGCAACTGGCAAGTAGAAAGAGTAGTAGGCGGTCTTGAAGATAACAATGAAGGAGTGCTTGTCCAAGGAGAATTTGTCCAAGTCCACAACCTCCTCATCGGCGGTAACCAAATCCAATAATTGGCCCAATTCGGTTTGGAAGGTGACATCGTGGAACAATTCCAACAAGTCAACGTAGTATTTCTCGTTACGGAAGTACTTCTTCAACAAAACGTACAAAGCACCCTCCAACATAAAGGAATCGTTGATGGCAATGTTACCAACACCCTCGACCAAGTACCAACAAGATTGGCCTCTTCTGGTCTTCGATTGATCCATCATGTCATCTGCAACCAAGAAGTAGGCTTGCAACAATTCGATGGCCCAACCCAAAACAGCGACCTTCTTGTACTCTTCATCACTCAATTCTTCTGCAGTAGTGTTGTTGAGGATAGCATAGGTGTCAATCACTGACAAACCACGGTTCAACTTACCACCTGGAGTGTTGTAGTACAAGTTTTTGTGGAACCACTCGATGGCGGCTGGTGGCATCTTGTAGTCAATTAAGATTTGCTTCAAATCATCAGCTAATTCGTCGAAGAGGTCAATGAATCTTTGTTTGGACATTTTGGAATGTGGTTGGTACGATGATGATTTGGTTATACGATGATAAAACTCAAAACGCGCCGTCGTGTAGGAGCGAGTTCATCGGCCAAAGCCACTATGCGCAGGATCTGCTCGTAGACTGCTTGAACAATAGCTGAAATCAGTGAAAATTTCCAATTTCGGTTTAAATTGAGTGAGTAAGGACGACCGTCATATTGTAATTTTGATGGTTCATTGGTTAAGTAAATGAATTATCATTGGCTCTTGTCTTTGCATTTGATCATCATCCATAGGGCATTCTGTATATATTTGCAAACTCAATTCTCTACCAACAATCGTTGAAATGTATATTTTACTGAAATATGAAATGCCTTAACTATAACTTATGTTTGGTTTGGATCATTTTAACCATGGTTTGAATTCGCTTCGTGAGTTTCTTCAAAGAACTCTACAAACTCAAAATTTTACCGTAACAATTGATCTATTAATACACTAGTTTCTTCTGGTACGCTTACTCTTTCCAGGTCTTGCAGTCTTTCCCTTCATCTTCTTGGAAGAGAATCCACTGACATCAGCGGAGGAAGCAGCATCGTTTTGTCTCAGTCCTCTCTTCTTACCTCCGAAACCGTACTTAGAGTTCTTGGCAAGTCTCTTACCATTAGGCTTTCTTCTCTTGTCTCCTCTGTCGTCGCTGGTTGCTTCTTCAAGGGCAATGTCGAAATCGTCTTCCCCGGTCATCTCAGCAGCACCTCTCTTCTTCAAAGACTTTATCTTTTCTAAAGTGTCCTTCTTTTGTTTGGCTCTTTCTTGAAGAGTGGCGTGTTGGACTTGCTTACCGAACTTCTTCAATTGTCTTTGCTTCTTGGCGTCCTGAGAAGCCTTCTTGTCAGCAGCCTCCTTCAATAATTTAGTCTTCAACTTATCCATATGCTCATCACTCTTCACCATCTCGGCAAAGTAATCAACAGGTCTAGAGAATGGAACCTTCATCTTTATTAAGGTGTTTCTTGCTTGCTTGACTGCATCTAAACCTTGCTTGTAAAATGCTAATTCTCTCTCGGTGTCATCATAGATGTCCTTGATTTCGGTTTCGGTTCTGTCAGCACTAGTAACAGAGTAGTGCTCAACAAAAGAATGCTTGGACCAAGGTAACTCTATACGTGCAAGAGATTCTCTTAATGCGGCGGTGTTATTTATGGTCAATTTAGTGTGAGGAACAACATCGGCATCGGAGTCGAGTTCGACGTCAGACAAAGGAATATCCTCTTGAGCTTCTTCATCTTCTTCTTCCTCATCTACTTCATCTTGCTGTTCTTCATCTTCATCTTCCTCACTATCCTCGTCACTCTCTTCACCATTTATGTCACTTTCACTTTCACTAGCAGCCAATTTTTCCAAGTCCAACTCATCGTCTTCTTCGACCTCATCATCATCATCTTCTTCTTCCTCCTCTTGAGCTTTCTTTTCTTCTTCAAGTTGTAACTTCTTCAACTTTCTTTGCTCTTTCTTGGACAAGGTGGCACTTTCGTAATCATTTTGCTTTCCCTTTGCTTTCTCCACAACAGGTACAACAGGCTCTTCAGTAGCTGCTATCACAGGTTGTTCTTGAACCTTTTTAGCCTTCGAAGTTTTGGTTTGGGGCTTCTCAGAAGCCTCCTTATTCTTGAAATTCTTCAATTGTGTCTTCAATAATCCCCCTTTAGCCATGATGAGTCCTTTGCTTGCAATGTACTCAAATGAAAAATTTGGAAGTGCGATGGGGCGATGGGCGATTGTTCTGTGCACTACCCACTATCAGACCCCATGCGAAGCCACTATAGTCAAGAATCGGATAGACTGGGTTGCCTTTGCACCAGACTAGTCATGGTAAGAATAGTCAATGTCATTTAAAAAGGATTTTCCTGCTCCATACCGCCACCACCTACTCAAGCAGCTGTAGTAATTGACATCGATGGGCTCTTTGTCTTTATCATCCTTGTCCTTGATGTTACACACACATCTCTTGGAAGCAAGAATATCTATGGACGTAGGACAAGCCATGTATGGCGGGTGGTAGTACCCTATGTCTTCAAAGTGATGTATTTTGTTTTTGTCGGCCAAAATGCTCAAGGCAATGGTATGCACTGGTGCGTCACCCCATCTTTCGTAATAAAACCCTCCAGTCTTGTCAAGGAAATCGAAATACTTGTTGTAAGCTTCGGATCGAAAGAAGTTCAAGTTGGCTATTTCAAAGTTTGACCAGAAATGGCATAGGTTGTAGCTTGTATTAGATTTAATTGTAGGACGCCAGCGATTCAAGTCCGGCTCGAACGTGGTGATGAAATCTAGGGAATTATTTGGATGAATCAACTGCTTATTCTGATGCATGAATTTCTCAACGGTTTGCCAAAGCGTTGGTATGGTATTCTCATACTCGAGTATTGCGATGGTAAAGCCATAGATTTTATTATTCTTTCGCAAGACCTCGAACGGATCATACTGGAAATCACATAGATATTGGACATCAGGCTCCACCCGGAAATACCAGTCGTAATTGTCAAGTCTCTTTTGTTTATAGAAATATCCCGAATTGAAATGACACATGTTCCTGTAAGATCTCAGCCATCCATAAATCACCTTTTTGGACATTGCGCTATCCATGTTTGCTTGGAGCTTTTCTTCGTCAATGAACGATGGTGCCTCCCATTGATCCATTGGAATCAACTCGTAGTAAGTCTTGCCACTCGCCATCAATGTGGTCTGCTCGATAAACTCCTCTGTGAACGGTTCTTCGTTCATGAACACCCAGGGATACCGGTAATGCCTGTTGAAGCGGTCTTCGAGTGATCTCATGGATTCCAATGCCCCCTTAAGGTCCAGGTTTCGGGCAAGCATCAACATGGTGGCATTCTCCTTTCCAATCTGGCTTCTGTCACGTAAGGGAAGCTTTTGGAATAGATAGGAATTGGAAGCCAATTTGGGATTTCCTCGTTTCATTGGATCGTATATTCGATCCTCATGTCCTTGTATTGTATCCAAAAGGTTCCATCTGTAGAATATTCCCAATGCAGCCACGATTATCGCAGCCACATATCTGATCTTCAACATAATCAACTGATGAGAGATCAATCGAATGTCGCGAAATTTGCTGTCATGTAGTTTGAGCCCCAATTAGAAGGCAAAGGGGAGAACAGGGGCAAATTTTTGGCGAGTTGACCGCAGCAAAGACACCTTGACTACAAAAATACAGGGCTGGTGTCTCAATGGCATGATCTAAGAATCAAAAAAAGTCGATGAAGAAAGCAATAGTTGTGCCCCGTTGTAATCCTTCTCTGTTCCTGAAATTGTAAAATTATAGAATTTTGGCAATTTATGCACTGCGACCAAAGTGCATGACAATGTCCGAAAGAGATAAGTGATATACTTTGTTTACTAGAAACACATCGAAATTTATGTGACAGGTTCTTGTCATCCACATAAATGTCAATCGTAAATACTCATCTGACACTCGAAGTAAAAATATTTGCTGGTATATCTGGTTGGAAGGGTGGAAGCGTAGTACTGCCACATATACTGCGTTAATTAGGGAAAAAACTTGCATTGAAATGTAAAAAAAATCCAGTTATCCAGCACCCATCATGTAAATTTTCTACCTACTAAAATTGATATCTCCACCTATATATCATTAGAATCTACGTCCCTCCTATCTTTGCCTCCATGGAAAAAGAGCCACTCATGCTCTGCGCATCACGTGACAAAAATTTATCCAATAACGTTCCGCGAAATGCAATTACATACAACGAAATTTTTTTGGACTACAGCAGCCTACTATTGATTGTCTAGAGTTCAAGCCTTCCAGCCTCTAGCGTATCAGCCGTCAAGTACATCAATGCTCCGTACCAACTTGAGGATACCATTGAGAAGGTTGGCCACTAGTGCCGACCCAGCAGCCAACCCCCACCGTATTTATGGTGGTTTGAAAGATCAAGACCGTATTTTCCAAAACGTTTACGGTAAATATGGCCATGACTTGAAGTCAGCCCAAAAAATGGGTGACTGGTACAAGACCAAAGAAATCATAGTAAAGGGAGACAAATGGATCATTGACGAGATGAAGAAGTCAGGATTGAGAGGAAGAGGAGGTGCAGGATTCCCCTCTGGTCTTAAATGGTCTTTCATGAACCCACCAGGATGGGAAAAGAACCCAGGACCTCGTTACTTGGTTGTCAACGCCGATGAAGGTGAACCAGGTACTTGTAAGGACAGAGAAATTATCAGAAAAGACCCCCACAAGTTGGTTGAAGGTTGTTTAGTGGCTGGACGTGCCATGAACGCTACCGCTGCCTACATCTATATCAGAGGTGAATTCTACAACGAAGCCGTCATTTTGCAAAACGCTATTAACGAAGCTTACAAGGCAGGATTCCTCGGTAAAAACGCTTGTGGTTCTGGTTACGATTTTGATGTGTTTATTCACAGAGGTATGGGTGCCTACATTTGTGGTGAAGAAACCGCTTTGATTGAATCCATTGAAGGTAAGGCCGGTAAGCCAAGATTGAAGCCTCCATTCCCAGCAGGTGTTGGTTTATTCGGTAGACCAACCACCGTTGCCAACGTCGAGAGTGTTGCCGTTGCACCAACCATCGTTAGAAGAGGTGGTGACTGGTTTGCCTCATTCGGCCGTGAAAGAAACCAAGGTACCAAGTTGTTCTGTATTTCTGGTCACGTCAATGAGCCATGTACCGTCGAAGAAGAAATGTCCATTCCATTGAAGGAATTGTTGGAGAAGCACTGTGGTGGTGTCAAGGGTGGATGGGACAACTTGTTGGGTGTCATCCCAGGTGGTTCCTCCGTTCCTGTCATGACCAAGGAAGTCTGTGACAACGTTTTGATGGACTACGATGCTTTGAGAGATGTCGGTTCCGGTTTAGGTACCGCTGCTGTCATTGTCATGAACAAGCAAACCGACATGATCAGAGCCATCCAAAGATTGTCTTCTTTCTACAAGCACGAGTCTTGTGGTCAATGTACCCCATGTCGTGAAGGTACCACTTGGTTGGCCAGAATGATGGATAGATTCGTCAAGGGTCAAGCCACCGAAAAGGAGATCGATATGATCTTTGAATTGACTAAGGAGATCGAAGGTCACACCATTTGTGCCTTGGGAGATGCTGCCGCTTGGCCTGTTCAAGGTTTGATCAAATCTTTCAGACCACTCATGGTGGACAGAATTAACCAATTCAACCAACACCAACCAGTCAAAGCTGGTGGTTGGGTTGAAGGTGGTAAAGTCAAGGAGGGTAAGGTTGTGGGTAACCCATTACCATCTGCTCATCACTGAGCCGAAGCATGTCATAATTTCATAGATCTACGATCGCGCATCTTAAAGTATACATAATTGTTGAGTCATGTAGGCCCTGTTAAATTATCCCGTTATGCTTGTGGAGCCATCATTGGTTGGCTGGAATTCCAAGCCAAGGAGGAGCACTTGACAAACATTCAGTAGGAGCCCAATAGTGTCAACACGTCTGTATCCTAGGAAATAGTACCCTGCATCAGGAATCTTCCCAATTCGGAGATGCTTCCAAAAAGTTCAAACACAGAGAAGAGCACAGGAGAGCCACCAGCTTTCTTCAACAATACCTATGATGCGGAGAGTATGCTACGATTTAAGGCGAGACAGCTATTTCTCCACGATGCAGACCACTCATGGTAAGGCGATGACATAGGTATGGGCCAATGTTGGCACTAGACGTGTGGTAGTCCGCGTACCACGGTCTCGGACTTGAAAAATTGAACAGTGATCCAGCTATATAATACCTTCCTTCTCCTCTCAAGTCGGGTATTTTGCTATGAAATTCTCAGTCCTCATCACCGCAGTCTTTGCCGCTGGAGTTCTTGGTGCTGTTGCTGATACCAAGCCTGCTGCCAATAACCTTGCTGTGGGCTCCGCGCAAGTGGCCACACCTGGCAAGCCTGTTGGTAAGCTCAATGTGTCACCATTGACCGATGAAGAAAACTCCCCTACTGCTTCCCATGCCAAAAAGCCATTGATTCCTTCAGCCCAGAAAGAGGAAGAGCCTGTCGAGGACTCAGGCTCATACAACTCCTTCATCATGTCTGTTTCCATGATTGTTG
This sequence comes from Suhomyces yuchorum, assembly GCA_030571845.1. NCBI lineage: Eukaryota > Fungi > Ascomycota > Pichiomycetes > Serinales > Debaryomycetaceae > Suhomyces > Suhomyces yuchorum. Next base: position 211,615 of record JAJLYW010000003.1, on the reverse strand, counting down.
TGTCAGAGATTGGTGATAAGACGTTTTTGATTGCAGCATTGATGGCCATGAAACACTCCAGATACGTGGTGTTCTCTGCTGCCTTTACATCCTTGGCCATCATGACTGTTTTGTCGGGGTTGGTAGGACACGCATTACCCACTCTCTTATCTAGAAGATTGACCCAGTTTCTCGCTTCCGCCTTGTTTTTGGTGTTTGGATATAAGTTACTTAACGAGGGTTTGGAAATGTCCAAGGACATGGGTGTTGAGGAGGAGTTGGCCGAGGTTGAAGAGGAAATCGAACTTGCAAAGCACCATGAGCTCGGAGATCTCGAGGCCGGCGAAGGCTTACCAGCAAAGCAGGCATGGTACGTCGAGATGGGAGAACAGGTCAAGAACTTGGCCTCGTTTATGTTGTCTCCAATTTGGATCCAAGTATTTGTCATGACCTTCTTGGGAGAATGGGGTGACAGATCTCAAATTGCCACCATCGCCATGGCTGCCGGTTCCGAATACTGGTTCGTCATCTTGGGGGCTATCGTTGGCCACTTCATCTGTACATTGGCTGCTTGCATTGGTGGTAAATTATTAGCCAAAAAGATCTCCATGAGAAACGTCACTTTGGGAGGTGCCATTGCATTCTTCATCTTTGCATTGTTATACTTTTACAGTGCTTACTACGATCTCGAATAAATACGAGTGACATATTAATAAATCATAAATTGACCGTATATTTTGTAGACCAATGCTTCCTGAAAGTATTTTTTTAGCGTTGGTTATGTGTGTTATACTACTCCTTGACACATGAATTTTTGAACTTGATCTGAAGTCAATCCCTTAACACCTCCCGTTATTTCGAACTCCTTGGCCTCTCTTTCCTTTTCGAGCCTTTCTTTTTCGGCAGTCTCCTTCTTGCCGTCTTCTGTTTCTAGATAATCTAACTCTTCAACCGTATTGAACCCATAGAATTGGAAATCTTCACGTAACTCCTGCACTCTGGAATAACACCACAGAGCAAAGTCGTCATTGTTGGTGACATCAACACTTCCATTCAATGCCTTGTTAATCCAGTCTTCAACCTCAGGCAATACCTTCTTTCTGAGAAGTGTTGTCACCAACCCTTCTTGCTGGGTACTTGGAAAATTGGGCAATGGATACACGTTCGTATTCTGAAGTAACTCATCATTATTATTCAAGTTTGATGCAATGGAATGAAGTTGTGTTATCAAGATCTGAAACTGATTTTGAAAGTGTCCGTAGTTTGGTAGTTTGACTTTAGTTGGGTGTCTGTTATGATGGTTCACTTGTTCTGCCAATTTCCGAAGGGAAAGATGTGCTTGGTTTAATCGATTCCTGATCGACTCCAATGAGTCTGTGGGCACTTGTGAATTATCAAACGTGTGCGACGTGCCATTCAAACTCATTTCAAGAAGTGGGAGAAGTCTGTACTATGCAAATTGGATAATTGATTTCATTATCATATTTGAGAATCTGCGAATTAAGAGTTACCACTGATGATCCGGAAAAATTGGAGTTTGGCAGCCGAAGTGAGGCAGAACGAGCAGAAACAGCAGAAGCACATCCAGACTAGACAAAAGCATCAACATAAACTTCAAAAGCTTCAAAATGCAGACCCAATACGATTGTACTACCAGATTCAAAGATTGGAGACCCAACCAGCTTTGGCGCCCCATGAGTCCAAACGGTTGAAAGTTTTGAAAGAAGACTGGGAATTCATAGAAAAGAACAAGCTACACGAGGAAAAGATTAAAGAATTCAAAGCCAAGTTGGAGTCAGAGAAGAAACAGAAGGAAATCGAACAGAATACATTATGGGGGTCATCTTCTGTTTATTTCAACCCAGAATTGAACCCGTTGGGAAAGGTACCGAAAATTGCAAACGTCCCAAATACCAGACTACCATTGAAAAGAAATCAAATCCAAAAGTATGAAGTTGATCCTTTAATTGAAACTTTGGGTGTGGTTCTCCCATCAGGTGAGCCACCGAAGTTCTATAAAATCGTGGTCAATGCTGATCGTGTTGAGAAAGAAATTTCTGCTGAAGCCACTACTTCGTTCACATTGGCACCAAGAGTAATTCAGAAACGTAAAATAGATTCAGCAGTTCAGAACACTGAAGACAGCATTCTCACTACACTTGCTCCAGAAGAGGAGCTGTATCAAAAAAAGCAAAAGAATTAAAATGCTAATCCTTAGTAATATTTCCGACCAAGATTATAAACATGTACTATATACAAGGATTCCCAACCATATTTACAAGCTAAGACAACAACCTAACTACAAGTTCCCAGGTACCAAACATAATGATGGAGTTTGGCACGGTTCTCAACAAATGTGGAGTCAATCCTCCATACATACTAGCCAAACCTTCTTCTTTAATGACCAATCTGAAGCATTGGATTAAGCCAGTATATTTTGGTTTACCAGTTGCTTCCAATGGGGCCTGTCTCAAACGGGTACGAACAACTTCATGTGGGTACGTTATCAACGAGGCAATGAACTTTGCAGCACCTGCAGCACCCGAACGGGCAGACCATTCAAAAATGTAATCTTTTGTTGTTTTGTTTTTTTCATTGGCCCCGTGAATGGCCAATGATCTATTATTGATGAAGATTCTCATTTGCTCGTACAATACCCATTGCAATGTTGATTCCACCCCTCCCAAGTAGGAGGCACTCAAACCTTTATACAAACTCTTGAAACCTTCGTTTTTTATGACATATTTGAGGCAGTCCCATGAGTTTTTGTAGTGTAAGCCTTTTGTTTTATCAAGCTGGAGTCTGGTTTTGATAAGCCAAATTGGGTTGGTTGCAGTAGAGGTAACAAACCCAGCACTTATACCAGATAATAAATGAACCCAAGTGGCTTCCTGACCATTGGTGAAGTTTGATGTTAACAATTCTTTGGATGCACCATATGTGAAGAAGTTGATTGATCTGGCAGGAATAACTCCAACAAGATTAGGTCCCAATCCTTTGAATAATGCTCTGGTTCCTTCGGTGGCGTAAAGCTCTTTTATCACTGAGCAAGTCTCTTTCAAATGCTGACCTGCTTGTATGACGGGATTTGATGATTTTGGGGTCTTATTGTATAAGGTGTGATATGCATCGGATTGAAGTCTAGTTTTAACCACATCCAAAGGACAGGTGACGATGGCACCCACCATTCCTCCAACCCCACCAGCGACGAAATGAACCCATTTTGGAGTGTCACTCACCACTTGCTTCTGCTTAATTGAAACAGGTTCTGGGGAACGGAGGGTGGAAGACTTTTCATCAGAGGCAAGGAAGGGGAACGAAGATTCTGCATCTTGCTCTATCTGTATAATCCTATCCTTACTCATCGTTGATGCCTTTTGTATTCAAGTTTTGAGATGAGATGACTACGAGATTCGTTTGATAGTGCGAGTGGAAAAAATTTCTAGGTGTAATATACAGAATGGATCTACAAAAGTCCGATGTTTTGAAATATGCTTATTGTGAGCAGTGTATTCTGCTTGGGAATGTAATTACTTGAGTGTTTTGATGAAATTGTCAAGATTGTATTCTTCCTCATACTGAGATTCGTCCCACAAGTCAGCCAATTCTCCCACAGCACCGGCAGCCTTACCAGTAAGACCACCAGCAACATCATCGGGTACATTGCTTTCCTTTTCGGGATCACGTTCTTCAGATAACTTTGAGGCGCTTTCATCGACGTCGAAGAGATCAAGTAATTGATTAGTATCCATGGAATTCAAGCCTGCGTTTTGTTGATTAACAATAGTGGATGCGATATTCATTTTGAATTTTTGAAGTCCCATAATCTTCTCTTCCAAAGTGTTCTTAGTGATTAATCTGTAAACATTGACGACCTTTTTCTGACCCAATCTATGGGCTCTATCCATAGCTTGTAAATCATTCATAGGATTCCAGTCGTGTTCGACGAATATAACCGTGTCAGCACCCGTCAAATTAAGACCTAATCCACCAACCTTGGTAGTCAAAAGAAGCACATCAATGGAAGGGTCCTCATTAAATTTCCTAACAATTGATTGTCTTTCTCTAGGATCAGTGCTACCATCAAGTCTCATAAATGTTACTGATGGAAGGTGTTTTCTCAAGAGCTCATTCTCGACAATATCTAACATATCTTTGAGTTGGCAGAAAATAAGGGCTCTATGCTCAGAAATAACTCCTTCAGTGGTCAACATTTGCTGCTTTTGCTTCTGTTGGTACTTAGCAGAGGAATATGAGCTATCACTCGTTCCAATACCACATTCGAGTAATAATGTTTTCAACGATAAAAGTTTTGGAGCATGATCTATACTTCTGATATCAGAACGATGCGCTTGTAAATATTTGCTGACTTCAGCGAATTTAGGATGCTCCGGTGACAATACCAAGGCCGGGTGATTACATAACTTTCTCATGTACTGCAAAGCTTGGAACACATGTGTTTTTGCCTCAGTGTTACTGTCATTTTCACCTTTACCAACTTCTTCCAACACTGTAGTCTTTTGTTTCTTTGCAAAATCCTTGTATAATTCCTTCTGTAAGTCACTTAATTCACAGTAGTAATCTTGAATAATTTTTGGAGGCAAGTCTGACAAAACATCTTCTTTGAGTCGACGCAACATGAAAGGTAAAACTTGTTTATGCAATGATTCCAATGCCAAGGCACCAGCTTCTTGTTCTTTAGATGAAGTTTTGCTGTTTCTGCTGGCAGCAATTGGCTTTGCAAACTTTTCATGGAAAATCTTTTCGGTTCCTAAGAAACCAGGCATAAGAAAGTCAAATAATGACCACAACTCCAAGACGTTGTTCTGAATTGGGGTTCCTGACAAGATTAATCTATGTTCTGCTCTCACTCGCTTCACTGATTTAGTTAGTTTAGATGCAGCATTTTTGATAATATGTCCTTCATCTAAGACACAATAATTATAATCATGGGAAGTAACATGCTCGACATCATTACGAGCAACATCGTAGGATGTGACTACAATATCAACTGATGGAATCTGAGCACGAAGAGGAGCTCTAATGCTAGGACCTCCAGCATAAACCAATACCTTAAGGAATGGAGCATATTGATTGATTTCTTGTTCCCAATGTCCTGTTAAAGAAGGTGGACAAATAATCAAGGAAGGTAACTTTCTGAATTCAGCAGCTTGTGTTTTCTTGAAGTTTTCTTCTCTGATGTAATGATCTGATGAAACGATACATATTGTTTGCAAGGTTTTACCTAATCCCATATCATCGCAAAGAATTCCATGTAAGTGATACTTATTCAAGAATGCTAACCAATTCACACCTTCTTGTTGATATTTTCTTAAAGTAGCTTTGATAGTAACTGGTAAGTCAAATGGTTTGATCTTAGTTGGATCCATCATTTGCTGGATGAAGTCTCTTTCCCTATCCCTACCTTCTAAGAGTTCCTGAGGCATATCTTCAGGGTCTGGGATTCCTGCTTCCAATGGGACCAATTTGATGATGGCTGCAAATGTAGTAGTAGCAAGAACACGTACATCATGGTCCGAGTCACTCATTCTTCCCAACACTGGCACAATCAAGAATACTATGTAAGGTAAAATATCAGAACCCATTGTTGATGAAATATGGTAAATAGTCTCAATTGCTCCTTGTCTTTCTTTAGGCTTACCAGCATTGTTCAACATTGGTAACACATTCTTTATCAAAAATGTAAAAGCTTTAGTAGGCGCTACTGAGCATATAGTTGCAAGACACTTAGCAGCAGAGTACCGGAATACAGAGTAATCTGAACTTAATCCAGGAGAAAGTAAGTCGAGCTTGTCGGTGATTTCTGCACAAATTGTGGGGTGTAATTTTGGTAACAACGCACGAAGAACACCCAAAGCATCAATTATACTTTGTCCCTTCAAATCATCAGGGTTTTCGGAAGTTTCACTAAATGAATTCAATGGCTCAATCATTATTTGCCTTAATTTTGGTACTTGAACAAATAAGTTCTCACGGTAAATATCGAGCAATGCCTCTAGAGAAAGAATGGCACCATTGCGCTTGATTCTAGCTTCATGAACAGCCTTTTCGTGTGCTGCAATATCTGCTGGGTCAGTCTTTGCTTCTTCCTTCCTCAAGGATAATATGATATCTTTATAGTTAACATTGTGGTGGAACTCAGGTACCTCTGAAGTATCCACGCATAAAAATGCGCACAAATTTTTAACAATTTTATCAGCTGCACCCTTTTTGCCAACATTACCAAGTTCTTCAATAAGACGCGCCACTGACTTGGCGGACTTTTGTTGTAATATCAACGTTTCTTCTTGCTTTACACTCTCCATGAGTGATTTGATGATAGGATTGAGCTTTTGAGGAACTCCAGATAATGCTAGAAGTGATCCCGCATATGCAGCTAAAATTCCGGTGACTCTATGTGTACGAATTAATCTTGCCTCCTCAATTGCAATCGTTATTCTGTGTTTGCTATCCTCCAAAGCTTGATTAGCAGACATTCTGTAAGTAGCAGTTAAGTTTTTCTTTAACTTGTTGAATGTATCATTAATGATCGTTTCAGCATTGTCAATACCAAATGCACCAGGTCCTGCCTCAGCCTCTCCTTGAACAACCACCGGAATCTGTGGAACTTTAGCTGGAGCGAGCTTGGCTGTGCTGATGAAAACATCGAATAATTGCAAGCACGAAGTTCTCACAGATTTTAAAGTTGGAACCAATTCACGGAAGTTTGGAATTTGATCAGGTGATTGGAGTAATTTCAACATGTGATCACTAAATAAAGAAATGGCCTTAGTAGATGGCTTCAATCCTCTTGCCTTCAATGATACAGCATAATCTTCGATTATCAATGCTGCAAATAACCTGGGGGTAGAGTGTGGGGAATTCATGTAATTCAAGATGAGATCGAAAACAAGATTCAAAATTGCTTCATCAGATACAAATGAAAGTGTCAATCCGATTGCATGAGCAGCTGCACTTCTGGTAGCAATGAATTTGTCATAGCCTACCAACATAACATCACCTTTGAAAATGGGTGCATCAATATTTACTCTTAAATCATCAACAATAGGAATATCATTTATATTTGGCTCAGTTGCTTTTCTTTTCTTTCCTTTCTTCTCTTCATCTGTTAAATCTATCGTTCCCATATTATGACCTGAAGGGCGAACAATAAGGCTTGTATCCATTTGATAATTATGTCTTGATATTCCTATTGGTGTCATCAATAATGTTAATAATGGTTGGAAATCAGAACCAAATATGTCGTCAATAGAAGGTAATGTATCCTTATGCATGTGAATTTCATCTAAAAGTGAATCGTACACTTTTGCGGATAATTGGAGCACTTCTGCATTCTGCTCGACCAATAAGTTTTGAAATATTAATCTTAATGTCTTTGAATCAATCCAACCTTTAGTACTAGCATCCTTGATGCTTAAAAATTCCATGATTGTTCTCAAGACTGCCTTACGGACATTTGTGATTGAGTGTCTCAAGAAAGGGTACAACCTTGGGATCAAATTTTTAAAGGAGTTCTCATCATTTTCTGCTGCATCCTTTTGCATGATCTTGATCACTTCATGATGGGTACAAAGTTTTGCTAAGAGATCCATCACAGATCCAATAGATGCAGACAAATCGTCCCTGAGATTAACCAAAGAGTCCCATATGGCACTCAATAAGGTGTGAATCAAAGATTGCCTTGTACTGACAAATTGATTTGCAATTGGGGCCAATATCAAGGCAGCAACAGATTGGACATCGTCGTCACTTTCCTTTAACCCATGTAAGACCATATTCACGACCATATCTAGTAAATGTGGATTGGCTAGCAATACATCGGTTCTAACACTCACGAAGTATCTGACACCAAGCATACCACCATGTTTAGCTTCCCAACACTTCACAACCATGTCTTCTTGTAAAACCATTGCGTAAAGGCAGTTGAAAGTCTTGATTACCACTTCAGTGCTTAAGTGGATGAATAATGCAGCTAATGTTTGAGCACCAGATTCTCTTACAGGTGCCACAACTGTGTCGGAAACGTAATCACCAAAACGATCCAAGGAAAACAATGTACATATACGTACAGCCAAATCCTCTAAGGTAGCTGCATTGTTCAAGTCATTTTCTTCCAAAGATTTCTTCATCACTCTTCCGGCACCTTTTCCATGTTTCTTGATCAACTCTCTCAATCCTAAGGCAGCACCATGTCTGATTTCCCATTTGTCGTCAAATAAGTCTGCCAATAACAATTCATAAACTCCTTGAAATTGCCAAACCAAACCTGCTACCTTGGCATGTTGTGAAAGTAACGGTGATAATTCCGGTGCCTTTGTTTCAACAACCAACTTTTCACCACCTTGTTGTGATGTGACGTCAAATTGAGGGGAATTGTTATCCTTAGATACTGCTTCTTCTCCATTTTCGACTAATTTACGTGAGATGGAACTTTGAGAGATATCAACAGGTTTGATTTTAGATGCATTTGATTTAGCATTTGCTTTTGCCCTTCTTTTCTGCATAGCTTTCAATCTAGTACTAGACATGGTTTTTGAAGGTGCTGCAGGTCTCTCTGATGGTGGTGGTGATGGCTCTGCTTTTATTGGTGGTGTAGATGACGGAGAGATTGAAGAAGGAGGAGATTCCGACTTAACCGTCAGAACATCATCTTCAAGGTTAAGTGAAGCCTTTTGCTTTTTTAACTTACCTATTAATGAATCATCAGATATGTTTGATTCCACGACGGAGTCTTCATCAGATCTGGATGCAAGGAAGCGTTTGCCACTTTTCAACAACTCTGCGAGATTGAAAGATTTAAAGTTGACCAAGTTCAGTAAGTTATCATCTAACTTTTTAAGCTCTGCATCTTGCTCCAACTTGATTTGTGAATCGTCTTCGATTTTTACTTTGATTTCTTCGATTTTTATGGTGGATTCTTCCTGCTTGACTTCAGTAATGGTGGTTTCTTCGTCGCCATTGGTCATGTTGACGTCCGTGTCCAATGAGTTGGGGTCCCACAAGTCGGCGTGATTGACAATGCCCCCAAATGCTCGGGCAGCAGATATTCTGGTTTCCCATTTATTTGACTTCAAGTATGGATAGACTCTTCCCAAAAGGTTGATGATTTCTTCGGGATGGCCCTTGGCCAAATCTGACAATTGATCGGCTGCGGTGTTTCTGATGAAAGGCGTTGAGCCCGTTTCGAGCAAAATTACCAATCGCTCTAATCTGGACATGATTTATATGTATGGTGCCCCACTAGACAAAATGCACTTGAATAACAGCAACAGCTCCAGCAACTTGAATGGGGCGGTGATTTTGGAGGATGGACAGGGAAGGGGCGACAACAGCGGGGTTGGTGTTGTTGTATGTGGGCGATTTGCTGGAAGGAATCGACAAACAAGTTTACTTCCGCTTTGGGAACGGGCAGATCTGAGTCTGCCGGGGGAGATATCGATGTATTTATACTTGTAAGTTGCAAACAGCGGCGGTGCGCGCACTACCGGCGACACCAGTCAGGAGTGAGGAAGAAGGAGCGGAACGGCTTCAAGAAACGGCGCGGGCTGATATCCTGTGCAGCAGATGCGGGCTTGGAAGATGGACTCGACTTCATTGATCATCATTACTGGGGAAGCGAATTCTATAGCCTACTTACTCCAGCGAATAGACGTGCGCTGACTGGGTGCTGAGATGAGGTTTTTTCCATGCAGCACAAGATACTTTCGGGGACACGGGTATGGTAAATAGTGCGAGTGCGCAATGGGAACGGGAAAACTGAAGATCCAGCGAGAAGTACTCAAAACAGTGCAGTGTTAATGTTGATGGTGGAGACCGAGACGAGGGTGGTCCCGATGCTTCGATCGATTTAGACCAGATGATGGCTTAAGCACACCTCTAACTGGTGTGCAAGGGTTTGGTTTATTGTGTACGTTTGCTATGTATAGAACAAGTGCTAGTGCTTGTTTTGGAACCCGCACTAGCTTGTGCCAGTGTTCGCGCACTGTGGTGGAGTAGGACAAAGATGACAAACAAGTGCGACAGAAGCACCAGACCCAAAGAACACCGTGGGATGGTGTGGTATTTGGGCGATGCTACAACGCCTGTACCCTCTGGAGTCTGCATCCCGTGGTTTGCACCACGTGAGCTGTGGTTTGGTGTGTGAACATTGCTGTGAGGGATTTGCTCGGTGGGAGTTGGTCTGTGGGTCTATACTTGCCTCCTATCCTCTCACTCAGATGGCCAGTCATATTGTCCGACCACATTACACGAAAAATCTCAGAACATGTATTGACCGCCCGATACAATAGCTGGAGATTAGGTGAGTGCTTAGTTGAATTTGGACTCTCTGGAGCTCTTGATCTCCTTCTTCTTGTCCTCGATATCCTTGCGGGAAGCGTTGTAGCTCACGTTGGTGTCTTGGTTCATTGGGTTCTCGGCAGATTTCTGGAACTCCTTGAAAATCAAGTTCTTCACCTGTTGGGATCTCAAGCCCGGGTTCTCCTGTTTAATTTGAGGCATTCTCTTCTCTTCGTAAGCGGCAAATGCTGCCTTGACTCTTCTCTCAGGATGCTTATCGATATCCTTGGCCAGGATACCTCCATCCTTTTGGGTCAATGCCAATGCCTCCAAAGCGTGCTCAATGCCACTGGCGCTCAATTCTGGAGTATCCTTGTTAAAGTCCAAGAAATCATCGATCTTACCAGTCTTTCTGGCAGCAACCTTTTCAGCACCTCTTTGCTTTGATTTGACAGGCTTAGATGGCATGGCGCTCTCCTCGGCAGCCAACAAAAGGTCTCTTTCAGCCTTCTTACGGGCAGCTTCGTCTTTCTTGAACTGGGCGTCATCCTTCTTCTTATTGCCCTTCTTAGAGCCTTCTTCCCATTTGGCAGCTTCGTTAGCCTCAGCTGCAGCATCTTGATCTGCTTTCTTCTTGTTAGCTTGATCGGCCTTTCTGGCGTTTCCAGCTGCCTTCTTTGAGTTTTCTCCTCCTTTCTTGGCCATGGTGGATTATATGATACTACTAGGAATCAGGTTTGGTGACCATTTCCGGGACCGGTTAAAGATTTTGACAGTCACGCGACCAACACGCACGTGACTCATATGGAACATTCTATGGCGTCCATTAGGTAACCAAGAACTTACTGAGATGATATCTCGCTTGTGCTCTTCTTCATGATATCCTTGTAAGGATGTGATTCTCGAATTGTGTGGATTATTTCTTTGCACAATTCTAACCTTTTTGAGACCTCTTTCGGAACTAGTGGTATACATTAGGACTTTTATGGGAAATTGTAGGCAGCTTTCCATTAATTATTCGCTAGAGTAATTTCTCTGTGGAAGCTTTTCTCAATTTCTACACAATGCGTAACCCACTCATTCATTCATTACATACACCCATAAATTACAACTTGGAAGGTCTGAATACCGCTCTACCCTCAACCTCTCCATTGACCAATTTGTACAAGTAGTCTGGAAGATCCTTGAAATCATAAACCGTGAAGTTTGGCTTGAGTCTTCCCAAGGCGATCCACTTCATCAACTCGAGCTGTTCTGCCGAAGTTCCACCAAACACGAAGATGTATTGGGCTTCTCTTCTAGCCAAGTGGAAGTTGTTGATGCTCAACTTGGCTCTTCCTAAACCAACACTGACAATCTTACCTTGGTGCTTGACGTATCTTTGACAAGCACTACTGGTAGGCTGGATACCCACGAAGTCAAAGCACACATCGAAACTCTCGACTTCGTGCTTGGACTTGGAGAGATCAGTGTAGAATTCATCAGCACCGTTTTGAAGAGCCACCTTTTCCAAAGATTCCTTGATGTCCAGAGAAACCACAGTACATCCATAGGATTTGAGAATTTGCAAGGCATTCAAACCCAAACCTCCGGCACCCATCACCAAGACCTTTGCGGTGGGCTTGAGCATTTCCTTGACTTTTTGGACCGCATGGAAAGGTGTCAAAACCGAGTCGGTGGACACAGCGGCCACTTCGTAACCCACGCCATCAGGAATAGGAAGCAAGGATCTCAAGTTCTTCACCAACAAGTACTGTTGGAAACCACCGTGGGTATTCAAACCGTAGGCTTCGGAAGTATTGGAACATGCGTTATCCACACCAGCACGACAATTCTCACAGGCCCCACAAGCAAGGGCAATTTGCATTGAAAAACGTGCACCAACCTTGTACAACTTACTGTCCTTCAAGCCATCACCCACAGCAGCAACCAGGCCAGCGATTTCGTGGCCCATGATGAATCTTTCCGGAGCGGTGTCACCTTGCTTGGCAATCAAGGGTCCCGCTTGGATAAGGTGAGGATCACTCATACAAAGTCCAGCGGCTTCCACCTTCAACAACAACTCGTTGTTGTGGGGTACAGCCACAGGTTCGTCTTCAAAACGCACGATATCGAGGGTGCCTTTTTCGTATCCGTACGCAGATTGGGTTTTGGGAATGCTCATGATGAGTAGCGATGGATTTCTTCCCAGGGGCATGTGTACTTCTTATACCTCTGAAAAAACACCGAGCATTAGCCGAATAGTGGGGTTGTGATAAGTGGGGAGTGCGGGTTTGACTTGTGCATCCCATGCAAGATGCGGAGAGAGCTCGGCCTATGCCAAAAGCTGGAACAGCCTGCAACTAACCTGCACTTTATCCAATGAACAACACGGTTCCACCTACATTTCCGGCGAAAAAGGGGCTCCATAGTGTCGGATCACAGTGGACACATATAGAGCACGTATTCCGTTCCGATTTTTTCACTCCTTCTTGGTTGTTCTGGTGTCGGTGAAGTGCTCGCTCAGCAATTTCCTAAGGGGGGTATCGGCCGTTCGGTACATCGGCAGGTAGTGCGTAACGCTTCTAAGGGTCGGTTTGTTGAGCTATGGATAGCTTATCCGCCCATTGCCTGTGATACTGAGTTGGCAATTGCATTGTCATTCCAGTGTGGCTAAAGCTGGAATCTGACTATGTTCTTGTTTCAAAGCCTCAAACCTCAGGCCGTAAGGGGTACAGGTGTCTCAAAGTACACGCATTAAATGCACTAACAGATGCATTAACAGATGCATGAACAGATCACCAACTAGACGCATCAAACGCATCAAATCACTCTAGACTCGTCAAATGGCTGTAGTGTCTACAAGGGTCAACTTCAAACTTCATTAATAAATAACAGAAAAGAACTAAAGCTCAGATGAGCACTTTTATATACCCCCATGCCTATTCGGATTTTTGTTTCTTGGTGGCTGGCTCATCAGCGACTTCACCCTCACCTTCAGCTGGCTTGAGAGATGGGGTTGGAGTGGATTGCTCAGCATGGAAATCCTTGATGATGGAGTCCACGTCATCAATGTTCAATTGTCTGACGTCTCCCAACAACTTGATCTTAGCGGTGATTTCCTTACATTGATCGTCGGTCAAGTTCAAGTTCAATTGATCCACTCTGGACTTGATGGCATTCCATCCGGTCAACCTGTTGGCAAAGTGGATGTATCTGGTCAAACCGAAGTCAGATGGGTTCAAGATTTCATAAGTGGATGGGTTGGCTAAGATGGCCTTGGCGTGAATACCGGCCTTGTGAGTGAAGGCACAGAAACCAGTAATAGGGTTGTTGAATGGAATGTTAACTTGCACGGCGTCGGCCACCAAGTTTTCCAAGTCTCTCAACTTATGCAATTTGTATTTGGACAAAACGTAGTCTCTGTCGGCGGTGATCATTCTGGCCATCAAAGCTCCCAATGGAGTGATACCGTTTCTCTCACCAATACCCAACACAGAAACGTCAATCAACTTGGCACCGGCTTCCAAAGCGGTGTAAGCGTTGGCAATGGCACATCCAGTGTCGTTGTGGAAGTGACACTCGATGTCACATGAGACAACCGACTTAAGGGTCTTGACCAATTCGTACACTTGTCTTGGGTTGGCACATCCGACGGTGTCAGCAATACCAACTCTATTCACACCGATCTTGTCAACGGTTCTGTAGATGTTCAACAAATCGACAATGTCGGATCTGAAAGAATCCTCGGAAGAGAATCTGATTTCAATGCCCTTGGACTTGACAAACTCAATCACCTCGATGGCACTTTGAGCAATGTAGTTCATGTCCTTACCGTGGGAATATTGTCTCAAGAATTGGGAGGTACCAATGACAACATCAACACCATCCACACCGGTCTCAACGGCTACTCTGGCATCGTCCATGTGACATCTGATGTGGGTCAAGATCTTGGCCTTTAATCCCAACTTACAAATAGCCTCACAGTCTCTTCTAGACTGCTCGGAAGCGACTGGGGAGGTCAATTCAATGTAATCAACACCGAAATCGTCCAATGCCTTGGCGATTTCTATCTTCTTCTCAGTAGTGAAGAAAGCATTGGCGAATTGCTCACCTTCTCTCAAAGTACTTTCGATAACTTCGAACTTGTTGACGTTGGACAAAAAGTCACTTGGATTTGGACCATATGGATTGGAAGGAACAGACATTTTGAACTGGATTGTATAATTTTTCAGCGAGAAAACTCCGAGCCTTTATATGAAAAATTTTAACTACTCCAGATCTGAAATTTATGGTCATAAGTCGCTTCCCTCCGAAAAGAGTAATGTACCATAGCGGCAAGGGGCGTTATCAGGTGACACAAAACCCCAAAATGACTCACAGAACAAGATCGACTCCGGTGAGCCGGCATTTGAAGCAAAATGCTACGGAACAGCTCAAAAACCAACGGGTTGTACTACGATAGGGACAATGTTGCCTGTAGGAGCTTTGTTGAACCTTAGCGATGCTTGCGTGGTGGAGACCGATAGGTCGCCAGATGCCTTGCAAATGACTCACTTGGAGACCTGCATACGACTTAGTGCGAAAGCGGCATGACTAAGCATGGGTATTATTTTACGTAAGCGGCTGACACATAGTAATTTCCCCTACCTTGGTTTGCTCATAGTAGTGTCGCTAAGTGCATGACACACTGTCAAGACCTAGAATTATTGCTGACAATTTTGGACTCTATTACGTAATAACAAATACATCCATTTAAACTATATACTGACCTGCGGTAGGGATGAAAGTTCCCAATTTCTCTTTCCTTTAACTAGACCTCTGTGGACACCATGTTGACGAAGCGAAATATCTCCGACTTCAATTTAATCAACTCAACGTTCTTTATAACCAACTTTCCATTCATTTTGCTCACGATCTTCTTGACAATTGTATTAATTTCTTGGTTTGGAAGCCCAGCAATTTTTTGCCAATTTAAATCGAAGTCTGGAGTGCCTCTAGCAGGTGGATTAAGAGTAAGTATTCTCTTCTCACGCATTACTGCAAGCTTGAAGCAGCCCACAATCAACTTCCGCAATTCAAACCCCATATCGGTATAATTTGCGAAGTTATTAGACTGGTTGAGATATCTCAATAAATATATGATATCCATGTAGCGGAATAGATAGATGATCCCTTTCATGAAAACAGGAAGAGATAATCTCAACCTGCTAGTCAAGAGCAAGAGAAACTTATCTAACGAAAGTTCATCGGTGTTGTTGGTTCTTGGAGAATCTGGAGGGAAAGAGTTCTGGATCTTTGTGGCAATGTACTTGACAATAATTGTCATTAATTGCGCACGCTCCTGTTTGAATTGTTGAGGTGAAAGTCCATCAACCTTGCCTATTTGCGTAGTGCTATTCTTCATGGACCGCTTGACTTGCTCAACAGCCATAGAAGTTTGCACTGGGGTAGGACCACGAGATATAGGCAGGTTGGGAGAAGAAGATGACAAAGAGCCAGAAATGGGTGTTTGCACCGGTTTCTGTTTCGATATACCAGAATAGGTACTCTCATCGTCGGAGTAACCCTCATGATCTGAGACTAGTAACGGGATGTCTTCCATAGATTCTTCAATAGGACTAGTGTCTCCGTTAGTGAAATCAAGAGAAGATACTTTAGAATCGTTATTTGCCATCTTGATATGATTCACTAGGTCATGTGATGAATTAGAGGCGATGCCTTCTTCGGGGGAAGCAGCAGGTGTTGGTGGAGTGGGGATCTTGGCAGTGGACGCCAATGGTTGTTGTGTGGAAGTATGTCTTGTGGTGGGATAGATATTATCTCCAATAGTAACCATTTTGGAGATTAAGCAGTACACTGATCGTGGAAATTCAAGCTTCCTATAGACGCAATGACTGCAGTAAAAACCCAATTATAATATACAAGCCAACGTATGTTGGGAATTAAAAGCCGAAAAATGTGATAGAAAAAGCCAAGTTAATGTTCTGGAATCCCAGTGATGGATCTAATAATTAATCTTGTACATGTTGACAAGATTAGGGACTAGACTGAATGGAATAAACTGAGGTGTGTAGGACGAGGTTGGCTTGGTGAGGCTAAACGGCTTGGCTAGGGCTTTTAGCTTAGACTGGGTAGTTCAAATGGGCAGGCTGGAAGTCGGGAATAGCTATGTGAGGTTGGATTCACTAGCACACAATCGGTTCGGTTGACGATGGTAATCGGTTGATGAGTTATCCCTTTTTTTATGAGTCAGAGGTGCGAGAACCACAGCGCCTGCATATGGTTGATGACAACCCAAGAGGTGGTGGGACTGTGAAGGGCCAGTGCAATAGCGATGGGGCTAGTGGGTGGGCTACAGGTTGGCAGCAGGTGTGCAGCAGACTCGTGTCTACATATACGTGCCGTTGTGCTTTAGCTGGTTTAGGGCAAGTGAATTGGCGGATTTTTCCTGCCATGGTAATCATGTCACGTGACAAGACTGTTACTTAGGAGAGATGATGGGGTCAATCCCCTTGGCTCCCACCACAGCACCGTGTTGACAACAGAGGCAAGAGCTTCAGAATCAAGAGTTTGACTACGGCGAATCTCCGTGTCAGCATTCCTAGTGGTCCAGCTCGAAGCCTTACTGGAAAGGTCGGTGCGACAAACCGTAAGCTGGTCCAGTGGTAGGAAGTTGCTGCTGACAACGAGTGCCCATGACCGTAAGGATCATGGACGGTTTAGCCCAGCAGGCAGTGTCCAGCAGGCAGTAAAATACAGGCAGTAAAGTACAGGCCCTGTATTACAGCCCTCTCGATTTGAACACAACCAACTTCAAGTGCCGCATTTGCACCTCTACATGCCTTCACATAACAGCTTTGAGGTGAGGAAGTCCCATTTTATTGCAGTCCCAGAGAAGAAACTGTCAATATGGGCCCAAACAGCCTTTAATGCATTATCTATCACTGCCCCACTCTTATCACCAATTTAAACTATTGCGTTTACGTATTATTGCATACTCTATTTATAGTGAGATTCTGTCTACTATGACACCGAACCCCCAAAAAATAGCCATATAATCCATCTCCCATCGTTGACCACTTGAATAGAGCATTCACCCGTTTCTATTTGCGAACCACTCAAGTACTCTTTCTTGTGTTTTCACGCTCTCCTGCTTACATCTACCAGCTGGCCCGGTACTAGATTCATCCCTCAATTGTTGGCCGACCCTGGCTCGCACCTTTTCGCTAACCTCAAAATTTGCTCTATCGTCCTCTTCATCTATGAGCCAAACTCTTGAACTCCCAGGCCTGTCCCCCATCCAGTCCCCTGCCACTGCAGAACAAGCCCTTCCTACCAGCTCGACTATGAAAAGAACCTATAAGGATGCAATTGCTGCGTTGAATACCTTGCAGTCCAACTTTGCCTCCATAGAAGCGTTCAAGAAGTTGGGGCCCAACGTCAACCGTAACGAGCTTTCTATAAGGGAAGTCTACGAGTATACCCGCAGGTTGGGCTACAGCCCTAAGGACTTCAACCGGTTGAACATAATCCATATCACAGGTACTAAGGGTAAGGGGTCGACTTGTGCATTCACCGAATCCATCTTGAAGCAGTACCAAACGGAAGGAGTGATAAACAAGATTGGGTTGTTTACTTCGCCACATCTCAAGTCCGTGCGTGAACGGATCAGAATCAATGGCTCATCGATTACCGAGACAAAGTTTACCAAGTACTTCTTCGAGGTATGGGACAAGTTGTCCACCACCACCTCCTCTGCCGAAGAATTCCCAACATTGCAACCAAGCGAAGTGGTCAAGCCCATGTACTTCAAGTACTTGACTATTTTATCTTTCCATGTGTTCATGCAAGAAGGAGTGGACTCGGCCATTTTCGAAGTGGGTGTAGGAGGTCAATACGATTCAACCAACATAATAGACAAACCCACCGTTACTGGTATTTCCAGCTTGGGAATTGACCATACATTCATGTTGGGTGATACTATCGAGTCTATTGCATGGAACAAAACCGGTATTTTCAAGCCTGATACTCCTGCCATAGTGTGTGATCAATTGGAATTTCCAGAGTCGCTCGAAGTCATCAAGACCAGAGCTCAAGAAAAGCAAGTCTCGAGCTTGGAAATAATTTCTCAAGAAAATGTTCTTCCTGAAGGTACAGTCCTTGGTTTGGCTGGTGATTTCCAAAAACAAAATGCTGCTTTGGCAGTGAAAGTATCAGAAATTCACTTGAAAAAATTAGGAGTACCTAGTTCAGAGCTTCCAAAATACAACGAACAAAGGGTGGTTGATGAATTACCTTCAAAGTTCCAGGTTGGTTTGGAGAAGGTCAACTGGAATGGAAGATGCCAAATTATCAAAAACAAGCCCGGCTTCGAAAAGATTAATTGGTACATTGACGGAGCACACACTCTCGAGTCCATCAATGTTGCATCCAATTGGTTCAAGGACGAAATGGCCAAGAAATCAAATTCTACTACGAGAAATTTGAAAATCTTATTGTTCAACCAACAAAGCAGAGAGAATGCTGATTCTTTATTAACTAAATTGTACGAGAATACCAATACCAGCGAATCTTCTTTCAAATTTGACCATGTTATCTTCACCACTAACATCACTTGGTCTGATGGTAATTATAATTCTGATCTAGTATCCTTGAACAACTCAAAAGAGTTAATCGATAAGTTGGTTATCCAAAAGAGCTTAGCTCAGACATGGGCTGATCTCGATTCCAAGCATAAGAACAACACTAGAAAACATATATTTCATGATATTGAGACCGGAGTCAATATTATCAAGAGTCTCTCTAGCTCAAATGACTACGTCGGAGGTGAAATCGATGTCTTTGTATGCGGGTCGTTACATTTAGTCGGTGGTTTTTTGGTTGTTCTCGATAACGAGAAAGATTAGAATTAGCAACGCTTCTATGAATAACGTTAATTTTCCCATAGATTACTTTAATAACTTTTAATTTGTATTACAGCTGCCCAAATTGATCTATTTATTGTACATATCTTAATTTGAACCAGCATTAACGATGTTTTCTCTTGAAGACTTAACAATTTCCTTGATGTTAGTCAAAGAAGCCTTCCACTCGAGTAATGCTTGTTTGGCCTCCTTCCAGTTTTCAGCATTTTCTTGGTCGTTTCCGGCAACAATCAATCTGTTGACTCTGGATAAGGAGAAAGTTTGTTCCACTTGGTTCAATTTTCCTTCGAGAATACCCATCTTTATAGCGGTGACTAACAAAGATTCAAGTTCAAATGCAGACTTTCCATTTGGTATTTCACTGTATTGGAAAACGATTTTAGTTTTAGATGCTTGGCTGAAGAATCTTGCCAAGGACAAGATTCTGGACTTGTTGTGAATGAATTCTGCTGACAAACCATCTTGAATGTTAGCTTGTTCAACGACTTCTCCTGAGATGTATTGTTTGAAGATGACCACCAAGTTCTCGCTGGAGAAGGCATCTAAGGCTTTAGCGACGTTGGTATTCACTAAGAAAGAAATGTCAACAATTTCTGAAGACAAAGCGAATTTAATCAAAGACTTCAACTCTTCAACGTTCAAGGTGTGAGATTGTGTAAACTTCTTGATCACTTGTAAGGACTTTTCAGAATATTTGGTGTCCAATTGGATGAACTTCCGGAAAAGCTCTTTAATTTCCTCATCGGAAGCTTGTGCGGATTTAGCCCATTGAACAATGTTGGCACTCAAGTTATCTTCAATGATACTGAATTCAAATTTGGAAGTTTCAATGACATTTAAAATTTGGTGTAAAATGAAAATTCTAGTTTTGGAGTTAGATGGCAATAAGTTGAAGATGGTGTTGAAAATAGACAAGATAGTGGATGTTTTGATGGACTTTCTGTCTCTCAATGATAATTGCTTCTTAGGGTTGATTTCAAGAAGGAGTGGAACAAGTGGAGTAGTGGTGCTGTCCAAGGCTTGCTTACCACCGATCTCGCCAACAAGGTAAATCAAAAGGTTGAAAGCTGGTTCAAATTCTTTGTCTGTTAATAAACTCAAGACGCTAGCCTTGGATTCCTTGTAAAGTTCTTCAATCAACTCTGATTTGTTGATGACTTCGTTGGATCCATCCTTGAAATATTTGCTTAAACGCTCGGAAAATTCCTTGTTTTGGTTAGCACCGTCAATGATTTGGGCATACTCAATGACCGAGTCCTTCAAGTCGTTGTCGACCACTATAACAGATGCCATGATGGGTTAAGAAGGTGTATAATAAGTTGTTGAAATTTTGATACAAAATTTTTCTTGTGCGAGACACGCTGATGGGGTGCATACCTACCTTTACGATACCAACTAACTGAGAAACAAGCTGGTTACATAATCTACCGGAGGTGGAAATTTATTATACTGTTTTAACTAAAGATGATTTAAGGAAACTAATATTTAATGAAACCTTCAATACACCTTGACCTACTTAGCATTCAAAATGTTCAACTTATATGTTCAACATGTGATTCTTCCCCCTCCTCTTCTTCGTTAATGACAGGCTCGTAGACCTTCTTAGACGTGTCAGTTTGGGTAGCTTTATTTGTCCACGAAGCACTGGACTTGGATGCTGATGGTGACGACGAAGCAGAAGCAGAAGTTTCAAGTGAAGATTTCCCTGGTTTCATGACTTTTGTGTTGAGTTTGTTGAGTTTGGGAACTGGAGGTGAGTGGGACCTGAAAAATGGTGTATCTGACTTGTATGGCCCTCCTAATGCTGAAATAGAAGCAGGAGATGCACCAAACGATCCGATGGCTTGTGAATTATTTAAATTCGAAGACTGGTTATTCCAGCGTTTGTCCTTTTTAAATAGTTCTGGTGAGCTCGACCTAGCATTCTGCACTTGTACTAAGGTAGAGTCTAGATCTGGCTGAGTGGGTTTTGTAGGAATAGGCATTCCAAACATGTTATTTGATTTTATTGAACTCTCTTCAGATGAATTACTCGATAATTGAGATAGCGACAATTTCTTTTGGTGTTTCGTGTTCGTATTAGTTGTGGAGGTGGATTTGATCGATTGTTCCGATGATGCTGCCCTTCGGTAACTTGGCCTGCCTTTGAAAGAATTACTTTTTGAGGATCCAGTTGTTATTGGTGGTCTGGTGAAATCCTGCGAGGCATTGAGACTGGCCTCATAAATTCCATCGTCATCTTCATAATCGTCTTCCATAGTATCAGTCTCATCCAAATTATCAGATTCTGACATCATTGTTGACATTTGACTGAACTGACTGAACTGACTGAATTGACTGAATTGTGACACCATAGAGGATGGTCTTGGTTTTGTACTCCTGACAATAGATAATTCACCATTAGGAGATCTAGGCTTATCTTCCATATTCAGGCCAATACGATCTTCAAAAGTTAAAGAGCTGGTTCTGTCGTTTCTTTTCTTTGAAGTTTCTTCACTACTTGGGATAATTTTTGCACTTTCCTCTAATTGTGTAGTATTAGGTGGACTTGGAGTGTTTCGTTTAGCAACAATCTCCAAAGGAGTTTCATCATCATCCTCAATTTTAACTTCAGATTTTGCGGGATCACTGTCAGTACTGTTGAAAGTTCTGGTGTTACTTATCAGACTCTCTATGTCATCATTTGATTTCTTATTATTCTTCCAAAACTTTAATTTGTTAAGGAATTTCGCTTTCTTATCCAAACTTTCCTGTGACTTTTGTGAAATGTTTGCTATTCTTTGAATGTTACTAGAATCCGGATGGAATGATACCACTCTCTCCAAAGGTGTTCCGTCAACAGAGGTCCTGGAAGAAATTCTTCTTCTCGATTCTGGTGTACTGAATTGTCCCGTGGTAGAAATATTTGGTTGTGATTGAGTTCTTGGAGATGGGGGAGAAGAAGGCAAATTTGCTAAATACGATTGATCTTTGGAAAAACTGTTCGCATAAGAATTTCTTGACAGATGAGAGTCAATTCGTTTTTGCTCTATTGCATCAGATAAACCCTTTAAGTTAGTCTTGCTCTGATTTTTCATTGAGCTGATACTCAAGGAAGATTTTATTCTTTCTTTTGGTTGTGGCGATAATTCAGACAATGATAAAACACTCTTGACTCTACTTCGAGATCTGTTTAGTGTCCTTTTAGCCTCAAAATAACCTTTCTTTTGACGGTAGTACTTCTTTTTCTTTCTGGCAAATTCTCTTGTGAGAGAAAGTTCATAAAATGCTGTTAATGAATTCATTTGATTGTTCAAGACGTTTGTTTGTAATTCATCGGTACTGAAATTCAACTTCTTGAGTCTTTTAACCAAATCTTTTTCGATTTTCGTTTGGAATGGAGAAGAATTCACTCTGTAATGCTGATTAATTGACAAAACTGATTCTGCATCGTTGCTAGTACGACGCGAGTTTTTGTCAAGATGTTTGTTGTATAAATCGATTAAAAAGAATGAATTTAGGATTTGATTAGTATTAGGTCTTTTTGTCGGATCTTTAGACAACATTGAGGAAATCAATTCTTTCAACTCCGTGGAAATTGTGTCCTTGTAAACTGGTTCCTCATGGATAATTTTGTACTTTGTTTTCAAATCGTCATCCTCATCAAATGGCATTTCTCCATAGACCATCGTGTAGAGTATTACACCTAGGGACCAAATGTCAATAGCGAATCCTGAATATTTCTCATTTTTGAGAAGCTCTGGTGCCATATAAACTGTGGTTCCACATATGGTAGTTAGAAATTTTCTTTGCAGAGGATTGAATTCTCTAACAAAACCAAAATCGGTTAATTTAACGATGCTTTTCTTCTTATCAGATAATAAAATGTTCTCCAACTTCAAGTCTCTATGACTCAAATTAAGTGAGTGGACATACTTCAATGCAAGAACTATTTGGAAAAATAATGATCGGCATTCTTTATTTTCCAATCTCTTCTTTTCGTAAATAAGAAAAAAAAGCTCACTTCCCTCACAATATTCCAATACAATCCATAAGTGGTTTTCTGTCTTGATAACTTCGTAGAGGTTGACAATGTTTTTATGTTTGAGTTGCTTGTGGTAGTAAATCTCTCTGACAATATTGGGATCATCAACTAAACCACATTTAAGTACAACTTTGACGTTCAAGAGCACATGGCTGGCTAGGTATACTTTCCCGAAAGCTCCTTCGCCTATCTCCCTGATAATTCGATAGTTACCAATTTGGCTGACGTTGGGTGAGGTAATTTGAAGATAGAACTCGTTGAATTGTGCAGCAAGGTGTGCTGTATTATTCTGGTCGTTGATTAGTTTGGATGTTCCGTTCATCGACTACTCGGCACGTATGTGGTGTGTTCTGGAAAGGAATGTAATTAGAATCTGGCAAGAATCGAAGCAGTCATAGAACCTGGGCTATTTCAGCAAAGCTCGATGGCTCAAGGTGTTGGTATTCTGCAGAATGAGCCGATATAGGTCGGTGTAGCTAAGGATGGTGTCGTATCTTGGTGGTTATGATGCTACCTGGTTGAAGGCTGGAATTTACCCACGTGATCAAGTATTATGTCATTGAGAAGAGCATCAGCCAGCTTAATTATAAAGTGCATTCTCATCTAGCAACATGATCCGAAGATGGCAGATGGCCTCTTCGGGGCTATTTGGCCTCATGCTGAAAAGTCATGCTGTGAGCCATAGAAATTTGCTTCTCCGATTTTTAAGTGTTCGACCCGAATCTCATGTGAATAGAGATGAACATCATGTAACTGCATCAGGAATTGACAAAACGACCATTTCAAATAAGAGCCAACATTACAAAGAGCTTGAGCATGTAATCCAGGCCCCTCTCGACAACTTAAGGCAAAAACTACATACAAGAACATTTCCTGTGCCTTTCACTTCCCTTAATAAACTCCAAACCAATGAAATGGATTCATTGATGAAAGTTTTGAATAGAAGAATAAGCTCCGAATTCCAGAGGTTCTTGAAAGACATAAACCTTCAAAGCATAGAAAATGTAAAGATTGTTGATTACATGAACCCTCAAATTTCTAACATTACCCAGATGATATACGCAATTCAATTACAAAAGTATCCTGAAGATTATGTCAAGTTCTATGATATCAAATCCCACCAAGAATTCTTGACAGACATCTTGACCAAACTTTTGCATAAAGAATATATCAGACTCAAAATTAGGCAAACCAGGCCAGAGAGTGAAATGATTGATCTCTCCAACCCAGCTGAGTGGTTTCCGGAAGCGAGAAAAATGAAGCGAAAAATCATTATGCATGTTGGACCTACAAATAGTGGTAAAACTCATTCTTCGTTACAGACTCTTAAGAAAGCAAAGTCTGGTTATTATGCCGGCCCTCTCCGGTTATTGGCAAGAGAAATTTACGAAAGATTTGGGGACGAAAATATTAAGTGTAACTTGATTACCGGTGAAGAAGTTATTCCTTCAATAGATGAGTTTGGCAAAGTCAGCGAAATTTCGTCTGGTACGATTGAGATGATTCCTTTGCATAAAAAGATGGACATATGTATTATTGACGAGATTCAAATGATCTCCGATGAATCTAGAGGAGCAGCATGGACTAATGCTGTGTTGGGTGTATTAGCCAAAGAGATTCATTTGTGTGGTGAAGCCAGTGCTGTTCCTTTGATTGAAAAATTCACCAAAATTACTGGTGATGAGCTCGAAGTTAAGACTTACCAAAGATTAGGTAAGTTAACTATGTTACCAAAAGCACTTCAAGATGTGAAAAATCTTCAAAAGGGAGATTGTTTGATTGCATTCTCTAAAAGAAAAATCTTGGAGCTCAAATGTAAAATTGAACAATCAACGAAATTGAAGGTTGGTATCATTTATGGTGCCTTGCCACCAGAAATAAGATCTCAAGAGGCAAATGGATTTAATACGGGAAAATATGACGTGTTGGTGGCCTCTGATGCCGTTGGTATGGGTTTGAATCTCAGGATCAAGAGAATTATTTTCCATGGAGTGAGAAAGTTTAATGGATCAGAAATGAAGCCTCTTACTGTTTCAGCAGTGAAACAAATCGCTGGAAGGGCTGGAAGATTTAGCAAAGACCAAGGCGAACTGGAAGGTTTCGTAACTGCATTTTTAAAGAAAGATTTGGAGTTTGTGAAAACCATGATGGAATCCCCATCTCGTAACTTGAAAAAAGCATGTATATGGCCCACAGATTTGGTTTGGAAACATTACATGGCAAAATTCTCCAAAGATGTACCATTTCATGAGATCCTAGCTCAATTCGAGCAGGAGACCGCGTCACTAAACATGAAAAACTACTTTATTAGTGACTTGGATGCAAGAAATGAAATGTTGAAACTTTTTCTTCGTGAAGACTTATACAAGCGTACAACCATTGAAGATCAATTAATCTTAAGTTTGGCACCGATCAACGTTCAAATGAATTCCCCAGAAGTCATCGAAACTGCATTCAAATTCTTGAGAAACATCACCGAATGCGCTACCAATAATGTGTTTGATTTTGAATTTTTACATGAAGACATCATAAGAAGAAGCACAAAAATCAACACCACTATTGGAGACACAGTAGAAACCTTAAGACTCTTAGAAGACAACCATAGAGTTGTTCTCTTGTTCTTATGGTTGAGTCAACGTTGGCCTACATTATTTGTGGATAAAGAGGGAGCCATGGATATAAAATCCTTAATTGAGAAGAGAATAAGTCAGGAATTGAACAACTTGAGAAGATTGAATAAGAACCACTGAGAGATCAACAGAGTAATACTGTCAAATAAGCGAATATTTCCTTTTGCTAATCCCCCACTCCTTGTGCATGAATTATTTTCTTCACTACAACAAATATCTCATATATAACGAGAAAAAGAGTCGAATTTCTGTGTATCGGAGGACTGAAAGTGAGATATCGACACTCAGCAGCCACAAGCATAGCTTCTTATGCTCTCGGCTCCGATAAGCTTATTGACCTTAGGAGCCCGTACCTATCCAAAATCAATTCGTTGGGTAGGTCCAACCTGTATATAGATGGGCGATCCCCCACAAGTTCCCCCACGCACATAACATATAAATACCCCGAGACCTTCTCAGTTGTCGGAACATCAAATGACAGTACCAACAGAAAACATTGTAGTGGTTGTGGGTGGCCCGGCAGGAACCGGCAAAACCACCGTGGGAGAGCTCATGGCCAGCCATTTGCTGTGTCCGTTTGTGGAAGGAGATGCACTTCACCCAGAGGCCAACATAGCCAAGATGTCCAAAGGAATTCCATTGCAAGATGAGGATAGATGGGAATGGTTGAGTGAGTTAAGTCATGTTGCTGCTTCCAAGAGCAAGGAAAGTGATAACACCTCGGCCAAGGCAGTGGTGACCTGCTCCATGTTGAAGAAGGTTTACCGTCAACACATCGAAAAAGAGGCAGGAACCAAGTGTCGTTTCGTGTTCTTGACATCTCTGTACGATTTGATCATGAACAGGGTCAATGGCCGCAGTGGTCATTTCATGAAGGCCGACATGGTGAAGTCTCAGTTCGACATCATGGAGGTTCCTTCTGGAGACGAATTGGTGGAAAACGGCGGAAATTGTTTGACCATCGAAATAGGAAACAAGACTCCAGCTGAGTTGTATCAAGAGATTTCCACCAAATTGTGGTGATTGAGCTGGCTGGTGCTAAGCCAGTGTTGCTTAAACTGCATTCGACTGATAGGAGATTTCGCACCTTTGGGAACTGTCCCACTTTTGACCCCACCACTAATATTTGGAGCTGACAAGGTCGCATATAGATAAAAATAATGACAATATTCCGTAATGCCGTAGTTCACACTTTAGAGCCCACTCTGGGCTATTCAGCCTCACTCTTCACCAGCAACGCTGATAATGTGTGTGGGTGGCTGGATAGGTCTGAAGCTCTGTGGGTCTCACACGGATATGTCGGTTTGCGCACGCCTCGAAATCACACTCTAAGGATACCGTTAGTTCCATCAATAAAACCTGTCGATGCCCTCGAGCATATCCAAGGATGTTGAAAACAGAAGAACTTCCTTACTTGAATCCAGCCATAGACAGGAGAGTGGCCATTATCACAGGAGGAAATAGTGGTATAGGCTTCTATACCGTTCTTCAGCTATACCTCCATGGGTATGTGGTATACATTGCCAGCCGCAGCAAGTCCAGAGTCTTGAAATCCATGAGAGAACTCAAGAAAGAAGCTGCCACCATACGACTGAACTATTCCCCTCAAGAGGCATCCAAACGTCATGTTGGTGAGCTTTACTTTTTGGAAATAGACTTGGCAAGCCTTCAGTCCGTTCTTCGGGCAGTTGATACATTTCTCAGTCTCGAATCACAATTAAATCTACTCATCAACAACGCCGGTGTGGTGGCATTGCCGTACTCTTTGACGGTAGACCATTTCGAGATCCAGATTCAAACAAATTACGTGTCGCCCTTTTTGTTAACCACTAAGTTGCTCCCACTATTGGAGAAGACTGCTGATGCATATCCAAATGTCGAACCTCCAAGAGTGGTGCATTTGAGTTCCGTGGGTCATTTATTTGCCTTAAAATATTTCGATATGAACTCCACTTTCAACTACCAACCAAACATATTATTTACATGGTTGAGATATGGTTTGGCTAAGACCGCCGGAATACACTTTATGCGATTATTGGCCTTGCGGAACCCGAAGATCTTATTCATGTCCGTACATCCTGGCTTCGTTATGAACGCCAATATTTTCGCCTATTGGACAAGAATGCCTATAATTGGAATGTTATTTTGGTGTCTTTTCCAGATCTTTGGTTTTTTCTTCGGTGTGACTAATGAAGAAGGTGCATTTGCCACAATTAGGTGTTGTCTTGATCCGTCTTTAACGTTAAAATCGGACAATGGAAAGTACTTTGCTACTGGTGGCATTGAACTGAAACCTTCAAGGGTGGCTCAAAATATGGATTATGCTGCTAGAACTTGGATATGGACAGTACATCAATTAAGTGAAAGAGGTATATCTATACCTAATTAATCTGCATAGTTTAGTGGATCCACTAAACACTCTTTAATTCTTTGCATCTTGTGGAGAGTAATAATGAAGACAGACTGTCTATAGCACTCTTCCAAATCTATTATTAAGTTCTTCATCATCTACCGAGATTTCCTTGTTGTAGTTTTGACCTAACTTTACATCCTGCTCGTCATCATACTCATAAACATCCTCCTCATCGTCAACATCAATAATTGTAGTGCTATCAGCTATAGTAGGGTTAATGATGGGCATTTCGTCTTCATCGCTTTGATAGTCACTATCATCGTTATAATTAAATGTCCGAGCTTTGGGTTTTTTGTATGACGTTTCATATACAAAATTTATGAAGTCCAGAAGCTCTGGATTATTTTCCACTGCTTGAAGAAGCAGTTCATTGTTCTCGCCGAGTTCATGCTCATCTTCATCGTCTTCCTCATCTTCCTCATCTTCACCTTCAAAATTGGATGGATGTTTATCCATCTTTTCTGTTTCTTGTACGATATACGACTCGAAATGTTGCTTTAAAATATTGGCATCCTCTTCTCCCTTTTTCTGCATGTCAATGTCTTCATCCCCGATTGCATCTATTGCTGACTCAAGAGCTTCATAGTTTGGTAAAACTGAATGTTTGAGACGGTTTTGAGAAATTAAAGTTTGTTGAAGGAAATCTCGGCAATTGTCAACTGGTGATTCATTATTGTGAAATGCAACTTCTTCATGCAATTGCTGAAAGCCATCAACTAGCACTTTTGATGCCCCAGCTTCAATGTTGCCCTCAGTAATTAATGTCATGTGTATAAGAGAGCCTAGGTTGATCGATATCGTGGATTGAGTCGTATCTTCGTAGTTTTCATCGTCCATATCATCCTCGGTTTTTGGTCTCCACGAGCTTATAGCTTTTCCAATTAGCCAAGGATATTTTGCAAATGCTCGTCTTATTGATTCGGGTAAATTCACTTGCAAATCGTAAACATAATGCAATTTGAAATTCTCAATATAGTCCTTTAAATATTCACCCACTTGGGTAGTGATCTCGAAGCTTTCATAGAAATCATTGTTTAGCACTTGGGTCACAGCATTTGTCATTGGCAAGAATAAATTCGTCTCCTTATCGTCGCTTTCTATTCCATGGGTTCGCAAGAGGACCACCTTTCCATTGTGCAACCATACCCTATTTAGTGAAACGATACCCTCAAGATACTCTGGTACAGAAGAGCATAGCACCAAAAGCGGCACATACTCCTCAGAATTCCAGATATATATGTAATTGTTGGCATTGCTGAATTCTAGAAGAAGACTTATTAACAACTGCTCATCTTCGAACATATCTTCATATTGAAGCTCTCCATAGACCATTGGAACTTCAAGTCCCTTGATCTTCTTGGAAATCTGCTGGGCACATGGTTTGTTTAATGACCATGGATAATGCCTGTTAAACGGTTCAATATGATTTTCCCATGCTTGCAACTCCGATCCGATGATTATGAATGAGGCGGTGGCTTTTTCGAATCTATGAGAGAGATGGATGGGGTTTGGAGGAGAGGTTTCCCAAAGATATGCAGTGTCCATCCTGAGAATGGTAATGTTGGTGGATCAAACTATACCGCCAGTTCCTCCCGAGTGTATTCAGTAAGTGATGTTTCAAATCAAAAGTCAGTGCGGAAATTGGGGTGTAGGAGAAGAATGAGAAGAACAGACAGCATACTAATTGAGACTACACCAGAGATAACGTATCCATATATTTATTCTAAGCACATTTACAACTTGAAATCATCACCGATCTTCTCGATAACAACAGAGGAGGCACCACCACCACCGTTACAGATACCAGCGACACCAACCTTACCACCTTCTTGGGTCAAAACGGACAACAAGGTGACAATGATTCTAGCACCGGAACAACCCAATGGGTGACCCAAGGCAACAGCACCACCGTAAGCATTAACCTTAGCATGGTCGAGGTTGAGGATCTTGGCGTTGGCCAAACCAACAACAGAGAAGGCCTCGTTCAACTCGTAGAAGTCGACTTGGTCACTAGAAATGTTAGCATGCTTCAAGGCCTTTGGAATAGCCAAGGATGGAGCAATGGTGAAGTCCAATGGGGCTCTGGCAGCTTCACCCCAACCGGAAATCTTGGCCAATGGTCTTAAGCCCAATTCTCTCAACTTCTTCTCGGAAACCAAGATGATGGCAGCAGCACCATCGGTGATAGGAGAAGCGTTTGGAGCGGTGACGGTACCATTTTCCTTCATGAATGCGGTTCTAGCAGACTTGACTCTGGCTTCGTTGAAGGACTTGGCTTCTTCATCTTGGGAGACGACAACATCTGGCTTGCCTCTAACACCCTTGATGGTGACAGGAACAATCTCGTTCTCAAACTTGCCGGCCTCTTGAGCGGCAATAGCCTTCTTGTAGGAAGAAATGGCGAAGTTGTCTTGGTCCTCTCTGGTCAAGTCATGGTCCTTGGCACACTTTTCGGCAGCAAGTCCCATCAATTGGTTGTGGTAAGGGTCCAACAATCCGTCCTTTTGGATACCATCAACCAAGGTGGCATCACCCCATCTGGCACCGCTTCTACCGGTTGGAAGGTAGTATGGAGTGTTGGACATGGATTCGGCACCTCCAGCCACCACGATATCGGCAGTTCCGGTCAAAATGGTTTGGGCGGCAATAATCACAGCCTTCATACCGGATGCACACACCTTGTTGACAGTGGAGGCGACAATGGACTCAGGCAAGCCGGCCTTCAAGGCGACTTGTCTGGCTGGAGCTTGACCAACGTTGGCTTGCAACACACCACCAAAGAGGATCTCGTCCACGGTCTCTGGCTTGATTTGTGGAACCTTGTCCAAGGCACCCTTGACGGCATGGGCACCCAAGTCGACGTATGACAAGGAGGACAAGGATCCTTGCAAGGATCCCAATGGAGTACGGGAAGTGGCAACAATGTAGACAGACATGTTCGTAAGTACAGAGTGGTTTCTATGATTTTGTCAAAGGTGCGATCACCTGTGGGATATATAAATTTTCTATACGAGGGTTCACCCATCTATGCGAGGTTAGTAAGCGTTGGCGGTACGACTTCTAGTTTCGAGAATTGAGAATCCAGTTTGATCCTTGAGCCCCCAGAGTATCACGCCAAATGTTCAGAGCATCATTTAAGTTGCAGTCGGTGAAGTTTGGCCTCAACCACTCCGGGTGGACGCGTCCCTTCCTCGGTACGAGCCATGTTCGGATGGCGACAAGATTGTTGCACCAGAGCCCCCGAATCGAGTTGTTCAGCAAGAGATCCAAAGCCCTGGGTGAATCTTCGAAGAAAATCGACTCTTGGGATAACAAGACGTTGGGCAACGACACAACCGCCTCCAGCAACAGCTCTCTAGGCGGACAAGCTGGTGCTGTTCAGGCGGTTAATTCATCCAATGGCAGGGCCATCCCTCAGGCCGAGGAAGCTGCCATGAACAGCCACCCAATTCTCAAGAGAATCCCCCGGTTTCTTCGCCCGTTCGCCCTGAGATTCATCCATGCTCCCATCTCCCATGTCACTGCATTTCTCATTCTACATGAACTTACAGCCATCGTTCCTTTAATCGGAATATGGTACATTTTGCACAAGTTTCACTTGTCCATTCCCATGGACTTACCGTCCTGGGCCATTGACAAGGGTACCAAGGTGATTGATTCTTCGTTGTCACGGTTCGATTTCACCGGGTGGAACGTCAATGAAAAATTCAACTTCATGATGGAAGGTGCTTACGCCTTCGTTATCGTGAAATTTTTGATGCCCGTAAGACTTATGATAAGTTTGGGACTCATGCCGGGGTTCTCAAAATGGGTGGTGGTTCCAATCACCCAAATTTCTGCCCGTATCTTCAGGAGAAAGCCTACCCAAACGGTCAAAACTCCACAATCCTCCGTTAAAAAAATAGAGAAACCAAGATTGTGATCCTGATTGTTTCCAGGAGGACAAGAGCAACCTCACAATTTATCAAGTTGGCTCATATTTGAATTTATCGTGCCTGATTCACCTCGGTACTTGTAGTAATTAGTTAGCCTAATTTTTTCATAGTCTGTTTCGGGGCTCAGACCCCACAATTTCCAGTTCTGGAACGTGAAATTTCTACATTCTATTATCAGTGCTTTTATTACGTCAATCATAAGATTATTCGAGAGTAACTATCATTTGATCCTTAGGCATAGGAACAAATTGGTTCAAAGAACTTATGCTCTGAGAAAGCCTCAAATGGTTGAATGCAAAGGGTGGGACTAAGTGTTCATTCAACGAGGTGTCAACGGACAACTCACGGTCATCAAAGTCAAACAACTCTGGTAAATCTTTAAGGTCAGGTTGGTTTGCATAAATTTGGTAGTTGGCGTTGTTTGAATGATGACTGGATGCAGACGATGTGTTGTGGTGGAATTGTTGACTGAATATTTTACGGTAGTTAGGAAGTTTTGTAGCAGAATCTTTTAATTCGTCAAAGTATGGGTCCACTAGTCCCTCAACACATGAAATTCTATCTATAGGAGAATATTGCAAGACTCTGATAAGGAATTGAATGCAATCAGGTGACATCTTCTTGAATATTTTAGATAACGGAATTGGCTTGATTTGAGGGAACTTGTGTTCCATGTAGTTAGGATTCATATTCTTGATCTGCTCCTTAGAAGGAGTGCCTAAGATTTTGATGATCTCCACCAATTGATCAATTCCCGACTCACCTGGGAAAAGTGGTTGGCCAAGTATCAACTCGGCCATCACACATCCGGCAGACCAAACATCGATTTTAGTGGTGTAATTAGTGGCACCGAATATCAATTCAGGAGCTCTGTAGTATCTTGAGCAGATATAAGACACATTTGGCTCACTTGGGTTCAATATCTTGGCTGAACCAAAGTCACACAACTTCAATTCACCAGTTTCAGGATTGATCAACAAATTTTGAGGTTTGATATCACGGTGGCATATGCCTTGGGAGTGAATATAGTTGAGTGCACGAAGCATTTGATAGGTGTACAATTTGACTTCAAGTGGAGGCATCAGTAATCTCTTGGAGACGTAATAGTGGGATGCCTTGTACAAGGTTTCTGGCACAAACTCAAGAATAAGGTTCAAGTAAAGCTCATTCTTGTCATTGTTAGTGTAGAAATAATACTTCAAGTCCGCGATGTTACGGTGGTGTACAAGTTTCATGATTTGAAGTTCTCTATTTTTGAATCGTTTGTCTTGAAGCACTCTTTTCATGGCAGCGATCTCATTAGTTGGAAGGATCTGAGTTTGGAAAACCACACCAAACGATCCATGGCCTACCATTTGAGACTGAGTATATTGAATCGTTTGCGATTCGCCAGTATGGCCATTTTGAACCGTTTCAGTTACGACTTCTATTTTGGACATGTTAGTATATGAAAACAAATTTGGGCGAGGATAAGGAAGGATGAGTTGGTGTAAGCAATTGTATGACGTTTACAAGAAGGAATAAGGTAAGCAATCCAGACTAGTCAAACATAGGCGAAAGATGAATCCTAACGATGATGTGAGCAGAAAGTGTTCAGTGGAGAGACGGCAATTTTTGTTTATGGGGGACGGGGAAAGCGGGCACCAATCTGTATTTTTGCTGACCTCCAACCTGCAAAAAGTTATGGTCGACGAATTGCGTGACCACAATGTCGTGGGAATTAGTGGTGGGAGTGCCCTCGGAAATACCGGTTGTCACGAGGAATGTGGGTGCCGGGGGCACTTTGATCCTGCGTCAGGTGGGGCACTCGCCCGTAACCCCACACACCCCAATCTTCCCCGCGTTATGGGAGCTTTTGATCTTAACAATAGTCCTTTCCATTTTGGGACGAACGCCGTAATAGCACAATGCCCAAAGTACTCACACCACATGCTTCTTTGACCGCTTCGGATCCGCATACGTCAGCTAGATAATTCCTACCCCAGGAATTCTAGCCAGCCACCAGTCTGCTTGTTATTGCTATGCCTAGGGCCTCCTGGAGAGGCAATTCCATCTTTTGTTCTGTCAACCTGTAGTTAGTTCCCCGAGCACCTGTGCACAAAACTTCCTTACCTACCCCTCTTTTTCACAAGAAAATAAAATGTCGCGGGTGCTATTTAGGTGCCTTTTCTCGAAATGTTCCTTCCTTATATCCCTTTAGGGCCTCAAATCCAAAGTTTATACATACCTATTTTGAGGTGTTTCGAAGCCTCATTTCCTAATGTCAACTTCATGAGCTTGTTCCTCAAGCCATCATGTTTCTTACGCAGACTAGTCATCGTACTCTTGGTCTGATCAAAACTGTTTGAACGGTTCAATGCATTGTTAAAGTATTTCTCCTCTTGCACTCCTGCGGGTGGTTCTTCTTCTGATGGGGGTGTGGATAACTCTTCCCCACCCTTAAAATTTGAACCTCCTTTCATCAGAACCAAGGAATCTTCATCGGATGAACCTTTAACGAAGTTTCTTAACTTAGATGCAATACTATTGTGTCTCTTTCGTGTACGGAAGTTACCAGCACCCAGCCCATTCGAATATGTGACTGAACTAGCCCTTCTACCCATCAGTGTAGTGTAGTTATTGTAATTTGGCACATATGGATTTTCAAAGTCCGGCTCTTCCATAAAACTCTTCTTGAAGCAGAACTCTCCCATGCTGGGTTGTTGGAAATTGAATGTATCGTCAATCTCCATGTCATCGTTTCTCCTGGTCGTATCAGTGTTGATGCTGGACGCATTGTTGTATACATCATGTCTTTGATTATTGCTGTTGATGTATCCATTCGCATTGCTCTCCCCTTTACCACAAGGGTCGGCCATATACTTGTGCCTCAAGTCCCGACGCTCTTGCTTCTGTGTCTTGTGAAGCGCCTTCTTCTCCTCGCGATACTGCTTTTTGGACTCACGGATCAGAACGTCCTCTTCTGCTTTGTGCTTGCACAACGAGATTCCGTCCTTTTTCTTCTTTCTTCTTTGCTTCTTGACATGGCTGTTTGCAGCAGCATAAATAGGCTTGTCCACAATCAAATCACGGATTATGGGAGTAGCGATTTCGCCGTTGTGGATGTATGAGGGAATGTATTTGTGGATGTTGTACTCGGATTCGAGGGTAGCATAGTCTAGATGCTTGATGAAGTCGTGGTCGGAAGGGCTGCTTTTGGATGGTGTGGACGACAAGGAGATGGTGCGAGACTCCTTGGATGACGGGGTGTTGGAACCGTTGATTGAGAGCTTGTTAAGGCCCTTGACTAGCGTGGTGTTCATGATAACCGTATGCTATGGTTAAGTTGATCGAAGGGTTGAGAGGTCCTTTAACCTTCCGGGGGTCGTGTCCCTGTGCATATTTCTCCAGATGACTCCAATGCATGTGGGGTACATTTTTAACCGAGATAACAATATGTCTGCGTAGGGACGCCCCGCTACAGTTCCGTCGCATGCGTGCGCATGCTTGTCGGACTTGCCTGTATGCGATCACAATTGCGGTGAATATGAGCAATGCCCGGGGAAGCTTCGGCTACGCAACACCCAAAAATGGTATGGCACGGTGGGGGCAGGGACAAACGGGTATCAGGAAGTAGTTCTCCGCAGACGGTGGAAAATATATGGCAATTGGGCGCAAAGCCATATTGGGATGGTCCCGGTACAACTCATAGTGACCGCTAGTAGTGGTAGAAAAGTGGTGGTTCTATAAGTGGCATTAGGTGAAGATGGTTTGGAGGTGCGGGTGTGGGAGGATGTGGGTGTTAATTTCGGAGCAGTGGAAGCACCAGCATGATATATTTCAATAAACATACTGACCAATGTGGAATGGCTGAGGTGGCTGATTTGGGGTTTCCTGGTACTGTGATTGGGTTGGCGCCTCGTGGCGGACGGCCATGGGTAGTTAGCCTATTTTCAGCTTCATAAGTTTCCCCACTTGTACCATTGGACTTTCACACTTCACCCCCAACGGCCACGGTGTTCCTACTGTTAACTATTCTATTGACACTGAGCCTGAAACATCATCCTCGCAAGCGTGTTTGTGACATTCATGTGTAGTTTCATGCATCACGGCTAACGGGCTTAGAAATCAACCACACTGGTTTCGGGCCTAGTCATGGGCCTAGTGGTTGCATGGGCTAAGTTTCACCTGGTGCCATACTTGCTCCATGGTTACTCGCCTGCTGCGGTCATATATCACCATTCCATCAAACATCTTCATAAGAGACTCGTTGGTGCATCGCGGTATCAATTTGTCCCACGATTTGCGTTGGTACGGTTCAAACAGCATGCTTTTAAAGTGATACTTCTCATCTTCCATTTGCGGCCAGTACAACGCATTCCCTGGCACAAGTGAGGGGGTTCCGAAATTGTGGAAAATTGCATTTAGGAGATAAAGGTCGTTAACGACAATCTCATCCCCCTCTTCGGGCTCAAGGATTGAGCTCATGTGGTTCAGATACACCGTCGTCATAAGCACCCCGAGCGCCCAGACATCGATTTCGCTCCCGTAGTCGACAACCCCGAGACACAACTCAGGCGCCTTGTAAATTCCACTGCACACGTCGGTGTATTTGCTATTGGGTGGCTCCTGGTCGCTGTAACCCAGCTCGTAGCAAATCCCGAAATCCCCCAAGATCGGTTCTTCGAGGGACTGGTTGAAGAAAATGTTACTGGGCTTGATGTCCCGGTGGATGATGCCTTGACCATGTAAGTATGCCAAGGCCTCTGCCACCCGCACGATCATGGCATCGAGTGCCTCCACCGGTGCCTTGTTCTTGACCACGATCCTGCTTTTAGACGGATCCTCGAAGTTATGTCTCATGGATTTGCTGCTGAACCGATCCATCATTCCTCTCAAGTCGCATTGATAGAGAGGTGTCACCAAAACGATATCATCGTTCCACATATAGTCGTTTTTCCACAGAAGAATATGGGGATGCTCGAGTCTTTTGAGAAGGGAGATTTCATGGTTGATATCGTGGGGTTTCAACCGGATGTCACAGTCCACGATCTTGAGACACACTTTATTGTTAGAGCTGTTCTCGCCATTTTCTGCCGCCGCTTTGGTATCGATGGCGCTGTAGACATCGGAATAAGGACCACTGTAGAGTCGCTTCCTCTCGGCGTAGCGCTTGTTACTTTCCATGGCAATTGAATGGTAGGCCCTTTGTTTCAGCTGAAAAGAAGACGATGCTGCTTGTGGCACTTCTACCACTTTGCATCTTTTGATGATGATGTCGCGCATTCGCATTCTCTACAATTCCACGATAAATACGATATGATGGAACTCAGTCAGATTTCGATCAGATTTAACACCTGGGCTCTTTTGGACCCTTGTTAAGGTTGTAGGATGCTTGCACTTTTCCCTATTAAATGAAATTGAAAGTGGAACTGTATGTTATCTTGTTGGCAGACTTGGTAGGACTCTCACAAGTCAAACGATCCCAACCTAATTGACCATTTAATATTGGATGGCTACATGGGTCAAACTATGGAGATAATGTACATTAGAATATTATAAGGCCCCCTCCGTGTGTGATCTGGATTAACTGGTTGATCTGAAAATTGCGACGATATACTAATTTTCACCACCCGCTAGTTAGCGTTCCTAGCTCTGTTTTTGATGTCTGTTTACTTTTGTCTCTTCCTGATATTGGCACCATGTGAAGCATTACCATTTGCTTCGTCGTAATGACCCCCGTGTCTCTTATAATTATTATTGACTGCCTGGTTCGATATAATATCATTATCATCGGAATATATCCTTCTCTTTGGATATGCCAAACTCAATCCCTCGAAAGCATTTTCCTGAACCTTGGGCAATTCTAAAAAGTATGGGTGCATGAGGGCCAGGTCTGCAGTTAGTCTGGTTGCAGGATCGTATTCCAATAACCCCTTTAGTAATGTGAGACATTGCTTGTTCGTTCCACCTATCAACTTGTACCAATTGACCAAATTGGACGGATAATTGCCTGAGAGTTGCTGTTGGAATGACACAAATTCAGGATATTTGTTTAATGTGGGCCATATCTTGAGATTAGGGGTTCCCAAAATCTCGATGATTTTTTGGAACTGATTATTTTGGAACGGAACAGACTTCTTATTACTCATATCGATCTTAGCTTCTTCACCTTTGAATATCGGTCTCAACGATAACAACTCTGCTAAGATACAACCAACTGCCCACAAGTCTATCGCAGATGTATAATGTCTTGCTCCCAATAATAATTCCGGTGCTCTATACCAAATTGTAACCACCACTTTATCACCAGTATATAAACTTTGTAACGGATTATTGAACTTTCTAGCCAAACCCAAATCCCCAATTTTAACCACTCCGGAGCTCGTCACCATGATATTTGCTGGCTTCAAATCACGATGGAAGATCCAATTTTGATGCAAGAATGTCACTCCGTTCAAAATTTGCCATGTGAGTGATTTGATGGTATTTTGTGGAATTGGCTTGACGTCGGGGTGGGAATGATAATGGATGATTTGAAGCAAGTCATGTTCGCAGAATTCAAAAACCATGTAGATAGATTTATTCTCAAGGATTATATCCACCAATTTGGTTATATTCTTGTTGTTGAGCTCTCGACATAATGACATTTCACGTATGGCACTTTGCGATATTCCGGTGTAATGGATCACCTCATTTCCGTTGATATCGTGGTTATGATGAGATTTGCTGGACAGATGGTTATCGCTCTTGAATTTTTTGATGGCATAGAATTGGATATCTTTTTCTTCCCCCTCTCCTTTGGCGTTCTGTGGTTTGGATGACGGCACATTCTCGGTATCCTTGTCTTTCTTGCTCTTCAATCTGGCCTTGTAGACCTTACCATATGTTCCTGCGGCGATGTATCCGATGATATGATATGTGGATAGAACAGATTCTCTGGTGAGATCTTTCCGATGCTTAAATGGCCCTATGGTTAAGATTGAGTTCAGCGCCATGAG
Source organism: Suhomyces yuchorum (assembly GCA_030571845.1). Taxonomy (NCBI): domain Eukaryota; kingdom Fungi; phylum Ascomycota; class Pichiomycetes; order Serinales; family Debaryomycetaceae; genus Suhomyces; species Suhomyces yuchorum. Next base: position 172,449 of record JAJLYW010000003.1, on the reverse strand, counting down.
GGCTGGCTGAGGTATCATTGGCATTTGCTGGTTTATGCCTCCATTATTCATCCCCATAGCCCCCGTTCCGTTATTGATTAATCCCGTTCCGTTTCCGCTGGCATTTCCTCCAACCATATTCCCACTACCAACCATCCCCACGAGCCCATTACCTTTGGACCCCATGTTCATTCTGGTAAGATGATTCCCACGTATACACTTTGTATGAATAAAGACCTCTTAAGTCTTATAGCTTCTTTATGGCTTGATCAAAGTCAAAAAGAGCGATATGTCAATGGGTAGTCCTATCGCAGTCATAACTTGACTTCGCACTGTATCGAGATCATATATACAGAGATGCGTGAGATACTGAGATAACCGAACTAGTGGACTAGCACCAATAGATATGAATTCTTTACTTACTTAAACTGATAGCTGATCAGTTCATATTGAAGATGAGATTTTGAGGGAAACGAAATGTAACAATCGTATTTATCTATAAATTATTCGAAGTGAAGTCCCTCCAACGACCCTAAAGCTGAGCCCACCAGAACAGGCTCCTCCTTCTTTTGTTGTAAAATCCCGAATCCATAATCCAGTCCAAATTCTAACAAGTTTTGGGTCTTGTCGTATTCCGTCTTTAAATCCTGGCTAATTTCTTTTTGCTCTTTGAGGACTTCCTCCTCGATTTTCTTGCGGATTTGTTCTTCATCATCCTCTACAAAATCTCCCGAAAACCGATTTTGGAAGTAAAATGTACCAGAAATATTGTGGTCAACAACAATGGTGCCATTGACCACGCATGACTCAATCTCTTCAAGGGTGATATCGAAAGACCAATTGAAATGGCCAGACACTTCTGAAATGGTAGCACCTTTAAAATACTTATACTCTGCAAGTACAAAATCATTCTGTCCTCCGGAAACTTCCGATTTAATCTTGTTATACTTAAATTCTTTCTCCTTAGTTTGCATATAATCCAAGATGTACTTCTCGTATCTGTTTGCTTTATTGGAACTAGCAGATAGCACCACTAGTCCTGACTTCTCATATTTCTTACAAGTCACAGGTAACCTCAATTGTTCGAAGAGCTCAAATGCTCGATTCAAATCGGTAGGTGAAATCAATTCCGTGCCAAATCCTTGTGTCACCACAAGGTATCTATTATAGTTGGCATACAAGTCTTGAGAGGTGATCACTGAAGAGTTCTTGGTTAGTTCAAAACCCATCAAATATTCGCTGATATGCCTTGAAAGTTCTTGATGATACAAACTGGAGCTTTTGCTTATTGCTAAAGGAGGAATTATCACCAGTGATGTCTTCTTGCTGTTAACAAATTTACTGAAAGTCGATGAAAGCTTCATCAAGTCCTGGAACTTGAACATAAGCTGTTCCAAATCATCCACGGATTCCCTAAGAATGATTTCGTTATTTTTCCGTTGTTGCTCTCCTATTTGCTCCAATCCGTGAATACCTCCTCCAATTTGCTTTTGAGGAGTGGTTTTATTAGTCTCGAGTTTAGTGGCATTCTGATTGATTGCACCTTTGACCTTTAATGCCTCCCACTTGACATCATCGAGTGCTTGTGTTAAATACTCTTGGAACTTTGCTTCACCTCCCTTGCGAAAGCTCAATTTTATGTACGGAACGTTATTGGTATACTGCTCGGTGTCAGATTCTAGTTTGATTTTAATTCCGCTTTTTGGCGAATTGTAGCCTGAACCATTTTGGCTTTGGATCTTTTGTTTAAGTACCTTGGGTATGCTTGATTTTAACTCGGTTCCACATAATTCGCAGTTTGTCATTGAGGGATGGTTTATAAAGGTGCATGTAGGACATTGATCGTCTCTTCGTTCTGGTTCTGGGGTATTCTCTATGCTGCTTGATCCAGAATCATCCGAGGTTTCTGCTTCTTCGATTATCTTCCTTAATTGGATCGGATTCGCCTTTATTCCACAAGAGACACATTTAGGGGCGTCTAGATTACCCAAGTCATAATTCAGTTGTATCTGATTTCTGAAGGAGCATATCTTGCAGGTCCATACCACTAACTTTTCTGGAGCTTGTTGGGGTTCTGATACGGTTGCCTTTATGAGAACCTTTACTTTGGGCGAGGATCTGAGGAAACCGTCGATAGCCTCACTCCTCGAGACATCGGATAAGTTGATGGCAATTGATTTGGCCACATCAACGTTGTCGAAGTATATGATTCTCTTGTTCGTGAGGTAGATCCGTCCGTTTTGTCGTTTTAGGATCTTCAGTTTGCCTTGGTAAAGGCCCACGTTATCTCTGACGTATAAGTTGTGTTCATTGTCCTGGAGAACTGGCCTGTCACTTCGGTTGATGAGTACTGGCTGCCAGATATCAATGTAAGATGCCATGCTATCGACACCCACCTCTTGACAGAATAAGATCGTACTAGCCTCAAGACTGTTAGATAACGGAAACCTGCAAACAGTTGAACCTGCACTTTTACTACTGGATTGTACTACAACTGGATACTTCAACACTCATACTGCAATATCATCCGAAGTTGCCCACGGTATTGTGGTTAGCATAGTGTGGATAATTTGTGTTGTGGTGTTTACTCGACTGGTTCTTAAGTGGTGCTGTTTTGAACGTTCGGCCAATTTATGCAATTTTTTCAATATATCTACGAGTTGCATTAAAGCACTAACAGGGGATCAGTCTCAGCACACTTATACATGTACACCCCCTGTTCTTGTTTAAGCAACTTTCACCGAAAAGGTAAAATCTCTGTTGCTGTCAACGTTCCTGCTTCAATGGAAATGTCGCTCTTCTCATCCCCATTTGCCCATTTATACACCTAAGGTTTGTCTGGCCAATCACACATAATTGCAGTGTAGGCTAAGCAAAAATATCTTGAAAAATTAATAATAATCATGCCATCAGCGCTCCCATTGGCCTGGTGCCTCGGCCTCATAACCACCAGCTTGGAGTGGTTATAAAGGAAGACATAACCCCATCGCATCCTTGCTAATCAAGCTGTCGCAGCCTGCCTTATCATTATCCGGTTTTGGAATTTACACTATTCGCATCGCAATTACATAAGCAACAATAAAGTTGAGAAAAAGTACACAGATCAACTGTAAGCCACTTTCCCACATTTCACTATACCTCAAGTTGATGTTCAAGTAATTCTAATTGTTGACATAGGTGAACGATTTTGATTTGTTGTGCCCAGATTTTTTTCTCTCCAAATTGGTTTTTGTTTCAATTGAATACTTCACAAACAAGCCTCCATCATATTTCAAACAGGTAATTGCCATCGGGTACCTTGTACTTTATTAAAATCGGCATTATCAACTTGATTGAAGCTCATTCGAAAACATGACCTTTCTCTTCAAAAGAAATCCGAAAACGCCTCCGGAATTAATCAAGGCGTTGAATGAGCAAGTGGTCAAGCTCGACTACAACACTGACAACAAAAAGTATCAAGATGAATGTGGCAGATACTTGAAGCAAATCAAGGTCATATTGCATGGAGATGACGAAAGCGAACCTCAACCTGACCAGATCTCGTTCTTGGCCCAAGAGATATATTCTACCGACTGTCTATATAATCTCGTGGTGAATTTAAAGAAGCTTGATTTCGATTCCAGAAAAGATGTCTTGATATTATTTCTGACGCTATTGCGACGACAAATAGGGAGCAAATCTCCCACTGTTGAATACATATTGCATCAAAAACCTGAAATATTAGTTCACTTGATAAGAGGACCAGATACAGCCGAGATTGGATTGATTTGCGGGCAAATATTAAGAGATTGTATCAAATTCGAATCAATTAATAAGTTTGTTCTTCATTCGAGCCTTTTCTGGAACTTTTTCAAGTATGTTCAAATTTCCATCTTCGAGATCGCTACAGATGCATTTGCTACCTTGCATGATTTATTGACAAATCACAAAAAATTGGTCAGTGAATTTTTGGCTAAAAATTATGATAACTTCACTTCTCAAATCAATAAGTTAATCCAATCCAATAACTACGTAACAAAGAGACAAAGTGTCAGATTATTATCGGAGTTGGTATTACAAAGACAAAACCAGGCATTTTTGAATCAATATTTTGATGACACCAATAACTTGAAGTTAATGATGTTACTCTTAAGTGACAAACTGAAAAATTTACAAATTGAAGGATTCCATATCTTCAAATTCTTTGTTGCAAAGCCCAAGAAATCGCAAAAGGTTTTAGACATCTTAATTAAGAACAAGAAAAACTTTATTGGCTTTTTCGATACTTTCGATATTCAAGCATTTCATGATTCTACTTTGATTGATGAACGAGATTACATACTCGGCGAAATCATAAAGTTACCTGATATTGTTAGATCGGAGTAATCTAGTCTATAGAATAAATATATTCACCTATTTAGCAACTCTCGACCAGTCCTTGAATGACTCTTCACCGTATTGAATCTTTCTAATCCATTCGGCAACTTGCTTGGTCAATTCACCTGAGTTTCCAGCACTGACTGGAACGTCAATGTCTTCTCCCTTCCAGCCAATTCTATTGATTGGTGAAACAACAGCAGCAGTTCCGGACCCGAAAGCTTCCACCAATTGACCCTTGGCAGCTCTATCCTTAACTTCACCGATAGTGTATTTCCTTTCATTGATGATCCACTCATCAGCTGGCAATCTAGATCTTGCCAAAGACAAAATACTGTCTCTGGTCACACCTTCCAAAATGGTACCATCCAAAGGAGCAGTAACTAACTCCTTCTTACCGTCGTCGTTCTTGAACACAAAGAATGCGTTCATGGTACCAACTTCAGTGATGTATCCTTCTTCACCAAACAACCACAAATTCTGTTGGTAACCTCTGGAAGCAGCTTGCTTTTGTGGAACAATACATGGAGCATAGTTGGCACCCAACTTCTTGTTACCAACACCTCCTGGCCAGGCTCTAACGGCATAGTCTGTGGCCTCCAAGGCCACTGGCTTGAAACCGGTGGAATAGTAAGGACCCACAGGAGATGCGATGACATACAATAACGCCTTGTCAGGAGTACCGACTCCCAATCCAACGGAAGTTCCGATCATAGTAGGTCTCAAGTAAAGGGAGTAGCCTGCACCCTCAGGGACGAAAGACTTGTCAAGCACGAGAAACTTGTCCACAACCTTCATCAACTCTTCGCCGTCAAAGGTGGGGAGGGCAATTCTTTCGGCAGACAAGTTCATTCTCTCCATGTTTTTGTCACTTCTAAAGGTTCTGATGTCACCGTTGTTGTCTTTGTATGCCTTCAAACCCTCAAACAACTCAAATCCATAGTGGAACACAATAGTGGCAGGGTCGAGGTTGAGGTTTTGGTATGGCGTGATCTTAGGAGAGCCCCATCCTTCTTGCAAAGTCCACTCCACCTGGATCATGTGGTCGGTGAAGGACTGGCCGAAAACTAACTCTTCTTTAGGAAGCTTGTTTCTTGGATCAGAAGTCTTCTGTATCACGAGCTTGGAAGCATCTAAAGAAGCGAGCTTCGATTGAAATCTCGACTGCTGCAATCTTAATGGCCTGGCACCAAGGAATCTTTGCAAAGATCTCATGTTGTTGATAAATAAGTAACACTACTTGACCTTGAAATTTCGCTAGTTTTTCATTACGGCCCTGTATCGGAACACCAACTCAGTGCGTGCGGCTCGATGAGTCAAATTATGACAGAACCAAAGCTGCGAAACCTTACACTGTGTGTCCTACCGAGGAATTCCGAGTAGGTTGGGTGTATTTGGTAATATAATTTGATGATTGTAATGCTATGAATCTATTGATTGGACGTAAATTCGAGTACAAGAAATTGATGGCATGCTGGTGAAATTATCGAGGAATCACTCGGAATGGTTCCAGACCACTAAATTTTCTATTACTTCGCCATGTAACCTCACTCTGCTCTCGCTTGTGGTGTCCACCACGGGCTCATTGTTCTTGTCGTAGCTGACATAGAATGGTAGAGTCCATACAAGGGCATGTGGCTTAATGTATACTCCATTGACCTTCACCACCCGCAAAGCACTCAAGTTCAGGGCGCGCCTTTTGGATTTGGCCATGTCAGGCTTGTTTACTTCATCAGGATACAACCCTTCGAGATACTGCTTGGTGATATGGGCGTTATTGCTGTCTACCGAGTCGACGGTAAGTCTTTCGAAAGTAACTTTCAACGAATTGAATTCGGGGAGCCAGATGTCTCCCAGATACACCACCGACTCTTCAGAGGTGTTTGCGGCCACCTCTCCAGTGCTAAACAACTCTGAAACCTCTGACTGTATAAGGGAATCAACACTCCCTACAGTTACAGTAAATTGCTCTGTACTCTGTGCCCGACGGCATTGAAGCTTGTTCGGGGTATGTTTACCTGAAAACAACGTAAACTTTTCTAAAAATGGTTTGGTTAATTCGATATAACTTCCATCCAAGGAACTTTTTTTGAGGTATCTTGGTTTCTGAAGCGAATGCTTGAACAAATGATCCGCTTCAAAAAGCTGGTCCCAGGCATAATAACCAGAGCTCATGAAGCTTTTGTCGGAATCAATCAATTTCTTAAATGGACTGACTTCACATACGTCAAATTTCCCTAAAAATGGATCAACCTTTTCAAAATGATATCCCTTGAATGGAAGTTGAAAATCTGCCACTAAGGGCAAGGTAGTGTTTCTGAAAAAAGAGTCGTTTTCCTTTTCATTGTCTATCAGTCCCTGCCTATCGTTAAGTTCACCTTCCGAGTTACCAGATTGAAGTTTGTTCAACTTAATCTCTTTGGAAGGAATCAAGCTCTTGTGAAACCATAATGGATGTGCTTCTGTTGAGAATATCCAATTTTTCTCGTTCATTGTTGAAGAATGAAGAATATTTTCATTTGCAGTATCAAACAATAAATACAAATACTTCAAGGTTTCACCTAACACAAATGATTCCATACGGTTTTGCCTTTGTCCTGTTCTGATGTCTTGCATACCGCTAAATCCGCATTGAGATTTGAATTTGGTCTTGTATAGGTTGAGCACCCGTTCACCTATTTGTAGATACATGGGGTCTCTGGTGGCACGATATAAGTAATAAGTCGATTCGATGAATTCTGGTCTCAATGGATACCACTCTAAAAGAATGGAGTCTTCTGGAGTAATCAAGGATTGCCTATGATGCTTGTAAACCCATCTTTCTGGGATCAGCTCAAAGATGTTCCACATTTTGAGGTACATAACGTGAGTTTTGATGGCGTCGGTTAGTTGACCGGTCAACACTTGCAATCCTGGCCAAAATGCACCAAGCAGGTCGATCCAGTCGCTGAAAACATATCCGTCTTTAGTGTTAATATTTGGAAAGTACATCACACCGTCATTTGGACCTCCACCTTGCGCCAGATGAATTAATAATGCTTTGTAAGACGACTTGAATACGGACCACATGTGATTATCATTGAATATAATTGCAGCTTTTGCTGAGTATTCGTAGAACGAATCAATTGAAGCACCAATTCCGGACAAGCTGTCTTTCCACGTATTTGTGAGGGGGTCGATTGTCATTGGTAACAAATTTAAAGGCAGTTTTGAAGACCATATCTTCCAAAATGTCAACTGAGTGTAATGTTCAAACTGTGGATCACCCGTGAGCTTAGAGAGTAAGGTAAATTCTAATACTGGGGTAGTGGCACCTGCGGTGCATGCTGATTTCTGTAGTTTGGCAGGAACTCCACGAATTCCTTTGGCTAAATTGATTCGAGGAACTGGAATATGAGTGGAAGTCTTATAAGTAGGTATTAGTCTCAATCCCAAATCATATGCTAAATCAAGAAGAAATCCATCGTATTTTTCAACTGCTTCGTAATAGCCCTTCGAGAACTTTGACGAATCCTTCACGTCGGTTAACAACAAGTGTGTACTTAAAAGACCTCCCAAAGATCTGATGGCTGTTTCAAATACTTGTACCACGGTATTTTGATGAAAAATGTCCTTGTTTGACTTCAAATAGGTGAGCATGCTGTCCAATTCCTCCCATTGCTCCATTATGATCAAAGTATCAAGATTGTCAAGAACAGTCAGTGAAATATTACCCATAGCATCATTTCTTACAGTGTTTTCAATGTCATTGTAGTCAGGCCCATAGCTGTCACAAGTTATGGGTCTAACTTCATCTGCCGGGAATCCATGATTGATATACGAATCCCAACCAAATTTGAAGAGATCCTTGGTCTCATGCTGAAGATATCGTACATGATCTGGGCCAAAAGAAGAATTGAACTCCTTCCCGATAACCTGTACTACAAAAAGTAGTATAATGCATAGAACCATTGCCCAGGTCAGGTCTTGAGGTGAAGATTCTCAAGTTATCACTGATCGCACTGCAACTTCAAAAGGACACTTTCGCATTCAAGCTACCATTGAAAATTTCACTATCCAGGACATTTATGTTGTCTATATAAACATATCTATAATATTTGTCCAATAAATATCTATTTTCCAAAGATTCTGTTGACTTGAGTCATGACCTTTCCTGTGCCAAACCATATAGTGACAATAATCAAAAACACGTTAATCACAATTAATAATAACCCACTCAACATGAATCTAGGAGCAAAAATTTTCCATACCATCAAGTGTCTTCTGAAATGTGCCGCAAAAACTAGTGACGACAAACTAGTGAACATTTGATATGTGATTAAGGTGGTAACATTGGTCACGATTTGTGATAACACAGTAATTGGCTTGGCTGAAGGATTGATCTTCCACAAAGTAATTAGTGGGAGTGCTAAACATATGATAAAAAATGATCCAAATGTGTTCAATACAATGTTGAGGTGGGTGAATGGGAAGATAATTGACTCAGTGGTCATAAATCCTATTTCCCATTGAATTGAAGGAATTGTTGCTTGGTGGCCAGTGCTGAAAAAATGTTGGTACCCTAAAAGGCCGAACACTATTGGGGCAATCAAGTTTTCTCTAAGGTCCAAAGCCTCAAATAATTCGAGTAATGAAAGTATTTGTATCAAAAGAAGATTTAATGACAACGCCCCAATGGGTTTGGTCATGAGCATAATCGCCATCGAAAAGTTAAGCACAAGAAGGAAGTATGATGAACCATAAACATTTCCATATCCTAATATTGTTGCAGATTTTTGTACTGGAGTATCGGAGTCTATACTTGCAGGTTCTTCCTTGATCTCGAGCTTGACACATAATGGACCTCTTGACCAACTGAAATTTGCAAGAACTAATGAGATGAACAAGACAATTCTCGCGATTGCTAACTTCAAAGATTTCAATATTGGCTCACTGAAAGCAAGCTTACCTGCGCTGAAATGAGAACTGTTCTGAGCGTACTCAATTGTCCAATATATGGCATTCATGAACATCAAGAATTTAACCCCAGTTCCAATCCATAATGGGGCTGCCGAATGATATGAATCAGAAAGTTTGTAAAATGATTTAATTATAGTTGGTAAAACGTATGAGCTCAAATGAAGTAACACAATTGACCACCAACTAGGTCCGAAAGTTGGCGTGCAATATGGTCTTTGCTCCTCTCTGCACAATGTTATGGATGATGCTAAACGGGTCAAGATTGTAAATGTCACCGCATGCAGTATCGTCAATATTCTTTGATTTCTGCTAAGGGTTGATTTTGTTAATACTCCAATAACACAGGAAGCTCCGAACGTGAGTAATAAGAACAGAACAACTTGGTCTTCCCATACAACATATGAGTTAGATGCAAATATTAAGCAGTGAAGAATAACAAAAATCAAACCTAATAACGACCATGAGTTGAAGTTATAAATGAAGAAATCACGGATTTGATGCCACAACCAATTCACACTAAATCGATCCATAATTGGGGCCCAGAAACCAACGATTATACCTAAAGCTGCACCAACACCAAGGCAATTCTTCATATTGAAATCATAAGGCTTAAGTACGACAAACATCGAGAAACTTAAAACCAACCCCAATAATGACATTGCAATCACCGAGCCGATAAACTCAAATGACATCGTCAGCACACGTACTGAAGGAATTGATCTTGCGTATGTAAGGGTGAATGTTAAAGATAAAAATATGATGATAATTCCCACAGATATCATTTTGAGGTCAAATCTCGCCCATAATCTTTTACATTCCTCAAGTGACTCATGCTGGTAGTGCTTTGCAGATTGAATAAGTGTATCTCTCTTCTTTTTGTTCTCCGAATGGACAGAGTAATCCAGCATAAATAAACGATACATTTCGTTAATTGAAGGTGATAAATTTGGTGTGGCATCACGGAAAGTCTGGATTTGTTGAGTTGTTTTGAAGATGACTTTATTAAGTTCGTCATTATTTGCAAATGCTTCATCAATTGGAAAACCCAAATTGTTATATGGAATTGGTAAGCCAAGTAATAATGAGATCGTTGAAACGAGATCAATTTGATTGACAGACCTATATTTCTTTCCAAGATTCGAGATGGAATACTCGCTATCTGGTTTCTTGTTAAATTTCTTGTTTTTAGAATACATGAAGAGCGTACTTTCTAGTTCATCTGGTGAATCACCACCATGATTTCCTGTGGAGTCCATTCCATGATCTCCCATAACTATAAGCAATGTCTTATCATCTAAATTCTTAATTGTATCCTCGACGACTTTGTTCATTTGATTCAACTTCTCCTTCATTGTGTAATGTCTTGGACCATATCGATGGCCCACATGATCAACGCCTAGGAAATGACCAACTAGTACATCCCAACTGGAGCTATTTTCCTTATGCATCAATGGGTATAGGTGTTCGATTACTCCATTATCAACGGTATCGAGATCCCAAACATTCAACGAGGGATAAGGAAAGTTCAAATCTGGATTCACATACTCATTGAACAATGCATACCACGTATCGTCACCCATAAATGCAATGCTTTTGTTACGCCTGTGTAATTGTAAGAGCCAATTATCCTCATCGATGGTGTCACCATCAAAATTCGATCCTGCGTCTATGAATGTAGGCAACGAGCCAGTGGTGAGACCCTTGAGTCTTTGTAATGTTGTGGTAGGAGGATCAGCCAAAAATTTGAGAAGAACTGCATTATCCTTCTGGGCAAGTTGGTGCAAGATTGGAAAATTGTTATGATAATATTCGTCGGACCCTTCAACAGGAATCGCGAAATCGAACCTCAAGGCATCGATGACCAAGATCAACGCCTTCTCGAAACGAGGGGGATGACAGGTGTTGAGTTGGTCTTGGGTGCATTCTGAGATATTGGGAGAAACTTGACGAGACAACAAGAACCCTTGGGTGAAGAATGCTACACCAATGAACTGAACGATGGCCAAAAACACCAAGACTATGAGGTATCCGATGAAAGTGAATTTTAACTTTTGCTTTCTTATTCTGGTTCTGGCCAACAGTTGGGATTGCTGTTGTTGTTTGATTACTCTCTGTCTGGCCAGTGAGCCGATCACCTCCGAATGAGACGTTTGATCCATTGGTGAGGGAACCAATGGGACTTTGGAGGCAGTGTTTCTTCTTAGATGGCCACTATTGGGGTCAAAGCTTACCGACAACTTCCTCGGGTATTAATGTGATGGACTTTGATGATATCAGGCTTTCCCATGGACCAAAGGGTGCACGCAAGAGAATGATTTGGCAGTGTTTTTATCGCGTCTGGAATTTCTTCTCACGTGCTCGGATATGATGGATACGCTACAGCTATTGTTCAGGCAATTTGACCCACTACGGTGACAAGGTTTGCTCACGGCTATCGGTCCGGAAAGGGTTGGTGGTGTCTGTATTGGGCAGTATTGCGCTGCATCTATCGGTTTTGCCAGGAATTTGCCTTAATTCTTCGGCTAGTTGACCTATCAAAGGGCATTTATTGGTTCATTTTTATGAGAAGTCCCGCAGGGATTACGAGTGAGCGATGAGACCTAATTATAGATGCCATGTCTACACGCAGGAACAGAGGGTCCTGGTCTGAAGAAGCTGCCGAGGTGAGTTCGGTGGTATTGCCCTGGACTATGTAGTTTTAGGCACTGTGGTGATTAAGCATCTGTATCGGCACTATCTTTAATGGGGGTAGGCTGAGATCTCACCTAGATTAGGAAGCGGTAGTGATTGATGCTCCACGTATTATCTTTGGCAGGATTGATCTATAAGATAAGAAAATCTTTTATAGTTGCCAGGTACGTAGGCAGCATGTGATTCGATGTAAAGTGTGGTGATACCTTCCCAGTTAACTCGAGATGGAGAGGCTTATGTTAGTATGATAAATTCACTGTTTTCAGAAAGTAACACTCACACCGTCCACCCACAAATAAGCCTCTTCGGCCCTTGCCACATTCATGGCACAGAACTAGCGTTGAACAGGATAAATCCACTGTGAAGACTAGGTAAAACATACCAGTTAGCTACGTTTGCTGCTTTAATAAACCTAGATTACTACATATAATACATCACTCCATGCTATGGTCGATTTGACTCAAAAAGTCTTGGTCGAAGGTTGAGCCTCCCATCATGTCATCATTCCCGTCAAAATTTATCAAGTCTCCCATGTCATCGTCAACCATTGCTTCATTGGTGTCCAAAGCACCCTCATTACCCTTGAAAATATCGTTCATGTCATCGACGACAATCGAGTCTCTTGGTTCCTCGGCACCAGTTACAGGCGCCGAAGGCTGTGGAACGTTAATGCTTGAGCCATTGCCATGTGGTTTCGACTGTATAGACATATCGACGTGGTTACCATTCTTTTGATTCATCATATCCATGGCAAAACCCTGTCCGTTTGGAGCGAAGTTCATGCCGGCTCCTTGATCAAATTGACTCATGTATGCACTGTTGAAGTTTTGTTGACTGGTGTCGATATTCTCAGGATTTCCAGGTTGGCCTGGTATCTGTCCGTTCATTCCTAATTGTGCATCATTATCGTTGGGCATATTGATTAATGAATTGATCGATCTTGGGTTGTAATTTGCGGGAGCTTCGTCAACTTTCTGTTCGGATATTTTGCTGATGCTCACCGAGAACTTATGCTCGTTTGGTTTCATATCATAGTTCTTCTTGAACTTCTCCTTGTACTCTTTCAAGGTTTCATTGTAACAATCCTCCAATTCCTGTAGCGATTCCTTATCACTCAAGCGAGACTGCAATTCCATCAATGTATTGGTTCTCTCCTGTTGAAAGGTGTACTCACTATTGTGTGGTATGTATGTGGTAAAGACGGGTTCGTTTTTGTCTTTGAGCTTTTCTATTTGTTCCAACAATTTCTTTTCCTTGTATTTCATGAAATTGAGATCTCCGAAGTAAAGCTCTTCTGGGCTCAACTTTTCATAGTCCTCAGGCTTTGTGGTGGTCAGGACTTGAAACAAGCTTGGTGGCACAATTTTGGAGGTGTGAACTAACTTGGATGTCACGTTTTCCATGTATTCATGGTTACTTACGAATCGATTCAATGCGTCTGCTCTGAAGGAGATTAAATCCGCGTCATCATGAAGTTGAACACCAGGCTCCTCTTTCATCCGCGTATGTTGTGCTTGTGCTTGTGCTTGCGCCAATGCACGGGCATGTGCTTGGGCCTCTGCTTGTGCTTGTGCTTGTGCTTGTAGTTGTGCTTGCACATGTGCCGGAGCCGGAGTTTGTGAATGAGACTGTGTTTGTTGGGTTCGTTTATTTGTACGTCCCTTGGGCCTACCTGGATGTGCCATAATGTCGATTTATCAATTGGATAGGTAACGATAAATAAATAGGAAGTGAAAGGTGATTAGGTGTATTATTTCATAACAGTAGAGTTTCGATTATGTTTGTTAGAAAAAGTGGTCTCGCGCACGACCAAAGGGAAGCGTAAGTGATGGTATCAGTACGGGATCAGATAAAGCTAAATATCAATTATATATAGGTGTGATATTGAATAAAGAGATCTAGAAATAAATGGCAGAAAATAATATATATGCTTGAATGTGGAGGAGTAATACAAAAGTCAACTAAATTGAACCAAATCAGATTATCAAATATGGAAAGTGTCTCATTATAAATCGAATCTTCCATTGACGAATTCTTCATCATCCATGTGATGATCTTCATCCGTTTCCATTTCATCTTCCTCGTCAATTTGATCATCATCTATAACATCTTCGTCGGGTGGAAGATTAGGGTTTCCTGGAATAAATGACCCTTGGTTCTTATAGGTGTTCATTCTATGAGACTTACCAAAATGGTCCTCCATGGTCGAGTCATCCACATAGGTAAAACCCTTAAAGTTTGCTTGAATACCGGGAGACAAAGGAGTGGAGGCCATTTCCATCTGCTTCTTCAATACTGAAGTAGATTCGGAAGTGAACTCAGGGTCAAAATTAGAAGTGTCAGTCTCAGAAGTCAAATGTGGCTTGAATGGTGGTGGGATACTTTTGGCTTTCAATAAATTCCAATCGATGTCAGCAAAGAAAGCATGAGCTCTCAATTCTCTGGCGTCATTGGTAGCCCCCAATCTATGCTTTGGATTTCTGTTCAATAATCCCTTAACAAATGATCTTCCTTCAGGACTCAATACCTCCTTAGGGAACCTTACCTTACCAAAAGCAATATTTTTATACATTTGCTGTGTATTGTCGGCATAGAAAGGAGACCAACCACAACACATTTCAAAGATAAGAACACCCAATGACCAAAAATCAACCATTTTCGTGTAGCCAGACTCATCAAGCAAAACTTCCGGAGCTAAGTATTCAGTTGTGCCACAAAAGGTATTAGTAGTACCATCATTATTCAAATTGGCTTTGGATAAACCGAAATCACAAAGTGCAATATGACCATTGGCATCCAATAAGATATTTTCGGGTTTCAAATCACGATAAACAATATCATTATCGTGAAGATGTTCCAAAGCTAACACTAATTCAGCAATGTAGAACTTGGCTCTGTCTTCAGGAAATCTTCCTTCTTTTTGCAAATGCCAGAATAACTCACCACCAGACATGTAATCAGTCACCAAATACAAATCCATAGGAGTTTGGAAGGAAAACTTAAGACCAACGATAAATGGAGAAGCTGCAGCAGAAGTACGAACCAAGATGTTACGTTCACCAATAGTGTGGGCAATTTCTTTCTTCTTCACAATAACCTTCTTAGAAAGCACCTTCATAGCATAGATTCTTTCAGTGTCAATCTTTTTAACCTGAAAGACTTGACCAAAAGTGCCTTTACCCAAGAGTCTCAACACTTCGAAGTCATCGGGGCCGTAAGACTTTTTATTATCCAACGATGTGTATTCCCAATTGACCTTGACTGCACCAGATGAAACTCTTTCTCCGACGATTCTTGCTTTCAAAGGTAACCATTCTGAAAGAGATTTCTTGTTGGTCACGGTAGATGGGAAAATCCTGGCATGACCTAAGAAAGCATCATCTCTAGCAGCATCATAAACAGAGATATCCAACTCTGATTTGGAACCAACCACGTCAAAAATGGCTTCATGAATCACAACAGGGTTGGAAGGTTCGGAGTACAACAGAAGGTGTTGAGTAGATGACTGTCTCTGATACATGGATGGTCTACTGGAGTTCATTGGTAAGGCTCGAGAAGCTGGATGGTTGGAATTGTGCAAGTGGGCATTCAAGTTACCATTCAAGGGAGGCTGCTGCTTGTGGCCATTGAATGGAGAATTGGATGGAGACTTACCAAACGAGCTGGGTGCATTGGTGACAAATTCAGAGCTCTCAAAAGTACATACAATGTAAGGCTGAGCGGCATCGATTTCTCTTGTCTCTAGGATAGTCAATTTTAACTTACCTTTTGGTTGACTGTTTTTGGATTGGGTGTTGACGTTCTGGCCAGTTTCGTCAGTGGTGATGATTAGTGGCAGTTGGCCATCGGTTGAGTATTGCTGGACAGGATGAGCGGGACCAAGGAACTGCAGTTGTTGTTGATGTTGTTGTTGTAGCTGGGATGGCTGAGAGTAGAGGAAAGGTTGTTGTTGCTGTCTTTGGGCGTACTCGTTGGATTTGAATGTTTGGTTGAGGAATGCCTCCAGGTTTGTGGATGGGTTGTTGGTGGATGTAGTCCCGTAAGCAAGCGAATGGTCGGCAACGGCGGTGGATGGAGCCACCAGTCCCAAACCTTTCGGAAAGAACTTGTTTTGGGAATCGATTTCGTCTGCCAATTGGTACTGATGATATTGAGCGTAGTTGTCGGCCACGGGGTGCTTTTCTGGGTGGGAAGTCGACGGATGCAAGTTGTAAGCAACCGCCGAAGATGCAGGGGGGATGGGATTGTGGCCATCTATTTGATGGGGACCGTGGCCAGACGGATCTTGGGTATGGGCATGGGCATGGACATTGGAGGAGCCCGACTGAGCCTGGGCCTGGGCCTGGGCTTGGGACTGGGGGCCCGATGAGTCCCTGTTTTTGAAGCCACCAAAACCGAAGATGGACTTAGCAAAGTCGGCCATGGTTCTTGCACGGTGTGGTGGTGATGGCGGAAGAGTGATGGAGTGCTGATGAGGACAGCAGCGGTGACAAGTTGAGGGAGATGGTACCGGACGGCTGAGGTTCTGCTTCACACACTGGCAACAACGGGACGGCGGCGAGGGCGGTGGCGTTGGCGATGGGAACGGCAGAGAAGGGGTGTGGTGGTTGGACCGGGTAGGGAGTGCAATGGGGTGAATCCGCTGTTCTGACTTGGTGGGGGCCAGGAAAGAACTACTCTGCGATGTAGATTAGGGATAATTGTTTCGCCCTGAGATGATCTCAGCAAAATGGTCCCGAAAAAAGGCGAGGGGGATAAGGAATGCGACCATGGAGCCATGAGAGATAGACAAGATACGAACAGCAATGGCGGGGCTACGGGTAGGTGCATTGCCTTTGGTGCTACGAGACTGATGCCGGCCAATTGCTCGAGATGGGCGAGCAACCGTGGGCGTTCATGGCTTTGGAGAACTCCAGCTGGGGATGATGAGCATTGTCAGATGCCATGCACATTGCACATTAGCCATGGAAACGGAAAGAGTAAGTACCGAGACCTTGGCCCAAAGCAGAAGGCCAACTATGCGAATGCGGAAACACGCTACGGCTGGACCTAGTGCAGCAACAGTGACAGACGAGAATGAGTTAGGAAGAGCCATGATGGACGACGGTGGCCAGCGACCCACCAGGCTCTTCCAAACTCTTACAGGAAGGTAAATAGGACCTAGTGGAAGAACGTGGGGGAAGTTCCGGCCTGACCCGGGTGGCATATGGTCTGCTTGGACTTTTGCACATGGATGGTGATGGTGTGGCGTAAACTACTGGCCATGTTTTTGGCTATTAGGCTATTTGGGCTTTTGGGCAACTTGGGCCATTTGGGTTATTTGGGCATGGGATTGTGTTACGTGATGTGGGGCGGAATCGGGTCTCAAATGGGAGCACTTGGACGCATAAAGTGAAAGTGCTGAGATATGAAGCACTGGCCACAAAACGCATGGCCTGGTGCTACCAGCATCAGTGCTGGTCGGTGGGTATCAGGGGAAACATCGGGCCCGTTCCTGAAGCCGTTGGTTGTTTAGAGGAGGCCATTTGAATTGTAACTGCCTGTATTAATCTTGCACGTGCCTGGTCACGTTACCGGTTCAATTGCTGGTCGATTATTCTCTACGCAAGGAACCACTATTTCAGTGCCGTAGTATCTCTGTAAATATCAGCGGGCGCTTTGGCGTGACCTGATGCGTATGAACTTCCTCCCAGCTCCCTAGGAAGGTTTGCTACGGCCATATCTTCCTCGCCTCCCTCAACTATTCTCACCTCCTGCACACAGACCACAAATTTTTCAACATATCAAATTCAACCATTCATACCAACCACACAACAAGCATGTTTGCAGGCGTGGCATCATTGATCTCGGTCTCCAAGGCCGCTCCACTCAGCATAGTGAGAGGCTTCTCTCTGTATGCCCGTGTGCTCCAAGAAACCCCTCGCAGAAAACAGGACAAGTTTTACAAGATCCTCAAATACGTCAAGTCCATCGACACCAACGAATACAAGGCAGGACAAGAGATCCCAGAGGGTTTACGCATTCCATTGAAGCAAAAGCAGTACCCCGACTATGCATATGAGACGATGTTTTTCAAGAGACAAAACCGTGGATTGTACGGAGGTGTGCAAAGAAAACGTTCCAAGACCTGCTCCGAGTCTGGTAATAAGAATCTCCGTGTCCACTTACCTAACATCCAAAAGGCCAAGTTGTGGTCTGAAACCTTGAACCGTTCGATTCAGACCAAGGTATCCACCAAGGTATTGAAAACCATCACCAAAGAAGGAGGTTTGGACAATTATTTAACCAAAGATAAGCCTGCCAGAGTTAAGACCCTCGGATTGAAGGGCTGGAAATTGCGTTACGATGTGCTCAAGAAGCGTGAGTTTGATGAATTACCCAAGATCGAGGATGCCAGTGGAAATCTTCGTCAAGTCTTCTACATCCATTCCGATGGCAAGAGAATCACTGTGGGCAAGAACAAGCTCTTGAAGGAGCTCTATCCATTGGTTGTTAGAGATAGCTACACACCCATCTCCGCCGGTGAATTTTCCAGAGAACATAAATACTTGACCATGGGAGAATTAGTGGACAAATTGGCCACCTACAATTACGATTTTTCTGCCGTCACTGTGTGATGGCCTCCATGCTGTCGGACCACACATCCCACGCATCCTCCTCTGCATGTATCAATACTAGCCATGTATATAGACTTCACTAACTAGGATCACTATCTTCGAAAAAGCAGTCACATGAGCACGTGACATGTAATACGGTTTGCGCACGCTGTGGTTTGGCTGGTGGCCACACGCACTGGCACTTGGATCACGTGCGCGTTTGTACCCGCACTCCTCCATACTGCGAGCATCGTAGTACCCACTGGGAAAATTTTTCAGTGAGTTTATATCAGATTCTTCTTCATCACCAAAAGAACAACATACATAATGGCTAGATCTGGTATGTACTGCCATAAGCTTCAGACGATCGAACAAAGTGATTGAGACGTGGTGTGTGGATTGTGAAATGATATCTGGTGTCGAACCACCATGTATAGCCACCTTCGAATGCATCTTCAAACCGATAACTTGACATCGAATAGGGACCATCACAACATCAAGAAGAGACCGCAACAGACTGCTTGAAGCAGAACTCACACTATGGGATTTGTCTCACGATGAATACATTTACTAACATTCCAGGTATTGCTGTTGGATTAAACAAGGGTCACAAGACTGTCGCCAAGGACGTCGCCCCAAAGATCTCTTACAGAAAGGGTGCTCTCTCCAAGAGAACCTCCTTCGTCAGAAACATTGTCAAGGAAGTTGCTGGTCTTGCCCCATACGAAAGAAGATTGATCGAATTGATCAGAAACGCCGGTGAGAAGAGAGCCAAGAAGTTAGCCAAGAAGAGATTGGGTACTCACAAGAGAGCCTTGAGAAAGGTTGAGGAAATGAACAAGGTCATTGCTGAATCCAGAAGACACTAAACAGTTTGTCTCCTACTATAGTTTAATGTACATCACCATATAATCGACTGAATTGAGTGTAGCGTCATGTTAGCAAGTGCTTTGCCCAACCCCCAAGGTGCCCATGGTGTCCAACTACCATCTTATCGTGAAGGGTTGAAGTCGGTCATCTGGCCTGGCCATTTTGCTCTGCTCATCGTAACTCCTGCCTGTGGCTGCTCGCGAATTAGGAGTCCCAGGGCCCATCCCCAATTGTCTACTCACTAACAACTAGGGTTTATTTTAATTATACCAATACCTTCAGCTTCTTATATTGGGCTTCTAATCTTCAGTTTCCCGATACTTTGCCGTGGTCCCTTCCTATATTGTAGATCCAATCCTGACTATGGCTCCAACTTCAAGCTTATTATACGCAGTAGAACGTTTCTAAATAAGCATTTAGAAACGCGAACAATCAACCTCAAACAGATCACCATGATATCGAGATTAGTCAATGTGCAAAGCAGTTGTGCTATGACCGCCAGAATACACATGTTGAAATGCGGGTTACGCTACGCAAGCACTCGGGTCCAACCTCCGTCTTATTTCTCGGATCCTACTGTGATTCCTCAGCCCTATACTCCACAACCAGTGATCAAGGACACCTCTGGAGCAAGCACATTTGCCACTCAACAACCTCCTTCAAAGACGAGCTATGGACCACAAGAACCCAACTCCGAGGGATCCAGATTCTCATCCAGTCAATCAGATCGAGGCAGTAATTTGAAGGAGATCACCAGCCTCATAGCCATGTATGTATTGGCCTACATAGCGATTGATAATTATACCAGTCGTATAAAGCTCGAGTCTCTTAGCAAAGAGACTACCGCAATATCACAGCAGGCATTACAAACACAGCAGGCCAATTTCCTCAAAGCACTGAAGTTACGGGACTTGCAAATCATCCAAGAACGTCGGGAACAAGCTTGGAGAAGCTATAAAATGAGTATGCACATTGCCATGCTCCGTAAACAATTAACAGAGTTGGGAGTAGATCCCATGGAGATCAATGAAGCTGTCAAAGAATTCGAAAAAAGTGTCAAGATAAATAACTCTTCCAAGAATGTCAATGGGCAAATTCTTTGGATCGATGATACTTCACGTAAGTACGAGGAACATTTTTAAAAAATAAACTAATACTAACAATCCAGCCTTGAAGACATACCTTCCAAGCGTTCACGAATACGATAGGAAAAGTCAGGCATTAGATACCAAATCAGACCTGAATCGTTAGGTTATAACCCCAAATAGTTACCCGGACATTTCTCACTTTAGTATATAAACAACCAGGATTTCCCAGTAAATTTTCTTCTTCATACAATGTCTTTAATTTAGGCGCCCATTAGAGTCACGGGTTGTATGAATTTCTTCTACATATAATCTATAATCACTATGTGGTTTTTTCGTGCTCGGGTAAGCCTTAGACGAACTGTTTTGACCAGCCATTTTGTCGTGTCTTTCTGATAGTTGGATTGACTACGCGGTTCTAAACGTACATCCTTTGTTTGTAGCTAACTTCGTCTTGTTGGTAACAACTCGGCATCAATCTTGCCAAGTTCTCTTTGCTTAAGTTTAAGCTGGAGCAAATTGAACTTAGGACAGCAAACGCTTTGTGCATCCGGTCCGTTCTTCTCGTAGAACTTCTTGCAGCACAAGTAAAGGTCATCAATCAATTTGGTGCATTTGGATTCGTTGTACCCATTTGCGTTTAAACAATTCTGAATTGCACAGGCCTTAGGCTTGCAGGCACTGTCATCACAACTTGACATGGTTGTAGAAGAAGATGGATTGCTGAGAATGATTTTTTTTCTCGCGCACTCTAGCTGATTAAGCTCTTGTCTAGATCAGTGTGATAATCATCTTCATCATATTCACTAGGCTCATAAATGACCAAAGGTACGAACTCGTTCTTATGGTTTTCGGCCTTTGCAGTTCTTGACTTTTGGAAGTAGAAAAGACAGCATCCTGAAAAGACAGATATCAAGATTGCTATCAAACCCCATCTTGATAAATGCCATCTCAAACTTTCAATTTCGGAACGCATGGCAGAGTTCAACTCTGTTGTAATTTTATGATTTGTTTCTTGGATTTTTAGAATGATTCTTTTGGACAGTAAGGTATTTTCTGATTTTTGGTCATTGATTGCCACCTGAGAATCATTTTTCATTTGAATGAAATCGCTATTAAGTTCGTCAGATATGATATGAAAGTCTCTTTGAAGAATGTTAATCAAACTTATTAACTCGTTGATGTGTTGTTCTCTAGATCTTGTAATATCGACTCTAAGCTCTTGTTGGGCACTTTCAAAAAGATACTGCTCGTTTTCAAGCTCAAATAGCTGTGAATACTTGGTAGGGAGCTTGGACAACTTTGAATTAAGCTGATCCAATAGTAGTTCAATAATAACATCTGCTTGCTTGCTCGTAAAGTCCGCTTGTATCAACTGACTGTAAACACTATACGTATCCATGTAGGGTTCCAAATTTGCGAATGCAGTAGTAAGGAAGTCTTCCTCGTTAAACATATCCACATCATCATGAACAGTTGGATCCAAATCATCTAGGACTTGTTCTTTCGTATTCGGTTGGTTCTCTGTGACTTGCTCCTTATTCTCCCCTGGTTCCGATTTTGGTTTGAGTTTGCTCTCATTATTATGCAAGTATGTTGTATGATGTATTGAATTACGTTGATAGAACGGCCTTGGGTAAATTCCAGGAATTCCCTTGACCACTGTGGAACTCCCTGAAGCTCGTATACTTCTTAATGACCTTGCTAGTATGCCACTGAACATAACTCAGACAATAATATGATTTCAATGTCTTTGTAAGTGAATGAATGGTTACCGGATAGCTTGGTTTTAAAGTATAGAATATGAAAGAAAAAGCTGTTATGAACGAAATTGTAACTAGCAGGTATAGTTTGTATAGTTCCGCGATCAGTCAAATAGCAAAAAATGACCGAGCAAAATAAGTAACCATAAGCGATAAGGGTTCGCGATACATTTAAAGCGAGCCTGTCAAAGTAAAAATGAAAGCGATGAGGAAGTCTAGGCAAGGGGTAGTTCCAAATTATAAAGAATCACTATGGTCTTTGTAATTTTGATGGCGCTAGCTGAAAAAGTTTAGTTTGCAAAAAACTGTAAAGATTGTAAAAATGTTTGAAAACTAAAAATTTGGGTTGTAGTGAAGACAACAGTTGTTAAGCCAGATACACATGTTTTTTCACAAGGGAAATGCCACTGATTAGGCACTGCTTGTTTGGTAGCTATTATCAACTCAGGAAAAGTGACGAGGTCATTTGATACTTGATTATCTTGCAAACTTCCTTGAATTATGTTCACTATCAAATAGGTAGCATCTTCAGCGAGTATCACATCAATTACCTTTCCGGAATTCATATCGATAATCTTTATATTTCTTTTCAAATGTAGGTTAAAATTCTGCATACACTTGGTAATTGAATCCTGAATATTCTCAACAAGTGAATCACTATCAGAATGTAAGAATATGCCATAGTGATCGTGAATTGAAAGAGTTCTGATTTCTTGCAAAGCTGCACCGAAAACCATAAACGAGTAGTACTGTAGCAAAAGAGATTATTCATCCAAATTTTGCAGACAATTAATCTCTGGTAGTCCCTGTTGATTTTCGGGAATATGTGAAACTAACATGATGGAGCTTGGGATTTCATGAAATTTGATTGCGGACATTTGGTGTGGCTTTATGCCATATGTGAAATTATAAAGAAATTCAAGTATTATACGAGGTAGGCTCAATATTGAAGGTGTATTAGGGTTGAGTTTGTGAACATGCATATTGGAATTATTATCAAGCCTTTTCCAATCACTACTAACAAGTACCTGATTAGCGGCAAGCTGCCAAGTGAGGACTCCGATTAGCTGATAGCCAACTATGATTTCACAAACGTAGTATAACAGGACGCATAGCTCTGCCAAAATGATCCTCAAAATACGGTTCATTTGGAATTTGATCACTTGTAAGGTGGTGATATTCAATGGGTCTAGGTAAGACAACATATCGTGACTGATTGCAATCCCTAATCCGGAGCTTTCAATGCCTCCACCTTCAACATGTACCGGGACCTTCGAATTTTTTGTCTCCATGTTAACTGAATAAGTAAGTCCTCATGAAATGTTCTGTAGTCTGTTTGTAATCAAATAATTTAATGGTTGCCATGAGTTTGCTGCAAAATGCGACATATTAAAATAATCTACAGCTGATTATCACGAATTAAATCTATTAATACCGAATCTATATATTACACGAGATACCGTCAAGGCATTACCTGGTAGGTAAGTTTAAGATTTCTTTAAAATTTTTTTTTGTTTCGATTTCGTTTCGAATCTTTTATCTTTTGGATGTAATTTTTTTTGTTTCATTATTGATGTTTGTATGCTAAGAACATGTTTAGAGCTCCATTTGGGCGTCTTCGAGTTCTTTAGCTTCAATGACAATAGGAGCAGCTTCCTTAGCAGCTTCTTCAATTTCTTCAGTGGAAGATTCATCATCTTGGACTGGAGATTGTTCAATAGCAATGCTGAAAATGTTGTCAGCCTTGTTGACTGGAGTGGCTTCGTTAGGAATGATGAGCTCCAACTCCTCGTTGTTGATGAATGATGCCTTGATTTCGTCAAACTTGATGACTTTGTCAAATTGGAAATGCTTCTCAAAAGAGATTTCGTTGTTGGCGAACTCCTTGATGAGAGAAGCGGCATCTTCTTGAATTTCTTCAGCTTCAGAATCGGAGTCAGAATCGGAATCAGATTCAGATTCAGATTCAGAATCAGAATCAGAAGATTCGGACTCAGAAGATTCAGCATCTTCAGATTCAGATCCAGATGGATCCTTTTCCACTCTGTCACTCAATTCTTGACCTTCGAAGCCAGACCATTCAAATGGCTCTTCAGCATCATTGGTTTCTTCGAGTTTGTAATCTTCGTCTTCTTCTTCCTCATCATTTTCATCCACTTCGGTGAGAATGGCTTCAGCAATAAGGTCTTCCTCATCAGATTCCTCTTCTTCAACGAAGTTGAACTTTCCTCTGATGACCAACTCATTTTGGTCCTTCAAGAAATCAATTTTTAATTCATCCTTGACAAGAGATGGGAATCTCAAGTTCAATTTGTAAGTGTTCTCATCTAATTCAACCAACTCACAATCTTTTGAGTTTTTCAAATCTTCAGTTAAGTCAATCACTTCGATTTCATCATCAGAGTCTTGAGCATGCAAAAGGTCATCGTATTCATCGTCGTCAGATTGCATGAGCTCTTCGTCAGTAGAGTACTCGTCACTGTCGTAATCAGGCAAGTCGAAGGTGTGCTTGTAGATGGTGTAACCTTCTGAGTCGGATTCGGAAGAGTCAGATTCGGAATCTTCAAATTCATAGTTTTCTGGGTTGCCTGCATCATATTCGTCTTCAGAAGAGAGTTCAACTTCGGAATCAAGTTCAATGTATTCTGGTTCAGATCCCAATTCAGATTCTTCATCTTCAGAGATGATGATTTCATCTTCACTTACCAAATCTTCTTCAAATGCTTGTCTAATAGCTTCCATGACCAACTGTTCCTTCAACTCTTTTGGATTAGTTGAGTACACAATCTCAGTATCGGAGTCGGATTCAGATTCAGATTCAGATTCAGATTCGGAAGTTTCAGAATCAGAATCAGTTTCCGATTCAGAGGTTTCAGATTCAGATTCAGATTCGGAAGACTCGGATTCAGACTCGGAGTCGTATTCACCAGCGGCGATTTCAAGTAATGCTTGTGCTTGTAATTGGTCGTTCAAGTCCACAACATCCAAAATGTCTTCTGGCTCCATGTCCTCGTCAAAGTCGGATTCAGATTCAGACTCAGATTCAGATTCAGATTCAGATTCAGACTCAGACTCAGACTCAAGATCAGAGTCGGAGTCGGATTCAGACTCAGACTCAAGATCAGAGTCGGAGTCGGATTCAGACTCAGATTCAAGTTCAGAATCGGAGTCAGAATTTTCGAAATATCTCACCAACTGGTCGTTCAAGTCGTAAACTTGACCATCGGCCTCCAACATGTCAATAGCATCATTTTCCAATTCGTCGTTCATGTCGATGATGTAGGTTTCACCTTCATCCTCATCTTCGGAGAAAGCGTCGAAGTAAAGTTCTTCGTCGGCATCTTCGTCTTCATTTCTGTTCAAGTTGAATTCGTATACTTCTTCAGGTTCGGATTCGGTCTCAGATTCGGATTCGGCATCGCTATCTGGCTCTTCCACATATACCAAGTTTGATGGTTGTTGGTGGTAGTATTTTCTGTATTTTTGACCTTCTCTGGAACTGGTTCTGCTACGTGGAGCACCAAAGTTCTTGGAGTTGTATCTTCTGGATCTAGAGTAAGAAGGCATTATGTGGTATTCTATTATTCTTGCTTTAAGTTCGTATTGTTCAGGTTGCCTTGCAAATATCTGATGAACTCAGCCTAGATGAATAGTGATAGTGTTATATACTAAAAATTTTCTGATAAGTTAAATTGGGGTGCAACGGAGGATGAGATGAGCACCGGTCAGATGACGTAAGTCACGAGAACATGGCTGGCATAGGGAACGCGTGAGAAGCGAAAAGAAATGTCAGGAACTCGAAAGAAGTGGTGCGAAACTGAACGAAATTTCTCGCGAAGAGTATGGAACCCACAAGAAGCGAAAAGATTTTCATAGAACCTCGTGCGTGTACCATTTCGGCCTGTTGTGCAGGCGCCCAGGCACCCAGTCCCCGTAGAAACGCTCCGGACACGCCACTGGACCGCCACTGGACCGCCACTGGACCGCCACTAATGAGTGGTGCCGGGTGTGCATATGCTTGCAAAATTTGCTGCGGGGGCGATGAGGGGCATCGCTTGGTGTATCAGGAAACACTCCATTACCCGGCCCTGGGGTCGCAGCTATAAAAGGCCCCCGACCCCCTGCAACCCAAAATTTTCTCATTAAATCTCTTTGCCTTTTGGCTTAGATCAAGTGTAGTATCTGTTCTTTTCAGTGTAACAACTGAAACGTCATCATTGATGACTTTTAACACGTTACCTTATTTTTGGAGAATCCGTGTTGGAGCTTGATGGGCTTGCCCACACTCCTCACAAAGTGTCGCTGCCATTGCACTCCCCGGCTTCTGACGCATTTTAACTTGTTTCCGTGTGGTCATGGGTCCCAGTTAAAATCTCGTCAATATCCTCCTGTGGTGAAAAGGGTTGATTGTTCTATTCATCAGTATAAACTGAGTGTTTTGACAATGCTTCTCCATGTAGTCCCCAGCCTCTGACTTCAGCCTTAACTCGGACTTTACCTTATTGGGGTTATGTGTAAGACAAAAGCGTAATTAATCTCAACCTTTTTCCATTTCCGTAGTCCCTCGCCTGTGTGCAGGCCGCATCATACATCATTCGTTAATTGTTATCAGCTCCATATTGTTTAAGATCCCTTGTCCTTGTTCGTTGATCCATGTTCACAAGCTCAAAATACCCTGACTCTGTTCTTCCCTTGTGACCCGCATTTTTCAATTTGTTGACTATCATTCGTGTTGAACACCGGCCCATACCTAACCCCTCCTTGCCACTATGACCCAGCTGGGGTCTGATGAAAAACGATGGTCTACCATCAGCACAAACTCGGCCGCTTTGGTCAGCAAGGACTTGTTTGGAAACCCTAAAAATCACAGCACCTCCCATTTTCGTCAATCTTATTTTGGACCCGAAGATGATTTGGTTGAAGATAGCGAGCCTCCGATTAACATCAATACCCCTCGAGTTCGAGAGTCGATGATTTCCAACTCTTCATCCGTGAAGAAGTTTCGTCATATATTTCGTCAAAATAACCCCAGTGATCAGAACTTTAACCAGAACCTCGCTTCACATGAGGAGGTTGATCTATCAGATCGTCAAAACTTCTTCCGCCTGCAATTTGATTCGGAATCAGATTCCGAGCTGAGAGATGCTCCAGATAACATTTCGCTTAATTCTTCGGTCATCAGCAAAATGGCCAATGCATTCAATGGTCACGGAGACTTGATCGGATCTGATCCTACCATCGATGAAGATGACAGATTCAAGTTTCTTCGTACCTATGAGAAACTAGAGAAGGCCTCAAGAAAGCAAAAGCTGGTGGAAAATGTACTTCACAGCATGAAGCATCGTTCTGAAATTCCCCTTCAAATAATGAAAACTGATTCGAACACATCTTCGGTATTTAATTTATCTAAGTTGGACGATTTCAATAAGTATGTGAAACAAACCGAACTCAATGATATTATACACGAGAAAGTGCAAGCAAAATACCCGGAGGAGGATAATGTGTTGGATGTTGTTGCCACAACTGATATGGCCCAGAACTTCTATGCTGATGACTCAAACTTCACAGGTGAATCAATGGTTAAAAGCAAATTTGTTAAGCCAAAAGGATCGTGGTATACGAAAGAGTGGAAAAAATTCACGCCTTCTAAAAATTCAAAAACAGACGGAGATTCTTTGAAATCCAAACCTCGAAGTAACAAATGGTACTTCAAAGATAAGAAAAACCTCACTTCTTATGTCGATAGTAATGAACTCGCTTCTGTAAGTGATACATCTCCTGTTGATTCGATGGAAGGCAACAAGAAGCAATATTTGCAAAGAAAGCTAAAGGTCAGACATCTACAGATGATTTCCTTTGGTGGAACTTTGGGAGTGGGTCTCTTTTTGAATTCGGGAAAGGCTTTCACCATTGCCGGCGGGTTCGGCACTTTACTTGCATTCATTTTGTGTGGAATAGTTGTTTTGGCAACAATCGTATCATTTTGTGAAATGGTTACGTTCATATCTGTCGTGGATGGAGTTTCTGGTTTAAGCTCAAGATTTGTGGATGATGCATTTGGCTTTTCCGTAGGATGGCTATATTGGGCGAGTTTTGCATTTGGTTTGGCCGGAGAAGTTGTAGCGAGTGTGATTATGCTTGCTTACTACCCTAGCCTTAAAATAACTACTGAGAAAGGTGCAATGGTTGGATTTGTTACCCTCTTTCTATTGAGTATTGTCCTCATAAATTTGGTGGATGTTCGCATATTTGGAGAAGTGGAATATATTTCAAGTCTTATCAAATTGTTATTTATTTTAGTCATGATCGTTATCATGATCGTGGTGAATACAGGTGGATTTCATAAGAGTGATCCTTACATTGGATTTAAATACTGGGACTACAACAAGTCACAATTCGATCATAATATGATTTTTGGCTTGTTCAGACCAACGTTTAATCTTTTCGATAACGGAACTGATCCACCAACTAAAGGTCAAGGTGGTGACGCCGGAAGATTCTTATCGTCACTATTAGCAGTTGTGGTTGTTGCATATGCATATAGTGGAACCGAGATTGTTTGTATTGCTGCATGTGAAGCACAGAATCCAAGAAAAGCATTACCATCTGCTACAAAGAGAGTCTTTTGGAGAATCATTATCTTTTACTGTCTCTCCTCTTTCGTTGTTTCTTTGAACATTTATGCAGCTGATCCTAGGTTGTTACGTTACTTGTCAGGAAATACCGGAATAGTTCAAGACGAATTTGCATCCAATTTTGCTATTAATTATGCAGGAGGTGCTAATTGCAAGAGTGTATCGTCTGTATTTGCAGGATTTGGAAGTGGGGCTCAAAGTCCTTGGATAGTCGCTTTACAAAGCTCGAGATTATGTGCATTAAGTTCGGTTGTGAACGGATTCTTTGTGTTTTTTGCAGTGAGTTGTGGAAATGCACAGCTTTATGTTAGTTCCAGAACGTTATACTCATTGGCATTGCAGAAGAAGGCACCTGAATTTTTGACTTATTGCAGTCGTTCAGGAATCCCATACAATGCTGTGCTTTTCTCCGCAAGTTTCGGGCTTTTCTCGTATATTGTGGTATCAGAGAAATCCACCGTGGTGTTTCAAAACTTGACTAGTGTGATTGCATCATCTGGAGTTTTGGTTTGGTTTGCTATGTGCTTATCATACATTCGGTTCTACTATGGGTTGAAGAGAAGACCAGATATAATCAATAGAGATGACAAGTCGTTTCCTTACAAATCGCCATTTCAACCGCTCACTGCTTTTGTTGGACTCATTGGCTCTACGATAATTTTATTAGCTATGGGGTTCGTGGTGTTCTTGAAAGACCAATGGGATGTGATGTTCTTCTTTTCCAGTTACGGTACGCTATTCGTATTTTTGGTGTTGTACATTGGTTACAGGCTAATCAAAGGTACCAGAATCCCCAGTTTGGATACGTTAGACTTTGACTCCGGAAGAACAGAGATGGACAGATATATCTGGGATGGTGGAAGAGAGTATAATCTTCGCAGCATCAAGGAAGTGCTATTGAAGTGGATCTCGTTTTTGGCGTAATCAAATAGGCTGACCTAAACATAGACACTCCCTTTGTTCGATTGTATATAAAGCCATGCATCGATGGATACTGGGCTTATTACCACATATTTCATTTCAGCTCCTCGTTCTGCATTCCACCTTTCACTATTTCACTATTATTATTTCATCGGGATTATTTCAACTGCCATGTGCGCACGATAACGCCTGGCTCCTATCCACAACGTTGACTGAAAAGTTCAACACTTGTCTCTAAATATCAAGCAAAGCATTTTACAATTAATTTAATCTCCTATTTCTATCACAGGATACTGTAATCGAACTCCATACCCCTTTCTATTGTACCAGTGGCTTCTGCCACACACCCCCGGATGCCTCCTTGTCGCAGCGCTCTGCCCCCATGTAACCCTCTGCCTGCGTTACCTGCAGTCCAACCGCCTTCCTAATCGGGTTTAATTGGAGATCAGAGTCGTCTAATTTTTCAATATAACCAGACCGATTTGACCACAACTCTCCTATACCACTTTTTCTCAAGATGACGTGGATACCAACCGAAACCTTCTTGAGAGGTAAAATCATCAAAGCTTTCTTGCCTTACGAAAAGCACCCCAACTTACACAATGAGTGCTTGAGAAACCTCTATCCAGGTGACGAAATTTACGTGTTCGAAACTAAGAACGACAGATGGGCCAGGGGTTATGCTCTTTCCAAGCCCTTCCCAAACGATTTCACCATTACCTCGGTCAACTTGGATGAGTTGCCAGGAGTGAACATCAATGTGGTTGTTTTCCCATTGAAGTACTTCAAGGTGGTCGAGCCTGTTGCGATCAATGATATCAAGGTCAGCAAGGGATTCTACAACATCTCCAACATGGATGTTGTTCCAACTCTTCAGGACTCTGAGAAGGCCCGCAAGGTTGCTCTTGATGGTAGCATTGGAGACTCTAGACCTTTGGCTCCTGTGTTACCAATGGACAACTTTGAACAAGGTGAGGACTTGGTTATGGAAATCAGACACGCTTTGGGTTTGTTGACTTCCCATGTTTTTGCCTTGTACTCCATTGGTGAGTTTAGATTGTTCAACAAGTTATCCAGTATCTACTATGACTTGAACGAGACTAGAATCAAGTTGACCCACAACTTGTTGACTCTCGATGAAGCCCAAGTTGCAAAGGAAACCGCCACGTTCTTGTTGAATAAAATTCCCAAGAAATTAGCTTCAAGAGCTGCAAGATTAAATGCTCAATCTTACGATTTGGACAACTACAATACCGATATTTCTGGTTATAAGGCTATTTTATCCAGAGAAACTACTACTGGTGAGCTTTTATCTAGTAATGATGTTGATCCTTCGATCATTGCTCTCAATCAAGCATTGTGCGCTTTGGCCTCCAACTTTCCGATTAATGCTCATCGTCACCTTCTGGAGTTTTCTTTGGATCCTCCACCTAACAAGAGAATGCACCATGAACCTCCATCGCATATTCTTGTCGATTTCAAATCCGTGTCTGGTAGTTCTGCTTATCAACCACCAGGTTTTGCAGGTATGATTGCTTACTTGTATATTAGAAACAATCGTAAGAGATTGACCGAGGCCTTTGCCGTCCACACAAACTCTGTGGACGACTTGGTTCATGTGGAAAAAATCAGTGCTGCTTTATTCAGAAACATTCCTGCCAGTGAAATTGAGAATAGCAGAGTTTACTTGGTAGCCGTTTTGACTGAGGAGATTGATTTAAGTATCAAGAATGCCGTTAATGGACCTCAAATCAAGAGAGTGAAAAAGGGTGTTGCTGCTGGTGTTACAGATATTACCAGAATTTTCAGTAGAAACCAAGGTTCTTTGCAAACAGGAGAATCCCATCAATTTTCCATCAAATTGTTTGGATCTTACGTTAACAATAAGAAGACCATTAAAGCTGAAGAGCACGATAATGTTGTTAACAATGGTTGGGGTGAATTGGTCGACAGAATTATTTCAGGATCCTCCCATGGTGTTGTTGTTAACCCAAGAGCTGAGAAATTGGTTGTCTCCATCAAGGAATTCAAGCATCAATTCTTGGGCTCAAACCACAACCCAATTACCACCTCTGCTCCAATTTCCAGAATTAAGCCTATTTTCTTTGACCCATTGGCTGAAAATTACGAAAGAATTTATTTGCACATGGGTAAGGTTAGTTTACTCAACAGTATTGCTAAAGATGATTTATTGACTTTTGAAGTCAGCACTCCTAACAATGAACTCATTACTTTTGCAAAGGCATCCAATCAGCAAGAAAAGAGAAACTGGCAATTCGTCTCCGTTTTCCCTGATGAAGCGGTTGGTGAAATCATCAAGATTAATGGTGTCTCTCTTAAGAATCCTTCAAAGAAATTCCCTAAGGATGATCATGTTCTCATGTCATTGTACGTAAATGGTGTTTTGGCTGGTGAAGGAAAATTGCTTTACAAGTCTGGAAATAGATTGGTTGAGTTCAACAAGAGAAAAACTCATACTATTGAAATCATTTCAACTACTCATAAGTTACCAATGGCTCAAGTTGAACTTAGTACTGAGTATGTCGGAAAGATTTATAATTCTGATGTCTCTATCGATAACATCTTCCAGTTTGAGAGATTCTTCAGAAGTGGATCGAAGGGTGTGGATGAATTGTCTGCATCTTTAGTTTCTTTCTGTAAATTGGACATTTCCCAGTTGGTCAAATATTTCCCAGAATTGTTGAGCTCCTTATACAATATTGTTGATTACTCTTTTCAACAAGGATTATCTTCAAGTATTGAGATCTTGCATGACAACACTTTCAAGGCTATTGTGCACTTATTGGATGTCATCTTTGGTAAACAAGACCAATATTTGTATTTGATTGATAGCTTCATCGAGAGATACAACAACCTTCCTTTGATTGGTATTTTCTTGCTCAATAAAATGTCGGAAATTTTCTCTAGAGCTGAATCCAATTGGAACTCGATGGCCAGATCCTTGTGTCGTGTTGTGTCTTTGATCATGAAATTAGCAGTCAATTCAATCAATGCATCTAGTGATTTTGATGCATACTTCAAGGCCCTTAGTGCTTTATTCAAGTCGGGTGCGTTCTTCTTGAGTATCCAATCCAACGCGTTGGTCAATGATCAAGTTTTGATTTTAGATATCATTGACTATGTTTTGACTTTCAAATCACACCTTAATGTTTTGGAACTACTCAAATTTATTGTGTCTTTCATTGATTCAATTGGAATTAGAGGTTTGGGTGCTAATGAAGAAAACTTTAGCAAGAAGCCAGCAGCTGTATCCCAAAAGGATCACAAGATTATCATTAGTAAACTTTTATTGGTCCGTCGTTTGTTCGCAACTCCTGTTATTGAAGACCCTGAATCACGTCGTTTGTTGGTTTCCAAGTCTGTTACCTGGGCCATGGAAGTCCTCTTAGGACCTACTGACATTGATGCTTCAAGATTGGCATGTAGTGTCTTGAACGCAATTTGTACTCTGTTATGGAAATCTGTGGTTGTCGAAGGAAAGACTGATGAAATTGAATTATGTTACTCGTTAACCAAGTTGTTACCTGCCATCTCAAGAACTATTATCAAGTATAATAAGTTTACTAGAGGTAATGATTTTTTCAAGCCAAAGAGAACTTTCACCCAATTGTTCCCAGCAGAGTATCCTTTCAAGGAGGCTTCCATCGATCCTATCGTTAATGACGAAGTCTTGGTGGAGATTTTAGTCGAATTGGCCACTGTCTTCTCATTCGTTGCCAAGATTGGTAAGAAGACAGCTGGACACGAAGGTTACGCTAAGATCTTAAATCATCATATTGAGAATGATTTCTTTGATCCTAGCAAATATTTGGCAGCTAACTTCAAGAACGAAGATTTGATTACTCTTATTTCAGGAGTTAAGCTCATGAGACAAGGTAAGTTCTTCCCTGAAGACAAATGGTTGTCCTTGTACGGTTTGATTATTGAAGGTAGTTTGACCGCTTTGGAACTCATTAGACCAATTTTGTTGTCGGAATACATTCCTCCAATCTACGAATCTGAATTATTCGATCGTGTTTTGTGGGGTAACTATTTGAAGACATTATTGAGATTAGCTGTTTTAGCTCCTGTCTCCATTGAGCACTTGTCAGATGTACCAAGAAAGGCATGTTTCCAGATTACTGGTACTGTTCGTGACAGAGCTGCTTATCTCATTAATGAAGCATGGGACAGTTTAGCATGGGAAGCTACTGAAGAAGATGTCATTAGATTCAACCTTAGTAAATTCGGTGGTTACCAAGTTGAATTCATCAATCAAGACTACGGAATTCTTCAAGATTTGATGTTGTTCGCTTTACAGAAGAATACTGCTTGTCAAACTGTCAGTGTTAAGATCTTGTGGTCTATCATGATTTCCGAATATATTCTTAGTGATAACATTATTGATATCGAGAAGGAGTGTTTGGTTGGATTACACGAAATTTACAACAGAAACTCTTATAAGCCTAGTGTTGGTGAACAAGAAATGTTCATTGAGAGAATGAAGTTGACTATTAGATTGGACCGTGAGGATGAAGCTTACGGAATCATCACTAGCTTTATTGATAGTATCAGTGGATTCTTGTTTGTTCTTAATGACTTGAACAGTGTTCCTGTGGGTCCTGAATTCGATGATGACAGAACTTTCCACAAGTTGAACATCAACGCTTATCTCAAGAATGCCAACAAACCAGAATTGTTCCATTCCTTTATCAATTCCATGTACGAAGAAAACATTAGCAAGAGTGATCACATTCAAGCTGCATTGAGTTTGGAACTTCTTGCATCCACTTATAGTTGGGAGCATAACGTGATTGTCCCATCAAGTTTCAGACCTAAGTTCCCTGAGCAAAGTTCGTTTGAAAGAAAGGAAACTCTTTACAAAATGATTGCGAACAACTATATTAAGGGTAACAGTTTGGAAAGAGCAACCGATACCTACAACGAATTGCTTGACTCTTACAGTAACCATACTTATGACTTGAAGAGTTTTGCATACGTGCACAACAAGTTGGCTAAACTTTACTTGGACTTAGAATCTTCCGATAAGTTGAGTCCCTCCTTTTTCAGGGTTGCATTTATTGGTGCTGGTTTCCCTGCAAACATTAGAGGCAAGGAGCAAATTTACGAAGGTTTACCTTTCGAACATATTACTTCGATCCACGAGAGATTGTTGAGATTGTACCCCGGTGCAAGAATTATTTCTGATGATGTTGAAGCTAAGAAGTTGAGAGAAAAGATTCAAACTGGTAGATACTTGCATGTTAGTACTGTTGAACCAGTCAATGAAATTTCTGATAAATTGTTTAACACTTCAATTGGTGTTAGACAGTATGCTAGAAACAAGGATTTGAGATTCTTCACCACCATGAAGAAGATCCCTGGCTCTACTTCAGTGTTTGATTTGTGGACCGAAGAAACCACCTACGAAACCCATCTTTCTTTCCCAACATTGATGAACAGAAGTGATATCAAGGAAACCAAGGTCATTAAGTTGTCACCATTGGATAATGCAATTAGAACAATTGTCAGCAAGAATAACGATTTGATTCAATTGGAAAGTTTGATTAACTTGTCTATCAAGGAGAAGACTGACTTTACCTCATTGTTTAATGATTTGTCTAGACAATTGACTGGTACCGTCGATTCTCCTGTCAATGGAGGTGTTGGACAATACCGTACTTTCTTCTCTGACTCTAAGTACGATGGCAACAATGGTTATGCTGATGAGATCAGATTATTGAGAAAGGCATTTGATGACTTAACCATGATCTTGAACAGATCTTTGCAATTACATGGTAAGTTGGTTAGCAATTCTTTGAAGCCTTCTCATGAGATTTTGGTTGAATTGTATAAGAAGAACTTCAAGGAGGACATTGAAAACTTGAAGATCAACACCGATTACGAATCGCAAAGCTATGTTGCTTCTCAATACTCCCAATCTATCAATGAGAAGAGATCCGTCAATGGCTTCGCTAGTGTTGCTCCTTCTATTACTGGTTCTAGATTGACCAGAACTACCAGTAGAGGTTCTAGTGCCTCTAGTGGTTCTGGTCTTTCTGGAGTGAGCTCGGACAAGAGCAGCACTCTCGACAACTACAACTTCAACAAGCAGAAGAGAACCGCCTTGAACTGGAGAAGTATGGTAAAGCAACAAGAGAGATAAAGCTAAAATAGTATACCGAAATTTCCTGAAAGA
Organism: Suhomyces yuchorum; assembly: GCA_030571845.1. Classification (NCBI taxonomy): domain Eukaryota; kingdom Fungi; phylum Ascomycota; class Pichiomycetes; order Serinales; family Debaryomycetaceae; genus Suhomyces; species Suhomyces yuchorum. The sequence goes on along the minus strand of JAJLYW010000003.1, from coordinate 136,395 downwards.
AGCCACCTATGAATGGCAAATATAAAATGAACTACATTAACTTTTCTATAGTAAAAAATAGACACCTTAAGATAAATTTTAATAGCTTGTAGATTCCTTTGTAATACTAGAAACTTTTGAAGTCGTTACCTATTACGAAATATTTTGCTTTGTAATAATGACCCTCTGCTTATGTAATCGGGGTAAATTTTTTCCACAAACGAATCTCAAGAACACACACTTTGAACAACCTAATCATACTATCATCATAATGTTCAAGTTCGCTGTCCGTGCTGCTCGTGCTCCAGTTGCCAGAATCTCTGCTTCCAACTTTGTCAAGCCAGTCCGTTTTTACGCCGTTGCCCCAATCTCCAAAGAAGAAGTTGCCACCCGTGCCTTTGAAGCTTTAAAGACCGTTGCTGCTTTGCAAGAATCCAAGATCTCTTTGGAATCCTCTTTCCAAAAGGACTTGGGATTGGACTCATTAGATACCGTCGAAGCCTTGGTTGCTTTGGAAGAAGAATTCGATTTGGAAATCCCAGACAAGATCTCTGACGAGATCAAGACTGTCGGTGAAGCCGTCAACTACATTTTCGAAGAAGAACAAAAGTTATAAATCGTCTGATGATCATTGAAGTAGAAAGGATATTGGAATAGAGATTGGTGTGATTCTGGTGATGCCCAGTTTCGACAGTATTTAAGTATTGTATATAATTATGAATTATGATAATTCACCGCAATGCTAAGTTGCTCAGAAACAATGTAGCCAACCATATCCCACCATTGATTGAAACCTGGGGTATTTATTATCAACTTCAATACCGTGGATTCCTATTGGTGGGTGGGTGTATCCTTTCACGTGTTTCATTGTATCACGTGGAGGAGGCAATCACGTGTATATGTCATCATTGAGTTAGTTCCTTGATTGCAATTACCATGACTCTTCCAGAATCGGAACAACCTATGCCTGAACCTATCCATAAAGAAGAAGACATCTTGTCAGGAACTGATGAAGAAATTGAGGATGAAAATGACGATCCCAACAGCGAACCCTTACCAGTAGAATACCCTGGAACCGTTTTACCTGACAATAATGTTCAAGAAATTGAAGCCGATCAGGAGCTTACAAAAGGCTATGATTCGGATACCGACTACATTGATTTGATTCATTTGAAAATTGGTTCTTTAGAGGACCTTAACTTATCAAGATTCAAGAAATTAGAGGCATTATGCTTGAGACAGAACTTGATCACCAGTATGACCGGAGTCAAGGAATTACCTGAATGTATGGAAGAGCTCGACTTCTATGACAACAGAATTAATCACATCTCTAGTAACATCAAGCATTTGACAAAATTGAAGAATCTTGATCTCTCCTTTAACAAAATTAAGAACATCAAGAATATCGAAACATTGACTGAGCTTGAGAACTTGTACTTTGTGCAAAACAGCATTAAGGAAATTAAAAACTTGGAGACTTTGACTAAATTGAAAAATCTTGAATTGGGAGGTAATAAGATTGAAGTATTGAGTGAAAATCTTGATACCTTAACTTCCATTGAACAATTGTGGTTAGGAAAAAACAGAATTCATAAGTTCGAAAACATGTCTAACTTGATCAATTTAAGGGTCTTATCAATCCAATCTAATAGAATCACCAAAATTGAAGGTTTGGAGAACTTGGTTAATTTGGAAGAATTGTACTTATCTCACAACGGTATAGAGAAAATTGAAAACTTGGAAAAGAATACCAAATTGAAGGTATTGGATGTCACTTCAAATAAATTAACCAAGTTGGAGAATTTAAGTCATTTGACCGAATTGACCGACTTTTGGTGTTCATACAACAAGATCTCATCCTTTGAAGAAATTGGAAAGGAATTAGGAAAATTACCTGAGTTGGACACTGTTTATTTTGAAGGGAATCCTGTTCAGCTTCAAAACCCAACTGCTTATAGAAGAAAGTTGAAATTGTATTTAGGTGATAGTCTTGCCAAGATTGATGCCACATACATTCACTCATAACTCATTGAATTGAGTTGAACCATTCAGCATTTATATAATTAGTAGCTGCTTTAGCTAGTTTACAATGATTGATGAAACCCCCAGTTAGTATCTTGCATTAATAGTTTCTCTTCATAAGATGTGTTATGCCTAGGCACTTAAATTGTATCTAAGATGAGCTTTAACAATTGTGACTACCATTAATTAAGATTATAGTGAATTATTATACAATCTATGCAAAAGGTGACCCCAATGGACTATTCAATGTTGGTATCTTCTGTCTTGTAGTTATCCAAGACGATTCTATAAATAAATGACGGAGAGAACCCACCAATATTGGTAATGTAAATATCGATGTGCTCAGGAGGTATGTAGTCATCTAATGGATTAGTGATAACATCAACGTTCTCTATCAAATCAAAATCATCATAATTCAATACAGTTCCCGAATTACCGACTTCAACCAAATCATCCCTGTTGAATGGGTATAATGGAGACAACTTGTACAATCCTGCCACGGCAAAAACTGGAGTCTTGTTTTCTTTAGCGCATTCCACCACATTAGCAACACCTGAATTTGTCATACTTCCACCATTCGCAAAAACGGCGTTCGAGCCAATGATGACTTTACCAACTCTAGACATCACAGCAAAGGTGGTTGAATCAGGTATCAAGATAGTATCGATCTTATGGTCAACCAAGGTTTTGACGAACTTGTGAGCTTCTTTAATATTATTAGGGTAATTTTCTGTCACAAGTACTGTGAACTTTCTCTTTGCTCTTGCCTTGATCAAAAATTGTAATACTGTAGACGAGGTTGGGGTTGGAGTTAATAAGATTTCATTGTCGTGGATCAAATCAACAGACATGGTTTCCATTTCGTCGTCCACGTTAGAAATTTCATCCACCAAATCACGAATACCTTGGATTATAATGGATCTCATGTCACTGCTTTGTTTCTTCAGCTGGTTGTGTGATTCCTTGTGACTGGTGTCATTTGAAGTGGACAATAAACTGAACATTGAAGACACCATAGGAATATTGGCAGCATCGTCTTGATGCACCGACTCAATTTCATCACGAATCAATGCCAACACTCTTCTACCTATGTTTCCCACGATAATCTGACGTGGTTGGGCTTTCTCAAGAATTGAAACTACCTGCTTGATGATGGCAATGAGATCATATGGGTTGGTCCAACGGGCAGCTGAGATTACTTTCATCAAGAGCTGACTGATCGCAAGGGCCAAATCCTTGTCACCCTTGATTTGGTGACGTTTCAAGCTGGCCACCACAGGGTCTATTAATGTAAGGATATCCGGATTCAACGTCATGTTGGGCACGTTACTTAAACATCTCCCTATAACACAATTTTTTCCATTGGTGTGAGCATGCAGGAATGTTTCTCGTACTGTATGGAGTGGCACTGCAGGTAAGTATTCGCCTAGGTAGTAGATAAGAAATGAAACTGTTGGTTGCAAATGGGCAGGACAAACACTTGTTGAGTCCATCTGCTGGTATGGCGGACTTTGCACTTACATTCTGGCTATAGTACTGAAATACAACCACAGATTGCCGACAATGTCAATGATTTGAATGCATTAGGGCGGGAGAATCCAGGAACAGACTTGTTGTGTTCAAGATGACATATCAAGTCTGAATCTGCTTTGCCAAATCCAAAAAATGAAGAAAATAAAATAATACAAACCCATAATACCTTGGATGCCAATCAAGAGCCTTCATTCGATGAAATCTTAAAAGTTATTGGAGATGTGACGAAGTGTTACTTTTTGAATTGGGGACAATTGAACTACATTGAGAACTTGGAATTATCTAACTTTTAAGGAGTGTTCACTAGTCATACCTATCTCCATTATAAAGTACTAATCTCCCGTATTTTGCAGATCAACTTTTTCGGGGTATGTTGATTTTTGCAATTCGGCACTGCACACTGATAATAACTTAAATTAAGAATGTAAAGATTGATTAGTTACAAAAGATAGGGCCAACTATAAGGTATACACGATATCAATTCCTTGGATATCCTAGGTAGTTGAAACCTTGCTGGAGATTTGTCGAAAGCCAGGACTAGTTTGACTATCTTTGCAGGAAAGACTTTTCGAAAATTAGTTCCCACACAAAGTTACAATCATAGAAATAAGTCATCTGAATATAATAAAATACAACCACCCCATTAGTTCTAAAGTTTCCTAAACAGTAGAAAGTTGTTAGACACATAAATCTGGTATTTCAAATATACACAGCAGATACTTGGTGTGTACACGTCCATCAGCTCTGGTAGTCACGTGTATTGTGTTAGTTAACAGTATTGTTGATTAACCTTGATGCACCTGCAAGATGTCCACCTTCAACCAAGCACTTGCTCAGGCAATCGGCTACTTGTATGATTACTCCGAGAATTGCAAGGTCTCCATTGAGTTGGTGCAGCGTTTGGCCCAACAGCTAAAACTAGAAACATTCATAGACAAACTTGGATACACTGTGGGTTCTATACAAAAACATCTGGATGATAAAGCAAAGACTGAAAGATTGACTATAGCAGGCTCTTCGATTTTGATTGATATCGACTTCATAAATGACAGCCATATTGTCAATTTATCGTTGTCATCTGGAATGGCACCAAACGAAGAAGGAGAAGACTTGTCTGTAGATTCTTCCTCAGGCTCATACATCATTCAACAAAAGCTGCATGATAATAAAGAAACCATCACACTCAACCCTACAAAAAGCCCGTTAAAATTCCTTTCACCTAAGAAAAATCAAGATAAATCAGAAGCGGAATCCATATTGTTGCAAAATTTGACTTCAGATAGGTTGACTAAGTTCCCTTGCAACTTGAAGTACTTGGCAAATATTGATAGACTATCAAGTTCAAATATCAATTTGTTTGTTCTTTTGGAATACCTTGCATTGGTACTCTATGCCATCAACGACTTGGAGGGAATTCATACCATCAATGAAGATAACTGGTCATTGAAGGCCGGCCTCACCAACAGTGTGGGTAAAGTTAAATTGAACGATGCCAAATCTCTTCAGTTGGGACTTTTTCTTGATTTTTGGAAAGATTTTAGGTATCTCAATCATGAAAGTGAAAAAGATTCTCCTGAGAAAGCATTGGGAAACAACTATTCGATTTTGATCAGTGTTGACAATTCATCTCCCAGCATACCGCAAAGGGATTATCTAGCAGATTTGAAACAAACCGAATGGCCAGTTTCAGATAAGTCAAACAATAGCAAAACTTATGTTTTTGAAATTGAGGATGCTGCTCCAGACAGCAGCAACTCCACATACAGCTCGTCAAATTCATCCTCCAACTATTCAATACATCTTAATTTAAATCATCCTGTTTACATTCCAACAAGCTTGCTTGAATATCTCGGGTTATCGAGATACAATTCGCCCAAACTTGAGTCTTCATATAAGAACTTTCTTCAAGACTTGCAAAGTGATTCCGGGTTGGTACAAGCCATCCAAGTATCCGGAATGTCTGTAAATTTGAAGTTAGTCTGTGAAATATTAACCTCGCAATTCATTCCAATTGACACAATAGAAATCAACAAAATATCTGACATTCCTATTTTGGTTCCAGTTTTCAGGAACTTTTTAGTTCTCACCAATGTTTTGAAAACATTGACGGAGCAAAAAGAAAGCAATTCAAAGAAAAACCCAGTTCAATCAAGGAGAGGATCTAAAATTGGTGGGGTTTCCAATGATGGGTTGACTGAAGAAGCAAAAAAGAAGCTCAGAGAATCGTTAAAATTATCATATGATGTGACTGATGAAGAACTATTAGGATTAAACGCAATTTCTGAGACATCTGCATACACCACAATTCAGCCAATAAATAAAGACGAAGTTGATATTGATGAATTTTTGAATAATGATGAAGATGAAGAACAAAGTAAACCAAAAGATCCTTTTTTCACATTTAATCTTCAGCAGATTGATTTCACCTCACCCAGGTTGGACTTGATTATCGAAGTTCAAGGAAGAATCAATGCTGATGAAATAGCATTCATGATGCGTTTATCCAACGGTGAATTCAGTGAGGTTAAATCACTGGATGCTATGGAAATCGAAGATAGCAAGATCGAAAAATTCGTGAAGATCTTGAATTTGACAGAAGATATCACTAAGGCCATTAATGTTGTTTATTAATACAATGGTTGATTTAAGATGTATCATTAAGTACCAATATATACAATAGAAAGTACGCTGATCAAGATCTCGTACTAAATTTATAACTTGACTCCGATATGAATGCTTGCAACACCGAAAGTCAAGTTTTCATATCCCTTCTCAGGAACGTAGAAACCAGCCTTTTCGATCATTCCCTTGAATTCTTCTTGCTTGGGGAACTTACGAATACTTTCAACCAAATATTGGTATGAGTCTCTATCGTTTGCGATCAACTGTCCCATCAAAGGTAACAAGGAGAACGAGTAAGCTTGGTAAACATGGTCAATGATTGGATTGTCAACCTGAGAAAACTCAAGACAGGCAAAAATACCTCCTGGTCTCAAGACTCTGTAAGCGGTGTCTAAGCCGGCTTGAATGTTGGTGAAGTTTCTGATACCGAAAGCAATGGTATACACATCCTTAGAGTTGTCCTCGATCTTGTCCATGGTCTCACCATTTTGAACCAAGAAGTTGACTCTGTCAGAACCATCGTTCCACTTTGATTCAACATATCTTAATTCACCTTCTCTCAACATGTCAGCATTAATATCTGCGATAGTCATGGTGGATTGTGTATCGTTGAAACGTTTTTCAGCATGGTCCAACAATCCAAATGCAATATCACCAGTACCACCTGCAACATCCAAGAAGTCCAATGGGCGATTGGATCCTGGTCTCATACCAGCATCTAAACGATTTATGAAGTGGTTTTTCCATAAACGATGGACACCCATGGACATCACGTCGTTCATGACATCGTAATTGGATGCAACGGAGGAAAACACACCACCCACCATCTTTTCCTTGTCCTCCTTCTTGATGGTCTTGTAACCAAAATGGGTAGTATCTTCATCAGGACTTTGAGTACTCATCGATCTCAAAGAAGACATTGTAGATCTAGCAAATGTAGTTCTAGCTGGCCTAGCAAGCATGGCCAAGTTGGAACGAATCATCTTTGCTATTAGGAAACAATTATTTAGGCCACTTTTGGTGAATTTTATCGATGGATTGGGCACGACGCGCGATCTAGTCACAGATTACCGCAGTAAGAGAGGTAATAAAGACAGTTCCAAGCTTAACTATTCAATTGCTGAAGCTACGCTGGACTTACAATGTCGTACTACAAGTTTGAAACTACTCGATTTCTCGACCCTTTATTAAATAGAACTGAACGTCTAATTTTAAGCTTGAACAACTCTAACGGTGTTAGAGTGGCCAGAACCCCTGGTCCAACCTTGAACAGTAACGATAGAGTCACCCTTGTTAATGATACCCAAGTCAATGGCTTCGGAAACAGCCCATCTCAATCTGTTTTCAACATCCTCTTGCCAGTTCTCAACTCTGTCCTTGGTGTAGATGAATGGGTAGACACCTCTGTACAAGTGAGAGTATCTAGCAGCTCTTTCGTTTCTGGTAACCATCATGATTGGAACGTTTGGCTTGTACTTAGAGACTAATCTGGCAGACAAACCAGAAGTAGACAAGACAACAATAGCCTTAGCGTGTTGCTCGTAAGCAGCAGAGACGGCAGCAATAGCACAAGTCTCGGTGGTTGGAGTTGGTCTAATAGCCAAAGATCTGAGCTCATTGTGCAATTGTTGGTAGGCAATGGCCTTCTCAGCAGTGATGGCAGTGTCGTGCATCATGGAGACAGCCTCAATTGGGTAGTTACCCTTGGCGGTTTCACCAGACAACATAACACAGTCGGAACCATCCAAGATAGCGTTACCGACATCGGTAACTTCAGCTCTGGTTGGTCTTGGGTTGTAAGTCATGGAGTCCAACATTTGAGTGGCACAGATAACTGGCTTAGCAGCCAAGTTACACTTAGCAATCATTTGCTTTTGAACAACGAAAACTTGAGGAGCTGGGATTTCAATACCCAAGTCACCTCTGGCAACCATGACACCGTCGGTTTGCTTCAAGATGTCGTCGAAGTTGTTAACACCTTGTTGGTTTTCAACCTTGGCGATAATTTGGATGTCCTTACCGTCCTCACCGAGAACCTTTCTGATCTCCTTGATGTCATCACCAGATCTGATGAAAGAAGCAAAGATCATGTGGACACCGTTCTTGACACCGAAACGGATGTCAGACTTGTCCTTCTCGGACAAAGCTGGCAAGTCGACATCGGTACCTGGCAAGTTGACACCCTTGTGGGAACAGATCTTACCGGCGTTGATGGATCTGACCTTCAAGGTCTTGTCATCAACGATCTCGGAAACTTCAAAAGCCAAAACACCGTCATCGATGTAAATGATTCTTCCGACCTCAATGACCTTGGTGATGTTCTTGTAGTCAATGTACATGAGCTTGTCATCGGACTTCTTGGCGAATTCGTCATCGGTGGAGAAGATCATTTCGTGACCAGCTGGGATTGGGTAATCCTTGTCATCAACGGTGGTACCGGTACGGATTTCTGGACCCTTGGTGTCCAAGGCGATGGCAAGAGGACGACCCTTGTATAACTCTTCGGACTTTCTGGCGTTGTCAATGACAGATTGATGGTACTCGTGGGAACCGTGGGAGAAGTTCATTCTCACAATGTTCAAACCAGCCTTTCTCAACTTGACCAACACCTCGGGGTTGTTGGTCTTTGGACCAATGGTACCGATGATGGAGGAACGACGTAAGACCTTGTCTGGAGTTTGGGAGATGTCCAATTTGGTCAACCAAGATATAGCTGCGTTAGACATGTTTGTTTGCAGGGAAATATACAACTGAGAAGTTGGGGGTCAATCGCAGGAATGACACGCTATTTATACTGAGCGCTCCGGCGATGGCGGCATTAGGTTATCGCGTTGAAAATTTTGTTCGGGGTGAGGGTGTCCGGAGTGGACGAAGCAATGCGCTCCGATGAGGCACCCCACGGAGACCTGTCATGTTATGGGCTCAGTACAGGTATGATGCTACAGGGAAGCAATGGTCCGGTCACCAGGTGGCCTTATATCGATGGACAGGTCGGAGTAGGACCGCAATGCGCCGAATCAGGTGACGGTGAGGGGATGCAAGGGATACACCGTGGATCACGTGAGGGGTCGGTCTCGGAGTTCGCCTTGAGAGCAGAGCCACGGGTCTGCCAAATGGGGGTTGCTGGAACCAGTGTGGGAGTGGTGGGGCCTGTTAGGAGGCCGATGTGGGGGGCAATGCCTCAGGTAGTGGATTTGGTGAACTGGGATGTAAGCTGCTTGTAGAAGACAAGTTGTATTTTTGGTGAAATTGACGAAAATCTAGAATTTTCGTGTTCCGAACCAGCCTGGTCCCAAACACCCACGTTGAACCGATTGAAGGGAATAATGATCGGTAATTACCTGTGGTTGAGATGCAAAATCACTTGACACCGACCGACTGGACCATTGAAGGTGATTTGGTTGCGTATCTACGACAAACTCCGTCCCCGAACATGCTCCACCCCCAGGTGTTAAGTAATGTGAGGCATGGAACGGACCGAGCTCGCACTTTTCATAGTGACCTTGGTACGGCATTAACGAGCAATGCAAGTGGATCCATACGTGCGAACGGAAACCACGGTAGCGGAGCAGCGGAAGATGTTGCGTGTAGCTCTGATAATGAAGCATCGTTAATGCAACGGTGAACATCCAAAACGGGTGCTATCTAAATTTGGTGCCAGAGGTGGCAAACACCACCGTGGTTCATGCTCATTGGTACGATAGAAGGGCCCGAGACTCCATTGCGTCACTTATTTCTGTACACGCGGTTGCACCGTATTGTTGGGAAATTTGAGTGGAGCTCCATCATTTTACCTGCTTGGTCAATTCTCCACCCCCGAGGAGTTGTGTCACCTACAAGACCATGCTGTGGAGGTAATAGTGGCCAACCTTGACTTGATTTTTCGTATGGCGGTTTCAGCCTTGTTGAGCATTCCGCTTCCTGTGCTTTGGCAACCTAGTGACTAGATGTGTGGGTTAACGTCCATTTCGTTCACTGTTTCTAGACAACATCCATTCTCTCGCATGCCCCAGAATGTTGTCCTGTAATAAGTGCTATTGTTGTTTCCAGATGTTTTCTCTGCCAGTTTCATCCCTTCGCTTTTGCAATCACTTTTTTGCCGTAGAAATCAACCCGGACCTCTTTCTTCTTTGCCCGGCTCTGAACCACAACAGCTGTTCATTCATCAAGCCTACTCATCCAAATTCTAGTTTCTGTCACCTGTCAGCTTGATGTCAGTGTTTGTTATCAAGCCGTAAGTTGTTCTCATGCCGGATTTCTCACCAGCCTCAGTCGCATTTTACTTCAACTCATCATGGTGCTTCCAATCGTGGTAGGTCTAGGGGCCACCATGGTAGCCCTAACGGTGAAGTCATCCATAGCCGCCTACCGCCAGTTTGTCCACTTGACTCCAGAAATGATAGCTGCTTTCAATCACATCCGGCTTCCTTCTTCCAACGACCATTCTGACTTGTCTCGAGATCTGCATTTGATTAGAGATCCGTCATACCATCGCTTGCTCAAGCAGAGATATCCCAACCGGGGCTTCTTAGATCCCATGACCGAGCTGGAGGCGTTGCTCGTCCTTGGGATTGAAGGCGAAGATATCGTGAACTTCAACAAGTCGCTCCTTCGGAAACGGTACCGCCAACTCATGGTGTTGAACCATCCAGACAAGAAAGGGAGCCAGTACATTTCCCAAAGAATCAACCAAGCCAAAGATGTTCTTGAAAAGAGCTACATGTTCAAGAACGATAGAGATTGATACAATTGTGTCTTGGTTCGAGGATTCATCTATTCTTTTACTTGTATATAATGCGATATGACTTAATGCTAATGACCGTTGCCAGAATGGCCATTTTGAACTTTCTTCTTAGGTTTCTTTTGTGGTGTGGTTCCGTTGACGAGCTCACCAATGGTTGGGGGTTTCTGGGTATTGGCTTGCTCCTTTGCCTTCTCTTTACCTCCTTCAAAGTTCTCACGAACTCTCAAGTAGTGTTGTAACTCTTCGGCACTCACAGATGGACTCAATTCCCTTTGAGCCTTGAGGAAATCCTCCATCTTGACCAAAACGTTGATATCGTCTTCAGTGGCCGCATTGTCGAACCACCACCGGGTAGAAACAGTTGGTTTATCAGCATCTACCAAATCACTATTGTACTTCTTGATCTTTGCATCAACCTCGTTGGCAACTCTAGTCATGGCATTCAACATGGAGTCAGAACACAAGGCATAGAAGTCGGCACCAGTAAAGGTAAAGGAGCATTTCTCAGCAATTTTTGGTAATTCAACATCATCGTGCAATTTGAACTTTCTAGTCAAAGCCTCAAGGATCTTGGTTTGCTTTTCATCGGTGTCAGATATTCCAAGGTACAACATCTTGTCAAATCTTCCTGGTCTCAATAATGCTTCGTCCAAAAGATCTGGTCTATTGGTGGCACCAACCACAAAGACTCCATCACCTCCATCACCTCCACCACTCATACCATCTAACTCCGCTAAAAGTTGTGATACAATTCTGTCCATCACACCTCCAGAATCTCCTTGGTTTCCTCTTTTTGGAGCCACCGAATCCAATTCATCAAAAAAGATAACGCATGGCTTTGCATCTCTAGCCCTTTGGAAAACTCTACGGACATTGGCTTCCGATTCACCAATGTACATATTCAACAATTCCGGACCCTTAACACTGAAGAAATTCAAAGAAAAGTTTGTGGCAATGGCTTTGGCCAATAATGTTTTACCGGTACCTGGAGGACCATAGAATAAAATACCACTTCTCTTCTTCAAACCATTATTGAACAATTCTGGATGCTTCAAAGGCATATCAATTGTATCCAAAATCTCGTCCTTAACTAAATCTAAGCCTCCAATATCTTCCCACTTGACGTTGGGAATTCTTGGTGCACCAATAGAGTCACTGAATTGATTTCTTGCCTCATTAATAGCAGCATTGAAATCATCTGGAATCCAATTAATCAAGCCACCGTTACCAATTTTAATTATCTTGTTGAGGGCAATTTGGGAGTCAATCGACAACTTAGTTAATCTCTTAATTGCCAAGGTCTTGGATTTTTTGATAATGGAAGTTAAATCTCTAGGTGTCAAACCAGCAGATTGCAAGGCCAATGTCTTATAATTAATATCACGCCTGAGAACAAATACGTTAGAAGTTATATCGAAATTACCCTTAAACTCTACCCGATCCCCCTTGCTATGATACGTAGGGCTTCCTTTGGCAGTCTCATTCTCTATCAAAAATTTGAAGATCTCCAATCTTTCAGATTCACTAGGAACGTTGAAAGTGATGTTAAATTTAATTATCAGCTTGATGTTGTCACTAACCTTATCAAAGTCGTTAGAACTCATGACAACAATTATGTTTGAATATTGATTCAAATAATCATTCAAAGTTTGCACAACTTTGAGGGATAAAGAAGTAAAAACATTTGAGTTTTGGTCATTAGAATCAATTTGAGGACATAAACTTTCAATATGCTTCAAATAAATCAAATGGAAGGAGCTGGAGTCTGATGGAGCATTTGAGATCAATTTATCTATTTTACCCATCAATAAACCTATAGTCTTCAATTCTTGACCTGGGTTGATCAAGTCAAAACAGTCCAACTCTATCAAGTTTAATCCTAATTCTGTGGATAAGTTTCTCACCAAAGTGGTCTTTCCGATTCCTCTACTCAAGGACTGCAACATTACAGTCGTTTTCAAGCTTCTTGTGGAACTAAGGCAAGTGAGGATAATTTTCTTCATTTCTTTAGCGTACGAAAAAATTCCCTTGTCAATATGCTGATTGAAATTGAAAGTTGGTGGCAATTTTAAATAATCATACCACTGGCTAAATTCATTTCTTGGTAATCTTACAAATTCAACACCAGAGGATACCAAAAGAGTCTTGTTTGGGTCAATGATGAATTGATGTGTACCTACTTCGTTTGTTCCCTTGATATCAACGATCTTGAACCAAGCAACAGCGTCAGGATCTCCAGTTGGAATCACATCAAATCCTTCATTATTGCCTTGTTCATCATCACCCTCTTCTTCACCAGTTGCATTATCGAACATGGTCTTTGCCAACACTGAATCAATCACGACAGGAAAGTAGTCACCCTTTTGAACGCACTTGAGATTATTGCTCAAACCCGTTTTCAAGCTCGAAAAGAATTGCTTCTGATATGTCTTATCCATGGTAATCTGAGAAGAGACTCTAGAAATGATCGCAGAATCTGCGATTGGAAGGTACGAATTCAATGGCTCTGATTTAGAAACATTGGAAACTGGTTCAAACGTAACGGAAGAATTGAAATCTAAGTCAAGATTTATAATAAGTATAGGTGAAACATAGACGTGCCCATTTTTAAAGAGTTTATTTGGTTCAGCCAAGGTAAATACTTTCACAATTACTTGCTTCGAGGAATAGTTGAGCTTGACTAAATCTCCGTTGAAAATAGGGAAGCCCAATTTAATGAAATCACTGGAATTTAAAAATACAAAAAGCTCAGTATCATCTTTGGTCCAATCTTGAGGGAGGCCTTCTATGGAAATGGGCTCAGGTAATGGTAGAACCTTGAATTCCGAGCTTTTAGTGAATTGTGTAGCAGTGCTGAACTGAAGACTGGATGTCAAGTACGAGGATATATCCAAGTCCTCTACATCACCATATTCCTCACTCTCTTCTTCCAGGTCTTCCTCTTCAATGAATTTGTCCACACCACCATAACCTTGAGGGTATTCGTTATCTTTAATCAAGATGATTTGAGTTTCAAAGTCGATCAATCCTTGGGAAAGAGGTTCACACAACTTGACGTTACCATTTATAAGCCTGATATTATCTCCTTCGTTCACCACAGATCCACTATGTGCAAGGTATTGCGTCAAAAATTGGGTTCTGATGGTATCTTGAGGCTTGTTGCTCAATACTGAGTATACCTCACCAGGAACAGAGACATACACTTGAGAAAGTCTTGGGATATCATCCATGCTAATGGACTGGATGACGGCTGTATTAATTGTAAGTTGATCTTCTGAAAATTGAAAATTCACATTGGTATTGTTGATGAGTTTGATGCTATTTTGTCTGTTTTCGAAATCAATAGAACCGACCTTAAAGATCTGGAACGCTTTGAAGTAATCTGGTGAGCCCATTAGTTTGATAAGAACAAACTTCGATTCATGCCCTTCACTATCAGGAAATAACTTGCTGAACAAGTCAATTGACACTTCCAAAATATCATTTTTGTTGGATATGTTTGGGTTATTGATGAAAGTAACATTTGCAATGGTTGAAATGGACTCGTTTGCCCTTGTTTCAGGGATGGCAGATGGCATTTTGGCCATTGGAACTGAGATTCACCGAAGTATATATACTGCTTCTGTGGGCCTCGGTAGTTTTTGTGGGGTCTATTGGAATGCTCACGTGCGGGGCACTGGCCGACACCAACCTAATCAGCGACATAATTCTGACCGCTGGCTTGTGAAATTCATCACTACAGAAAATGGCCGAAACAGTAGTCGAATGAAACATCTTAACAAATGGTTAGCATTTTAATTTATAATTCAGACCAATTTGAAGTGGAGATGACTAAGGTGAGCTTTTCCAGCCTACATCTATATGGTGAGTGAAAAACTAAATGCTGAGTCAATAGGTTAGGAACGGGAGTCGGGGAAATTTCTTAAGTCATTACAAGACATTGAATCACACAGGAAGTGCCCGTTGGCTTTACTTTGACTTTTAACGTTCTATCAAAAGTGGTGGTAGGTGATGCCATCTTAGGCAGGTTCTCGGGGAACGACCCTAAAGTTGGTTACCCGGATATCGAGCATCACTATATAACCAGAAAAATTTGAACTTGCAAGCTATAGTACATACTGGCCATAACCGTAAGTAATGATTATACCATAGAGTGATGATAACCTTCTTTTACCATTTAAGAGCTTTTTCGGGAGTTTCACCGTTTTGGTGAGCTATAGCTCCTACTGCAATGACCTGGTATTTGTCATAGTTACACTGACGTTTGGTTTGATCAAGAACACTACTAACATAAAGACATGCACACGAACTGAAACACTTAATTGTAGCTGACATAGCCACTAGAGAATAGCGAATATGTCACGTACTCTGTCGAATTTAGAGCGCAAGTAAAATGACCAGTCTAGCACCATGAGATTGTTGTCTCTGCCTTACTGAACCGCTACCAGATACCTGGTACATCCATCGAGCTGCCTCTTCGAGCTTAAATGGTTTAACCTCTATGATTCATCTGGGGCCTTTTCAACCACTTCTCAGATATGCCTTCTACTGATTGTAACATATTATGTGTATCGTATTATACAAACTATGAATGAGAACTAATTTAAGCATCATCTTCAACAACAACAGTTTGCAAACCCTTGGTGGTTGGAACGGTGACTGGTTCGACCAAAGCGAACAACTTCTCCTTGGCGTTTTCTTCGTCGTTTCTCTTTCTGGAAATTCTCAATCTCAATCTGTATTGAACACCTTGAACACCTCTAGACCACAATTGAACGTTCAACTTTGGGTCCAATCTGACATCGGTGGTACCCATGTGCAAAGTGGCGAATTTCTTGATCTCCTTGACAGCCTTTGGAGCTCTCTTCTTGAAGTGAACACCGTGTAACTATATGTTAGTAAATTCCCGATATTTGTTCCCACTAGGCATAATGTACTTGGCAGCTTAAACGGAAGTTCCCGTCTTGTTCCTCATGTCCGTCTTTCAAATATATACTTCCACTGCTGGTCTTCAACTGTATGGGATTTCGTATAGCATTCACACGGAGCTTAGAATGATATCCAGTGATGGTTTGGTGGTGACTCAAGAAGCGGATGACGGGACACCAACGGGAATGCCTGGTACTAATGCCTTCATTTTCTGTTCTTTTTACATACTCTCTTGTGCAAGTTGATAGTGTATTCACGAGTAACAACGTCTTGTAAAGCCATTTTGAAATATGTTAATCTAACAAGGAGTGGTAGAAACTATCACAGCTCAGGTGTATAGATTTTTTTTCACGATTCCCAGCGTGAGGGTGAAAAATTTTCTCCCTGTGCACTCCCTGCGACTAGTGGGGGAACACTAGTGAGAGCATTATTTCGCTTAAGTAAGCCACCGTTGTGTACAGGAAAGTGCTTTGCGCATGTCACGCGGAATGAACTTCGCTAGGGCTTGTGCCCTAGCTCCATGGGTTACACCCACAGAATTGATCTTCAGTTGAGAAGTGTGGCTGCAATATAGACAATAAGACAAGAACTGACCAATAATGAACCCAATTGAGGTATTGAAGCTTCTGTGTCTCGCCTCTTATCTTGTAGGTGGAAATCAAGCCCACGCTGTCGTCTCCAACATCTGGTATATTGAAGGTGTGCACACTATGAGAACCAGTGTTCCAAAATTATGGCAGATAAGTCTACATTTTGCAGCCCCCGGCATTGGCGTGCCATAAATCATGATATATATTACTCTAAACCATACACTTTGTTGATGTTCTTGCACCACAACTGGGTGATGGCCGAATCGGGTCCCGGTGCCATTTCTGAGGGTACCAATGCAAGGACTGGGTCATTGGTCAATTGGAAGCCATAAGTGTTCGTTAAATCCCACAAGCCGAACATGCAGCACAATATTCTTACGGTGATTTTACCGCCCTTTACTAGTTCGACCAATTCATTCAAATCTAGCGTCTCATTAGTAAAGTCCACCTTCGAGGTATCAGTGATGATAGGCGGTATATTGCGGAGCACATATATCAATGATTGTTTAGTATTTTCATCTATTTCTGCGTAGATCTCGGAGTATTTGGCTGCAACAGCTGATGTAGCTTCCGTTTTATTTTGTTGGGTGCAAATAATGATTTCAATGATCAACTGAACAAATGTCACATTTGATAGATAAACTCTATACTCTTCTTTACCCTTAGCTATGCTGTTGTCTGCTTCATCGCTGGAAGAATTTTTGTTTGATTCGAAGCTTTCCAATTCAAGCCTCAAGCCGTTCAAGTATTTTAGCAAAGTGAGATGATTCTTGGTGATGGAGAGAACTGCCATGATATCGTAGCTTAAATTGATCATTTTGAGTCTTAATATTGAAACATCTAGTTTGGAATTTAATCTCATTTGGTAGTTTAGCTTATAAAGTTCGTTGACTAGGTTCATGTTGGGCATAGACTTGAGCCTCAAAATCAATACAAGTAGGTTGTATTCTATGTTTGCTACTTTGTTCTTGGGCAATGGGTATATGGGCTGCATTGGAGTATGGGGAGTAGAGGAATTGAGCGAGTTAGTTCGGCTTCTATTTGCCAAGGGCATAGGTGTGGTGCTGGGATTTTCTTGAAGATATAATGCATTGTTAAGGTTAATTGCTTCTTTCTTTGCAAAGGATAGCTGATTTGTGAATAAATGAAGGGTCAAGCGGATCTCCCAAACTTTAAGGAGCTCCTGATAGTTCAATTGGTCCAGAGTAATCAAGGAGTAAGTCTTATCTACCAATTCATGTAGATTGTTACTTGCTTGAAGTTCTTGATAAAATTCCAGAAGTGTGATCTTCACAGTAACCTCTGGAACCTTTAGGAAAAGCGATTCCTGTCTAAGAGGGATGGTTTCGGACATAAATCAAGGAATTACGATCTTGGATTGGATTTCAATAACGAAGCAATTCGGATGCACACTCTTGAGAATAAGAAGGAATTTGATCTGTGCTAACGGTTGTTCTGCATGAGCCCCTATGACAAGTTGCTTACTTAAAGGTGGAGAATAGACGATGAGTTCTACTGTGGAATGATAACAAGATCACTGATACTCTCACGTGTAGCAATGGTCACATGATGTGATCTAGTATGTGATTAGAGTTAAGGTTATCAGGCACGAAAGTGTTGATCCGAAACTGTTTCAAAACGCCAGAAGACAAGCGGAATTAAATAAGTATTAGCGAGTCAATATCCTGTCATTACTACTTGGCTTAATGTTTCCATTTTTTTTGGGCGAGGTTCATATTCGCTACATATTGAAAGATAAGTACAGACACCACGAAGGAGTTAAGAACTCACGAGAAGAGCAAGAAATTCATAGCCATGGCTATATTATAGCACCAAAGCAAACTATATTTCTGAGGGGTAAGTTGAGTTTGTTAGTGTAGTAGGCTAATGAAGTCTCTTCACACAGATTATGTCAGCACTCAGTAGTGATTCGAAATGTAGTACTGGGTAAATACACTACCACCAGTAGATAAACTCCAGGACTTCATGGTGATTGCATGATGGCTTCCCATTCAGATATTATTCAACAATCGAAAGATACTCAAAACAAACTGCTCAAGTATTCTTTGGCATATCAGCGACAATTAATCGAAGCGGTCAATTCACTTGTGCAAAGTAACTCCTTCAATGAGGATCCTTCTTCCCTTATAGACAAGATCACTACCATTCATGAACTTAATGCTAACATCGACAAGCAGTTGAAGAGCGGCATAGCCACCAGTTTTTCCGAACTCATGGAAACCAAGCAGAAACTTCAAAAATTATTGGATAAGTGCAACTCACATATCAAAGGCAACCACCCCGAATCAATTATAGACGAGTTTCAAATGAGAGCAGAAAAGATCGATCAAGAATTACGAATATTGGAATATACATTAAAACTAGCACAAAAGTGATGCAAGGAGAGGTTCCAAGATGATGCATAGCTCGAGAGCTAG
The DNA here is from genome assembly GCA_030571845.1 of Suhomyces yuchorum. NCBI lineage: Eukaryota > Fungi > Ascomycota > Pichiomycetes > Serinales > Debaryomycetaceae > Suhomyces > Suhomyces yuchorum. Next base: position 117,538 of record JAJLYW010000003.1, on the reverse strand, counting down.
GATGATTATTAGAGGATGAGTTCATCAGTTATCTGGCATAACAGAATGGTTGCTTATTTCGTTAATGATGCATATTCATAGTACAATTAATATTTAGGAAATCAAGGAAGCCCCTTTGCTGCCCTGTCCCATTTTTCTTCGGCGATCCAGCCAGCATTAATTATATGGATCAAATCTTGAAGATTAATATGCTTGTCCTGCTTTAAGGACCTTCCTTTCTCTACCAATATGTTGTAGATTCTATGGTAGGATTCCTTCGGTATGTGGGATATGGTCAGGTTTTCTAACTTCGCCTTAACTTCTTCGGGGTGTGGGTTGTGTAACCATTTCCGCCTACGGAACTCCCAAAGGGTAGTTCCAAAGCTCTTTGGTGGGGATTTCTTATCCTGATGCATTTCCATCTCTTCCCTGAGCTTGCATAAATCAAGGTCTTGGTAGGAGACGTTGTTATCCATGTCCTCGTCCTCATTATCACTGAGGGCAGTTTCACTGTTGTTGGTTTGTCGTATGATATCTTGCAAAGTGTAGTTTTGCTTGGACTTGCTGTCTGAAACAGCAGTGCTTGAGGAGCGGACCTCTTCACTCTGTTGATTTTGATGATTTTCGGCCATCTTGTCCAAGGTTTTGAATTTCTTGAACTCCTCCAAGAACGTTTCTTCTGCTGAATGAACCAAACGATTTGACGATTTCAAGAGTCTTTCCATAGAAGCCTCGTCTGAGTCTTGATCCACAAAGAGCTCTTCTACTAGCTCGTCGGTGGAAAACACTTCTTTCGAGATGGAGCGGACGCGAAGAAGGAACAAGTTCCACTCAGATGATACTCTCTTGAGGAACCCTGGCTTTCGAGTTGAGCGGTTCAACTTGGGAGACGATGCAGGGGCAACAAACTTGCCTAGGGAGGATCTGTTGGACAAGTAGTTGATGGAGGGAACAGACCGGGCGTTGCGAAGAGTCTTGGAATCGGCCATCGGTGCGTAATGGGAGTGAGACGACTAGAACGACAGGAGCGGGAGTAGGCTAGTGGGCCCAGGAGATGGGGCGGTTAACAGACTGGAGGAGATGGAAGGGGGTCCGATGGATACGGTAGGAGATGTGGAGCACGGCAACAACAACGATAGGGAAGGAGAACTGGTGTGGAGAGGATCAATTTCAAACAGGAATCGGGAAACGGGTCACTGGGCACGGCAAAGATGGTAGTGGCCAGAAACAACAGTGGCTAGCTGCGGAGTAAAAGCAGATGTATGTAAGGCCTAGGATGGAGATGAGGAAGAGTTTAGATAGTTACCACTGGAAGTGTACACATACACATGCAACGGCGCCTTAGTCACTCGGATGAAGTGGGATGGGGAAGAAGTAGAGATTAGCTAGCAGCCCTGATGGTACCAGCAATAAAGGGAAAGGGACAAACGGAATGGTGGGGAGGCGGTCGCGGAACTTGGGGACGGCGCGGGGTGCTAGGGAGACCGCAACCACCTGAGGTCAAGTGCGGGCGAAAACTGCCGGCGCCTTAATCGCACTACCGCGATAGGCCTGTGATGACTACCATGGCCAGATGTGGGTGCGGAAGGCCGGCGATGCGGCTCGTTTACCAGTGACACCCGCTCGCTGATGCACCGTTAATCATCTGAGGGTGCTCCATAGCCCCGAGCACCGGCGGTAGCCTTGCTGCCATGATGGAACAACAAGAGACTAGCGAGCCAGGCCAGCAGGCCAGAATTTCCGCCGAAGATGCCATGGAACCAAGAACCCACCGTTTCGCCTAGCAGGGCTTAGGCAGTCGGTGATGACAGAAGACTCAAATCCGGTGGTGGTTGCCGCATTGGCCGCTGGGACCAGTGCTCGGTGATATCTGATCACTGACAACTGATCACAGACAATAGGACCATTTATAATTACCAGCGGTGGTTTAGGCAGTACACACCACTAGGGTGATCTCCGAAGCTACATCACATATCTGGCAGGTTTACTACTAATAATACATAGTGCCGTCCGGTCCATCAGGCCCATCAGGTTCAGGTGCGGATATCCAAGAACCCGGCTCAGGTGCGATCAGATACCCGCACCGGAACCAGATTCCTTGGCTGCGGCAGACTCCGCAGCTACCACCGATGCCGTCTCGGGTGGAGGGCCACCAGAGGTGGGTACCTTAGGGGCAGTTGTGGAGGAGGGCCCCGAAGCATCAGAGCCACCAGCGCCATTTTCTGCTCCGTTGCCGTTAGCATTACCGGTGGCATGGTTCTTCTCCTGCTGGTGTTTCTCCCTGAGAGCACGGAAATACTTGTGGTGGAACCTCCACCCCGTCTTCTGTACTTTTTCATTATGATCTTGTACGTCGGAGAGCATCTCTGAGCGATATCTCTTAAACAAACTGGAGTCGCCCATGTAGCTGCCGGCGGTCTCCCATTTGACGTCATACACCGCAAGAGAAAGTCCCGTATGATGGTTCACACCTTTCCATGTCCGTGAATTGATTCCATGAGCACAGTAGCCATGGTACTCGGGTAAGCTGGGCAACATGAGTACCTGGACCGCGAGATCTCCATCGTTGTGAGTGCCTATATCCTCACTCTTCCACGAGGAATTCCATTCCTGGAGATTGGCCCTGTCCTCAAAGAATCCCAAGTGCGCCAACACACTCAAGATATCTGAGTCGTCGGTATATATTCCTCCAGCACCTCCCCACAACTCCCGCTTGTAGGCAGCTTCGGCTTCGAAGCGCATCTTAAACTTGGTTATGTGCCATCTGGGGATCTTGATTTCAATCAAGCTATTGATGTATTCACTGGTCAACGGAGGGATGGAAGGAATGTACCTGACATTTGCTCTTTCATGATCGTCCTTGATACGCTCTCCATACGACCTCTTCATCTCGTTAAGGCGTTCAGCGTACTCGCGTTTGAGTCCATACAATTGTGACACTTGCAACGTCTCCCAGGTGGTGGTAGGATTGTATACTATGGTACCAAGAAACTTCTTGGATGGAAAGTATTCTTCAAGTATTTGCTTGATTGGGGTGGTGTTCAATGTCACCGGTGGGAACTTGTACTCTCTTGAGCCTGGACTCTGTGGTTGGTCCATCAGAACCACCGTGGTCGACGTTATTAATCCCTGCTCGGGGTCTTTTGGCTTGCCTTCATCCTCTTTCTTGATATCTACCTCCGATCCACCTTGGCTTTCTGTTTCTGTCATTTGTACATCTCGAATATTGGTATGCTCATCTGGTTTATTTGACTCGGCACGATGATGATGGTGGTGATGATGGTGATGTGCACCCGCGGAGTGGTGATGATGGTGATGATGATGGTGATGGTTTGGGTTTCTTTGGTCACCCATCGTGTTGCCTGTATCTCCTGATTCTTCTTCTGTGGGCTTGGATGTGTTCACTGGAGGTATGTACCCTGGGTGCAGATGAGCGGAGATGGTCTCGGGACTTGATTCACTCTTGGCTCTGCTGTGAGCCAGATCATCAGCTGTATTGGCTGCAGGGAGGCTCACAGAACTTGGTGGACTTTGGGAGCCTTGGGGATTTTGAGGTGGTGGGCTTGGGGCATTCAAGAACCTTGATATGCCTATATTGGACGCAGGAGGAAGCCTGCTTGCACCTTGATTATTTTGATGTACCGAAAGGAACGATATCGGAGGTAACCTTATACCGCTACCACTTCCTCCACTACCTGCTGTAGCTGAAGGAGAGGACGGGGATGCATTTTCATTTGATGTACTCATCGAGGGCCACAGGTTCGTTTACTCCAAAAAAAAGCGATGAGCACAAATTAAGGCTTTGAATCCGTGTGGTATACGATTCTATAAACTAATTCAATTCAATTGATAAGGTGGGTTGAATGAAGTAGTTCGTGTATTATATTTGTATATTATTTCTCGTTGATGATGTCCACGAGTCAATGTCATCAACATGCAGGATGTGGATATAGGAAAATTATGGGGTCCTGGGTTTCAGTTGAGCACATCCATAATGCACAATGTTATTTGAGCTATCCACGCTCAAAACAGTGTAGCCTAACCTTCTCCCACAGATGACACAGATTTGGTTTCCTGAGTCAATGGCGTAACCCTTACGTTGTACATCCCAGATATTATCTTGCATCTTGTAGGATCCCACATTAAGAAGCAGGGCAGCTATGCGGACATTGTCCAACTTGTCCCTTGAAGTCCGGAGATGACAGTTGAAAAACTCCAGTACTCTGTGTAATGGAATTGTGTTTGGTAGAGAGGTGAGAACTTTGAAAACTGACATTTTTGAACCTTGGGTAGAGAGAAGCTTCTCTATTGAACTGATATTTTCATCTTGATTGATCAATAAGTCCTCAAGAAGTTTTTGAAGAAGATTTTCGCCTGTGGTTCTACCATTCGGTTGATTGAATATATCGGCGCAGTATTCAATGGCTGCATCCAAGTCATCCAATTGGTTAAAAAGAACATCGATGGATTTCTCGTGTTCTCCTAATCTCTTGTAGACAAATACCGTGAACCGTGAGAACTTTTCATCCGTAGTGGGGATGTTTTTGAGAACTGTCCATGGCTCAAAAAGCTTGCTCTTTGCTAAAAATGAATAAAGTTTCTGATAATACTCAGAATCCGTAAACTGCTTTAGATCAGTATTCTCCAATCCTTCCTTGAGTTTCTTCAAGTACAACAATGCAAGCTTGGTGTGAAATTTAGATATAGTTTCATTCTTCAGAAGTTTTTCAACCAAATCGCTATCAAAAATTAACCATTCTGAATAGTCAATTCCCAATACATCTAATTTCAAAACATTTGTAAGGAAGTTCAATACTTTTGAATTATCGTACGTTTCACATTCATAGGAATCATTCATGAAAATTAATTGACAGTTTCTTTTCTTTTCATCTAATGTTTTACCCTCCATAATCACCCAATATGAAAACTGAAAGATTAAATCTAATTCATCATTAGTTAACTTTTGAAGGTACTGAATTGTGAGTGCTGGTCCTTTAATGAAATCATTGAAGTCTGTTGAGCCAGTTGAGCTAATCTGGTCAGTATCTTCGACGTGAGCTAACTGATACAACATTTCCAATGCATCTCGATTCAATGATCTACCAAAGTAAAAGTCAAGCAATTCTTTGATGAAACTTGGTTGTTGGTGTTGTTGCTGAAATTCTTTGAGAAGACATTCATTGACAATTTGTGAATTGCAACAATTATTGGGAAGCCGAAGCAAGGGACCCAATAACAAAGGTCTTATATGGAAATAACAAAGAAACAAAGTTGTATCAATAACCTCTGCAATATTGGATAATCTTGACCTCAAATTTTCTCTAGTGAGATCAGGATAGATATCAAAACGCGTTACTTCGATTCCCTTCCATTTCAAAGTTGCCAGATGGTCACTTAAAAAGATTGAATTAATTCTTCTTTGATCGGTTAAATATATGATTAAATTGTTAACTGCTTTAACAAACTTTCTGATGTTTTGGGATTTGGATAAAGAAATCGTATTATGGTCATTATTGGGAGAGCTAGTTGACTTGGATGTAGACCTAGATTGGGTTTCATTATCTGTACCTGAATCACCTGTGAGACTTATTTTAGTATTTTTGATATCAGTCAATGAGACCCGCTTTATCACACTATGTGAGAGTGATTTCACACTCTCTGATTCTTCACTTGAAAATTCGTGACCTTGAAGTTCTGATATTTTGATTTCTGCATTAATGAAGTCAGGAAACAAGCTCAAGATATCTTTGTAATACACCAACCAATCTGAGCTTATATCAACCAAAGATTCGTGATACTTCGCATATGATTGAAATAAAATTATAGCTTTTCTTTTGTACAACTCTCTAAGCACCAATTGTTTCCGTTTAGTGGGATTCTCATCATTGATGAAGTAAGAGTCATTATCTTCGGTCTTGCTTATTAAAGATATACTCTTCTCCAACCCTATAATTTTGAGATCATTGCGAGGATCTTTTTTGTTTCCCAATGCTGAGCCCTTCCCACTGATACTTAAAAATTGATCTATTTGACGTTGATACTCTAAAATAGAAAACTCAATCATTTCAGCTCCGGCACTGGCATAAACTTTTTCAGTGCTAGTGCAACCATAGATTTGATTTCCGGCAAGATGATGTGTGAAGGATTGTATAACCTCACCCGTTTCGTAATCCAAAATTTCGATCTTTTTCGAATATGCAACTAAAAGATAAAGTGGTTTGATGAAAGTAATGTATAAAGGAATTGCAGATAGCTTGATGGCTGATTGTTCAAACTTCATGTCATTTGATGTATTACCTGAAACATCCAACAACATTGTCAGAGTATCTTTAATTAATAAGGCTTCAGTTGAATTCACTGAAATGAAATGAGCAGACGAGCTATTGGATGCTAATCCAAAGTAATTAAATGATGAGCTGTTGTTGAAGTTATACAAGACAGCATCATCCATATCCAAGTATTCCACGTGTAGTTCTCGACAGTCCAATAAAGCAATTGAGCTGCTCAATGTCAAAATCAATTTGTTTGGGGATGTGGGATGTATACTTAGAGATCTCAATTTATCATTAAGTGAGAGATCCATGGCGTTGTGGAACTGAAATATATTACGGGATTTGTTAATGACCTGGTAAACATGGATTTTCTTTTTGGAGCCAACGATAAAGAGACGCTTATCGTTGACCTCGACAAAAATTGGCTCCAAATGCGTTTTTGTCTCTGATAATTCCTGAATTAGATTTAAATGCTTGCCCACAATTTCAAAGATTCGAGTACATTCATGATTGGTTATCGCGAGAATGGTTCTATTTTGTTCACTAGACAATTCAATACTGCTGATGAGTTCAATAGAGGTGTTGTCTCTGGTGACATTGGAAAACCTTGTATCCATTGACAATCCTTTATCGGCCTTCGAGGCGTCTGAATTGGCAATTGGTCCTATTTCCTTAACATGTTTCTTTTCTTTGTGTTCAGAGTACACGAGCAAGTCCCCGTTAGAAAGTCCTAGAAAAACTCGTTGGTGACTGTGATGGATGGCAGTGGATCTTGTATTAGGCGGTAGCCGTATCCTATGAGTGGGTTCTATGATATCTATATTCATAGGCTTGTAAATAGATAGGTATAGTATAAGTACGTATAGTATATAAAATGATTAATAGTGGAGCGCGCACACGTCTTTCTTCTGGGAACTATATTGTGTTTGTTATACCAAATCTTTGGACTATAAATTTCACCAAAACAACTTCTAAGAATGTGAATAAGTTTTAAGGCACTTCCTTCTAAATGCAGCTAACGTATCATTTTGTACTTAGATTAGGTAGAAGTTAGGTGGTAAAAGTAGATCTGTTTCAATAACATAAGCCGCATGTAACTACAGTGGGAACAAATTTACACGATTAGTATCCTATACCATTGAGTATTCTACTACGTATTTTAGATGGCATTGACAAAGTTGATAACACCAGAGCAGTACTTGACCAATGAGTCCATATCATCTTGAACTTGCTCGTTCAAATTGGACCAGATCAGAAGGTTTACTTGCAAATTGTCATCGTCAGGGTTGTTGGCAATGATATCAGAGTGGTTTCTCAAAAACATTGCGAAGAAGGCTTGGTACAAGTCATAGTTAGTTTTGGATTCCATACCCTGGTTTAATGCCTTGACAAACCATGCCATTTCATTCAATGGAGGGAACCCGTTGATGGACCTGATTTCCATATCCACCACAGCTGGGGATGCCTTCACCAAATAGTTCAAGAACTCTGTGAAATCACCAAGCTCAGCACATTCCCTCAATAATTGAGTGAACTTGGACTCGAAAGTGTAATTTTCACCCTTTCTGAGGTTGTGTAACTTGCTTCCCTCTTCATTTTGTTCACTTCCATTTTCTTCCACTAATTTACCTTCAGCAACAGAAGCACGGTCACCAACAGCTTCTCCAGACAAAGACAAGAAGAAAGGAGATTTTTCGGATTTCTTAGGGGCCTCCTTAGGCTTGCTACGTTGTTTGATGGTTTCCAAATGAAGTAAGGTGGAATACTTGGATCTAGCACCTAAAGACAAGGTGACTAAAGATTCATCGATTTGATCCACCGACTCATAAGTCTGGAAATCGAGGTCTTCGGACTCCTCATCAAAAGCACCGTCCAACATTGTAGAGCCGCCATCACCAGAAACATTTGGTAATAAGATGGTGGAGAAGTCATCCTCCTCAATATGTCTGGTAGAAATAGGCTTAAACTGTGATCTATTGGTCCATAAAGAAACACCATTTCCTGAAACGTGTGTGGTAGCCAACATATCACCCAATGGTGAAAACTTAACGCTGGTAGCAACATTAGGCAATCTAACACCATCGATACATCCTCCAGTTGGCAAGTCCCAGGTTCTCAAGGTAGCATCCAATGCAGAAGAAACGATCCATCTACCATCTGGGGAAAAGTCCAAACTGGTTATACGATTGGTGTGTCCAAACAAAACTCTAACAATCTTTTGGGTGATGACATCGACAACCACGATACTTAAGTCATCCAAGGCACAAGCGATCAAATCTGATGATCTGTGGTAAACCATTGAGGTTATCGGAGCATCTAATTGCAATTTACCCAAGTATTTAGATTCGTTGAAATCATAAAATCCTAAAATCCCATCCAAACCACAACTCACCATCCTTCTGTTCATGCCATCAATTGCCAAACCAGTCACAGCCTTCTTATGCAACATGTACTTCTTACGAAGCTTACCTGATTGTAAATTGAATGAACCAATTCCACCTGCTGAAGAACCAACAAATCCAAAGTTACCACATTGAGAAATGCAAACAGATTTGACCATTCCTTCATCAACAGTTTTCAATTGATGGCGGCCGACTCTTTTATTCCTGGAATCCCAAGTTCTAGCAAAAGTTTCGTCTTTGTGAGCAGTCAAAATGTTCTCCCATTCCCCTTCTCTAGTTTGAGATGAAGCGATGGCAATGATCTCAGGGTATCTTTCCTTCATGGACGCAACTGGACCAGCTCTTCTCTTCTCTGTTTTTTGAGGTCTTTGGGACATCTCTTGTGCTTGAGCATCCTTTCTCAATGAGAATGACCAGAAAGATCTATCTCTTGAAGCACTATACAAGAAATGAGTTTTATCTTCATGAGGGAATTCAATTGCGATAGGAGGAGCAGAATGTCCACCTCTGGATCTCAAATGACGTGGTGGAGAAACCACAGATGAATTTGAAGTGGATAAGGAAGGATCAAACACGTATTCCTTCAATTGATTGTCCCCACCATTGGTGACAATGATTGGTTGACCGTTCAAAAAGTGAGCATTAGCAATTCCTCCATGGGCTTCCTTGTGAGCATTTCTCAAAATGTGCACTCTTGATCTCTTAGCTAAATCATAAAAGAACAAATCACCAGTGTTCAAACCTGCAACCATATGGGGTGATCCATCCGTTCTGAAAGACAAAGATACAACTTTGGCAGAGACGTCTCTGGTAGATGCCACGATCTTTCTGCCCAATACCTTGCCCTTCTTCAAATGGTATAAGTTCACATAACCCACTGGAGTTCCAACGGCAATAATGTCCAAGACAGGTGCTGATTCTATGCACGAGATTCCATCCATGAATTGGTTCTCAGTCGAACGATACAACAACTTTCCCGTTCTGATATTGAAAATGAACAAGGAGCTAGTAGTTGCAACCACAATCTTGTTCAAGTAAGTTGGAGGGTGAAGCAATCCCACAATTTCTCCGTCTATGGACACGTTAATTGTTTCTATCTTGGTGTAAAATTCGGTTGGAATCTTTGATCCGGATGGTTTCTTGAACACAAAAATTTCTCCATCGCTGACAGTGGCGACAAGGAAGTCTCCAAATACTAAGATGCGATTGACAGTCTCCTTTGTTTCGCAAACGATAGTGTGCTCGAGCTTTCCTCTTCTGTATACACCAACCAGATTACCGAAACCAGCATAAACATAATGATAATGTGCTGCCAAGCAAGTGATCTTAGAAGGAGTTTGGCTTTGAGAGACAAACAACAAATGTAAGGTGGCAATATCATAAATTTGAAAAGATCTTCCAACTGAAGTAACTGCATAGAAAGTACTACCCAAGGTACCAATGGCATGAGGCACTTCATTCGATACATTACCAACAACTCTGAACGGACTAAAAATCTTAGAAGGTCTTGGAACCGCCTTGGACACGGTTCCTTCGACCTTTCTTCTCTTTTCTGCTTCTACCATTGTATAACGTATGTGAGATGTTCCTCGTTTCTGAACATCACTAAAAATCCGATGAGGTGAAAAATAGCACACGTGACCGGCATCGAGATTTATTCACCAGTACGCATATCTAGCTGAACCTAATCATTGGCACTATGACTACTACCAGTGAAAAGAGACCAGGTGAAACTATCGAGGCACCCACAGATGCCAAGAAGCCAAATGTTCAAAAGGTGGACCACTTTGCGAAAGGTATCGCTCCGATCAAGCCTGAATTTATAATTCAAACCACTGTTCAAGCACCAACTTATGATGATGATGAAGCAGAGGGTGGTGATAGAGAAGCAGAGGAAAAGAGTAAAGGAAGCAAAAGAAAGAGAAGGGGCCAAAACAAAAATAGAGATTTGAGACAGCAGGTCAATGAGGTAAGATTATGTACCACCTTGTTAGATCCTGAAAATCCAAAGGAATGTCAATTTGGAGCTGAACAATGTCGTAACGTTCACAATATCGAGGAGTATCTTGCTAGTAAGCCTGAAGATATTGAAGGAGTTTGTCCAGTTTTCGCTGCTATCGGTTATTGCCCAAGTGGATTAAAATGTAGATGGTTGAGTTCTCATTACAATAAGGAAACCAACCGTCTTGTTAGAGATTTGGAACAAATCGAAAAAGCTAAAGAGTCTCAAAACTACGAAGTTAACAAGATTTCTCATGAGCATAAGAATTTGTTGCAGAAGAAGAAGTATGATTTCACTCAATCCGAGGAAGTCATCAAATATATCGATACTTTGGTCCAAAGCGAGGAGAATATTCTCAAGGCAAAGCAGGCTAAGGAGGCTGAAGCTAAGGATGCTGAAGGTTCGGAAGCCACTGAAACTGCTCAAGAACAAACCAAGTCAAACATGGCCTCTTATATCGAAGCTACTTACAAGGTAGGAGAGAAGAAGAGACTTAATCTTAAGAATGCAAAGATAGTCTCACCTTTAACTACAGTTGGTAACTTGCCATATCGTCGTTTGATGAAGAGTTTGGGCGCCGATGTAACTTACTCTGAAATGGCTTTAACTATTCCATTGTTGCAAGGTACTAACTCCGAGTGGGCTTTGCCTAAAGCTCACAAGAGTGAATACCCCGGTTTTGGTGTTCAAATTGCTACTTCCAAGCATTGGGCTGCTGCCAAGTCTGCTGAAGCCATTTACAAGGAAGCCACTGACGTTTCTGAACTTAACTTGAACTGTGGTTGTCCTATAGATTTATTGTACCGTCAAGGTCAAGGGTCTGCGTTGATGGATCAACCAGCTAGAATGTTGAGAATTTTAAAGGCAATGAACGCATCGTCTGGTGATATTCCAGTAACTGTTAAATTGAGAACTGGAACCAAAGACAACAAAAATACTGCCAAAGCCACCATTGAAAGAATTTTGGCTGAAAATGATGTCGCAGCCATCACATTGCATGGTCGCTCAAGACAACAAAGATACACTAAAGAAGCTGATTGGAAATACATCACAGAAGTCGGTCAAACAGTTCAAGAATGGAACCACAAGAAAGAGGAAAACAAGGATACCACCGACACTCAACCAACATGGTTTATTGGAAATGGTGATGTCTTTACTCATGAAGACTGGCACAATGCTGTGAATGCCCCAGGCATTGACTCTGTCATGGTTGCAAGAGGTGCTCTCATCAAGCCATGGATCTTCGAGGAAGTCGACAGCCAACAATACTTGGACAAGTCTGCTACCGAGAGATTGGAAATATTGCGTACCTTTTCCAATTACGCTATTGAGCACTGGGGTTCTGATGAATACGGTGTTGGTCAAGCAAGAAGATTCATGTGCGAGTTCTTGAGTTTCACCCATAGATACATTCCTATTGGAATTTTGGAAAGATTGCCTCCAAAGATCAATGAAAGACCTCCAAAGTGGAAGGGAAGAAATGAGTTAGAAACTTTGCTCGGATCTTCTGACTACAAGGACTGGATCAAGATTACCGAAATGTTTTTGGGTAAGGCAGGTACAGGTTTCCAGTTCACTCCTAAACATAAGAGTAACTCATACGAGCAGTAAGAGCTTGCATAAATAACACTAGTGATTCAAAACTAAATATCAAAATAAATACACTATTTCTTGACATCAACACCCGAGGAGACGGAATCGTAATCCTTACTCAAACTCTTGGCTTGCTCCTTCAAGATTTCTAAGTCTTCATCCTTTGCAGCCAATTGCTTCTTCAATTCGGCAATTTTAGTGGAATCTTCTTCCACAGCAGCAGGTTCTCCCTTTTGAGCATCCAACTTGTCCTTGGTGGCAATTAACTCAGCAACCAAGGAGTAGGTTCTGGTGATGATGAGGGTCAAGAACAATGTGAAGCCACAGAGATACATGTTTCTTTGGGCATAGAATCTTCTAGCCTGGACCTCGGCTCTATCATTCATGATACCGGTTATGGCGGTCTGTTGACCACTGGGGGATGAGGCTCTCAATTCGCTGGTGACAGCCAAGACTCTGTTCACGGAGTCGATAAACAACACCAAAATGAACCCCAAAACACATTTGATTGCGATCTGGAATTGTTCATTTTTGAATGGTGCCGAGACTGTTGTTAACACTGTTCTTCTTATCTTTCTAGGGTATGGTAATGACAAGATGGTGAAGAATACCATTTCAATGACTAACAAGCCAAAAACGAGATTATAGTACAATGCCATGATAATTGAGGTGATATACGCTGTATTGCAAAGAAGCAGTGGAGGGTATGGGGCTGAAAATTCCACACTGGCTATCTTGCTTATACATCTCCATCACGTGACAGGGGTAGCAACCTGGTGAATGTCAGTGGGTTACGAGGAACCAATCGCTAGGTTTTACTGTTGCTTGTGCAGAACTCCTTGCATATGGGGCGGTGCATTATTTTTAGCTATTTTTCATGATCTCTATGACGTTTGACGTTTGAATGTGTAAGAGAAGGTTGACAAAATAGTCAGCTTAGTATCACGTGTGATCTATAAGCTTGCTGATAAGCAACGTCTTGTTTTTTAAGTTTAATGATCATTGGTTGGTGTCAACAATCAATCTATGGTCTTGTGACTTGAATAAAAAAATTTAATTTCAATTGACATATCATCTTCCCAATTGACATATCATCTATTAGCTTTCTGAGTTTGCTGAGTCTTCGAGTTTGTTCCTTAAACTCAAAATAGGACATCTTTACAGGCTATCTACAAATGCCTGGCAACGGCTCAGTGCCTACGTTTGTTGCAATCGTATAGTGAAACCTTTTTAAAGATGGTGTAAAGAATGAAAATTAATTAGTCTATATTAATAACCCAATGAAACCTTGAAGGTGAATGTAACCAAGAAAGGTAATGTGATGTATAAAACCATGTACTGGCAAATTAAACAGACCGCGAGACAGTCCATTTGAAGATGTTCATCTGAATGAGGATCGGTGTAGAATGCAGTGAAGTATACCAAAGATGTTGCACTAGGTAATCCAAACTCTAGCACACTGACAAACCGAACAACTATGTCATCGCCATACCATCCGGCCTTGTGGAAGCCTGTAGTGATTCCGACCCCAATGATGGGGAGAATAATCAATCTGCAGCAAGTTACCATCAATGCTGTTTTCCAGAACCCGGGAGGCATGGTCTTGACCTGCAACCTAGAAATGGTGGCCCCAAGTAGAGTAAGTCCCAAAGGGACAGATGCTGCACCAACGTAACTGGCCAAATCCATTACAAAAGAAAGAGGTGGTTGTTTGTCTGGGGCGTTGGGCATATGAAAGTGAGTAGGCACGAATAATGCCTTTAAAGGAGGAGACATTGCCACAGCCAACGATACAATCAACGAGATTGAGGAAGGAGCGATCAAGTTCTTTGCTGTATCTTTAAGTTGCTTCTTGATAATGGACCATACCTTATTCTTGTTTTTTAAAGGTTGGGTCTCATGTTCTACAGGCATCACAGCACTGGCCTCCATGATTCCCGAGGGTACCCTTGTTATTTCATTTTTCTTCATGTTTTCGAATTCCGAGTACTCGTTAATCACATCATTAATATCTTGTGTCTTTTGTTTCCGGAGTTCTGTTGTTCTCAACTGACTTTTGATGGAGTAGAAATTTGTGTTGACCAGGCCCACCGATCCTCGTCTGTTTCTGAGGTGTTCATCTCCAGACCCCATGGACTTGGCATTTGAACCTGACCGGTTCAACTCGTGAACAGTCAAGAACTCATGGTGCTGCATTTCTTCCAAAGAATTGTGGGGGGATATTTCGATGCTGCTGGCGATGGAGGTTTCATCGTTGTCATTGTTTGAGTCGGAACCCTTTTCCACGGTAGAATCCTTGGTTTCCATGTCGTTCTCCTTGTCGTCGATCTCTTCACGGAAATCGTAGCGAATAAGTCGGTATCCTCCTAAACAAAACTGAACCAACACCTGGGCTGCAAGAAAAATACAGACGTAGGCCACTCCCTTATTACCTTGCGCTGTGGTGAATACGGTGTCACCCTTGGACAACGTTTGCAAGTAGGCAATTGGCAAGTCTGCGATGTTTGGGAAGAGACCCACCGAAAGGAGTCCTCCGAGCCACTTCTTGGGACTTTTGGCCAAGATGTGAATGAGAAAGGCCAACATCACTCCGATGGCAAACAAAAAGAAGCCGGTCAAGAAGATGATACCCAAGTTCTTGATATCGCTGCTCTGGAGGTTGGTCACCACGATGTTGAAAATCAAGCAAGGCAAGATGGCCGTCACAACGAAATCGGAGATGTCACGACAAGTGGTCACCGAAAGGGTATTTCGTTTGGCCATGAAGAACCCCAAGGCTATGATGAAGTATATCTTGAAGATGGGCTTCACTGATGCATATATGATGGTGCCTATTGGCGTAGATATGTCAGACATGGGGAAGGCTAATTTGACATCAGAAAAGAGTGTCCCCAGAAAGTGCGCGATGGTGGTGTTAAATGTGTTGATGGGTCAGATCCGCGCTCTCGGGACGATTCCGAAATGATTCCGTACTGAGTGGAGAACAGGATAGTTTGTCTCCTATAATCCGGCCCCACGATTACCACTAAGTTACCTATTATAGAGCTCAGTCGCTTATGGAACCTACCGGGAGATTTACGGGGCTGCTGCACCAATACTAGATCTCACCATTCAACTTAGACCCAACCAGTTTGCGCCGTACTAGCCGTACTACACAGTTGTCCAGGATCTATTGACACCATGGAGCTGGCAGAAATGGCTCATCTGAACCAGGTGCAAGGTTCCAGGCTCACGGTGTTCATTTGCGGCATCGTGACTGGTCACCCGCTACTGGCCTATTGTTGGTGTTGCTTCCTGGCTCGGAAAATTAGTGCTTGCCGTGGGTTGTTGGGGCAGGGTGTCTGGGGTGAAGGTGGTGAGCGATGGCTACTGCAGGCTAGCGATGGTTACTGGTGGCTATGGAAGGAATAGTGCGAATGTGGGGCACACCAGAGGGTTGAGGATGAGGCAATGGAGACCAACTAGTTGGCTTCAAGTGGTCTTGGCACACAAGACCACGACTCCCTTGGCAAACAATAGACCCAGTCGTTTGAGTTTTGGTGATGGAGTTCCCTGGGTGCGGCCATGATCCCTGGTTACTCAGGGCCACTCAAATGGTATTCCCCCACGCCCTGCGGGTGGTCCATGCTCAGGTGACAGGATGGATTCCACCATAGGATGGGGCTCAAGCGTGGATGCAACATAGGTGGACCCTTGAGATGTTCCCCACCAGCAACCATGACAAGTGATACAAGTGTACTCGCTGGGGCTTCTGCATTCGCGGAATGCGCTTGCACAAACTCAACATGATTATGCCATTCTGTAATGCTGATTACAGTATGCGGCCACTAATTACACTGCGCGCCTAATACTACTTAACAGGTTGCAACTGCTTCTGCGACCCCTTCAACAGTATGCGACCCCTTCTACAGTATGCGGCCCCTTCTACACATTGAGGCCCATTCCACCGCATACCGCCCCTTGCATCACAGCTAACTACCGCTATTTTAGCTGCGTGGGCCCCAAGTACCATGTGCTACAGGGTATCCTCAGAAGCGATGCTGAGTGCCAGTTTCATGACTATCTGAAACAAGACAAGTCGCCAAAGTTCTGGCTGGCTGCACTATAATTGCTGCTGGATGCACCAATTGGTGTCATTGAGCTCAGTCACCCGATTCTATTGGATGTTATTGCAACCTCCGGTGACAATAAGGTCTCAGGGCGATGGCCCACCATACTGTTTAGACAGCCATGAGCATCATTTGAGCTACGGTCAATAGTTCAGAATTTGTATTAGTATAAAAAATGAAAGCGACTGTTGGTGGTATCATGTATGCCTGTGCAATGTTTGTTTTGGCGGGTATTATGGTGAGTTTTCGATGGGGGCTTGGAATGTGGATTCACTGGTGATGAGGCACTAGAGCTGCTAAGCACCCGGCTGAGCACCAGCAAGTCACTCCACACTCGCTTAGCGGTGGTCAAAGCAGCAGGAATGGTGGAGAAGTGGCTTTGTCGGGATTTTCTTTTCAGCAAGCTGTAAAGAATGCTCCACCTCGGAATCGATGGAAGGCTTGGTTAGTGATGGTACACATTAGTCCGGGATTGCTCCATTCGTCTAATATTACATACATTAACTTGTAGCTAGCGGTGCCAGCACCGAAGGATATGGCGCCGGGGCCATGGAATCCCAACTATTTGACGTTCACGTAGGATAACCTTTTCACTGTTCTATCGGTCTGCGATGAGGCCTGGTATGCTTGGCCCAGGTGCTGGCCCATTATAGTCACCACGTCGTCTATGTTGTAAACCACGTTGGACTTGCCGTATGCGTCGATCTCAATTTCCTCTAGCAAGGCCTCGAGCTCGTCGGAGTCAAGGCTCAACCCAGAGTCCTCTGTGGTGGGGGGCATGGTTTGAGAATACATGTCATGGGAAAAGATGGACTCGTCCGATAACGACGAGTTGCTTATGCTTTTGGTGTCGAATGAGCTGGCCCCCAGGGCAGGAGAATCCATGATGTAGGAGTCTTTAGAAGGGTAGATACGGGCAGGAGACCGTTGGGGAATATTCATCTTGGGAAGGGGGAGGTCTGTCTGAGATATATGGTATTCGTTTTCAAAAATTAAGTAGTCGTTAAACTCATCCCCAAGACCAGCAGGACCCGGCCATATATCTATGACTGTGCCCATTTTGTGGCGGTATGAAATCTGTGCCAGGTGCTGTCTGGAACTGGTTGCACAGGGTGCTATAATAATACTAAGGACGCAAGGAACCCAAAATGCTTGAAACTTGCTGGATCTTCCACCTGTTTATGGAACTCCAAGAGGACAAGTCAAGATTTATATACCAAATAGGATGAGGGGCCAGCGGTGCCTGAGCCGGCGTTATTGTAGCTCCAGTTGATCAGTTCCCACATTGTCAGTTGCACCCCAACGAAGCTGGCATTACCCGTTTGGGCAGGGGGGCTAATTACTTTTCCCCTTGCGGACAGTGCATGCAGGCGCGAATGTCAACCTTACTTATAATTGGAACCCTACTACTGGCAAAGGTGGCCGATAAACGCGATATGTGCGGGCGCTATTTCGGAAATAGGTCATTCCTTGGTCGTACCATGTAACTTGACAACCATCGATTAGCCAGGTCAGATTGTTATCCCTACAGCAACCAGGAACCCACCACGCGTTGGCCGGACTGGTGTGCCTCGCCTAATGCCTAAAAACAGTTTTACCCGTGGCCCTGAAACACCATCCGGGCTACAACAAGTTGCCTATCTAGGTTAGTGGTACTATACAGCTAAAAATCTCTAATTCTTAGACTTCTTCTTTGGGGGCCTGTCATCAGTCTGTTCCCCTCCAGATTCCTCCGAGTCGGATGCGGAAGCATCCGAATCAAACTCCTCGGCTACGTCAGATTCGGAGCCAGAGTTGAAATCATCATCGGCACTCTCGTCGTCATCATCGGCAGCACTGCCCATATCCACGTCTCCGTCGTCATCGTCGTCTCCTGCCTCGTTCATGGCTTTGGCCAACATGGCCTTAGCGATCTTTTCCTCGTTCTTCACACGGATTCCCTTCTCCATACAGTATTTCTCGATATTCTCTTGCTCTTCTCTGTCAATACTGCCAAAGATATGCGATTGGTTTGATCCTCTCAAGTTGATCTCCAAGTCAAACGTCCTGGATGCAGAAACTCCGCCTCCAGTTCTGGACATGGTAATGTTACTGATCTCGGAGAAAGGAATGTAAACGGTAGGCTTGGTCACAAATATGAAGCATCTATCCAATGGATACAAGTAACCCTCAGAAGCCTTCAAGGAACAGGAAATACCAGGTTGCAGGAATCTGGACTGGAATGAGCCAGGAACAACCAACCTACGCTCTGTCAACCCTCTGAAACAATGTGACATAACCAAGTGTGCTGGAGCGTCGTAAGATTTTTGCAATCTGTCCTTGTACTTGGATTCGTATTCTTCATTGGACACGTTCAACTCCAACTCGAGTTCCTCCTCCTTGGCAAACTGCAACGCCAAGAATGGGTATCTGGTCTGTCCCTGTCTCAATGGTGGGTCGATCTGTAATAAGATCAAGTGATGTGCTTCGTCTGGTTTTGGTAATGAGAATATTCTCTCGATTTGCTTGTACTGGATCTTGTAATCATAAGTCTTACCACGTAATCTTAAAGAGGTAGGGTACATGTCGATATCGTAACGACCTCTTGGAGTCAAGAAAAGAACGTCGCTGAATGAAACGATCGCTTCACCAGCAACTTGACCAATATCTGCCTTATCCTTTAATTGCTCATAAAATACCGATGCAGCACTGATTTCTTCAGTCTCTGCTTGCTCTTCTCCGTCTTCTGTTTTAATGGTCTTGGTTTCTCCTTCAACAGTTCCTGGCACGTAAAATCTCATTTCCACCAATTCATCACCAGCTTGGAGATGACTGGCATCCAAGTTGAACTCCACAGCAACTTCGTTCTTACTGGTCAAGTTGGAGTTGCTGATCGCACTGTATGGCACCTCAAAGTTGGGCTTGTTGTTGACCTGGAACACCAATTCATTTCTGGCCAAGTCAGTCTTACCCCAATTCCATCCTCTCAACGAATGTTCTTTATGTTCCAAGGTGAGATGGAAATTTCTTTGTAATTCTTGCTTCATTTTGGTGAAATCCTCAACGTCAAAACCGTCCAACATCACCACTCCTTGGTTCTTAGTTTGAACTCTTAACTCGTATCCTCTTGAACCTCTCGACCACAGAACCGATAATAACTCTTCTGATGGCAACAAAAAAGGTGCATTGTTGGCATTATTGGCACCTGAAGCTTTCCAACCCAACCCGGAGTCCGCAATACGCATCCGGCCATTGGATTTGGATTGGTTCAAGTAGATGCTCTCGAAATCTGTGTTGACCATGTTGTGAAGGTTGAAAGGTTGGCATCCGACAAAAATCTACGCGTTATGTGGTCCACGTGACGGGATGCACTTTGGTATGGTGGCAAGTTGAAATGGCAGAAATAACGTGTAATAAGGCCTTATAAAGCAGTTTTCTGTCCCTTAACTGGTTCTTTAGTGGATTTTGTGAATGTTTGTGAATTTATGGAGAAGCAAGTGGAGTTACTTTCATTTTGGTGTACTGAATGCATTCCCTCAGCATGGAAAAGTTAAATAACTGAAAAATTCAAATTTTTGCAAAACTAGAAAATGTCGAGGCTAACCAACAAGATAAACTTTGGCCATACTCAGTTCTATTTAAGAAACAATACTTCCCATTGAATGTGAAAGCAGTGCTTCTTACTAAAATTCAAGCAATAAGCACGTGCCAAGCTTAACAAAAAACACTATTAACGAAATACTAGCGGGGACAGACCTGTGATGCTACTAGAAGAAACACAGAGCAGCTTGAACAAGCTTCATTACTCAGGAATTCGTATGGTCGTTCCTAGGAATCAGCAGACTGTTCTTATCGTTGCATTATTTCGCTTATTGGCTCTGACTCAATGCAAGGCGCGCGCTCGCAACCACCGGACCCGGGCCTGAAAAGTGTGAATCATTTTACTTAACAACTCATACTATACTCTTTCGATCAATATGGGTGTCAAGAAAGCAGGTGTTTTGGGAGCTACAGGCTCAGTTGGCCAACGTTTCATCTTATTGTTAGCTGAACATCCCGACTTCGAGATCCACGCTTTGGGTGCATCGTCGAGATCCGCAGGAAAGGCATACAAAGATGCAGTTGGATGGAAGCAGACCGAATTATTGCCAGAGGTGGCCAAAAACATCAAGGTTCAAGAGTGTAAAGCCGAAGGTGCATTTGCTGAATGTGACATTGTGTTTTCTGGCTTAGATTCCGACTTCGCTGGCGAGATTGAAAAGAACTTCGTTGATGCTGGATTGGCCGTGGTTTCCAACGCTAAGAACTACAGAAGAGAGCCTGATGTTCCATTGATTGTACCAATCGTGAACATTGATCACTTGTCTGTCATCGAGAAGAAGGTCGCTGCCTCCAAGGCAGCTGGAAACAAAAAGCACGGTTACCTTATTTGTATTTCCAACTGTTCAACTGCAGGTTTGGTCGCTCCTTTGAAGCCTTTGGTCGATAAATTCGGTCCTATCGATGCCTTGACCGCCACTACCCTTCAAGCCATCTCAGGTGCCGGATTTTCCCCGGGTGTGTCTGGTATTGACGTGTTGGACAACATTGTTCCATACATCGGAGGCGAAGAAGACAAGATGGAATGGGAGACCAAGAAGATCTTGGGTAACTTGAATGCCGAAGGAACTGAGTTTGCCCCATTGTCTGCCGAGGAAATGAAGGTCAGTGCCCAATGTAACCGTGTGGCCGTCAGTGATGGCCACACTGAGTGTATCTCTTTAAGATTCGCCAACAGACCACCACCATCCTTGGAACAGGTCAAGCAAGCCATGCGTGACTACGTCTGTGATGCTACTCAGTTGGGTTGCCACTCTGGTCCTAAACAGACCATCCATGTTCTTGAGGAACAAGACAGACCTCAACCAAGATTGGACAGAAACAGAGACAACGGTTACGGTGTGTCTGTGGGAAGAGTCAGAGAGGATCCTGTATTGGACTACAAGATGGTGGTGTTGTCCCACAACACTGTTATCGGTGCAGCTGGTGCAGGTATATTAATTGCTGAGGTGTTGAAGGCTAAGCAATTGATTTAGTTTGTAGAATAGTACAATATGATAGATGTCCTGTCTTGCAAGTAGTCCATGATTCTATGGAAGTAACCCCTGACAACCATTCTTTCAGAATGAACTATTATGAGATGCTCTCGGTGATGAATGTATGAGTTGAGAGAAATACATAGAACCGGGCCAGCTGCGCATTAATTCTGGTGATGGAATGGGTATCTTTTCTGACTTTGAACAAGTGGAAGATATAGAAGACCATGTGTTTGAGCTTTACACTTCCAGAGCACCCCTAGATCAACAGAACTTGGGATACATCAATCGATCTACCGAGATCCTCGAGGTGCCCTTGGAGAATGGCCTTGATTTGACCATACGTCAGTCGCTCACCAACTTGTCCTCAGGCAAGGAAACCTCAACCACCGGCTTTGTTTGCTGGCAATCCAGTATCCAGTTTGTTAACTGGGTTCTATGTCATCCTAAATGTCCCATTACGAGTTTGTTCCAGCAGAATGAACTGGTTCGGGTGGTGGAATTGGGGTCAGGAATAGGCGGCATCTGTGCTTCGGCTTTGGCCCCCTTATGCTCACACTACATCGCCACCGATCAGAAACACATATTGAAGCTTCTCAAGCATAACATCGTGGAAAATTTGGGCACTAATCAATGTGTCAGTCTGACATTGGACATGAGTTCTAGCAACAAGAAGAAGCACCCAACTCGCATCGACTCCATCGAATATGATTGGGAAAACCCCGAGCAAGGAGCCTACAATTATTCACAGATCACTGATGGCTTGCCGGATTTCATTATTGCATGCGATACAATTTACAATGAGTATCTTATTCCACCGTTTGTGCTGACGGTCAAGTCGCTTTTGGGACCGAATTCGACTGCAATTGTTACTTTACAACTACGTGAAGCCGAAATCATGGAGCGCTTTCTTATGGAAGTTCTTGCACAGAACTTGAGGTTATTCAATGTTCCTGAATCCCACCTCACCCAAGGATTGTGCAAAGGATTTGTAGTTTACTGTATTATTTTATAGTATGCAATACATTCACCAGTACTGCAACTATTTGTTTACTACGCACGTGATCAAACACCAAATTTTCAACCATAATACGACGCCCTCTGTATCATATCCTACCGTTATGTCGGCATTTGGAGTGAATCCTCACTTCATAGGGTCTGAATCGAAACGTGGGCCTATGAAAGCAAATGGAAAGAACGACGGAAACCAGGATTTCAAAAGGGTTCCTAATGGAAATGGTTCAAGAAAGGGAACTGGTGACAAACCTAATAAAGGAAATAGAAACCAAGCTAAATCTTCAGCCAGAAAGAAGAAAATAGAGTCACCTCCTGCAGAAGAACCAATCGAACAACCAGTAAGGGTTCTTAAACGCCAAGCGCCCGAGAAGTATCCAAACTACTCCCAACATGACATACAAGCAACAGGACCGGTTTTTAAAGATCCCGCAACATTGGGGTTTAAACCGAAACCCAATTACAAGATGAATAGGCCACTTCCAAAATATCTCATACATCAATCTAGACTTTTGTATACGCCACCATTTACGGTGAATTCCTGGGATAAACAGAACCAACAGAAAATGTTACAAATGGAACAAGCGAATTCAGGACTGGACTTTCAGGGTTTATACGAAGAGTTTCAAAAGATGAGAGAAGTGGAGAGAAAGCAAATGGAGAAGCTAGGATTGGTCGATGCAATGGATATCAGAAAAGATTTGAATGACGCAATCTCATTTCAAGGTTCTTGTGAAGATATGTGTCCAATATTCGAACGTGTCCGTAGATCACTTGAAAACAATGTGAAAACTCTAGAGAAGGATCCAATAACCAAGAAGATTTCTAGAGCCAAGGCCGTCAAGGCATTTTCCCGTCCAGCTGCTGGTCAACCTCCTCCGTTGCCATCCGAGGTTAGGCCCCCCCACATTTTGGTACAAACTTTAAATTATTTGGTTGATAATGTGGTGGATTTACTTCCTGAAGCACATTCATTCATCTGGGATAGAACGAGATCCATAAGACAAGATTTCACCTACCAGAATTCGTTCGGCCCAGAGGCAATTGAATGTAACGAGAGAATTGTGAGAATACACTTGCTATCATTGCATGTAATGGCAGGAAGTAATCAGGAATATTCGCAACAACAGGAGTTAGAACAGTTCAACAAAGCATTGCAAACATTAATTGAAATCTATCAAGATATTAGAAATCACGGTGGAAGTTCTCCAAATGAAGCAGAATTTAGATCTTACTATCTATTGAGTCATTTGAGGAATTCAGAAATTGAACAAGAAATTCAAGAGCTTCCAATGCACATATTTCGTGATCCCCACGTACAGCTTGCGTTGAAGTTGAGAAGCATAGTATCTCAAAACAATCTTATAGAGAAAGGTGGTGTTAAAAATTCTCCTGGGTCATTAAATTTATTCAAAGAATTTTTCAAGATTATCTATAGCCCCGAGACTCCCTTATTGATGGCGTGTTTACTCGAAACACATTTCAATGAAGTACGGTTTTACGCATTAAAGGCAATGGCAAGAAGTTTTCATACTAAAGGAAAGCCTTATCCAGGCAAAGACTTGATGTGCTTGTTGGGATTTGATTCCATTGAAAATCTAGTTAAATTTGTGACTTACTACGAAGTCGATGTTATTTATGATGGAGCAGAAGTCAATATAGATTTATTCAACAAGGATAAATTGGAGTCGAAATACAAATTGAATTCGATTTTTGATAAGCCAAAGTTGGTCCAACCATATTCTCGACAATTGGATGCAAAAATAGAAGGAAGAAGCTTGAAAGACTTTATCAATATGGGTAAACATGGTGCGACCTTTTCAGATTATTCCAAGAAAATCGTTAATCATATCATCACACTAAACCAACCTGGAGGAATTGATTTACAAAACTTGGAGACGATAAATGCGGACTTGGGATATTCTCTCCAATCAACATCTTTTGATAATCAAACCCAATCTTCATTCAACTCAAAGACTGAAAACATGAGTAATACTTTCAATAATAATCAAGCTTCATTCGGAGCAAAGGTTCCTTTCGGAGCGTCAGCTTTTGGAGCACCAGCTCCTACACAGAATGCAACTTCACCAAATCAAAGCTCATTTGGGGCACCGGCACCTACGACAAATTCATTTGGGGCACCATCAACTACACAGAATTCATTTGGGGCACCATCAACTACACAGAATTCATTTGGGGCACCATCAACTACACAGAATTCATTTGGGGCACCATCAACTACACAGAATGCATTTGGAGCTCCAGCATCAACTCAATCCATCTTGTCACAAAAAAACAGTCAGACAGGAGGTTTTACCAACAGAGCTCAACAAGATTCCAATTCCCTCTTGCCCAACAAAAGTCTCACACCTTCACTTGGAAATGCCTCACAGTTAAATGAATCTCAGAGGGCTCAACACATTGAAAATTCATTATTAGATAAAACCGACAGGTTTTCTAGTTTACCTGCGGTTTCTGAAGACAAGCAACAAATTTCGATTAGAAAATTATCACAACAAAATCAAGATCAAATTACTTCGGTAGGGCAGAGTAATATGAAAAATGAAAAACCCATCCTAAATGAGACAAAGCAAATTCCTGAAAGGAAATTCGAACCTAAAATCCAAGAAACTACAAAAACACCTCCCAAATTAGTGCTCAATAATGAAAAGAAATTGAAAGATCATCCTTTATTTGATAAGGCATCCAAAGAAGTTTTGAATGAACTTGTTAATTCTACTGTTCATCAAGAGCTATCATCATTTATCTCAAAGATTCTTGCGGTTCATAATCAACGAGTGGAGAGGGACAAAATTATAGATTCATTCTCCAAGGAGCTATATAATGCGTTTTTGTCAGAAATTATCTATAATTCAGCCCTTCAAACTAGAGCCGATAGTTTTCATTCCAAAAAATTGAAATTAAATGCTATCAGAAAAGTTAAGATCATTGCTCAAAGGTCAATTGAGACTCAAAAATTGAAAAAGAAAAAGCTTGATGAGCTCAATTCAATCACATTCAGAAAGCCAACTCGTAAGAGGAGATATTCATCAGTGAGTTCCAATTCTTCAATGATTTCGTTTTCTAATCTGAAGAAAAGGCATGTATTTAGTCCAGATACCAGTGCAGCCACTATTGACCAGCGTCAACAAGAGATTCAAGAGTTGTGGAGTCCAATTGATTTTGATACGTTTGTACGTGATTGTTCCAATAATGTTAAACTTCCAATTGAGTCCACCAGAGTAGTTTCCGACATGTTATTGGTTGTCGAAAACTGGGCTTCCCCATATTCCAAGTGGTTGAACACTAAATTTTCGTTGCGGATAAACCAAGAGAAACGTATTTATGAGAATTTGGTTGAGAACGAGAAGGTTTCGATAAACATTCGAAGTCTTCCAGGTAGCGAGCATATGAATAAGGAATTTTTTTCCAATACATCATTCTTGGTATTTGAATGCGGATTGACTTGTGAGGATCCCAGATATGAAAACATTGAGCAAAAGTTGAACAAAGATGAGAGAATTTTGCAGAAGCTAGTAACTCTAATCCAAAAATTCAGTCAACAAAAAGTGCAAATCATGATCTTATTTTGGGATATCAGTCAGTCGAATATCAAGGCTGAACTAGTAACCAAAATTCTTCGGTTGAATGAGTACAAATCTGTTCCAGATATTAACAATATTGAGTTCTGTGATATGACTGATGAAAATAGAAATATCAATGCCATCTTGATTAACGCCATGAATAATCTAAAGGATCATTATAATGGAGAGTTGTCAAAGAGGGGCATTAAAAAGCAAGAGAAGTTACAGAAAATCAAAGCATATAATGCTAAGAAGAACATTTCGCCAGACAAGCTGCTTGTAACTAACGATATTTTCAAGGAAACTGAGGCCATATTACTCAAGAAGGCCAGGAGAAGTCATCAATGTGATTATCTTTCAAATCATACCCGATCAGTCAATAGCAGCCTTGGTTCAATTAATTCCAAGGCTAATATTAGGAACGTTTCAGGAAATCTCAACCTGTTTATTCTAACACACAACAAGTCTATTATACCCCACTTAACATCGATTCATAGAAACTCCTCGTTTCTATCAAATTTCAATTCTACTGCATCTTCTATAAACAATGTTTCCAACTTGACTGGCTTTGGAAGAGGTGTTACAGAGGAAAGTTCTCCATCAAACTCTCCAGGAAGAGCTAAATTGGATGATATTAAAAAGCCATTACCAAAAAGTGTCCAACAATTGAGAGATCTTACTGCTGGCATAAAAGCACGATACAGGAAATAATCATTTGCATCTAATTAGCATTGTATATTATGTACCATAGATAACCTTTAACGGTATACGATTTTACTTCTGTAGTCTCCTAGTTCTCAAACAAGCAAAAAATTAAGCCCTTATCCTTGTTGTGAGGAGCTTTTTCACAGATCATCCAACGAAAATTCATGATTCATGAATACCAGAAATAAATTAAAAAAAGCAAACTCCATACTTTATACCCTGTAAATAAACATCAAAAAGTCTCTTTGTAGATATAAAGCACCAAATTAATGAATTTGCCTCATTTGTCAAATGTCTCCGATTTCTTTTCAAATCGCGGAGCATCCGGGACCAGAATAATTAGGCAACGGGCATTCGGCTTAGGCCAAACGTGCCATAAAATTGAAAGTCTAAAGACAACTACTTTTCGGATTTACTGCATAAGATTTCCAAGTCGAATAGAGTTTCGGAACGATCCCGTTCCCGATAATTGCTCCTGCTGCATAGCTCGTCTCATATTCCTGCACAAAACACAGGGTGATTATATCACAGTTGGCCAATAATTTCACTGATTACTTATCAATTTCTTTACCTACAGCCATGGATCTTTTGAAAGACGCTGCTAAGAACATCAATCTCTACGAGGTGAAGGCATATGTGCGGAAGGCACAGAATGGTATGTTTATCTCTCCGAAGGTTTCCTGGATTGTTTGGACAACAACACAGGAGATTTGAACACGATACTAACTAGTAGTCGCCATGAACTTGACTGAAATGGAATCCAAAGTCCGTGAAGCCACTAACAATGAGCCATGGGGTGCTCCTTCTACATTGATGGCTCAGATCGCTGCCGGTACATACAACTACCGTGAGAGAGAGGAGATTGTAAGTTTCATTTTCAGAAGATTTACCGAAAAAGCAGCAAATGAATGGAGACAAATATACAAGTCCTTGCAATTATTAGAATATTTGATTAAGAACGGATCAGAAAGAATCATTGATGACGTTAGATCCAACCTGTCGTTGATTCAAATGTTGAAATCCTTCCATTATATTGATTCCAAGGGTAGAGACCAAGGTATCAATGTTAGAAACAGATCTAAGAATCTTCTTTCCTTATTGAACGATGACTCCTTGATCAGATCAGAACGTAAAAAGGCCAAGGTCAACTCAAAGAAGTTCGGAGGTGTGTCTTCAGGAGCTTTTGGTGGTGCTTCTTCTATTACCACTGGTAATACATTTGAAGACGATGATTTCACAAATAGAGTTTATGGTGACGGTGGAGTCTACGGCGAACGTTATGACGATTCTGCTGCAGGTATGTCAAACGGTAAATCCAATGATAACTTCGAAGAATATGATGTTGGGCCCTCGTCTTCCTCTTCTTCTTCGAAGCCTACAACCAGTTCATCTAAGGTGAACGCTACATCCTCAAAGTCCAAGCCACAACCAAAGAAACCACAACAAGATTTATTGGGTGACTTAGTCTCGTTTGACAATGGAAATAATGCTACTTCAGCACCAGCTGTGGACGAGGATGATGACGATGATTTTGATGACTTCCAAGCTGCTCCATCGCAACCAGAAAAACCCAACCTTTCCAACAACTTGGCCAACTTGTACCACGCTCCACCTCAGGCCAATAACTTCAACCAATCTCAAGTTCCACAACAAGGATTCGGAGGAGCTACTCAATCATTCAATTCCGCACCAAACTACCACGTCAACTCCGCCCCTCAACCTACTTCCACCACCACATCCAAGCCATCCAACGATGCCTTTTCATCTTTGTTCTCTTCAGCAAAGACCAAAACTAAAACTTCTACCTCCACCCCAACTCCAACTCCAAAGCCTGCCCAAAATACTCACGACTCAAGTTTTGATGATTTTGGAGATTTTGGTTCCAATCCCTCTAATAATTCTGCAAGCAATTCTACTAATAATGCTTCGAAGCCAGCAAACAAAAATGACGGTGAGATCGATTTATTAAGTTTTTAAGTACATTTGAATATATGCCGTAAATCGGACCAATATGTAGACCACCACGCCCCCAAATTATTGACCCCACCGATTACGTAAACACACACCAGAACTTTTCAAATTCGAAAAATCTTAATAATAAGCACTTCAGCAAATATGTTCAGAAACGTCATTGCCAAACCCGCCATTACTTCTCAAAGATTGTTCTCTACCACTTCTAGAGCTCTCGGTTCTAAGGTCTTTTTCAAGACTTCCATTGACGGTGTTGCCCAAGAACCAATCAAGTTTGAGTTGTATGATGATGTTGTCCCAAAGACTGCCGCCAACTTCAAGGCTTTGGCCACCGGTGAGAAGGGATTCGGTTACAAAGGTTCCATCTTCCACAGAGTCATTCCTAACTTTATGTTGCAAGGTGGTGACTTCGAAACCGGTCAAGGTTACGGAGGAAAGTCAATCTACGGTAAGAAGTTTGAAGACGAGAACTTCAACCTTTCCCACGATAAGCCAGGACTTTTGTCCATGGCTAATGCTGGTCCAAACACTAACGGCTCTCAATTTTTCATCACCACCGTTCCATGTGATTGGTTAAACGGTAAGCACGTTGTTTTTGGTGAAGTTATCGAGGGTTACGATGTTGTCAAGAAGATCGAGGGTTACGGATCTAACAGTGGAAGACTCGGTGCTAAGATCGTCATCGAGGATTGCGGTGAGTTGTAAATAGCCAGGTTTTTAGTATTTAAAATTGATGAACTACAGACCTTTAATAACTGGGAAATTATGTATATTGAAATAATTTCGATTACATCATTGTATGACAGTAAGATTGCTTGCTACAATCTGTAGCTATGACTATATGCTCTAAATTAGATCTTGAGAATTGGGTGTGGTTCTTCTTTTGGAATCAAATCGGCTGGCAACTTCTTCTTCAATTGAGCCAATTTGTCGTAATCACCAGCCAAGATTCTGGCGACGACCAAGTCATCTCTGTCTCTGATTTCTCTCTTGGATTTACCTTCGTTACTCAAGAATTCCTTGGCCTTTTCAGTGTCACCATGGAAGTAGTCTTCCATAGCTCTCAATCTCAATTCCTTCTCAGCCCAGTCTGGACCATCTGTCTCTCTTCTCTTCATTTGGGCGGTGTACTTAGAGTAAGCAACATAGGCGAATATTGGCAAAACCAAGTAGAAATATGGAAATTCCCATCCTTCAGCCTTCTCAGTTTCACGTACAATCTTCCACTTCAACTCACCAGTAGATTCATCCTTGTATGGGATCTTGTCAATAATCTTACCTGCATCCTTGGTGACAAACTGGAAGTTTTTCAAATCTTGAGAGTTGTCTTTGAATAATTCCAACTGTTCTCTTGGAATACCTGGGAGTATGAAGTTCCACTCAGAGTGGTTTCTTTGATAGTACAAGTTTTGCAATTCAGCAATAGTCTTGAATTCTTGATCAGTTGGAACTCTTGGGGTTCCATCTGGGTTGGTGTAAATCTTGGTGACCGATGATAATGAGTCCAACTTTGAACGGATATCTTGCTCCAATTGGAAGTTGAACTTTCCAACCTTATGTCTGAACAATCCGCTTAATGGAAGCTTGAATGTGAATCTCATAACGGCTAGGTATAGGTGATTTTATCCCGTGGTATGCCTATTAACCAAGCTGGTGTTGACTAGTGTAAACTGCTTTTAGAGTGTTTCTATTGGATGAAGAATTTTTTTGGCCAAATTACAGTTTAGGATATGCGGGTTGGCACAAATATTTGCATGTTAGATCGGGGGTTGCAAACTATACTGCATTGATTCATCACCCAATTTGCAAGGTACAACTCTACTTACGTCGCATGTATAGGTATTGAAAGTGTTTAGTCTACATTGGTGGAATCCAAGGCTTGTTGCGAAATTTTTCTATCACAATTTTTTTACTCGCAACCCAGACCTGCTGGAACACAAGCTATATACACCGGGATAATGCTACAGTCAATTAGGTACTGAAATATGACTCGTACCAATTCATTTTTTCACCTCACAGGATCATATTGTTAATTTTTCGTTGTGCCAAAACCTGCAAACCCCATCGCAGTCATAATACTTGGATCGGTATCTTCAAGGGAATCGGGGGTCACTTTCAATCTCTTATTGGTCTTTTTCTGTATGCGTCTTTGCTTTTTCTGTTCTTCGAATTTCTTCCTCTTCTCAACACGCTCCTTGAAACTGAGCACTTCAGTTTGTGATTTTTCCCTTAATTCTGCAGAGATTAATCTCTCCATCATTTTCACCACTTCCAGAAGGGGTGCCCTCCTCACACCTCCTTCCAATAGCTCGAGATCGCTATCATCTTGTGTGCCTTTTGCGCTTAGCTTGCTAACATGTTGTGGTGAGTTGAAATGATCTATCAATGCCAAGTTGTCCCTGAAAGTCAAGTCACAAATGGGGCAGGAAAAACCAAAACGCCTATTCAGTCCGGAGCTAGATGTAGAATTGAGTGGATTGATGATATTATATGTCTTTACTGCTCCAAGCAGCTTTTTCAAAAGTGCTTTGCGATGCTCAAGGTATTGTTGTGAGGAAGTGCTGTCGAACTTTTCAAAGCTTTTGCCCTCGGCTGGTCGAGATCCCTTTTTTGCTTCTTTGGCGTAAGCTTCTACGTTCCATGATCGTCTTCCATATTGATCAACGGTGATTTTTTCTTCGGACATCGTTGGAGTGGGTCTTTAACGGAGAAGAAAGTGATGCTAAATTGTAGATAGATCACATGATCGCACTGGAAATGTTAAAGATTGATAGAGTTGTTAAAGTGGCTAACGAAGCATGTCGAAGGATATCCGATCGATGCTCCTAGCGGGGCTGAAGAGTGTGTCGAAGGTGCAAAAACCACCCTCTAAATCGAATGAAATAAAAGTTATCAAGACTACTGAGATCAAGAACACCACCATAATCAAATCTGAGACTAAACTGAGGGTGTTTCAAAATAGATGGATGATAGAAGGAACTCATTTAATTCACAATTTACCAGAACGAAGTTCAATTGAAGGAGAATTGTTCAAGATTGCTGCATTTGACTTAGATGGCACTCTAGTCAATACTAGATCCGGCCTGTCGTTTGCTCGTGGACCCACGGATTGGAAGTGGTGGAGTTCAGAACCCAAGAAAAAGTCCGAAGTGATACACAGAATCAAAGCACTCATAGCGGAAAAATATTTGGTGGTTATTTTCACCAACCAAGGAGGAATTATTGCAGACAAATCCAAAAAATCATACCAAAACTTTATACTTCGAATTAATGCAATAATGGAAGAGTTGGGTAAACACATCGATTTTAAAGATCTGGAATTTTTAATTTATGCATCCCCTAAACTACCTGCAAAGGGAGCCTCAAGCTCCAAGCAAATGCATGAACACACGAGGAAGCCTCAAATAGGGATGTGGGAACATTTAGAGCAGTTTTTGGGCGCTGGATCCATCGACAAGGACAATAGTTTTTATGTCGGTGATGCCGCTGGAAGAGCTAACGATCATCTGGATAGTGATCTAATGTTTGCCAGAAACGCAAATTTACGATTTAAGGTTCCAGAAGATTTTTTTGGAGATGAATGAAATGAGTATATATACATGGGTTTGCTATTTACAAAATTAGATTTCTTTAGTTCTGTCAACAGTTTCAAAGTATCCGAAAACGTTCTTTATGTGTCTACTATGGTCCTCATCAAGAGAGCTAGGTAATTGTGCGACATAGCATTGCTGAACATCACTGATATCATTTTCGAATCTAATGGCCTCATCAGTAGTTTGTGGGTAGTTTTTGATGATAAAGCTGGTGTCAAAGGTTCCATTTCTGGTGCTCAAGAAAAATTGAATCTCCTGTTTGATCAAGGCAGTGATCAAACCCTTTGGTAATGGCCGCCCGTCTCTTTCAAGGTCTTGTAAAAGGAATGAATACTTTCTAGCCTCGTCTTCTTTTTCTTGCTTAATAAGAACAAGGGGGTCAATGATCTTGATCTGCTTCTCGTTATCAGCATTCTTAACCACGGTTTCAGCCTTCTGGAGAACTTTATCGTCAGTGTAGGGTAAGACATAGAATTTATACTGTTGGTTTTTCTCGTGATGAATCAATTTGTTTCTTCTCTTCAATCCAGTAATTTCTTCGTATTCGTGGAATTCTCTGTCACTAGTGAAAGTGGTCTTTGGTTTCTTCTTGTCAACCTTCTTACCCGCAAAGTAAAGAATAACAGAGGATACCATAAAAGTGTAGAATAAGTATCTAATTTTTGGGACTTCGGTACGCTTTCTGGTAGAAGTCTTTACCGTCCTCACGCCACCGAAGCTGGTACGGCCAATTGGGAATTTCCCATAAATTGAACCAACCAAGGAAGCTCTTGGGGCAGCAGCCACGAGTGGCCTGGCCACAATAGATCTTATTAAACTGTTCATTATCCACTAACGGACTTTGGTCTGAAAGAGATTTTCAGACCCCAATCATCTGACTATATTATATCGCACGTAACGAGTCACGTGTGGATTTTTCAACTGATAAAATTTTCGAGAGTCGATTGACAGTATTACAGCTACCACTATAAGCAAAACCTAGAGATGTCCTTGGTTCATTTGGCCAATTTCTGTGCCCATTTGAAGAACTGTACCAATGTCAATATTGCCACAACCTCGGTTCCTTTCAGTCGATTACATTTACAAGCTGCACTCGGATTATACAAGGAGGGATTCATCTCACTGATTCAAAAAGGTTCCACCACCGGTCCAGACTTGAAGCCTGTTGAAGTCACCCCTGATAACATTTCCACCAGAAGATTATGGCTTGGCTTGAAGTATCGTAATAACCAACCTGTCATTAGAGACATATCGTTAGTCTCCAAGCCAGGTAGAAAGGTTAACTTGACCGTGGAGGAAGTCAAAGCCTTGGCTTCAGGTATGCCAGTAAGATTCATTAAACCATTACAACCAGCAGAGTCCTTGTTTATCAAAACAGCCAGAGAAAATGACGTTATAGAGATCCAAGAGGCTGCTAAGAAGGGGGTGAACGGATTAGCATTGTACAGAGTGAAGTAGTGGAGCTTGTATATAGTAATACATCGGAGTCTCAAGGGAGAGACGAAACATTGAATACCAACCATCAAACATGTAAGAATTCGATAGTGTCCAAACGGTGAAGTAATAAGCGGTGTGAACTGGATTCCCGAGTTCAACATCTAATTTGTGGAAATTGCTTCACAACAGTAATCCGGAAATGTATCAAACGGCTCCATTTTGCCAAGTTTCCAAGAAGGGTCAAGTTTCCAAGAAGGGTCAAGTTTCCTTTTATCTTGGGTTTCTACCTGTTTCATTTAGGAAAACTAGGAAATTCTGCTTGGATGCCAAAAGAAACATTACCTACTTGTAGATTCAAGCATAGAGTATTGTTTCTATTCCCTGGCAAATTATACTACTAGAGATATTAATTCTCTTATCTTGATAGTGAGTGTGTGTAGCAGCTATTGCTCGATCCATTAGCTGAGGGCGGACCCTCGCTTGGGTTATCGGAATTGAGACGTTGTGCCATTTCTACTCCACTCCATCCCTGGGACAGAAGCCCTGAATGACTAATATCCACGACCAGAATATCTACAATAAGCTACGATGATTCGAAGATGAAGCCCTTAGAAGTGTTCCAGTGATGTCCTCTACTGAGATTCTCAACTCCTACCTGGTCGAGATGACCCCCGTGAATCCCACTGATAATTCTGACAACACGCACTCAAGACCAACTGCTACCAGAATTTCTTCAACTCAAGAATTGCGTTCCAGAAAGGTGGCCCCCGAGAATGAAGAAGTCCATATAATGTATGGATCCGAGAAAGATCCCCATTCATTTCCTGATGGGGGGATGCAGGCCAACATTGTCTTGATAGGGTCCTTTATGGGTCTTATCGCAGACTTCGGCATAGGAAATGCTATGGGTGCCATACAAAGTTACATCGCTACCCATCAGCTTAAGGATGTGGAGCCAACCACGGTGTCATGGATTTTTTCCCTTCATTTGGGGGTGATGTACCTTGGCGGTGTGTTCTTTGGAGCGTTGTTCGACCATTTGGGTGCTAAGAAACCATTGATTGTGGGAACAATTTTGATTAGTGGTGGATTGTTCCTGACTGCCCAATGTACAGAAGTGTATCAGTTCATCTTGAGTTTCAGCATTCTTACTGCCTTAGGAACTTCAATTTCCATGTCTCCCTTAATTGGAGCGCTAAGCCACTGGTATTTGAAGAAAAGAGCTATGGCATGTTCCATAGCCACCATCGGAGGCTTGGTGGGTGCTTCAGTTTTTCCAGTGATGTTGCAAAAGTTGTATGATTCCGTTGGATTTGAATGGGCTATCCGGGTCATGGCCTTTGTATGCCTCGGATGTATGGCGGTATCGGTAGCATTGGTGCAAGAACGTGCAGAAACTCCCAACGAAGGTAGTGAAGAGAATACCGAAATCGAAATTCTGGAAACCGAAGAATCTGACAGTCCAAGCCTTCACAAAAGAAATAAATTCCTCGGACTTTATAACCAAGTGGTTCATTTCCTTAAAGGTGCCCTTGACTTTACTATTCTACGTGATCCCAGATTTGTATTACTTACACTTTCTGTGGCCCTTGCAGAATTAGTCCTGATGTCTACCATGACATATTTTGCGTCATATGCACTTGGAAGAGGTTTTGCAGAGTCACAAGCTTACTTACTCTTGACAGTGGTGAATGTTAGCGGAATCCCCTCCAGATTGGCGGCAGGAATCTTAGCCGATAAATATGGCCGGTTCAACGTGATGATTGGCTCTTCCCTTTTAACTACCATTTTAGTTTTCGCGGTGTGGCTTCCCGGAGGAGGTAACGTAGCGGGGCTATTCGTGTTTGCGACGCTCTTCGGCATTTCAACATCTGCTGTCATCTCGTTAATTCCCGCATGTACGGGCCAGATCTGTGCCGCTGATAAATTTGGTAGAGTGTATGGAACGCTTTACTTTTTCTTGGGATTCTTGACGATTGTCTTCATGTATCTTGCATCTGTCGTGATGGCCAACGGAACCCTTGACGATTTAAGAAATCTCGTGCTTTATGAAGGTGCACTTTCCGCTGCCAGTGTGATTTTATGGGTTGGTGCCCGCTACTCGGCAGTGGGCTGGATCATGTGTAAGTTCTGAGCCAGAATGGCTTCACACCCCAAGAATCATACACTGTCCATCAAGGATCCAAACATCACCTGCAATTAATTTAAACCCATCACAGCAGAAAACCTGAATTATGAGCACCAAGCAGACCCTTAGTAAAAACCCACCTGATTTTTCACTAATTCTTGTCCCTGATGAATCGGTAGAAGTGGTTCCGCACTTACCACGGATCAATTCTATAAGGGTGATTTCACGAACTGCAATGGAACCTTGATAGTTGTGATAATAATTGCAAGATGACCATCAGGAGCTTCAGTCAAGTGGTCAGGGCCAACTTCACGATATGATGTGTAATGCATCAATTATATAATTGAAATGATCACAACTCCGATCATGGCTAGAACCTTATATGCAGAGGGCCAAAATTAATAGTTTCAAGGCGGATTAATCCAAGCATAGAATGTAGAGTTGGCTAATTTAACCTGCTTGAGCCGTTTCACACAAAGCTAAATCAAAGGGTCCGGCTTATCATTGTTTGGGACCATGGTAGTTACACAACGTGAAGCACGGGAACGCCGCGAGTCCAAATGTTTTAGTTAACAGGTAGTGCCACGCCCTAGAAATGTAACTACCAGGGTGTCTCATCGCAGGTTAGTGGGTGCAAACTGAGGAAAGTTCGGAGCACCCTGGTGCACTTATGGCACGGCACGTGCAGGACCGTGAATCTCACCTTAGTGGTTACGGATAATTTTCTATTGTACATCTATTCATAGTTAGAACAGATACCGTCGTTTCTTTCTCCTCGATCGAATAAGATTATTGGCTTACTTGAGTGGGGGCTTATTCCGTGCCAATTTTAATAACCATTATTGCATATTTCTTCATTGGGCAGAAATAAATTCGTTGTGTCCTGCTATATAAGACCCCAGATACCTTTGTCAGTTTAACTTCAGCAACAATGCTTTCAATGTATTCAGAGTTTCAAGAGATTTTGAAAAGAGATACCTGTGATCCAGGCAATGAGTATAACGGGGAACATTTCGGGGCCCGTATCTCTGCCGTGTTCGTCATCTTAATCACCTCAGGTTTTGGTACATTCTTCCCAGTCTTATCATCCAGATATTCCTTTATCAGATTGCCATGGTGGTGTTTCTTCATTGCAAAGTTCTTCGGTTCAGGTGTCATCATTGCCACTGCTTTCATCCATTTGTTACAACCTGCCAACGAGGCCTTGACCGAGGAATGTCTCACCGGCCCCATCACAGAATATCCTTGGGCATTTGCCATAGCTATGATGACCCTTTTCCTCCTTTTCTTTTTCGAAATGATTGCATACAGATTAGTTGATATCAAATTGGAGAAGTTGGGACTTTCTGGAGGTGGAAATGGTGGTCACTCTCATTTTGGTGACGAAGACCAGTACACCAAGAAGAAGGATTCATCAGAAGATGACGAAGATGATGTCGCCAAGAAGCAACAAGACACCGAAACCGTGAACCCATATCCAAACCATTTCTCTCATGCCATGGAACATCAGGATCCTGAAGTTTTGGGAACCCCTGCACAAAGCCACGAGAAAGAACAATACTTTGGTCAATTATTGAATGTGTTCGTTTTGGAATTCGGTGTCGTCTTCCACTCGGTTTTCGTTGGTATCTCCTTAGCAGTTGCAGGTGATGAGTTCGTTTCACTTTACATTGTGTTGGTGTTCCATCAAATGTTCGAAGGTTTGGGTTTGGGTTCCAGAATCGCTGTTGTCGACTGGCCAAAGTCCAAGAGATGGACCCCATGGATTCTCTGCCTTATTTATACTTTAACCACACCTATTGCAATTGCAATCGGATTGGGTGTCAGACAAAGTTACCCACCAGGTTCAACCAGAGCACTTCTTACCAACGGTTGTTTCGATGCCATCTCTGCTGGTATTTTGCTTTACACCGGTCTCATTGAGTTGATGGCACATGAGTTCTTGTATTCCGGGGAATTCAAGGGCAAGAGTGGCTTCAAGAAGATGTTGTGGGCCTACTTTGTCATGTGTTGGGGAACTGGTTTGATGGCCTTATTAGGAAAATGGGCATGAACATTTAATAACTAATCACATTTACCCTTTATAGACTAGTACTTAATAAAAAGCTAACTTGATTAAACTATCCCTGTAATTAGTTCACATGATCTCTGCTGTCATATTTATTACGTAAGCGCTTATTAAAATCGTGACTCCATGCTCCTATCTCGGAATTGCCATCTAACTACTAATCACAGTACCAAAATGTTTCTTCGTTCATTAAATCAAGGAAAGGTAAGATTTTCTTCTTTCAAAGTTCGCAATGTTGTGTTAGGACAGTCTTATTCTACAAAGTTTGGAGAAACTACGCCATCCCCACCCAAGTTACCAAAGGAACAGCAGGAGGAGTTCGAGAAATTACAAAAGATTGCTAACTCTCAAATTGCCATCGAAGAATTCAACGAGCTGTTAAAAAGCAATGATTCTGGTTCCACACCCCAAAACTTCACCGCACCAAAAGCCACTGATATCGGTAGTTTCGTTGATTTCAAGACTATTCCTGAATTCGAAGGTGATGTGAATCCCAAAACTGGAGAAAGAGGAGGCCCTAAGCAAGATCCTTTGAAGCACGGAAATGAATGGTCGTTTAATGGCAGAGTGGTTGATTTCTAATCGTTTCTAACCAATTAACACCTCTTCTGGGCCTCAGGAGTTGATATCCTAGACCAATATAATAGAACCATGAAGTACTACTGAGCATTTGGAAATTTTCATACTGAACATGCAAAATAATCTTATACATAAAAGGGGGTTGACTATTCGAATTAGGCATACCATGGGACTATAACAGAAGGTTATTTGTAACGAATTAACTCAATTTCCTTACGAACTTTTACATAGTTTATGAGTAATGATAAAAATCCCTTAGTCTCCGTATTTGATCCGTTCACGTGACCCATATAAATTTTCTGCAACCAGAGATGGAAAGCTATGTGATGGACTTTGATCCGCTTTCCTTGTTTACTCCAGCTACAAGCCATGATACAGATGTGGAATTTCAAGTATCGTATACCGACACATTGAAATTTGAAGACATCCAAGTGTTTGATGAATCACATCTCCAACCTTTGCATATTCTTGACTTTCCACTCTTGCAACTTGAGCCCAGTGCCGAATCACTTTTGATAATATTGAAGCTACTCGCTCCAAATCAAGTGTATAACTTCTCAGGTGAAGATACTTCAACTTTAGATACCACAGATATAGATTGCTTAAAAGTTTTCAAAGAGAAGGACCTTGATGAGAAATTTATAGATCAAGGACTCCTCTGGTTGAAAGATCGGTGTGTGCGATTTGATTCCAAGCAAAAGTTAGCATACATTCCTAGTTTGAGTGAATCTTTACGCAAAAGTTCGGAAGCAGACTACATTGCATATTTAACAAGACTTGTGTCTAATCAATTATCGTGGATTTCCGACGAAGATATAAAAGCGCACATCTACAAAGAGGCTTCATTGCGAATTAGTGAGAATTGTGGAAGAACAGCACAACCAGAAATAATCCGGAAAATAGCCATCGCTAACTTGGAAAAATACCTTACAGGCACCGATGAAGCTTTCATAAAACTTAAAGAGCCTTCATTAACTAGTGATAATTTGGGGCTAAAAACCTGGGGATCTTCTTTGATTTTATCAAATAGGCTTATCAATAAGAACACTGATCTCATTTCAGGGTCAGTGTTAGAATTGGGTTCAGGAACAGGCTTGGTCGGCATGGTAAGTTGCATTTTAGGACATAAAACAGTTCTTACTGATTTGCCGGAGATCGTTCCTAATTTGCAGGTGAACGTTGAATTGAATAACATCACAAATGCAGAAGTAGAGGTATTAGATTGGACTAACCCATCATCCTTCATTGAGAAATGCGGGCCAACTACCTACAATACAATTTTAATTAGTGATCCAATTTACTCATCAAAGCATCCCTACTGGGTCATAGATATGATAACGAAGTTTTTAAGCAATGAAAAAGGTTCGAGGGTTTTAATTCAGCTTCCGCTAAGGCCAAAGTTCGAAGGAGAGAGAGATGTACTTTGGAACTTATTCACTGAACATGGATTCATAACCACAGAAAGTGAAATTGAGGATGGGTTTGATGATTTTGGCAAGATGAACTTTTGCTTCAAGAGATATGAAAGAAAGGGAGAAGATTAATTTGTAATCATTATAATGTGTATTAGCTCTTAAATAAATTTCTATATTTAAATATCATTGAATGTGGTCTTTCAACCCCTTCAATTTCTCTACGGCAGCCTCAAGAAGACTATCATCTTTACAAACAGCCAATCTCAAACACTTCTCTAATCCATGACCCTTTCTGTGAGGCTCGCTGACAAATTCAATAGGTGGAATAGTGACGATTCCAAATTCCTTAATTAACCAGTAAGCAAATCTGAAATCCCAGGTTCTTGAAGCAAATGCCTCTGGGAAGTTGTAGTCATCTGGAATAGACACTCTGGAAAAGTTCACCAACAAGAAGTAGCCACCTTGAGCAATGGTGTATGGTAATCCTAATTCATCAAAAACCTTAGTGAAGAGTTCATACTTCTTAATGTACTCTTTTCTGGTGTTCTCGAAATAGTTCTGTTTTTCGGCTTCTATGAATCCGTTGGCAACAGCTTCTTGCAATGGTGCAGGGGTACTGAAACAAATTCTGGTATGAGCAGCAGTGACATACTTTATCAATTTAGCAGGACCATGAACATAACCAATTCTCCAACCAGTAGCAGCAAATGATTTACCAGCAGATCCCACGGTCAAAGTTCTCTCGGCTAATTCTGGCAAGTCCTTCAAAGCTGCTGGTCTAGGAAATTTCTCGGTAAAGTACAAGTTGTCATAGACCTCGTCACTCACCAAAAGAATATTCTTCTCGATAACAATTTTACCCAATCTGACCAATTCTTCATCGGTGAACACTTTTCCGATAGGGTTGTGTGGGGTATTGATCAAAAGCATCTTGGTCTTATCAGTTATCGCACTTTCCAACAGGTCCCAGTCGATTTTCCAGTCGTCACCGGTGACGACTTCCTTATTCATTTTCTCGGGGTAGTTCATCTTAACGTATTTGACTTTGGCACCAGTCATCTCAATGTTTGGAATGTACTGATCAAAGAATGGCTCCATCAAGATCACTTCGTCACCTGGAGTCAAGAAAGCAAAGAAAATGGAGAAGATACCTTCATTGGCACCGGTTGTGATCAGAATCTCGCTGGCGTCAACTGGACGTCCAAACGACTTGGAGTAGTGCTTAGCCACCTGGGCCACCAAGTTGGGGTTTCCCTTTGGTGGGGCGTATTGATTCAAGAGAGGCTTCGACATTGCGGGTGCAACGCTATTGATAACGAAGTCTGGGGGGCTGTAGGAGAAGAAACCCTGGCCCAAGTTGATGATTGGCTCAGTGGTTTCCTTTTGAGCCTGTGCAGCAGTTTCATTGATCAAACTCCATACATCTTTCAGATCCTGTCTGATTGCGAAGTACGGGTTGTGGAGGGATTCGGGGTCGAACGATGGAGACATGGTAGGAGAAGAGTAGAATCTAAAGCGGCTAGCGGTGTTCGAGAGGAAACTCTTGCCAATTCGTATTCTGTTGATCATAATAACGGGTGGGAGATTCAGCTTATATATGCCTGTGGCTGTTATCCAACGAGCCTGCACGTGAAGGCTCATAACTTGTCAATTTGATCGAATACGATGGTGCGATCAGCTGTGAAAAATTACTAAGCTGTCATTCTACAATAGGCGACTTCAGGTCAACGGTCCCGTTTCGAAGATGCCAAGGAAATTGACTGGTGACTTAGGCACCAGCCGTGAAGCTGGTGCTGGTCAACCAATGGGTTCTACCGTGAAGAATTATGACAGATTTATTCTAGTGATGAGTAATTTGCTTTCCCCAACGTTTGATCGGCACCTCACTAAGCCCAAACAATGCACCGTAGATGGAAAATCCTTTTATTGATGACACAGGCTGCCGGGGTCTATATAAACTCTAATATTACTGTTTGGATACGGGAGCCTGCATGCTGCTGGACAACTCTAGTACCTGGGAGAGATCCTTGTAGGAATTAAAGCCCTCAACGATTTCCCATTCCTTATCAGTGGAAGTGAGCACTTCGCATGCGTATCCCGTGACTAATAGTCCTGGAGGTCTGGAGCCACAAGCTTCCACCGCAGCTGCTACCTTTCCCAACGTGGTTCTGATGACCCTCTGGTCCGGACATGAGCCACGCTCTATAATAGCAGCGGGAAGTGAAGGATCCCAGTTCTTTTGAGAAATGAGCGCTGGTATAAGATCTGCAACTCGATGCAATGCCATGAGGAATACGGTAGTCCTGGACTTGATGAATTCCGGGAGTTCTGGCAAAACGCCCCGACGCCCGGTACCGGTGCAGATCAAGACCTGGTCGGCCACCTCACGGTGAGTTGCGGGGATGTTCGCTAACACCGGAGCCGCAAGGGCAGAAGTGATCCCTGGCATCACCTCTGGGGTAAATCCATGGTCGTGGAAAAATCTATATTCCTCTCCGCCACGGCCAAAGATGTAGGGATCGCCCTGCTTGAGACGAACCACCTTCTCGCCCTTGAGAAGGGCCTCCAATCCCAAACTAAGCAACTCCTCTTGTGCCCGTTCTGCATTCCCCGGAAACTTACGGGCAATAAATACTCTGGTGCGGTATTTAGGTATCACATCAAGCACTTGTTGAGGAACCAACTTGTCGGCGAGAATCAAGTCGGCGCTGTGGATCGCTTGCAATGCACCTAAGGTTAAGAGCGACACCGATCCCGGGCCTGCTCCCACCAAGGAGATACTGCCTTTGTGCTGGCTCACACCGGGGCCTGCTACTACTGTGTCACGTGCCTGGGATGATTGTTCCTTCAGCTCATGGTAGGCATGAGTCAAGTCCTCCACAGACACGTCGGCGAGCTTGTTGAGAGGGTAGTACTCCACGATCTGGCTCAACCACCTGGTTCTTTGGGATTTCAACTGCTCTTGCGTCATGTTGAATTCCTCCACCAAGGCGTTCAAGTTGCTTGTAGTAATGGCATCATCATCATGTTCCCCCACAGTATCAGCATGTAACTTGGCCAATTGCGATTGGTCCTCCTTTTGGATTGTTTCACGGAGCTCGCCGATTTTATTGCAGATTTCCCCGATGTTTGGCGGCAATGCATTGGTCAACTCCCGCTTGATCTTGGACGCCAATTTGCACCCTTTACCAGAAGTGGTGACACCAAATTGAAAGTCCCCGGAGGTGTACGAGGATAAAAGCGTGAAAGTGCAGAGCTCGGGGGAGTCTGCTGTGTTGATTGGTATTCTGTTTACCGTGCAGTGGTCAAAGATCTGTTGTTTCAACTGGTTCTTCGCTATGGGTAAGGTGACAAAAACTCGGTCGATCACGTTCTTGACCTCGGGTCTTCCCAACGAGTGCAACGAGTTTTCGATAAAAGAGATATCCAACTCTCCAGTTGGGTGGACCCACAGAAGACTACCGTCCTCTATTTTGTGTCGTATTGGTGCTGGAAAAGATTCTTGATCAGCATTTTCGGTGATGAGAATAGGTTTGGCTCCCGCCTCAAGGATGGTTGAGATACGGAGGCTGGCCGCATTAGACGCACCCACAATAACGTGCAGCTGGTCCTTGGAAGAGAGAGACGCTAAAAGGTTGGGCATTGGTCGGATACTTTGCATTTTGGCGGGCCCAACTACTCATATAGTAAATGATACTGATTACCACATGTCACGTGCCTTGATCTCAGGCTTACGGTAGTGAACCGCGGGGTCTGGTATGACATATCGAAGAAGTTTACCACTGATGTGAGCACGTGTATCTGGTCACGTTACACCATCTCTACCTCATCAGACCATCTTCGGGAAGCTATCGTCCCTACATCAATGGCCAAAAGACATTTAGGAATCGGCAAGGCAGCAAAAGCCAAGAAGCAAAAGACTGAAACTGAAACTGCTAGCGAGAGCCAGCCTTCAAATGAGCTTACTGTGGAATTAAGTGAAGAAATCGACGCAAACGATGAATTGGGTCAATTAAAAGGTTTATGGAACACCTATTCACAATCAGAAAAAGACAACGAATTGGTGGTAAATGGTATCATTCATGAGTGTGACCGCTTGTTGAGAAACGAAGATGCCACCAAGAAGCTCCCCGAATCTTTCCACTCAATTTATGCCAATGCTTTGAGCGAATTGGCTACTTTCAACAGCACCGATACTACCAAGGTCAAGGAATTCTTCGATGCAGCACTCGAAAGAATCGAGCTTGGATTATCACACTTTGAGGCCGGCTCGATTGAATTGCACTTTGCCAAAAGTCGTATCTTGATCAAGAGAATCCCATTGCAATTTATCTCTCATTTGACCGTCGAATCCAAGATCGAAGAACTGCACCCCGATTTGTCCAAGCTATTGGACGAAGCCTTGGAGAGCTATGAGGTGGCCGAAAAGAAGGCTGACGAATTGAAGCTGTACGAGTTGTTCAATCAAGAGAATTTGGAGATTTTGGAAGCACTCGATGATGTGTTGGATATCGTCGATAATTTCGG
Organism: Suhomyces yuchorum; assembly: GCA_030571845.1. Lineage (NCBI taxonomy): Eukaryota > Fungi > Ascomycota > Pichiomycetes > Serinales > Debaryomycetaceae > Suhomyces > Suhomyces yuchorum. The sequence continues at coordinate 73,106 of JAJLYW010000003.1, read as the reverse complement.
CAAGGAGCAATTGGAGGGAGAAGATGATGACGAGAAGGAAGAGGATGAGGAAGAAGAAGATGCAGTCGAATTGGCCAAGTCTCATCCGTTGTACGCTATTCAAAACACCGACAAATACAATCAATGGTGGAGAGACCACATCATCAAGTTCTTGGAGAACGTGGACCACTCCAGCGAACAAAAGGCTATTGAAGAAGATCATCCATTGCACCCTTTGAGAGCAGAGATCTGTAAGCGTATTGGGCAATCTTACTTGCAAGAAGCGGAAATTCCATCGGGTGTGTTCACTACTTTGACATACGAAGAGGAATTTCAAGACGAACAAGAGCTCGAAGGCTTAACCAGGGAAGGTGCCCAGAAGATCGCCCAAGATTTGATCCAGACTGCCATTAAGTACTTGGAGTGGGCGCAAGATAAGGAAGAACCAGAATCTTGGGTGCATGTAGCCGAGGCTTTGATCTCCTTAGGCAATTTGTATGAGCTCGACAGTGAGGAGCAAGAGGAGTACTACAAGAAGGCCGAGGTGATTTTAAACAAGGCCAACAACGTGACCAACGGTAAGTACGAAGAAGTGCTCGAGAACTTGTTACAGGCCTAGCCATTGTAGCCAGTCCAGCTACAGAGGTACAAGGCCTTAGATTAATAGGGTAGGTAAGGGTGCGAAAATAGAAGGTGCGTTCTATTAGGTAGAATTATCAATAGCCTGGAATTATTCACTATTGTTTAAACTTAAATACTCTCTACAACCTCCAAAGGGATTTACAGAGCACAATCAGGATCGAATTTACGGTGGTTAGCAAAATGCAACCAGTAATTCTCTGGTTATGACTCTGGCGTTTTAGGGAGGAGTGTTGAGGAGTTTCTCCTCTGTAGTTTCCTTTCGCAGTCGCAGAATGTTGGGATTGACGGAGGTGATGTGGTGGCGGAGATCGGAACCCCAATAAGCTTCCATCGGGCCGCGAAGGTCACAATAGGCCAAAAAAGGCCTGAAACGACGATAAGGTTCTCACCATTGGACAAGTGCAACAGGTGTCCTAATTCTGGAAGATGAATGTGGTAAAAGATGCGTGTGAAATTGCCTTCCCATGTCAAAGAAACATCAAAAGAGCAATAAGCTATTTGGGATCAATACGGCAATACGTGGCACCACATTGCGTTGGATGATGGTGGCTGTTTCGGGGGATTCGGGGTCGATTCGCTGTAGATCAGCCTTGTAGATCAGCGAACTCTGAGTCAGCCCGAGGCGCACACTGGAACCACAATCGGACATGCTAGGCAGAGCGAGCAAAGTGAGGGTGACTAATCGGGCCAGAGGGTAGGAGTTTCTGCGGATCGAGACAGTTGGGGAGGCAGCACCATCGGGTTCCAAGTGGGAGAGTGGATCCTAAAGTTGTTACTGTGGTGCTTACGGCCCTTGTCGTTATGGTCCTTTGGTGGAGGTTGCTAGGAGTTGTGGCTGGTCGCACCATGGATCAACGCCTCGGTGGTAATGGGTCTACAGGTTTGCAGTAATCTCATGTCTATCGTAATCTATACTCTGCTAGCAAGGGTGCTCTCGCTCTGGAGCTTCATGGCGTTCTTCTCGTGGGCGTTGTCCTTGCAGTTTTGGAGGCCCTGGCAGATGTGATCCTCCAAGAGCCGGTGCTTTGCACAGAACTTTCCTGAGCAATAGCTACAAGAGCCCACATTGCGCAATGGGGTGGCCTTGCACGATTGGAATGAACAGCGGATCTTGCGCTTCTTGGCGGGAACCGACGATGTGGAGGTAGATGTAGCGCCAGCGCCACTGGTGGAAGTGTTTGCCGGCACTTCACTACCCTCACTCATGAGAATCACCGTGGCATCATCTGCCGACATCAATTCTATCACCGGACGGTGGCCGGGAGAGAGCTTTTCTCCGTTGTGAATGAGCTTGAACGATACGGGAAGCTTGGTGGAATCAGGGCAGCCCACCCGGGCCAACCCTTGGAGTTCTTCGACGGTGCAGTTATCGGGCACGGTGACGGTGTAGGACACCTCGGTGGACAATCTGATGTTCACTTTCATATTGTGGGGAGCTTGGGGGTAGGAGACGCTTGGGGGGTATTAGATGACACGACGACGAATCCACTAAGATTCGAGTTGGTGTGATCCTGGGAAATAAAATGGACTGATGTGGTGGAACTTCAAGAAGAGGAAGTTGGGGATAATTTATACTGGTGAGATGCCGTGAGGCTTTCGGTTATCGTGTGTTCCAGGCCGCAGGCAGTGGCAAACAAAAGCAATCCGGTCATGGAATGTCGCACGTGACCCATGACGTCGTCTGCGGCCGCGGATGTGGTGGGTCCACCGGAGGTCATTTGCGGTCAGGCGGGCGATGGCGATAAGCCCGTAGCGCTGGAGCACCGGCACCGGTGCACGTGATTCGTGTCACGTGTGTGTTCCTGTACCCACCAGCTGCAAAAATAGATTCAACTCCGCTACCACACCACAGGGATGAAACTCCACCACTTGGCGTTCTCTAGAGGCAGGGCCATTGTGCTGATAGTGCCAGTTTGCGGGCTGGACCGGGCTAGAATCCGGCTGTGGGGCGCACTTTGGCCCACACATGGTGGCCACACCTATGCCTTTCCAAGTACCCTCAATGTTAGGCCTACAGTAATGAAAAATAATGATCTATATTTATCCTACCTATTAGCGCCGGCGCTATAGCAAATGGTACTCGACGGCGCCGCCTTCGGTGGCTGCACCAGTCAACACGCTGACGGGGTTCACAGGATGGTTATCTTTGAGGGAATTGGCCTTTTCTATTTCTCTGCGGTTATTAAACATGATCTTGACATCCCGCACTTTCTTGTAATGCGGGACGGTTGGAGTATATGTGGGGGTGATGGTGGGAAAGGAGGTGGTGGTTGGGGTGGTCAAGTCGATCGCTTGGAGCCTACGGTTGGCAGGCACAGGTGTGGCATTTATCATGGCAAGAAGAAACAAGACAAAGGCGAACATCATTGTTGTATGTAGAAGTGGACGGATGGATAAGGTTCGAGTGGAAAGGAACGAATGGACAGTTGGTCGATGGTCCTGTGGGTGCAATGATGCGATGCAAGGGAATCTTTCAACTGGATATCAGTGAAAGTTTTCAGAGGATGTGCAAAAAGATGCAAGGGAAAGGAGTGAAGGAATGAAGGAATGTGACCTGAAGGTATGTATCACTATAGTCAATCTATGTGAAAGTGAGTAGAGCCGGTTGCAAACTGGATAGCAGTTAAAGGTCTTCCCTGACCTTATATACATCAGTAGCCTCAGCCAGCTACAGCCTCCGGTTCCGAACAATGGTAAAACAAACGCGCAACAGAACTGAAAAAGTGTCAATGACAGGGATGACATGAATACTCACGCAACATGTTAGGAGCATGAGAACCACGCAATGATATAGCCTTTTTGCCAAGCGAGGCTGTTCCTTCCACCTACCACACGCGTAACCCCATCCCCTTAATTTGGCCCACTGTTCATCTGGCCCCTGGTGCAATGCCTTCCATGATGCTCTAGTTTCAGATACCGTTTTTCCCTGGCCCTGTAACCTGCATCGCGACGCGCATAGAAGCAGGTACACCGCGTCCACCAACATCTAAACTTTCGTCTAACTTCTGATTCAGCGTTTGCTATTGCCGGTCGTTCGTGAACGCAAATATTGATTGTTCTCGGTCTCGTCACCTGAATCAATCTCGCTCGCGTCCCCCACATCATCAATCATGGTCAGAGACAATCTGTTCGCGGTATCCCACAAGTTCGAGAAAATAGGAATGTCACCCAAATTGTTCAAGTTGAACGCATCCTTTGAAGTATCGGAAAAGTCTTGCTCAATTTGATTCTGAAGCTTTTGCTGCTTGTCGGAATACTCCTGAACGATACCATAATCTTCAAAAATATCAGGTCCGTACTTTTCACAGAAATCATTAACGCGATTGCTCAATTCATTCCGGGTGTCCTTGATGTGCTTGATCTGAAATTGCAGATTATGGTGACTAAGAATTGATACAAAAAGAGGACGTAAGGACTTGTAATAGTCGACCCCAATTTCTCCCACTCTTAACGAAGCGTAGGTAGTAAGCACGGCCCATCCGTAGCAGAAGATGAAGATTATTATCTTGTGGTAAATCCTATCACTAGGAACAAGATCCAGGTTAACAATCAATATGGTGCCGATGATAGAGTAGAAAATATAAAGTGCAGGAGCCAACACTAATGCCACCATAATTTTCCAAGTGCTCAAGACATCCTTGGCCGAAATTTTCACGACTGAATTAGCTAATGCTTCTTTGGCCTTCTTACGCGAGATCCTTCGGGCAGTTATAAATACCGGACTGAATAAAAATATTCCCGGCATACTTAGGCCCATAAAAATAGCGAATTTGAGCAATCTTTCCGTGAATAGCAAAAATACTTTAAATCTATCCGTCTTATTTAATTTTTCAACCTGGTGATCGCGAATTCCCAATTTATTAAGTTCTTTGTTATAATTGGTTACCAACTCTTTCAATTGTTTAACATCAGGTTTATCGGAATGTAATTGGTATCCTTTGACTAATCTTCTGTTTAATTCGACAACCATAGGCAAGGGAATGGTAGTACGGGAATGCAGTGTATATAGTCTCCTTGCAGCTTGGACTGCAATCAAGGTGTCGTAATCCTCGCAAGTAACTGTTACTTCTTTGAGGCCCAAAGTAATCGTCTGTAATAACTTTCCGACTGCATCTCTGGAGTTTTTATTGTATTCATGACCCATATCTGAGTCGACCTCGATGGGCTTTCCAAATTCTATAACCACTCTTGATCTGAACTTGTTAGGATGGAAGTAATTCAATCCAACTGGAACGACCTTTACAGGAGTGATGTTTTCAGCACCATCCTTCAATTGAGACGCAACTGTACCTAAGGCCATGATGGCAACACCGGGCTTCAATGGTAACAAATCAGGTCTGTCATGGGAGCCACCTTCGGGGAAAATACCCAATATTTTTCCCAGTTGCAAATGGTTGAAGACGTTCTGAAAAACAACATTGTTATCAATGTGGGGAGCCACTTTAAATGGAGTACCTTTGGTGGCTAAGGACTCGATCTTCTTCTGGAACTTTGGATTGAGAGAACTCAAGGGTTTCTTCAAGGTCAAGTGTTCGTCGTCTTCGATACTTTCGATGGGGGAGTTGCCCATGGAGTTTGGCAATCCAATCAACCCTTTGACCTGGCATTCTTTGGTGAAGTTGGTGCCCTTTCCCACCACCTTGGTATCTTCAAAGGTAATAGTGCCCTTTCCATTGGTCAAAAGGTCCTGAGATCTCTCCACGGGAATGGCGCTACAGAGCTTTGCAAAGGTGCCTATCATACCCCTTCGGTACGACTTGCTTGCAATCAAGAAGGCAATTCTTCGGGCGCTGTGTTCATGGACCTTGGACATCACCACCAATCCGTCCACAAACTGGTTGTGATGGGGGGCAATCACGAATACCACTGGGCCTTCATGGGGAATGTTGAATGTACCACTGGACTTGATGTCTCGGAAAAACGTGTGGACCACCAAGCTGAAGAACGATAACACTAGATCATACGAGATGATCCGTATAATAGCAATTATCTTCTCTTTGATAGACTGGGTTTTCGGTTTCTGTGACATATTCTAGAAGTTTAGTGCCAATTGACTTCTTCGCCCCGGATATCTAACTTTATTTATACTGATTGCTCACTACTTGCATTCAGCCCAACTGCGCGAAGGGCTCCCTGAAGTGATCACACGCCGCAGTGGGGGGAACCCCGGTTTTTATCAGCAGCCAAAAAGGGTCTCACTAATTCTGTGAGTGCCCAACAACGGCTCCAGTAGAAATTCGGAGAACTTCTTTGGGGAAGTGTGATCTGTCGCAAATCGATGGCCCTTGGCAGAGTATGGTAGTGGGCTCTCCGACTGATGGGCTCCATCCATTCGTTTCCGAACTGCAGCAATAATCATAAAGGCTTTTGCAGACTGTAACACAGTTACAACCGAGAATGGGCCCACTCTGAGATATGGGTCGCAAGCCAATACAACCATGGCAAGCAATGACTTGTCAGGAATGCAATGTCAGATATGCGTAGCTTAGCAACGTACCAAGAAAGTGTGGTTCGCTTCAGGGCACCCTATGGCACTCGCGTCTTCGGTGGTAAGACAGTTGACCACCAGTGGGGGCTGATCACCCCCTTTCTCGATTTGGTAAACCTAATCAAGCATGGAAACAGATTGCAGCTGCATGGAATTCTTGCAAGATGCGTAGATCTCCATACCTGGTGGCATTGTTTCATACATGCTATGGTTGCTGTACCTTATAGTTGTTGTGATTAGAGGTGGTGGGAGTCCTTTGGGGCTCTAAACTCTGGACCCCACGCCTCAGATCACCACCAGGCCAGCCTCTTGGTAGATCTGAGGTTCTGGTGAAACTACACCTAACACCACCCCATTAGCTGGCCCGTTCTCATTTGCCTGATGTAGTGACCCCATTGATTATCCATGCACCCCGGTACTGGTGGCCAATGGTATGGACCGTAGTCAAATTCGCTCGTAGTATCGTAATTCTACAAGATGATGATTATAATAAATTAGGGTTTTTTCTAGTTTTCTCCAATTTTCTGTAGTTCTGCATTTCAAAGGTTAAACAAGAAATTAATTCTAAAGGTCTATTTCCCTAACCCAACTGGTTTGGATGGGGCTGGGGAAGAGGCTCAGGCAGAATGTTCGAAGCTAGTGGGCGAGATTGAATTGTAGGACTTCCTTCTAAATGACCTTCTGATTACTAGTTTGTAGATGTGCTTGACTCTAAACTCAGACACCACACCATTCTCTACAACTCGAACGCATAGGCAGTTTCTTATGTACGTAAATTTCTAACAAGTATACATCCTGTTATGCTAGACCTGCCGGCTTCTATATCTTGTGGCCCTCCAGCCAATATCCAGTTCTCGTCTTGAATCCTCAGTCCTCTCCAGCTGGAACTTCATCCTTCAAAATACGGTTCAACTTCAACTTCATCTCGGTCTTCTCATCACCCTTCAAGGTGTCCTTGACAAAATTGACATCAACATCCAATTGAACCATGTGCAACGCACCTCTCAAAATACCGCATAGAATCTGGCAGTACCACAAGTCCTTGGTGGGAGGGATCTCAACGAATTCATTCAAAGGGTTGGGTTCTGGTAAAATGATGGAACAACTCTTTCCGTCACTGCTCCAACCTTCGATGGTTGGTTGTATGTTCAAGAAAATTCTAAATCCCAACTTCGTGATCACATCAACGGTTTCTTTGAAAGTCAGACATCTTTGCACACCAGTTCTAGACAAAAACTCTTCTATTAAACGAATGCCGATGTTGTAACCCATTTGATCCAACTGGTTGTTGACTTCATGATAGTTGTGGTTGAAATCTCGGCACAACTGTGCTACTATTGAACCATAGGTCAATGTGAAAAGCTCCGAGTTCTGATGTTAGTAACAATAGGTCGAAAGTCACCATTCAAGCACACTTACAATCTTCTCGACATTCTTCCATATATCATCTCCCTTCTTCGACATGTTGTTAGAATCGAATTATTGATTGCCTGCAGATTATGTAGATCATATTGGACACGACCGAATATCACGGAAGCGCGACAGTCACTTGGGAGTAGTGATGGCAGGGACTCAAACTACATCGAATGGAGAGATATTCGGCATTATTAAGTCGTAAGATTATTATTACATACAAGTCGATATAAAAGGAGGTGATTAAATGTCTTTTTTGGACTCCACTTTGATAGGCTTGGTGCCCTTAGTGGCTAAGAATTGCTTGTATTTCTTCAAAGTGATCTGTTTCTGAGTTTCCTTGTATTGCTTAGTAAACTCGTACTCGGTTCTAGAAACCTTGTCCCAGATGGTGAAGAATGGCTGGGAGAAGTTGTGCTTGATACCCCAACTTTGATGGTGGATGTCATGGTAGATGGAATTATTAGGGAAGATAATTTGGAACAAGTCAAAGGGCAAGCTGTAACCACAGTGGTCATCCACGGTTTTCATGGTAGCAAAAGTGTACAACACAATGCACTCACGAGGACTCAAACCCATGGTAAGCGATGCAACTCCCGTACCCAAGGTGTCTAACAAGAATCCCTCAACAGGGTCGTTGTAGAGCGCACCGTAAGCGTAAGGAACGTACAATCTGTGGTGACGGGAGTGGAAACGACGGTACAAGGCTCTGTTGGTATGCATCAAGCGGTGCAACCAGTATTGCCAGGAGTCGATGATAGTAAATGCAATCAAGATACGGACAACTGAAAATCCGTACATGTATCCGTAATAAATCACCGAATCAGGAACCCACAGTGGCAAGCGGTTGTGCTTGATGTTCCACATCTCGAAAATCTCGTAACCCGTGGTAGGCTTGGGGTCAAAGGTGTAGAAAACATACCCTATGACTGACTGAATCACATGCTGGAGAATAACGTCTTGAACCACGGCATGGAGAGGAGCCTTGTTTCTGGACTCCTCCTCTTCACTGGGGTGGATTCTGTACTTCTCGGCCAACTGGTACACATCGATGATGTGAAAGAAACTGGCATAGGTCCAGTAAGCAATCACAGGTGCCATGAGTGCCAAAATACCATCAGGAAGGCCCGGGATCAAGTCGGGCTTGGTGTGCACGACAGCTATGGGAGCCTTGATTGGAGACGACAACAACGTCGAGAAGTTGCTGGGGAGCAGGAACGAGTTCCTCAAGGTGGTCAATGTATCCATGACTGTAAGGACGAGGAAGGGATTCCACTGAACAACGATTTGGGGAAGGAAACGATGGCAGGTGTAGACGCGTACGAGCTGAGTATCACGTTGGCTAGACTGGTGTTAGCGGTAGTCTATGCTTTCTATTGCCTGGAGGGGAGCTGTTGTTTATAAACCTGACGATTGTTGTTTATATATAGGCGTATTTTCATCGTCCGATGGGTTCGCGACTGTTAGGACGATAGCGAGAGCAAAAAGAAATGTCGCACTACAGCACCCATGAGCGCTCGTAATTTGGTGACCCTGAAGATAGGGGAGGTGGCGAGACCGGACGACACGGATCACCAGGTACCAGACCAATAGCAAGCCAGAACAGGGAATTGCAGACTGGTGATCCCGAGAGCGCGTGCTCAGGGGTGTCATGTCCCATTGCATGCGGCTGGACCCACTCCGTGGAGGAGGAGTGTCGCCACACGGCGGATTTGTGACGTCCATGATGGCTGCTAAATGGGGAGACCGGAGAAGAAGGCCCAGTGAGTGCCAGTTCGGTAGATGGGTTCGAGCCTGGTGGGAAGCAGGGCGGGACGGGAAGAGGTGTTGGCCCGACCTAGATATGGTGTGATCAAAGAGTTTATGGTGCATCAGTAGCATTGTAGGAGGAGTGAGTGGCACCTAGAAAACAGAACAGTGGAGAACTCCAGCGAGATTGGGGAAAACTTTTGAGAGCAAAAGCTATCAAAGTTCTGTAAATGAAGGAAGTGAGGGGAAGAAAGGAAGCTTACCAAATGCTACCATATCTAGTGCTATGCTATTAATAAGTACATAAAACTATAATTTCATGGTTGTTTTGGTCTTTCCTCCAACTTCGAATCATCACGATGTTGATGTGGCCGTTCTAGGTAATTCGAGACGGAAAATTCATGGGAAATTCACCAGGCACATTCAAATTTTACTCGGCAATGTCAATCGATGGAAGCGTGTCTATTGTAATTTATTTATGACCCACTGGCCCTTTGCTAAACTATTATCAAAGCAAGCAGCTGGACAACAAGTGTCGCTAAAGGGCCATCTAGCAGTGTCACACATGATCTGTTTCACGGTGATGGAATAAGCGAGTTTCGGCATTTGAAAATTCTAAGAACGATAATCTGGTTCTAGGAATTCTCAATTCTAGACGATAAAGTTTGGTTCCAGGTCATCTGAAGAATTTTCATTTCAGCCCAGTCCAGGCTTATAGCTGTAAAAGTTTGTGATTTCTACATAAGCCCTTTTTTTAATTGAAAGTTAAAGCCTTTTTTTGAAAAAGACCTTAAATCGGCTTTCCAGACTAGACCATGTATTAATGCGTTACATTTTTATTATGCACTATGAATTTTACTATGACTATGACCAATTAACCTTTTCTACCTGTGCTAGTATCCTAATTTTTGTTAATGAAGTTTAACCTCTGCTCATCGATCAATTATTGTCCATGGCGGTGTTTCCGAATATAGACCTCCTCGTACTCAGGAGTATGGCGCTTTTCCAAACTCAACCGTTCAAGCTCGTCCGTCACTCTCTTTTTGATTCCTATCCTGACAGGACTCTTGGCGTACTCGAAATCCTCATTGCGAGCCTTTAAAGGTGAACGACGTAAGGGCTCCTCGATTAATTCCCTGGGGCCTCTTGGCTTGGGTTGTTCGTGAAGGAAATTCCGAGCTTGTGGGGTAGCCAAACCCATTGGTGGCGGTGTAGATGCAGCTTTTGTTGGAGATGGGTCGGATTTCTTTCGGTGTATATCCATCAGTTGCTTGTTAAGTATCTCTTTTAAACGCTGTTGTACTTCCTGCTCTACTACCATCTTGAATTCCCTTTGGTAACCAAGCCGGACTTCTTTAGCTTCCAAATCCATCGCACGTTTTCTCATTTCAAACTCTTCCAAGAGTTCATCTTCTAACAGCTGCTTTTGAATATTGCACTTTTTCTGAAGATTGTTGTATTCTTCTTGCAATTCTTCACGTTGACGCAATACCTTTCGATCCAATGTGGTAAGATAATTCTCTTTCTTCTTTAGTTCCTCGTTTTTTGTTAACAATTGTTTCTGAAATTCGTTAAGATTACTGCTAATCTCCTTGAGCTCCATTTCCTTTCTTAAAAATCTTATAGAAAGAGTTTCTAATAATTCATAGCAGGATGGACGAAGGTTTGTATCCACTGTTATACATTCTTTGATGATGGAACGAAGTTGGTTGGAATAAGTTTCAGGAAGGTCTGGAATTACACCTCTTTTGATTTTTGCTTGTAGTTGTAAATGGGTCTTTGCTTGGAAAGGAGGTTGAAGTGAACACAACTCGAATAAGACACAGCCCAATGACCAGATATCACAAACTGGCAGATACGGATTGTCCATCAATACTTCGGGTGACATGTAATAGGGTGTTCCAACGTAGGTCTTTGCAAAGTCGTTTTGAGAGGTAAGCATTTTTGCCAAACCAAAATCGCCAACTTTGATCGACTTTCCAGCATTGAGCATGAAGATATTATCGGGCTTGATATCACGGTGAATGATAACGGTGTCAGAATTGATTGGAGGTTCTTCTTTGTCGGTATTAGAAAAAAGATTGACTTTTCTGGCATCAATTCCATAATGACACCGGTGTAATGCTAATAGGGTTTGTACTAGGACCTGCCATATAAACTCCTCGGGGACTTGTTCCTTGTTTTTGCGGAAATTGGTTATTACCTGAGCCAAATCACCACCGTCACAGAACTCCATATAGATATGGATAGTTTTATTTTCCACTATGTGATCATGGCGGTAATACTTGACGATGTTTGGGTGTTCCAACTCTCTCAAGATTCTAAGTTCTGAAATTAACTGATTTCTCTCATGTACATTCATGGAGGTGTATTCGATTTCCTTTCTGACGAGGATTTGTCCGTCAGATCTTTGCCGTACTTTTCTGACGGTTCCAAAAGAGCCTTTTCCTATGACTTCTAATGCCTCATACTCGTCGGATATGTTTGTGGAAGCCATGATGTGGTAAAGGGGTAATTATGTGAGTGAATGGGGTTCGATGAAGGGCATATCACCACCAGGACGCAGGAAGGGAATGGGAGGGTGAATTGGCGAATGCTCGGGGGGGTTGTTTGTGAGCACCGGGTGTGGTAAGCGGAACAGGTCCAAGTGACGGTTGGCCAGGGTGTAGAAGTAGATGGTGAGATGAAATTCTGGTAAATTTTGGTGGTGTTTACTATTCATCCTTCCTGATTTGGCATGGGCGTATGCAGGACACGGCAATAGCGGTCACGAGACGGATTTTCATGGAGAACGAGCGAGGCGACGCAGATCAGGGGAAGCCCGCTAGCTAGCTGGGCCTGCGACAGAAACATTCCGGCAAATAATACGGGGATTCGCCATGTAAGCTGGCCCACCAGGTACCCGGGGACGGTGGCGGACGATGGGATGTGGTTGGGGACGCGACCCCTGCCGGGTGCAGGACGGAAGATCACCATTGGCAGTCATGTGACTGCATATATTACGGGTTATTGTGGGCAGACGAGGGGAGCTGAGGATCTATACCCCAGCGATCGTGGTGGGCGTAGTGTGGGGGCAGGACGGGAGTTGGGGCTTGTGGAACACCACCAAGTACAACCGAAATGAAATTCACTAGCGGTATGTGTATTGTTAGTTGCCAAAGAGCCGGGAAGGAACAGGGACAACTGGACGATTCACTTGCATGGATAAAATAAATTCGGTATCAGTGGCCCAATCGCATCTGGCGCGAAGGCTATTTTTTGACAGCACCAGTGATGACACTGACAGGCCAAATTCCGCCAGGCGGTGGCATCACATGAAGATGAGCATAATCCAGAAAATTTGAGAAAGTGGCATAATTTGTACGAAACGTGTCAGCATAAAAATAAGCCGGCAGAAAAATTTATTGATATCATCAAGACAAATCCGCCTCCACCGCTCGGCGAGTAGTCGTCTAATGTATCAATGCCATCGAACATGGCAGCGTGACAATTGGAATGGTGGAGGGCGAACAATCGGCCAAGTGGACACTTGCCCCGGGACCATGCGGACCGGACCGGGCATTTTTCCGAGAATGCCCATGTCGGGCATGTGCTAAGTCGGTGCTGCCGGTAACGTGCCGGGGTAATGTGCTTGCACATCCCCTTGTTCGCTGCCAATGCTCCAGCATTGTCAGTAGGTGACATTTCAGGATTTGTTCGACTATTCCTAATGCGGCAAGGAACCCGCGCGTGCATTGCGTGCAGTGCTGTGAGTATCGGCTGCACCACGACAATCTGGGATAAATGTGCAGGTTAGGGAACGTGGGGGCGTTTGCAGGTTTGCTCGAACAGCTCGAATAACCCATGCACCGATTACGAGGAACCTGCGGCTGGGTGACGAGCTGTCTATCAGCGGCTGCCCGGCCGATTGTTGGGGTTAGAAGCTGGGGTGCTCGCTTTGAACAGCACCGAAGGTTGCTGGAGATTGCGGCTTGTGGCCACGGAAGCCGGGGGCTGTTGGCCGTTGGCGGTTGGGAGTGGGCAGGCGGCCGTTGGCTGGTTGCAACCGGCGTTGACGGCGGGCTTCCTCTCTGGCTAACCCGGCCCCGGCACCGGAGTTCCTGGGGACCACACCTGCATTATTCCTACCGCTGCGCACGGTGGAAGGTCTGTCAGCAGCGTCGTGCCCCCGCCGCCAATTCCACCACCAGTATTGTCACGGTGGTGGATCGAACAATAAGGCAGGTGAAGGTAGACGACGATGGTTGGAATGTGTACCTAAGGGGTTAGATGACGAAGAATCACTTTCTTTGACAATCAGCAGCAACCCCAAAGCCCCGTTATCGACACTTGTGCGGGCCGGCTAGGCACCCGGTGTGAGCAACCTAGTTTGAGCCGGAAGGCTTCGTTGTCGGTAGCCAAACCATCAGCGTCAGCGTCAGCAAGGTTCACCAACACAATCAACACCGAGGGGAACCATGGGTGGTGTTCCTGCTGCCACAATAGGGGTGGCGATCCGTGACTGAGGGCCCTACACGAACCCGATAACAATCATCCCCTGGTCGTTCAAAGCGTGTGGGAGGTGGCGTGCCCGTGGTGGATCGTCCTGTGGTTCTGCCGGGCAGTTACCCCTAGACTGTGCAGACCCTGATTTAGCTATTTCGTCTCATGCACCACAAAGCGAGCCGATGCAGTGTCTTGCGTGTATCAATATTATTTGTGGCCTATTGTTGGAATTCATAGATGATCAGGTAGTGTACATCCCACCAGTGGGAGATGTCCATATATATAGGCCACCAATTCGCTGATTGAACCCCATCCACCATGTGCCTTGAATCTCCCTTCGTGGTGACCTACACCCATCGGCCCTCGTTCAACAACAGCGTATCTAAACCCAAGAGGACTGCTCGCAAACCCTCGGTAGCCAAAACACCCACCATGGCAAACCCAGCACAACCGTACGTGCCCTACCTTCCCGCTTCTTCTGGCCACTCCTACAACCCCGCCCAAACCTCTATGCATCTTCTTCGTGAACTCCGGTCCGTGATCAGGATGTCCTACAACACCGTGATAACCACCCACACCTTCAGGCCCACCAAGCCCACCAAGCCCGCAAAGACCTCGTACCTGAGCTACGCCCCCTTGACACCTCCATACACCCCCCACCGCAAGCGGTCGCGGTCTCGGGGACCTGATGTCAAACCTAAACACTACGAGCTTTCACCCGGCGCCGCCAAAGACTCTATTGCATGCATGTCCATCGATATCGATTGGACTGAGGCAAACACCGCAGACTGGGAGGTGCAGATCGACGTCTAATGATTCTGCTGGCAGACCCCCGTTGATTTCGCGTTAATTACGCATATGTACTATTATAATAGGTCATTTCTACTGATGTAATTCATAATACCCTACTAATAAATAATAATAATATTAACCCTCGCCAACTGAATAGTGTGCGTAATGAGCCGTTTCTTCGCTAACAATTGGATCAGCACTCGCGGAACCTGCCCCGATCGGGCAGGCGCCATCATGCAAGTATTACCCAGTGGGTTGACTCACAACGATCTACCACCTTGGCTTCGTTGCTTACGGAGGACTGTGCCACAAAGGGTAGCCATTTAAACTTTTGGGGTTACTTTTCCCGAAAGAAATATGCGAGAGAACATTAGGTCCGGGCCAAGGTCGCGTTTCTGGAGCTTCCACCACCACATCAGTCCTGGTCAGGAACAACAAATCCCCACACCGACGAACAAGTAAAATTGACCTGTCGACAAATAATAGAGTTTAGTTTCTATTGACAAGAAAATAGAAATTGCACCACCGACGATTTCCAAATTAATTCTCGTCGCTGGTGATCAGGAGCAGGTACCACATTCGAGAAGATCTGTGCATGATCATCCCAGATCATGTCCATGAAATACCGCATTTATTAGCCATACGATCCTCGTATCGACTCAGGATTCTCGTTGGTACCTTACCATGCCACCGAAGAACTTGTGCTCTTTGTTGTGTTGTGTTGTAGCTGATCTCTATTGTGACTGGCTTGCCCACCCTCTTGTTTTGTGTGCTCCGTGCAAGTAGGCGTAGCCATGGGCTCTGGGAAACACCGGGTTCTTTGGCAGGCTGCAGTAGACTTTGGATATTATTGGATGGGTGAGGTTGCTAGAAGCTCGGGTGCGTAGTTCTTCCACATATGTAGCGATAGTCGCACACATCTGGACAAATGTGTATCGATTTGGACATTATTGCATGCCTTTGCAGGGCACTGCATACGGGGAGATGTTGTAATCTCCGAGAAGAAACGGTAGTTACTTGCAATTGCAGCCGGGGCTTTTGTGTCATGTTTACATTCCACCAGCGGCTCGAACCTCTGCGCGTCTCACCCATCACGTGACCGGGGCTGCTCGCATTGGGTGGTGTCATTGCCGATTCCACAGCTTCTGGGCTCACTTTGGGGAGGAGGCCAGGGCCTTGCGAGACACCCTCCACCAACCCCGTGGCACCAGCTATCAGCCACTGTTTTGGCGATGACAGCATCTCCTGTCACCGGATTCCCCACATTTCTGGGGTGATGTTGACGTTTCACACGTTTGCAACCGAGTACTGCACCGTGGTGTTTGTTTATATGTTTGTTTGTTTGCAGGAGCGGTCGCACCGCTCCTTCACGTGTAATTTCGCGCGCGCACGACCCGGCTTCTTGCTGTCCTCTCACCAAAGGTTTAAACACTCCACTAGATGTCCTCATCAACATCAACAACCATTGATACTGTTCCCTCCTCGAGCCCTCAGGTCCTCCACCCCAGAATTAACTTCTATCCATTCGTTTAACCCCGTGGTCCCGGTTCCCGATCAGTCTCTGTTCTTCTTGTGTGTACTTCATAACACATAGCCCACTGAGTTGGTCCTCGTTTCTCTCCAAGAAAAGCTCCTCTTTCCCACTTTTACATTCGCTTCCAACCACGAGCATCCAAGCTCCCATTCCTTACCAAGGTCCCCATTACAAGACCTGCTTTTCACCGTTCATTGATTTGTTTGCTTGATCGTTGTTCCCGTCCTCCCCTCCTGTTTTTTTTGATCTACCCGGAAATTCATTACCTGGTATTCTTGGGTGCAGCATCTAGTCCCCACCATCTCAACGTGTCAGTACACTGCTTTTAGCTTGTGTTCTCCCTGCCTTCTCACGCTCTTCCTTCGTGTGTTAATTCCACAACTACACGCTGAGTGTGCATATAGCCAGCACCAGAACATTTCTTTGGGGTTAATTCACAAATAACCCGTGAACCATCCCTTCTCCTTCAGTTCGTCGTTCTACAACGAACACTCCCCTTCTGTGGAGACCTCTTTCATACCCCATTGATACCCATGAGGTCCTACAAACAACAAGCGCCTCAGGCTGCATCCATCAATGATGAGAATATTGTCAGACACAATAAGAAAAACTCCATTTCTGGAAAGCTGGGATACTCTACAAATTCTTCCACTTCAAATGATAAAAGAGAAGTATTGGGTGATGTGACCCAACATACCAACGAACAATCGAGTTCTAAGACTGCTTTGAGCTCAACTCCTGGTACTCTCAAATCAACCGCCAGCCATCAACAAGTTCAAGGAGTAGCCACAAACAGTTCTAAGGTTCAAATTTACAAGCAACAATATCCTCAACAGTTCAAGAAGCCTAGAATTGAAAGAATACTCGAGAATCATCAACTGCACAAAGACATACTTATTCATAGTGATGCCACTGATGATGAAGATATTGAATCTAAGCAGGCCGAGGAAGATGAAGTTTATGAAGGCATCGATGGTGAGAATGGTGCAGGCGCCAAAGTTGCTACAATGGCGGAGAATTATCACCACAATTCAGAAGATATCACCATTAGAAAGCATTTCGACAAGTTGACAGATTCCAGCTTAAGCCCACAAATTCATGAAGGTAATGTGAACAATTCAGACTACTTGGATGAAGATATTCCGTATTCTGATAAGGAAAATTATCTTTTGATGGACAAAGAAAACCAATCCCCAGTTGACGAAGAATCAACAGAACAAGAAAATATCATTGATAAGCACAAACCCATGGAACCTATGTGGAACAAGGCTGTATTCAATGAATTACAATATGTTATCAACAAGTATTCTAGAGCTACTTTAGATGAAAACGATGAAGACACTTTTGATGTTACAATGGTGGCAGAATATGCACCAGAAATTTTCAATTATATGCATGAGTTGGAGAATAGATTAGTGCCTGATCCAACTTATATGGAAAACCAGGATGAGTTGAAATGGGAAATGAGAAGTGTTTTGATAGACTGGGTGGTCCAAGTGCACTCCAGATTCAATTTACTTCCAGAAACCTTATTTTTAACTGTGAACTACATCGATAGATTTCTTTCAAAAAGGAAAGTGTCATTATCGAGATTTCAATTGGTAGGAGCAGTTGCTTTATTCATTGCTGCCAAATATGAAGAAATCAATTGTCCTACAGTGCAAGAAGTTGCATACATGGCTGATAATGCCTATTCGGTTGATGATTTCTTGAAAGCAGAAAGATTTATGATTGATGTTCTTGAGTTTGATATGGGATGGCCCGGTCCAATGTCGTTTTTAAGAAGAACTTCAAAGGCCGATGACTATGATTATGAGACAAGAACATTAGCCAAGTATTTCTTAGAAATTACCATCATGGATTCTAGATTCGTTGCATCTCAGCCCAGTTGGCTTGCCGCTGGAGCTCACTACCTATCAAGAAGAATCTTGAATAAAGGTGAGTGGACCGAACTTCACGTTTTTTACTCAGGATACACCGAAGCTCAACTTAAACCTTTAGCTGAAGTGTTGTTGGACAATTGTCGCAACGCAGAAACACATCACAAAGCAATTTTCGAAAAATATCAGGAGAGAAGATACAGAAGAAGCTCTGCATTTGTCCAAGAATATTTTAATTCCTTGGATTTTGCTTAGTGAACTTTTTTGTTTATCCGATTCCTTTTACAGTCATGCATTCTTTTCCCGTTTTTTTCCTTCAAATTCTGTACATTAGCTTATTCTGTCGTCAGACACGCGTGCTGTGCATCTAATAGTAGCCAAATACTCATATAGCATCTTTTTTTATCTATTTAATAGCAATTAATCGTTTTGAACCTCACGTGTGTAAATTTCCCGTTTTCCTAGGGTGGCGACTACATGCAGTCCTTCAGAACATATGATCATCACATCCCTTCAATTACCAATTTTTCACTACACAATGTCTTCGATTAGAATCCTTGCCCGTACTGCCCGTGCTGAAGTTCGCTCTCTTGCCGCTATCTCAAGAAGATCCACTGGTGCAGCTTTGCCATCCATCAGAGCTTTCTCTCAAACCAATGTGCAATTCAATGCTGGTAAGAAGTTGCAAGAGGTATTGAAGTCTGAGTTGAAGATTTCCAAGGCCATTCCAAACGAATTGGAGTCTACCTACCAAGAATACCTCGAACAATCTGGATTTGACATCATTGCCAAGGAAGGAAATTCCAATGTTGAGTTGGTGAAGACCTTAGATAATGGTGAGATTGTCAGAGTTTTCTTTGACATTGATGAGGTCACCGACCTGCCAATGCCTCAACTTCCTGAGGGAGAAGAATTCGGGGAAACATTCGAAGAAGAAGCTGATGCTCTCGACTCCATGTTGTGCAATGTGAAGGTTATCATTGACAAGCCAGACAACAACACTGGATTATTATTCAACTTGTACTTGCAAAACAGCGAGAATTCTTTCATGGTTGACTTTGTTCTTCCAAAGGATAACCTCAAGGAGTTTTTGGCCACCAAGGTTGCTAAGGAAGGTGAATTTGCCGACAAATTCCAATACCAAGGCCCACGTTTCGCTGATTTGGACGAGTCTCTTCAAACCGAGTTCGAAGGTTACTTGTCCGACAAGGGTCTCAATGAAGACTTGGCAGATTTCATCATTGCTTACAGTGAGAACAAGGAAGAAAGCGAATACAGAGGATGGTTATCTAACTTGGTCAAGTTTTTCAATTAAAACTGCAGTCGTAAAGTAGCGGAGTGAACCAATGAGCAAAACATGACGGTCCGTTAAGACATGATTGGAAGGGGTAGTAGTGACGCAATGAGTACACGTTACCAGGACTCTAAACTTGTATATAATTATCCAAGATGTAAAGAACCGATATTGCAGGAAACATCTCACTTTTGATGGTAAAAATTAGTAGACCCGAAGGAACATCTTGTCTCTTGGCTAGTGTCTAGACTAACGAATCTCAGTTTATCCAGATTCAACCTGTTGTTAGCACAACTAGCATATTAGTTATTAATAACGTAAATGTAATGGTCAAGTATTCTTGGACCTATGGAGAATGAACCCCTAAAACTTTCGAATTGTGGCCGAGTCAGAGGTTACGAAGTTGTAGACCAAGTATTTTGTTCCATGTACCGCAACCCTAAACAGGACCAGAGCTAACATTCCCTGGCGGTGTTGGGACTAAGCCCTGAAGGCTAACATCACTGGTCGAAATAGGCCATTTTGCCATACTTCGAGAACCACATCAAGTGCAGCCTCGGCCGGATGATAATCAAGGCGTCATATGATGACATGAGGCAGAGCTACGGGGATGATTCCGAGGATGCAGGTACATGATGGAGTACATTGCAGAGAAAATATGGTTGAACCAAGCGAGGTCATAGGTGAGGGTACGAGGAAACGGAACGCA
Organism: Suhomyces yuchorum; assembly: GCA_030571845.1. Lineage (NCBI taxonomy): Eukaryota > Fungi > Ascomycota > Pichiomycetes > Serinales > Debaryomycetaceae > Suhomyces > Suhomyces yuchorum. Next base: position 53,141 of record JAJLYW010000003.1, on the reverse strand, counting down.
CGGCACTAGAACTGATAGCTAAAATAGCCAAATTAGATCTTCTTGACAATAGTTACCACGAGCAAGGTGTGCATCGACATGATGTAGGGCAGAAAAGGGCCTGGGATTCGAACAAAATTACGCCAATAGTGCAATCCGATGTTACACTCGCTTCGAATGGTCCCAATATGGAAACAAAGCTTAAGAGCTCTGCACCGTCGTAAATAATCTGCAGCTAGATAGAGCACATAGATTGACATGTGATGGCCTGCAGATGTGACATGGCGAAGCCAAGTTTCACGCTAAACCCGTCCCACATCAACTAAGGGGTCTATTTCAGATGACAGACGGTATGTGCATTGCGTTCTCCACCTGCAGGTGAAAGTGATCTTCCATGCATAATTGGAAAATATTGCGCTTTAGCAACTTTCACCTGAGTTGACAGGCTGAGCCCGGTGAGTCCAACGCGGTTTGTGATGTGGCTACTCCCGTGCATCAGCCACGCTGAGCCATTCACACTCACCTGAGATGGTTTGTCTGTTTGGCTTACAAGGAACTCCAGTTCATGCGGCATGCACGGGATTCCGGGGCTCGGCACCACTCAGGGTTTCGCCTCACTCAAGTTGTGTGCTCGATTAGGTTATGATAGACCGATTTTGACAGCGAACATGGTGGCTGCTCGCAGATGAAGAAGCTCAGCCTTGTGTTTGACTATGTTACGTAAAGGTACCCATACACAGACGGCTTAAGACGGCGCTAGCGATTAGCACCGTGTGCATGGAAATGAGGTAGCGACTCACTTGACGGGTCAACCGAGGTAATCAAACCTTTGGCGAGAAGAATATTACGTAGTTTAGGGGTTTAGATGAAGCGCATCGACGCCACGGCTAAAGGCACCTTTCGGCCGTGTGGAGAAGGGGTGAAAGTGTGGATAGCTGCAAGCATGGTGAGAGAATGTGCCACGGAAGAAACGGGCGTGTGGGAAGAATGAGGAGAAACGCAATAGTGATGACACCATTGGTCCAAGATCATGGAAGGTGGAAGCATTGAGGGGCAAGCCGTGAGCGGCTCCACCAGGGGATTATGATTAAGATTTAGACCAATGGGTGGAGGGAAAGATTCGCATCAGGAAGGGCAGGTATTTGCAGCTATGGCTGCAACTCACGTGCACTGCGAGCAAGCTCTAGGGCGCGAGCCCTCGTCATGTGTCCGGGTAACCGTTCTCAAAATTTTCATCACCACCGCGAAGTTAAGAACTTTCAGTTGAAACTCACCTTCATCAACACTATGTCTACCGAAGCTTCTGTCTCCTACGCTGCTTTGATCTTGGCTGACGCCGAGGTCGAAATCACCGCCGCCAACTTGTTGGCCGTCACCAAGGCCGCCGGTGCCTCTGTTGAAAACGTCTGGGCTGATGTCTACGCTAAGGCCTTGGAAGGTAAGAACTTGAAGGAGTTGTTGTTCTCCTTTGCTGCCTCTGCTCCAGCTGCTGCTGCCCCAGCTGCCGGTGCTGCCGCTTCTTCTGACGCCCCAGCTGCTGAAGAGAAGGAAGAAGAGAAGGAAGAATCCGATGACGACATGGGTTTCGGTTTGTTCGACTAAACATGTTAATGTATATCACGCATATTCCTAATATAAACTGTACCATCAATTTGTAGACAATTCATCGAACAATTGGGCATTGAGCCACCGTATCAGTAGGTTCTGGGTAAGTTGCAGCTATTTCTGCCCCATGCTAACTAATTCGGTTACACAGTCGCAGTTTCTTGCAGATGATATCAGCCGAACCATATGTACAGATACGGTAGGTGCACCAGCGAGTTGGACGATTTGGTGTAACAGTAAAATGTATGAATGTAGAAACTACACCCGGTGCCTAGAGAGAAGGCGTGCAAAAGGAATTATACGAAACATCATAGAACATTTATCTACGTAATTTCAGAACACAATCCCAACTTATGTTTCACAGAATTGATATTATAGAGCGATTATCAAAGGCTATTTCAGACGCACGGTTTTGTACATTTTTTAACCTTCTAGATCCTGTGTAGTGAGCCTCGTTCCATTTGGCAGGAAGTTGCTTGCGGGTGGTTCTCAGTCCTTTAGGGCCTGGCTATGGCTAGGAGGGCCAGAAACGCCTGTGCGCTTGGTAAACCTACATACAGCTCCAAGGGTAAAAGGAGGGTGGAGTACAGGTTTAGGAGTTAAGCGGAAGGCGGATACAAACCACTGACATTGACAGCGGAACACAATGCTAGGCAAACCGGGAATAACACTAGGGGTTCTCTACCACCCGAGAGAACGGAGAACGGAGAACGGGCTAGAACACAAGGCTGAAGGGTTTGGGCCTCCATACCCCAGACTCAGGCCACGTCAGGGTGCACCTCGGGGCCGACCTTTTCGGCCGCTTCGGCCGAGTCGCAACCGTTGGTGAAAAAATCAATTCTCGCTCAAACCGGAACCTCATCCGCACAATTACGCTATGTGCGTGAGCGCAAATATGCCAATTTTCACAAACGTAGAAGCAAATATCAGCGGCGGCCTCGGATCATCATTAACTCCTGACACCTTGACTGGGCGTGCACATAGCTGATGGCTTCTACCATCAGCAACTTCAACACAGGGTGAGAAATCTATGGGGAACTGGGCCCCAGTGATTATCAATCGAAAATCCAAGGAATTTCCTATCCCGCTCCATGACACATCACCATGCGTTCACTATGCGATGATCTTGCTTTCCGATCTCCTAACACCGTTTTCCACCGCGATGGATCCGCAACTCTTCTGTGTAGCTGACTAATGGTGCGGCTGAGTAATGTTGCGGTGAGGGTTTCCAGACTCTAGAAGCACCCCATGCAAAGGGTCCATCCCCACAAAGCTTAAGTCGTTGGATGAAGAGTGACATCTCCTGAGGAATCAAAGCATTACATCATCCTCCTTCAGCCCTTCCGATAGTTCCAGCCCTTCGTACTCTCAGAGCAAATTGCCAAACCCGTGGACCCGTGAATCCGTGCAGTCCCGTGTTGTATCCGCACCGCGGCCGAAATCGATGCGGCCGAATTACTCCCCGGGCCAAAAACGGCTCGGGTTATCAATCGGGCTACTTTTTAAATTTATTTTTTGGGGCTTTTTTTTTGTTTTTGACTTTTACCTGCAGCAAGGTATTTGTCATGCCCGAAAGGGTGCATTATTCACTACTACCTAAGAAATATAAATACCCATCCATGGCCTGGTTATCATCAACCCTTTCACACTCTTCACCTCGACAATAACTTTTACATTGATTTCTCCAATAATACTGCACTTGCACCATGAGCTCGATGTCATTTGCACAATCATACATTCTCGCCTCCAAGGTTAGAACCAAGCTTACCAAGGAGGCTGCTAACCCCCGTTCTAGCTTGCGTAACTTGGTGGTCCAGGCAAACATGCTCGACAACATCATGGACTACATCAGCGACGAGACCGAGAAGCGTAGCATCATGAAGAAGGAAAAGGAAGCTGCCGCCTCAGCCAACACTTACGTGACATTTTCCATTCCTTCTGCTCACAGAGAAGATGCCACCTCAGTCACCGAATACGAAGTCACATCCGACAGCGATGATGACGAAATCGACTACGAATACCACGACTCCGACAGCGACTTCAGCGATGACTCTGACGATGATGACGACTACTACTACTATTCCGATGATGACGAAGAAGAGGATATTTCCCACGCTTCTGTCATCAGAGTTTCCACCTTCAAGGAACTCCCATCAATGAACTTGTCATTATCTCGCATTGAAGAAGAGGAAGAGATTGACAATGATGAAGAGGAAGATAACGAACAAGTCTCTCCATTTGAGGACTGCGAGGTCCCAGAGCTCTGCCGTACGTTGTCGTTGACCGACGACGAAGAGGAAGACGACGAGTTTGACCATACCCACCACAAGCGCAACTTGCTTCATGTTGATCATAGCAATTACTCTGCATACACTACCTACAATTCCTTAGGAGAAGTTGTGGAAGACAAGACCCCCAGAAACATGCAACAGCCTGCAAGCTTATTTGAGCACCATCCTGCTCATAACCCATCCGCCCATCAAAGAAACAATGCTATCTACTCCATGGAGCACATTTTCTAATATCTATGCCATTCTTTTAATGATTTACGACCCTTATAGATTCATTCACTCACTACATCCTAATTAATACATAATAGAATTAACTCACCTTGTAGAACCAACATGCTTCCATGAGCTCATGTATTATTATTCGTACCCTGCCAGCAGTGGCTGGTGTGAACCCCTAATTACATAAGCGCGGAGGCTTCCCCAGATGAAACATGAAAATGGTGCTGTCAGCCACTGCCCTGAGCCCGAAATACCCGATTAGGATGGAAACCATGCGTGCTATTGCAGTATTTTAATGACATTAGACCACCTGCTGGATCTAGAACCTACACGGCTGCGCGGACTTCCGCTAAACTTCATTTAAGCTCTATAAAATTAAACTCCCACTTTTTTCACACCTTCCGTGATATCCTCCATGTCATCTTCGTCACCGGCCAAGCCCCTTTCGAATATTTCTCTACCTGTGAGCTTCCCTTGATGCATTTCCCGGAACCTCTTTAAGGTCTGGCCTTCAATATCTAATTCCGCTCTGAACTTTTCTCTCCAGGAAGCAAACGACTCTTTTGTCACCGTGGTTCCCATGAACTTCTGTTGCTCCTCCTGCTCCCTTTCGAGCAATTGCTTATCATATGCCTTTTGACGGGTGTCCAACATATGCTGAAACAACATTTCGGCTTCATCCTTGAGTTGGGTGGCCAAGGCAAATACCATGGGTATCCCTATCTGGGCCTCAGCTTCCTCCCGCAATTTTTCCAACAAAATCGCAAACTCATCTCTGCCAAACTCAATGGTTTCCGACATGTTAAGGGCTTGTTTGGCAGCCTTGGTGTCGTCGTCGTCTTCGTCTTCGTCGCTGGGCTCATCATCCACGTAATCTTCTGTAGCCTCGCCCAATTCTAAGCTCATCTCAGGAATTACTTCCGGGTATTGAGGTGGGTACTTGACATTCAAGCACAACACATGCACACGATCGCTGGGGGTATCAAGCTTCACCTGGATGGAAAACTTGGTGTCCGACTCCCTCTCAAACTCATCGGGATAAATGGACTCAAGAACTTCTAGTTCCTGGAGCTGTTCTTCTAATGGATCCATTGCTGGTGTGTTACCAACCAGTTATTTTCGAACTTAGGTTCGAGGTCGTGCCAGGCAACAATAACTCCACCAGTCAGACGCACAACGGTTATTATGTTGAGTGCTCAGAATAAGCCCAAATAACCCAAAAGCACAGAAGAATAAACATTCTTATTTTTTGCTTGTGGCTAGTTCATCAGCCTCTTTAGGGATTGCTGTAAACTTGTGGCAATCCATTTGCTCGGTAGCGATAGTGAGCTTTGCGTTTCTTGGTCGCCCTGGATGAATCATAATGCGTTGACGCATCGCGCTGTGACGTAACAGAGCAAGAACTTCTACAACCTGTGGGAGAACGCAGTAATTGTGAAGACACAATCGGTTATTTTTCGCCTTAGGGTACATACAGGCAGTAGAGCATCATAGAGCAACTCTCGGTCCGAGAGGGCAATAGCGAACCGTAGGGGATTCCATGTAAGCTCGAAAGGGGTCATGAAGTCCATGGATCACAGTCTGGACCTGGTGCAATAAAATGGCCTGTTACCAAGACACAGGAGGATGCTTCCCGTAAATGCCAAAGATAGGGGGAAAAACCATCCCATTTTTGGGAGGCCCTGACCCAAACGGCCCGCCAGCGTGATATAGTGCCTGGCCATTGCTTATACCTTAGTTTCTCCGCCGGTGTTTGCCAGATAGACAAAGCATAATGTTTGACATTGGCTTTGACCCCCGCCAGTCCCCAGAAATCACCTTATGTAAACTTGGCCGAACTGGTGTGAACACCGAACATTCTGCAATGGGCAATTCCTACATATTGACATGCCAGAAGCCGAATGGAAACTTATCACCGATACCCCGTAAATGTAACCGTCATGCTTTGGCGGGGTAGTTAGTTTACGGTTGCTTGTCTGAGAATGCCCGACTGACCATATTATTGGCAGATGGACCAGTGATCTATTGGCGGCATTTTACTACCCCTCCAGTAGCCACAACGGTCTGGGCCGATACTGTTACGGCCGAGACCTGGCTACTGAAAAATACTCTGGCAGGATATGCATTATCAAAACATATCCAAGCCCAAAACACTACTGGTCACCTAAAACCGGACTGGTGTGCTGAGGGGTCGGTAAATCGTCCCATGGGCCATACAGTCCCCAGTTCCTCCTGGGGTCTAATCCTGTTGCGAAACACACACTATATACGGGGAGATTTCCCTGGTATTGGTGGTTTTTCAGATTTCAGTGGTGCTCTAGATTTTCCACTTCTCTACTCCACAGTCCCCCTGGGCTTAGATGGTCTGGAAATTGATACGTAATACAGCCCTTTGCATCCTGCTGGTGGTGAGACTGTAGCAACCGGCGAAGCAGGAAGAATCTCGCCCAGCACCAACTCTTTCCGTTCCATTTATCCTTGCTTGTTAATCCACCGTTGAGAGAACCGAAATCATCCTCCCCGGCCCGGATTAACCTGTTCGTAAATCCCTACTTCTCCGTTCTGTCATGGTCCTTATCCGGCTGGTTATGGTCAAGCGATCCCTCCACACTGCTCCGCGTCCTGCACACCACCGCTCGGGGTCTTCCTGTTGCATCCACATCCCCACCACCGCCGAACGGCATAGGCAACTCTCCGCCACGGTCCCCAAACGTTGCGCCCATTGCCAAACCTCAAGTTTCCCACCAAACTCCACCAGCGTTGCATTACATGCCGCTCTACCACCGTCTCTACTCCAGTTAGTTCCCTCTAGCCATGGCCCCCACTGGCAACCTGGCTCGGTGATGCTGGCTCAGATCAGGCGTGCGCGGCTCAGTCTTCGAACAAAAACTCACCAGGGGCCTAGTGGCGTTAATTAGCCATCGGCACCATCAATTGATTAGATTGCCATAATCAGTTCCCAGATCTGTTTATCGAGACCACCTCCTCCCCAAATAAGCTTTGCTCCCATCCATTGTCGAGGACGCTTGCCACATTGAACGTATGCATTCTGAACAAGTGATATCGTGACCGAACATGTCCTCCGATAGAGACAACACAAGCTTTCCAGCGACAAAACCCATGTGCCCCGATGAGCCCCCACCGGCAGCCAAATTCCACAGCGTATATCCCCCCAACACCGTCATCAAAGACTTTGGGTATGACCAAGACCACCCGCTTCACACTGGACAATTTCCCAAACCTCTCTTTTACGACGGAACGGAGGTCCATGGCCTCAACTCCCACGATTCCGATTTCGAGGATTTCGACGAAGAAACATACGGTAATTTCCACCCCTACATTTCGCCGGTGAACCAACAATTGGTGGCGGCAAGTAAAGCACATCAACATTTCGACAGTATCCTCGAATACGACGATGACCACGACACATACAATGGTAACGATTTTAATGACTACAACGAAGACAACGGAGGGGTATCTAGCAACGGCGACCATCTTTCTAGTGATGAGATTAACCGCAAAGCTATTGCATTATTTGATTTTACTCCCGAAAATGATAACGAGGTGGGGCTTACTGCAGGCCAATTAATCTGGATTTCCTATCGTCATGGGCAGGGCTGGCTAGTGGCCGAAGACCCAGAAACAGGTGAAAACGGTTTGGTTCCAGAGGAATATGTGGAAATCTACTATGACCGACAAGAAGTCATCGAAGACATTCCCAAACCATTTTTACCAGCCATGCTTCAAAGCTTTGAAAAGCCTAACCATAGTGATGAAAGCGATAGCGAGTGGGAGGATACTGATTATGAAGAGGATGAAAATAATCTTTCCCAAAAATTCGAGGAAATCACCATGAAATAATCCTTCACATTTTCATCAACTTTAATTCCATTCCTTAATCACTCAAACATCCTCTATATTCTCAAGCACTTGAGGACCTCAACTCTATTGCTCCTGTGGCTATCACTACCATCGCACCACAGATAGTCATCGCTGCTTTGTACACTACTGTATAGCCTTGTAATATTATACGCGCGAAAATTCATCTCATCTACGATCAACTTATGTCGGATGCAAACAGTGATTATGAACCGTATAGGCGACAGAACCAAGGTAAAATGAGAAAATCACCAACCCTAGACCGAACAGAATATGAAAGTAGGTCCAACGATGATTCAGACGATCAATATCATACCGCAGAATCGCGTGAACCATCTGCTTCTCCGTCAGCATCAGCACCTTCATCACCGTCACACCAAGCTTCCTCACCATCTTCCCCATCATCACTAAAATCTCAATTATCATCACCATCATCCCCCACTTCAGCAAAGTTAGTATCATCGCCAGAAGCTTCATCGCCATCCCCCTCAGCACCTTCTTCACCACCCGCTACATCATCAGCACCATCTTTTACTTCAGCATCACCGAAACCTAACACGGGGCAGTTTATCAAACCCGAACCCCAGGAGAACCATATTGGAGATGGTATCCACATGGAAATTGATGAGATGCAGCAGGAAATAGAATCCCAATATTTATCATTGAAAAATGATCCGAATATCCCTGAAATAACTCGACACAATGCGTTTTTGTATCTTAATGAAAAGCAATTACTTTGGAAATTCACCAGTCGGGGCAGATGGTTTCGTGGAAATCGAAATTATACAACATTCTACGATAGACATGTACTAGAATCATTGGAATATCTAGGTCCACGTCCTTCAAGGGTTCCACTATATAGTGGAACTCGCTTAACCTACAATAGAGAGTTCGGAAGTTTAATTCTTAATCCTGGTATTAGATGGACAGCAAAGGACAAAGTTAAATTTTTCAAAGCATTGTCGTTATATTCCATACATAGAGCAGATTTAATCCTGGAGTATACGGGTAGGTCTGAGTTTGAGGTCATTGCGTTGTATGAATACTATAAAAAAGAGTTAAGGAGGAGGAAGCATCAGAGCAAGATGAACAATAGATTTGCGTTCAGAAACGGCGTCAGAAGAGGTATCGTTTTACCTCATGTTAATCCCGAGCTCTTGAGATATGATGAGCTACCAATTGCATATGAAATGAGTGAGTCATATATTAAATTCGAAGAAGAACAAGCTGATGCTATAGTATCAAAAGAACACACAAAAGAAACTTCTGTAAAAAACAAAATGCAGGGTCCGTGGAAAACTTACAACGAGTTTGGAGATGAAAACTTGATTAATCACGAAGTCATGAATTACTTAAGTCGTCGAGTGTTCTCAAAACAAAACTTACGACCATATAGCAGAAAATTCAATCCCACACCGACTGTCAGTTTTCAAGATGTGGTAATCTTTGAAGAGTTGGCCAAGAACTTAACGAAAAAGATTATATTTCATGTGTTTGAGAAAATGCTGGTAAAGGGAATCAACAGACATGTCCACAAGGAAGACATTATAGAGGGATTAAAAGCAGTGCGTTATAACAATCCCGAAGAAACCTTCAATCAGACGAAATTTTGGGCTGATTTATCGCAGAAAAGTAACATTTTGGTTGAGGATGATTTTACAAACAAGAGAGTGATGCCCCATAAAGAAGTCAGGCTGTACATTTTAAACCACATCAATAAGTCATATAACTATCCGCCATGGGTAGATGTAAAGGGAGATTGGGAAATGTTTGGGAAACCAATACCAATGGAGAATCCCTTTCTTGGCCATGGACAATCGTTTGAAGCAAAAGAAGATACAAATGAACATGGCGAAAGAATCAAACACATATCAGATTTGAAGCAAGAAGAATCCGAGGGTTATTATAAAACCCTCTCAGAGATCACTTGTGGAATAGATGGACCTTTGAGTAGCATTCAAGATGAAATTCTTCTGATCGAAGAAAAGCGTTTGGAAAAACGAGACCAACATGATTCAAGAGTATATGAGCGTGGTTTGATGACCATGTTGATGACCACAGATGATATGCATGAGAAGGGAAAAGTTTACACAGTGGATGAAGCTTTAACTGTCTTGGATACTTGGGAAGATGAAGCCGATGAAGAAGAGGCATTTGTAGATGAATTCATCGAAGAGAAAAAATATTTGGCCGATCAGTATAAGAAATTCAGAGATGAAGTACTAAAAGATGATAAAATAGAATTCGGAGAAAATGATCTCAATAAGAAATCCAAGCCAAATGACAAAGAAATGTTCAGGATATTAGAGAAAACTAGAAAACCCCGAGAATTTATTTACCGAGCTCCCAAGGAAGTGGATTATGCAGATGAAGATGAGGACGAAGACATGGAAAGCCAATCAGATGGGGAGACAAGGAGAATGGATCCCAATTTATTGGATCCCAGCATCAAGAAGATGGCAGGCAATAAATCACCAAATGAGACAACGATGATGGCTTCAGAATCCGACGAAGAGAGCTCCGACGAAGAATTTGGCCCATACAAGACTCAAAGTAAGCTCCCCTCGGATTTGATCAACTACTTCAATTATGTCTACGCTGATTATAGTCACGATGACTTCGAGTACTGAGTGTATAGAAAGAGTTTTGTCACATGACCAGCATAGAGGTAACCCCAGAACCATTCCGCATAGGAAGTCGCGTAACGTACAAGTTCATGCATGGGAAGCTCGGTAGTGATTGGATAGTATTTATAGCGAGCCTAAAGATAGATTTGAAGATCAAAGCGTGCATAGGATCAAATAGACGACGTCCACGGTGATCCCCACTAGACAGGCAGACATGATGGCCATATCGCCCATTTTCCGCTGCCTGGGTAGGAAGAAACCACCTTGTGCTTGTGGCTCAGGGTGTTCGTCCCATGTGGCCTTGTTATCGGAGTGCATGAGAAATCCTGTATGCGAGGAGTGCATTGATTTTTGGCAGTCAAGAGGAACTTGCGCATCTGGCTCCCTGAGAGCATTGATTTCGTAGGAGATGAACAGGTATATGCAATAGAATTTGATGGAGAAAAGCGACAATGTATGCAACGTAAGAATATTGGTGTTGCTTGTGGTTTCTTCTAATAAAGGAAATTGGTTTTTCACCAACAAGAATGAGTGGCTTATGAAGATGGGAAGAAAGCTATTGTTGGAGTCGTGGAAAAAGGTGTACAAACGGGAGGGACCAGGCTTTTCGAGAGATTGTTTGTCACGACAGAACCAGTAGTCAAGGATGGTGAGGTCCATGATCAAATAGGGAAATATCACCTGTAACAACAAACAAATTCTGAGTGGAAACAGCATTTCCTCGATGTAGTATAGGGTCAGATGCTTATTGAACAAGAGTAGGTAGCAGCCGAGATTCTGCAATGCAAAGAGGAACGCTTCAAGTTTCCACGAAAACCGGGCCTGAATCCCGAATCGGACCACGAAGATGATGTTTAAAACATATGAAATCATATCAAGAACAAAGTCTTCTGCAACATATACGCTGGAATCATTTGTTTGGAAGGTTTCTTGCAACTGCTTGTAGTTGAGCAAGAAGGTGGTCGCCAACAACGCCCCGCTGCTTAGTATGGGATTATGGACCACCTTGCACAAGTACACCTCCACGAACCTTGCGTATTTGGACACCATACCCAGAATGGCTTCTTCGCTGGGGAATATTCCGAATATATATTGGAGGTTCGGGTTTGTCCCACAGTTGACGTGAGAGATTTGACTAATGCGGCGCAGCGTTCTATAAATACGCATGGGGGCTCGGTGCTTCCGCCACCGCTACGGGCAAGTTGACAGGCTGCAGCTTCACCGCAGACTCATCCTAGCCTTGTCTAAGACAGAGGCTACTGGCAGATGGTAAACTGGGTTTGGCCAAGAGATTGCAATCTCCTGGTCACGTGGATATCCCTACACATTTGAGCATTCCATGTGGCTACTGGCGACATGGCACACAACGGTCTGGGCCACGCCACCCCCCTGCATGGCGATGTGCCCGGTGTGGGCACGACGTATGGGCCCCACTAATGGACACGACCTGTGGCACACACGACGATGATGTAACAAGAGTATTGCTGGCCCACGCCCATCCCCAGCTCCTCCTGCACACGGGGTATTGGCTCCTGCACACTGGCGGGGTGAATTGTTCTCTGGCCTTCCAATATATAAGCCGACGATTCTCGTTTTTTAACAATTCATTATTCAATCAATTATGTCCCAAGTCTACTTCGATATCGCCGCTGACGGTAAGCCATTAGGCAGAGTCACCTTCAAGTTGTACAACGATGTTGTTCCAAAGACCGCCGAAAACTTCAGAGCCTTGACCACCGGTGAAAAGGGTTTCGGTTACGCTGGTTCCGTTTTCCACAGAGTTATCCCATCTTTCATGTTGCAAGGTGGTGACTTCACCAGAGGTAACGGTACCGGTGGTAAGTCCATCTACGGTGAGAAGTTCGCTGACGAAAACTTCTCCAAGAGACACGACAGACCAGGACTTTTGTCCATGGCCAACGCTGGTCCAAACACCAACGGTTCCCAATTCTTCATCACCACCGTTCCATGCCCATGGTTGGACGGTAAGCACGTTGTCTTCGGTGAAGTTACCGACGGTTTCGATGTTGTCAAGAAGGTCGAGACCTTGGGTTCCAACTCTGGTGCTACCAAGGCTAGAGTCACCATCGAAGCTTCTGGTGAATTGTAAGTTAATTAGTTGACGTACCTTTTCACAATGAACGTGACGTATTCAATTCGTAGACCGCTTAATGTCAGGTATCTTCCCTTGAGAAGAATCTCACGATCAATTGACTAAACTTGTTAACTGAAGGCGTGGAACAGATCAATTGATCCATCCATCAATCGATCAATCGATCAATTAATCAAGATCAAGCAATGGGATCAATTGGCCTCATCTTCAGCCCTTCAATTGGATCAATTGGGTCATTTGGGTCAATTGTGCTCAAAAATTCACACTAGGATATCCGACCTGAAGAGGAAAATTACCATGATTGACCTAAGCTAGTGAAGTAAAAAGTAGAAACCAGATGGCGAGAAGGGTTACAACAAACTTTTCGATTTACTCTTGGTAACTTAATTGGTGATCTATAGTAGATTGATCTTATAAACAGTATGAAATATTCAGGCTCGACAACAAAGGCATTACAATTTAGACACAATTGCATCATATCCACTGAAGTTGACACCTCTCTCAACTTCCTTACCCAAGTACTTGACTTGCTTAGTCTTAGAGTCAACAATAATGGCGTACCTGGCAGTTCTGATACCCATACCATTGGCACTAGCATCGACAGATAAATCGTTGGCTTGACTGAATTGGGCCAATGGATCACTAGCGAAGATAACGCGGGGGTAGTCACCGGTTGGCGAAAGCTGTGGTTCGTCCTTGATTAACAACTTGCCCCAAGCATTCAATACGAAAGCATCATTAGCACTCAAAACCACTAGGGCACCAACCTTGTGGGTTTTCTTCAACGAATCAAGATTCTTCAAGTATGGTGGGATATGATTTTCAGTACAGGTGGGAGTAAAAGCACCTGGAACAGAGACAAAGACGACATTGGGGGTCTCGGTTTCGGATAACTCCGCAATCAACTTGTCTAACTTGAGAGGGATTGGGCGGTCACAGCTCAATGCATTGGACTCCTTGACAGTCTTGATATCGATTGGCACATATGTGAATGTGACATCTGATGGGAATTGGTCTCCTTCTTTTAGTGACATTTTGGTGGATAAATACTAGGGGCGAATAAGTGGGTTCGGCCTATCTTATAAATCTCCACCATGGCATTGTCACGTGCGCTTGTCTCTTATCCAGCTATGTAGTTATCTAGACCAAAGCCATGGCGTCCACCGGCGGCATGTGAGTTGTTAGAAAGTATTTAGTTCGAGTAAAGTAACAAAATCGATCTCGACACAAGATGGCGATTATTTGGCGGTTCAATCACGTCGTAGGTTATTTATCCCTCCGCTAGCCGAAATTGAACACAAATGAACTCAATAGAAACAATACTATCTGAAGAATGTTCAGTTTCACCTGTCCATCAACTCGGAGACAATTAAAAGTGTTATGCCGACTGAGCTTTGTCTCTCATCAAATTCTGTTACTCGGTTAATGGCACCGACAGAATCTCGTCACCGCGTCGCTTGTTCAAATACGACTCTTACAAATCTCTTGGACTTCGAATTACAGCACAACTTTATTTCAACGACAGCCCAACTTGGCACTTTGAATAAAATCCGACAGCTGCCGAACATCAAATACCTTTTCCTCTCTTGTCGTTACTTGGTGTTGATTATTTTTTGATCCATTGAGTTTTGCAGGTTGAATAGAGTTGGTGCACTTTATGACTAGTTGTTAAATCCTTAACACACTTTGCAACACTAACACTGAATGAGTGACGAAAGTCCAACAGTGCCTACTTCATCAGAAGAGGCCGTCAAGGTGAGTCCCATCTCAACCAACCTGGAATCAATCGATCCGAAAGCGGAAACCATTGGTTTGGGCATCGAAACCCCTACCAGTGAGACCAGTCCTTGGGCAGATACTCCCAATTCAACACCAGGAAAATCTGGCGCAGATAATGCTTCTGCATCCAACGAAGAGTTCAGTATTCGTCCTATAAGACTTGCAAAACGTCAACAAGAGAAGAGATCATCAATATCCTCTGCATCCTCTGGTCCCACTCCTCCATCCCCTGGTCGGCGTTCACTGAATGCCACATCCAAATCCAAAACCAATAGTGAAGAGTTCCATTGCAGACCCATGAGACTTGGCAGTGGTGGAAGAAAGAGAGATAGTCGTATCTCCTTAAACTCGGGAGTGGGCAAGAACGAATCCGATACAAGCAGCGGCATATCCCACGATGGCAACATTGGTGGATCAAGAGGCTCTAGAGGGCTGAATGGTTCTATGAATGGCTTAACTCCAGCAGATGATACATCCTTTGATCACATCCAAATCAAGAATCTTCCAATCCAAGCAAGTACAACTCAAGTGCCAAAAACTGATTCTTCACAAGACATGATTTTTGCTGTGGGTGTGGTCGATTTCCACCATCAAAGAGGGCCCGAAGTTCAGTGGTGGAAATCTAATTATCACGCAGATTTTACCGAAGATTTATTCAAAAACCTATCCTTTCAAGCATTACCCGATGGTTCCCATCTTTTTGAAGAAACATTTTCAAATTTTAATTTGGTGTATGATTTTAAATCTGGAAAATCCATAGATGATTTGAAAGACTTGAACCAATTTCAAGGAGATCCAAGAAACATCAGAACCTTATTTGGCTGTTCATGTGTGAGGCAAGTTAAAACTAGTGATTTATCCAAAGAGGAACTAGAAAGAAACAAGGATTTCACCAGATCAATAGTTCAAAAAGCAGTGGTGGTCATTGTAAGAAAACAACCTATCTTCACAAAGATTAAAGAGAAGCTTTCTATTGTTACCAGAAGTTACTTTTTACAAGATGATTTTCATAACGTAAGTCTCCTTGAAAACTTGTTTGAAAACTTGAACTCAACCTTCAAATTAGTCGACAATGAATTGGAAGAAACTTCAAGAAATGACTTGCTCAAGGAACAAAAAGAAATCAAGGAAGAGGAAGAGTTCTTCGTTAACCTAAATCTTAAAAATTCAATTCTTAAATTCAAAACAAACTTTCTATTAATTTTCAAAAGTCTTTTATTAGAGAAAAAGATCATTATATTTTCGAATTCCAACTTAGAAATGCTTACACAATTTCAGAATAACTTAATTAGTTTGATTCCTAATTTGATTAACAATTTGGATAATTCGGGATGTCCACTTATTGACTACATTGAAACAAATGGACCTTTATCAAAGCCTAATTCATTGAACACAAATAATAGAAAATCTTTGCTCAGATTTTTCGGATTACCTTTGCAAATATTTAACACGAAGTCTTCGTTTTGGAATCCTTACCTACCATTGCAACAACTTGATGAACTATCTGTAGATAGTTACATGATCGGATGTTCAAACCTTTTGTTTACTAACCAAGCTGAGAAGTTTAAGGTGGACATGATTGTCAACCTAGACACCAATGAATTAAGCTTCCCATGTGGAAAGCACGAAGAATTTTCCCTAACACACAATGATAAAAAGTTCATCAATAACATGATAAGTACAATGAATAATCAAGAAGACGAATTCATTGGAAATGATGATTATATCCGGTACCAATTTGAGGATTACTTGAGCAGTTTGATCTCTACCATGAGATTCGCTCAATACACCGAAAAATTCAAACAGCCACCTCCTGGATTCACAACAAACGATGGAACTGGTATGGGTGATATTGGAGCATTCAACAAAAAATATATTGAAGTTTGGAAACACACAAATAACTTCAAAATTTGGAATATAATGGCAGATGAGTTCATATTTAATTTTATAGATCCTAAACATTTGGGAGTGGATATAACAGAAACAAGTCAAGCCTACAAGAATATTTCAAGTTTTTTCAATAATTTCAAGTTCAAACCAACCACAGCAGAAGTCACCGATCCCCCAACCAAGTCCACAGCTCAAAAATTTATACCCGATGATGAAGGATCCGATTCTCAACCAACTAATGTTGACGCTAATGAGTCGCAGGAGAATGCGTCTGCGAATGCTGATGAAGATACAGAGGGATTTGAAAATATTAGTGAGTCAGAAGCAAAGCCCAAACAAAAATTTAACATTTGGAATACTGGTTGGGGGTTCAAGAAGTAAGTAAATAGATTTGCAACTACATATACGATCACGTGACAATAACTCGCGAAGCTCATCTTGATCATGATGATGATTGAATTTTCATCTCTGTAACCATCTCGATAATGAAGCATCCATTTCAGATTATACTCACCGATTCCGAAGGTGCTCACTTGTTTGCTTCAGTTAAAAATAATTTACAAGTTTTTGACTTGAAGAACGGTTCATTGGTCGGTTCATGGGTTGATACTGTTGATATCTTCACTCCATTGAAGAAACAACAACAGGAAAAAATAAAAGCATTAGAAGCCAATAAGGCAGAAGAATTGAAAGCAGAGAAGAAACAGAAGGGAAATGACTCGAAGCCTATTAAGATTCCAAAGATCCCCGTCCCTGGTCCTGGTGCACCACCAATCTACAACTATATTAGATCTTTGAGTTTATCCAAAGATGAAAAATATATTGTAGGAACCACTGACAGTGACAAAGCTGCAGTCATCTTTGAAATAGATTACAATCAAGAAAACTGTCTTAAACTCATCAAACGTCAAGTATTCCCAAAGAGACCATGTGCTGTTTCCATTGGTGATGATCTCGATCTTTTCATAGCTGATAAATTTGGCGATGTTTATGTCACTAAAATTGATGGAAATGAGCCAGTTGATGAAAAGTCATTGACCCCAATTTTAGGACATGTTTCAATGTTGAGTGATGTCAAGTATACAACCTACAATGGCAAGAAGTTCCTCTTGACTGGTGATAGAGATGAGCATATAAGAGTTACCAATTACCCTAAAGCATACGTTGTTAAGAACTGGTTATTTGGACATCACGAGTTTGTCTCTACTATGCACATTCCTTCGTTTGACTCGAGTATTTTAATCAGTGGAGGTGGTGACGAATATCTTTGCTTGTGGAAATGGTACGATAATAAGTTAGTCACCAAGATCGAATTGAGAGACTTGATTCAAAGCTCTTTGACTGATGCTCACTTTCCACCAGAAAGGTTTTTAAAGCCAGACTCTCCCAAAGAAATCTCAATTTCCAAAATATTGACTTACAAGCATAACGAAAAGAAGATATTGTTGGTGTTGTGTGAAAACACGAATGCCATTTTATCTTTTGAGCTCACTGACGATCTTTCAGTTATTCATAAACAGACCTTTTCTTCTAAATGTCCAATTATTGACATCACATTAGATGAGAATAATGGAAAGATAATTGCATCTTTGGACACTGAAGATGGTGAATTAATCAACTTTTACAATATTGATGAAGAGTTGAAGATTCAAGAAACTGAAAATGAATTTGCATCTAAAATTTCCGATGCAAGTTGTGAAGTGGATTCTCGAGTTGACTTCTATCCTTTGTATTACATCAATACTTTGAGAAAGAGAAGCAAACATTGAATTACTATTCATTCTTCTTTCAAACTACTAAACGAAACTACGAAATTGTCTTAGCACCATAATAAAAATCTAGATTTTACAACTCATATGTATTAAATAGATGCAATTAGTTAACTTATTACTCTTCATCTACGAATCCACCTTGTTTACACAAAGAATAGAACAACGATTCCTTCTTTTTCAACAAGTTTTGAGGAGTGTCGAATTCAGCGACCTCACCCTTTTCTAATACAATAATTCTGTCTGAATCCAAGATTGTGTTCAATCTATGGGCAATTGTGATGATAGTCTTATCCTTGAACTCGGATCTGATGGTTTCCTGTAAGATCTTATCAGTTTCCACATCAACAGCAGCAGTAGCTTCATCAAGCACTAATATGTTAGACTCGGTTAACTTCAACAAGACTCTTCCTAAGCACATCAATTGTCTTTGTCCGATAGATAAATTCGAACCACCTTCATTCACAGGAACATCCAACGGAGATTCGTATTTGTCATCGGTATCTCTTTCTGCGAACATCTTATTAACGTGATCCTTCAAGTGAGACAACTCTAAGGCCTTCCAGATCTGATCATCAGTGTAAACTTCAGTAGGATCCAAATTGGATCTAATGGTACCCTCAAATACTTGTGAATCTTGTGGGATAATTGAGAGTTTCTTTCTTAAGTCAAGCAAACCAATAGCACCGGTATCAACTCCATCAATACCAATTGATCCACCAACTTTTTCAATAATTCTGAACAATGCAAGAGTAATAGAAGATTTTCCAGCACCAGTTCTACCAACAATACCAATTTTTTCTCTGGCCTTGATATCCAAATTGATATTCTTCAAAACCAAATCCAATTCAGGTCTATACTTGGTAGAGTAGTCTTCAAATTTGATTTCACCATTTGCAGGCCATTCCTTAGATGGTCTATTGCTTTCGATAATCTCTGGAGCCTCTGAAGTCAATTCAGAGTATTCCAAAATTCTTTCCACAGATACAATGTTAGTTTCCACTTCAACAGTCATTCTAACAATCCAGTTCAAAGATTGTGTGATTTGCAAAGCGTATGAGACTGACAAACCAACCAAACCAGCGGATAAAGTACCTGATCTTAATGTGAGGATAGACAAACCAGCCGATGCTAAAATGATGATTGAACCCAATGTTTCTAATCTCACGGCCAACCATCTGTTTGCATTAATAGCTGGATGGTATGCACTCATGTTTCTATCAATTCTGTTTTCATTCAAGTGTCTGAATCTCTCCTCTTGTCCGTAAGCTCTGATAATGGATACACCAGTTAAAGATTCTTGGAAGTTGGCAAAGATTGGAGATCTTGAAACAGAGTCCAATCTTCTCAATTCACGGGAAGTACTCATATAGTATTGTTGGTAGTAAATGTACAAGACACCAAGAGGGACGATAACGAAAAGGAATTGCCAAGTGGAAAAAGTAATAACTCCAATAGTGAAGAGAACTTTTACACTGTTTGTGAAAAACATACCAAAAACAGATCCTAACACTTCATCAACCTTGTAGACATCATTAGAGAATCTGTTCAAAATTCTACCAATTGGAGTTGTTTCAAAGAAAGACATAGGAGCTCTCAACACACTGATAGCCATAGCATTATGAAGTTTTTTAGAACCGTTGATGGTACAGAAAATCCACATGAAACAATTTTGAAGCAATGCAGCAATAGAATAACCGAATCCCATCAAAAAGTAAACGCCCAAATACTTGGTGACGTCAGGGTTGTAACCAGAATCAGTGTTCACCTCTGACCAGTGTTTCAACCAGACATTGGATCCAACACTGACAGACATACTTATGATAACACAAGCGAAGTAAACGCAAACGGAAGCAGGATTACAAGCCTTGGCATAAGCTCTGTACACATCCCACTTAACTTTACCTTGTTCCAAGTGTTCTTGTCTGGCTTTAGCATCTTCATCCTCAGCAACTGCGATTTCCTCATCATGCAAAGAGGCATCTGAAGCTCTTCTCAAACTTACCACTTCATAGTCAGAGTCAGAATCAAGGTTTTCCAATTCAACTTCGGGGCTTTCTGCTCCATCGGTTGCGCTTTCGGTGCTCTTGGTTTCTTCCTTCTTTCTACCAAATTCATTAATCAATTGACGTAATTTCGAGTTATCTTGCTTCATGATTTCATCATAAGTACCTTGTTCAATAAGCCTACCATCACTTACCATGTGTAAATGGTCTGCAATGCTTAAAACCTTGATGGAGTTAGTTGCCAAAATCTTACATTTGGTCTTCAATAAACCATTTGGACCCAATACATGATCAGTCAAGTGACGACCAACGTGCTCATCAACTGCACTCAATGGGTCATCTAATAAGTAAACGTCAGCTCTAGCATAAACTGCTCTAGCAAGCGATAATCTTGCCTTTTGACCACCAGAAAGCGAAATTCCCTTTTCACCAACTTCAGTGAGATCACCCTTTGGCAAGATCTTCATATCAATGGTCAAGGCACAAGCTTTGATAACATGTTGGTAGAATTCAGGATCATACTTGTGACCAAACAAAATATTTTCTTTTACGCTACCATTCATGATCCATGGTACCTGTGAAACGTATGCAACTTTACCATGAATCTTGACTGAACCATCCAATTTGTACAAATCACCCAAAATTGCTTGAATAATGGAGGATTTACCAGAACCAACCTTACCAACAATGCAGTCTAAGTGACCCTTTCTTGATTCCAAGTTAATGCTAGATAAGGCAACCTTGTAGTTTTGCTCACCCTTTGCTTTGGACCACAAGAATGTTCCGTTGGTGATAGAAACTGCAGTGTCACCGACTTTTTCTGCTCTTGGTGCTTTGATAACAGCATCTGTTTGCAATTCAGCAGAAGTCAAGAACTTTGTCAATCTTGTAACGGCAACTTGGGCTTCAACAACGTTGGTTATGACAGTTGGAACGAAAGCCAATGGAAATTGCAACAAGTTGAACAAGGATAATGCTGGGAAAACAATATCGGTTGATAAGGTCTTGTTCTCCATGATAACGAAAAGAGCAAAGGTACAACAAGACACCAAGAAAGGAGCTAAAGTCCACGTTGAAGTAGAGGCAGCACGGAAGACACCCATTTTCATCAAATTGTTCAATTCCTTATCATTTCTAACAACGTTCAATTTGTCCAAGTATGGATGTTCCCATCCGTATAACTTCAAGGACTTGATATTGTTCAAAATTTCACTGATCAATCTAGTTCTTTCATCCTTGTAACCCATTTGAGTCTTTTGTAATTTCTTTTGGAAGGCAGCGATGTATCCATTAAGTGGAATCATGATAACCATAATAACAACACCAGCCCACATGGAATTACCAAGTAATCCTTGTAAGGAGTACAAACATAAGATAATCTGGAATGGACCGGACCAAACAATTTGCAAGTTTTGAACTAAATCTTGTAATCTTTGAGTATCCACGGACATCAAGTTTACAATGTCACCGGTGTTAGATTCCAGCTTGGTTTCGTTGGACAAGACCAATGCTTTTCCGTAGATCACAGAGGTGAGAGACGACTTAATCTTCATTCCCAAGTCAAAAGATCTTTGGAAGTATTGGTGCAAGCAAGCAGTTTGAGTAAGGGAAACAATAAACATTGAAGCGGCGATCATGAAACCCTTAGTCAACGGAATTGGTTCACCTTCCTTTACGGAATTAGAATAGTCGTTAACAAAGTTGATCAATAATCTCAATAATTGTGGTTGAATAAAGGAAAGAGAATCTTGTAAACCTTTAAAAACACCACCCAAAACGAATTGAGCACCAAAAGCTTTGGAGATGGCCCAGAACAAAGAAGGCTTGGATTGGTTTTTCCAGTAGTAATTGAAATCTCTCGAAGTTTCACCAGCCTTCAATTCCTTTGGCAATGGTGGCAAATCCTTTTCGGTCAAGAATTGGACATAACCCTTCTTCATCAAACCGCCCATCCATTCAAAAGTGATTCTTGAGAAGATATTGGCGGAATCGTAAGGAGAGGTCTTTCCTAAAGAGGCGTAAGCCGAGATTGGAACGATTGGGAAGTATAATTCAGCCAGAAGTACCAAGAACGAACTGACTGTAGACAAGATGACCAAGTTGGCAAATTGGGTGTGAATTGCATCTCTCAAGTTGAGATTGATGATACGGCCCAAGTTGAAGATGATTTGGAAGAGCCAGTAGAATAACACAACACCGTTTGGAATGGTAGCTTTGAATTGCTCGATGTAGTGGATAATAAATGCGATAGCGGTGGCGGCGGCGTTGAGGATTAATGCAGTACTGATGATTCCAGAGTCGGTGGTTAAGTGAGCCAACAAGACCTGGAAGACAAAGTGAATTGCTACCAATAACAACTTGGCATAGAAGGACCAAGAGATTCTATTTGCTGAGGTGATTTTTCTGTTACGGAGAACTCTAATTTGGTCAAGTCCGACTAACACCATGAGAAGGGCAGAGCCTCCGAACAAGACACCTTGCAAGAAACAAGGGGTGAAGTCATTGTACACGGGCGACAAAGGGCCCCAGCCATCACGACTGGAGCATGCCAACCAGCCTGAAGAAGTTTCTGAAGTACCGTTTCCATGCTTATGGGCACTGGAAGACACAGGAGTGCTCATCGCAGAGAACAAGAAAGGGAGGTGACCCGTCAAGTCCCAGCCATGAGCTAATGAAGAGCCCGCCGTGGCGGCATTGATGCCCACGTCGACCTGTTCCATTCTGTTGATAAAGGAAAAAGAGTAGCTTACAGGTTTTATGCAAATTTCCACTGACTTATAGATAGACCTGTTCCGCGTCTGCGCCGATTAATAATCAACCTTTTTGGGACACAATTTACCTATCAGATTTGAGCACTGGCCAATTTTTTTTCGATTCTCACTGCTGTTACTGATCATAGAGCCGCACAAATTGGGGGCATGTTCGGTAGTTTGCATGAAGGAAATATACTAGGATTACCGAAGTGGCAAATAAACGCCAAAATAGGGTGGTCATACTGAAGTTCTTCCCTTTAGAGTAGGCATTCCGGCATTCCGATTCCACGTGATTTTAATGCCCCGCTTGAAAAGTTCCCCTGACCTCCAACGGTATTTCAAAGTGGCTTGCATCATTCAGATCTCAGACACATTCTGCAAATTAATGGGTCTTTGAACTGGCGGGTGACTTACACCTCTGTTTTCCCCAAGCCCATCTCCAGCTCCATTTAGTGATGGGCACTATTGCCGATCCCGAACAATTCATTGACATGTGCTGGTCGACAATTCCGTCAAACGGTGTACAACACGCAAAATTGCACATTTTTTTGCGCAATATTTATTATTTCCGATGTGCTGATAAAGCGAAATGTCCGACCTACATGATGAATTTGAACCGGAGAAGTAGATCAGATTACAAATCAATAAAGATGGGGAAATATGGTAAAAGATTCAAATGACATAAAGGTCCTACTTAAACAATTTCTTCAACTTGGAGCGTTTCTTCTCTTTCTCAGGAGAAAGTGGGACGTTCGGAAGCCCAGTATTCGAACGCTTCTGGTAGTGTGATGGCACCGAAGACTGAGGGCCGGAGTTTGACGTGGGAACAGGCATCTGCGACATGTTAGGAATTGGCGCCATTTGTGGCTTGCCATCATCAAATAAGTGCATTGGGGGGTCGCGAGGACGCTGGAGCTCACGTAAAAGGTTCAAATCCAAATCTTCAGGGGTTTTGATTTGATCAATGCTTTGCAATCCAATCAAGAAATCACGTGGCTTCAAAATGGATTCCGACCCAATGTAAAACTCTTTGTTTGTAGCGGCACCCAACTCATAAATGGACCTGATCTCTGAGTAGGTGATACCACCAGCCACGTAGCAGAAAATTCTTTGCTTTGGTCTGATTTGGGCACTCAAACTCAGGTTGATTCTTGTAGATGATTGAGCCCAAGATGCTTTGATTCTTGAATTTCTTAGCGATGCTTGCTGAGTTGGAGTAGTGGCTCCACTTGTAGGGACATCGTCTTCAAGCGGTTTATCACGGAAATATGGAAATTCATCTTCATCTAATTGATATCTTGATGCGCTTTGTAAAACTTTCTTGATACCAGGACCAAATCTAGATGTGTTGTACGTACCTTCATTATTAATGGTATGGAACATTTGAATATCACATCCTTTGTCCTTGATATCTTTTTTCACCATAGGGAATCCCAATTTGTGAAGATTAGTGAAACATCTCGATATTAAGGAAATGATTTGACGGTCATTCACTCCGATAAATTTCACCAACTTGATGAAATCACTCTCCACTAAGCCTCCTCTATAAAGTCCATAGATCAAAACTAATCTCATTTTATCATTCACGTGTAAATCAGTTCTAGCCAATAATACAATTAAATCATCGTGTAAATGCTTATTTTTTTCTCCTTCAAAGCTTGTGCCTTTAGCAGCACATGTTTGTTCAAAGTCAGCAGCAAACTCTGCTAATTTTCTTGATGCATTTATGTCGAGACATTCATCTATCAAAGTTTTGTGCAAGGTGATTTGCTTTCTTTCATCATCGAAACCTTTCAAGTGAGCAACAACATACATCAAATCACTTGATGTGGAGGCTTTACTTCTATCGATCATTAAAGGATTATTCTTGATTAAATCTGAGATTTTGTTCATGATAAGTTCCGAAGCCTCAATGATATGCAAATGCCTTAAATTGATCCAGTCTTCGTCGTCTTCATTGTCCAAAGTGACATCATTCTCTTGTACTTCACCCCTTTCATTTTCAGTAGAATACTTATATTTGCCACTTCTTTCCAAGCTTTCAACGATATCATGGGCCATGGCTTGGTAACTGAATTCATGTAACAACGGAGCATACAAATCCAAGGTTCTGTCACTGATCAATAAAATAGATCGAGGCTTATCCTGAATGGAGGGAGGAGGGTAATCTTGGTTCATTCTAGCATAGTCATCGATTTGACGCTGGAATTCATCAGCAATCAACTCGGGCAATCTTGAAGCTTCATGAGTTGCGTTCTTTGGCGAGTAAAATCTGATCAATGGGTACTCTCCGGTAATCACCATCAAGTTGACCAAAGCTTTGGCGGCTAACTTAACCTGTGGTATGACAAAATCCGAGCAGTTGTGATTGTAATAGATAGGCATCGAATTGGGGGTCTTATTGTCGGCCAAGAATACCCTAGTCTCGACAGGATATAAGTTGCTATTGATGTATTTGATCTTAGCACCACCATCAAAGTAGGACAAGATCCGGGGATTATTCAAGAACTTGGCCGATTGATAAAACTGACTGGCCTCACCGTGGTCTGCCAAGGGAAGAAACAATCCTTGGCCACCTTTGTATCTGTTAGTTTGCACATCAGCAACTATACATTTCAAGTTGTAAACAGTCAAATCGATCAAGTAGATCGCTTCCATGAAGCTGTTCTGCTTCCTCTTACTATCGATCTTCTCGACTGATGTCACAACTCTCAACAAGTTCTCCTTGGTAAGAACTCGGAATATGACGGACTCGGTCTTGTCATCAATGATCAAGTTATATAAGGCACCAGGTCTTTGGACTTCCTTTATTTGGTTGAGAATATAATCCCGCTGGAGATTCAATAATGATGCTGGATCCTTATTCTTCGACATGTTCTGTTCACTGGCTCAATCACCCGGTTATACCCTCAGGTCCACTTGCTAGTGTGACTGTCTGATACTTTTGTATGGAATTTGGCGCGAGTACCGAAGACAACAGGGCCATACAACCATTCTCAAGATCAATTAGGACACTGGGAGAACGCAGACAAGACGCCCTGTAATGTCTACCAATGAAGTAAGTGGAACTAGAGTGACAAGGCGCCTTAGTCTGGTGGAGCCTATGCCTATGCCTCTGTCCACGTCCTACTCCCCTCCTAAATCACAAACGAAGCACACGATAGAAGCTGCTGTCTACATTGCAGGATGGTATTTCTTCTCCTTGTCTATTCTGATCTATAACAAATGGATGTTCGGTAAGGGCCTTGACTTCAAATTTCCTATAATCATCACATCATTTCATCAATTTTGCTTGACGGTAATGAGTTCTGTTGTCCTTTACATCTCACCAACCTTGCGTCCTACAATAAACGAACCAACATCTACGAAGTTAAGCATAAGGGATTTCTTCGCTGTGTTTCATATGGACTTCTTCACATACGTTAAACATATTATTCCCTGTTCTTTGGCATCTAGTGGAGATATCGGGTTATCAAATGTCTCATTGAAGTATATTTCCCTAAGTCTCTATACGATGTTGAAGTCTTCTTCATTGGTGTTTGTCCTCATATTTGGATTGCTCTTTCGTTTAGAGAAGTTCAACTGGAGATTAGTTATCATTGTGCTTGTTATGACAGTGTCTGTAACAATGATGGTGAAGAAACCCGTCAATTTGGAAACTACCGAAGATCATGAGACAGTAGGGATAATCATGATCTTGACTGCTTCAATGGTTTCAGGATTGAGATGGTCTTTCACCCAATTATTATTGAAAACAAACCCTTACACGGTCAATTCGATTTCAACCATTTTCTACATCGCCCCTCCAATGTGTGTTACCCTCTTCATTTTTGGTTTGATTTTTGAAGGGTGGTCCAACTTCATTTCTTCACCAATTTGGGAAATCAAAGGTATCTTCCTAACGATTGTTCTTATGATTCTTCCTGGATTTCTTGCATTTATGATGACTGTTTGTGAATTTAAATTATTAAGCGTGTCACAAGTTACAACCTTATCAATTGCTGGTATTTTCAAAGAGTTATTAACAATTATCATAAGTTCCTTCATATTTGGTGATAAATTGAGCTTAATAAATTGCATCGGATTAGTTATTACTTTCATGGATATTATCTGGTATAACTACTATAGATACAATGAAAAAAAGCTCTCTAATGAGTACTCCAGTGTGAAACAGGAAGAGGATTCTGAAGAAGAAATAGAAATGAGATAGACTAGTCACATATAATATTTAACTTTTAAAAAAATCTTTATTAACCCTTAACTATTCACAATTTATATTATTATTCACATGAGATAAACCGCTACGAAAAGCACGGCAATAACTGTACCCCAACCTAAAGATCCCTGATATGAATTCATGTTCACTTCACTGAAACCTACTCTCTTCTTGCTAGATCCGCTTTTAACTCTCGAAGCACTAGCAGCACTCGCCACCCCTCCAGGCACGGTAGATGTAGATAATCCATTTGGTCTTGTGACAAAGATACCATCACTAATGAATCCTGAAAATCTAGCAGGAACATCAGAGTCATCACTGAGTGTAGCATGTTTATTCAAAGAGCTGAAAGTCATTGTTGTGTCACTTATTGAAATAGAAGTTGCAAAGGGTATGCTCTTTGATTTAATAAATCCGATTGTGCTGGAGATTGTTGCATTTCTAGTGAAATCAAGCAGAGATTTCACTGAAGATAATTCAGTTTGTGAACTCGTGTCTTTGGTAGGAGTTTGTAAAATGACGCTTTTGTTTGGACTGGCAATAGCAATACTTCCACCTTCGTTATCCACTGCCAAGTAAATGCTACTCAAAAATGGGGTTCCTAAAGCGTTGTAGCCCAGGAAAGTATTCGGCTTGAACAAGAAGGCACATGCTTCAGCTCCATTAGAAAATCTGATGGTTGTATCATCATAGCTAAATTCAGAAATGAATTTTGATACTGGAACATTAATTGTGATATTCATGAAGGAAAAGTCTATTGTTGCTGGCGCAGATTTCAATCTATCACATTCAACCAACCATTGATTCACATCCTCACTGTAGAATGCATTGACTTGAACTACCAAGTTAATCATTGCATCTAATGGCAAGTAAGTAGTTGCACTTCTAGAATCGAGAAGAACTGGGAGATTTTGAGTAACCGAATTGATGGAAACGCTGTTATCGGTAACGGTGTTGGAAACTTTGAGATCAGTTAGGAATAATGTTGGTAGTCTAATATTTTCATGATTACCGCCTTCTGGGTCGCTTTGTGGTGCGCCAACATGAGGGATCATATCGTACGAATATAACGAGCCTTCATAATATTGCTTGTCCACATATCCTGGCATTAATATACCGTTACTTGATTCCCATGAAGTCCTATTTTGAAACCATACCGAATAACCAGGTGAAGCAATGAGACCTTCGCTGGTCAAAGCTCTGAGAAAGCCTGAACCAGTAGGATTTCCCGCCACGCCTAGACCACCATAGTAAAGACCAGCTGCTTGGACATCAAGAAATGTAAAATTTGCCAACAGAATGGCAGACAGAGATGAAATGTTGAAATTGAGTTGGTCTGTTTGCCATCTTCCCAGCGCTCTGTTTGAGTTGAAATAGGGGATAATATAAGATTGGCCGTTGGATATACCTTCGATCTTGGAAGGGACCTCTTGTGAAGTTGGTGTCGCCGAGGGCAGGGTCTCTGATGTGGCATGAGGTCCCAAGACGGAGCTCATTGTGTACCGACCACCCATGGCACAACCAGTGGCACTATATTCGGGGGCGGTGGTTTCAGAGGAATCCAGGGTGCCCACGGACTCATACCAGCTATCGAGATACAGACAGTCGTAGAAGCTTCCTGCGTCCATGACCCATATTTCTGGTTGGATTAAATCGAGTCTTAACTCGACTTCCTGACCGTTATTGAGTTGTCCGATGTTTGCATGGGCGTTGTAGAATGCATCACCGCTGGCGACATTCAAATCTATTCTGGGAAGGCTCCGATGAGGTGTTTCTGTGATGGAAGCCGAGCTGCTCTGTGCTGACAGCGTATGACTTTGTGAAGAGGTGGCAGACGTCGGGCTGTTCATGGGGGTACCTGCCTTATGATGAATGAGAGTTGTCTGATCGGGCACGATTGCAGCGCAACTATGCATCAAAGCAAGGAGTAGGATATAAGGTATCTGGATCATGTTAGCTGTGCATGTCCTATTCGATTAATGGCGCTACAGATCTGAAGCAAACGATAAAGTTGAAGGGAGATATGATGAGATGGTAAATTTAAACTTCAGTTAATCTATTTTTATCGCGAATGCGGTTAGGACATCCCGATTTCCTCCCCACTACACTGTTAATCTGGCTGCCACGTTACTTACAATATCAGCCACCAACTCGCAGGCGTGCCTGGAATCAAAGTAATCGTCTACCAGGGCAATATGGACTTGGAGAGGTGGCCCTGGTTATTCGTAAGTTTATTCGTGCTATATGAGGCGTGCATACGAGTTTTGTTTAGTTCACGTTATCAGTAGACAACCAAGAATTCTGCGACTAAGCGAAGTACTTAGTTTCTTGACACTAGGTTTACGAGGACGACCAGGGAGTGCGAGGGCAATTTTGAGCAATTCCAGTTGATGAAATGACGAAATTGACAGCTTTGTGCTGGGAGTGCCTGTAAGTTATGTCTCCCTGAAGGAATGTTTGGTACCTCAGTACGCTGTGGGGCCCAGCGGTGCACCAGTGCGGAATAACTGCAGTGGTGCTGAAAATGGGGCTATGAGCGTTGAAGTGGTCTAAAGGAACATTGTGATCGACTTCGGACCTCGTAGAAGCGTGACAATAGGTTAGGTCCTCAAACAATTGGGGGACACTCTGTGGCCCAAACTTTCACCTCAGTTTGTTCACATGGATACTG
This sequence comes from Suhomyces yuchorum, assembly GCA_030571845.1. Classification (NCBI taxonomy): domain Eukaryota; kingdom Fungi; phylum Ascomycota; class Pichiomycetes; order Serinales; family Debaryomycetaceae; genus Suhomyces; species Suhomyces yuchorum. The sequence continues at coordinate 23,344 of JAJLYW010000003.1, read as the reverse complement.
TAGCCAATAGCTGTGGTAATCTGCACCTGGAGAACAGAAGACTCCGGTGTACTTGGCTTGTTCCCAGTTTCACTAATTATGTGTGTTGGCAATCAAGGTGGATCATGCTGTGGACTGGCCATTTGGTTTCATTGGGGATTAACTGTTTGAGATACTATGGTGAATATACCGAGCAAAAATTGAATATTTTGAAAAAGTGGAATTTTTTGAAATTAAGCTCAACTTCAACATCGTTTCACGAAGCAGACAATACAATTATCCTCTGCGTATACCTCTGAAAATGGTACCATCATCCTCGCTTACCAATTTCTGCTGCCCTCTTATCTAATGCTGGGATCTTAATGCTGGAAGAACCAGAAAAAACAACATTCCACCAAATTTGAGCATGGTATGGTCTTGATTCTTTGCCAGAATATTCAAGGTCTTAGCAACTCCCTAGTGACAGGTTCGTACTGTAGGTGGTAATTATGGCCCATTTAGTCACTCTCTCCCTGCCAGAACAGCCAATTGAGCAAATTCAAAGTCGCCAAAAAGTTGCTTGCATTAGCAACCCTAAAGTTCCATAGTATTCCAATCTTCCACTACATTTCTACAAGACAAAAAGATAAAACGGGCAAAATGCCAGCTTTGGATTCAATGATTTCTGAAGCTGTCATGTTCGAGCTTTAGGCAACAGTCGTGTACCGCACAAGAATGACGTTGGAAAAATTTCCCTACTGGTTCAATCAACATATTAATGCTTGCCATATAATGGTACGTACCATCAAGGTATCAATCAAACCAATTCTTTACTAACCTCCAGTTACCATTATACCTATTGACAGCAGCCAAAACAAAGCATGTGTTAATTGAATTGAAAAATGGCGAGACTTTGAACGGAGATTTGGTCAACTGTGACTCGTGGATGAACTTGACCTTGAAGAACGTCATCCAAACATCTGCAAACGGAGACTCGTTCATGAAGATTCCCGAAATTTACATTCGTGGTACTCACATTAAATACTTGAGATTGCCAGAAGAAGTATGTATACAAACATTGATTTCTTTCACCCATCACCAGAATGGATATACTAACCTTTAGCTCATGGACCACGCCAAAGAACAAAACATCTTAAACATGGAACAAAGAAACAGAAACCAAAAGAGAAGAAATAACGGGGGTAACAGTGGTAACAATAATAGAAGGGGTAACTTCAACCAGAATAGGGGATACAACAATCGTCGCTTCAACCAACAAGGAAGTAATCAAAGTCCTCGTCAAGGCATTTAAGGTCAACGGTCTAGCAATTCGAATCTAGCCCTGGTTGGTCCACTCGAGGAGCCTCTCCTCTGTCGCATTTAGTCATGAATTGCTGCATCATCATTCCTTTCTTCTACCTTGTATTCAATTCTTTGGATCACCCTGGATTATGTATTATATAAGTTGGGCTTCATACATTCCCCCTGGAATTTTCAGGTTGTGGAATTCTGGGAAATACATTTAGTATTTGTGGCTAGATATTCTCAAATCTAGATTTGTAGCTGACCTTTCAACGCACCTGAATTGGGTATCTTGATTACGTGCCATTCAAACATCATAACTACAACAAACAAATCAAATATCTATCCTATTCAAATAACCAATATATATGAATCGTCTAAAACTCTGCACATAATAATAATACACTAATTCACACTCGCAATATTCCAACTCCTTAAATCTTCTCTTAAATTCATCTCGTTGATAAGTCCATTAATCTGACGAACATTTTCGTCTTCATCATCGAATTCTTTTGCCCACTCGTTGTATGTTTCATTCAATCTTGGATTCCAGCCAACAGGGTTTTTGGGATTATCAAAAATGTCATCGATTGCTTTTTCTGGACTTTGATCTAAGAGAACATCCAAGTCGGGATCCCAAGTACTTTCGAGAACTTTACTGTAGAGTTTTGTGACTATCGGATCCATAAGTAAAGGGCCCTTATCCTCTGAACGACCCTTCAGTGTCAAGTCGCCGTTGGACCTCGGCCCATTTTGTGTAGTGTTTTTCCTTCTTTCTGAACCATCAAATGCTGAATCATCAGAATATGTGGTGGCAGAGTCCACATTTGGGCTGTCAGTACCGGTGCTATTGAGCCCTCCAAATAAATTCTTGCGATCATACTGCCCACTTGACTTTCCAGAAGTTGGGGTCTTGTTATCTTTAGGACTTTGCGGTTGCTTCGAAAAAGTGGCAGCTGTGGCAAAAGTACTAGTGACTGCGTCATTGATTTGAAGTTGAGTATGGAAATCGTAATTTGATGGTAATTCCTTCAACTCTATAGTAATGCCCAAAATCGAATTTACCTTTGCATTCTTAAGTAAATATTTAGAGCTGAGTGGACCTTCAGAGTTTAAGAATTCTGCCAAATTTATTTCCAATCTTCCCAATTCTGTTGTTTCTATCTTGGATTCTTTATCATGGTGGATATGGTGATGCTTTCCTGGAAGATCACTTGAATAAAACACTCTCATCAACAAGTACTTGTTTCCAATCAAATTGTCTCTGCGCTTAAAGGGAAACTTCAAATTACAGCTCAAATTGTAGTTGAACAAGCACTTGAAGTTATGAATCTTTTTGCTTGAAGTGGTGGTGTTCACATTTCCTGAAGATCCCGAATTCTTTGAGCTATCGCTGCTCTCCGCAAGGGATGACAGCGAACTTATGGCCCCATCCGCCAGCTTAGAAGAAGCGCCATCGTCTTTACCAGGATGGTGTCCATGTATAAGTTTGCTGAATGAGGGTCTTAAGCTCTTCCCATCCCGAATTTGTATTTCAATGTAGCAATAACCACTAGTCTGGGGAATGTTGGTGAGTTCATGGATACTTAGATTGAAGGCAAACTTGGGTCTTTTAGAGGAAAACATAATGGTCTATGTTCTCAGAATATCCCAGGTTTATCTTTTTCGTGCTGTTCCGGAAGTTCTGGCAATTAATTGTGGAGGGTGAAGGGCTGTAACCCACCCGCATATGAAATTATTCTACATACAGTACCAACCTGATAACACACTAACTCATCAGGAAGTGAATGGAAGAACGAAATGACTATAGCCATCCATTCACTCCATACGACATCCAGTTGGAGTTGATGGATGCAATTTATGATGCCATTGAAAAGAACTACAAGGTGGGAATCTTCGAAAGTCCAACTGGTACTGGGAAGACACTCTCAATCATATGCTCATCAATGACCTGGTTGAGAGACTACAAGCGAAAGCATCAACTTGATGGATTAAACGAGCTTGAATCAGATGAAGACGATGATGAACCAGAATGGGTGAAGAGTGACTATAAGAATAAAATTTTGGAAAGCTCGAAAAACAGCATCAAAGACTACGAGCGGATGCTAGACAAGCTAGAAAAGGAGGTGGATCAAAATATACAACATATGGGAGAAATGCATTCGATACCACAAAAGAAAAAGAAAAAAGTCAAACAAGATTATAAAGATGAAGAGTTTCTACCATCGAATTATGAGGAATTGGAGAATTCGAACGACGCAAGAGTTAAAATTCAAAGGGAGATTGATATTTTGATGAACAAAATTAATCCTGATGAACAGGTTATCGATGCTCCAAACCACTCTGTTAAAATTTACTTTTCATCTAGAACGCATTCCCAGTTAAACCAATTTTCCAGTCAACTTCGTTTGACTAATTTCAAACCATCGTTCGAAGAAATCAATGAGCGTACCAAATACTTGGCATTTGGATCAAGGAAGCAACTTTGCGTCAATGACAAGATTCGAGGAGTATCAACAAATGACTCAAGCATAAATGACGCATGCATTGATCTACAAAAGCTGAAAGATGGATGTGAATACTTACCTAAAGATTCAACATCAATGACTTCCAAGTTTGCGAACATGTGTTTAACAAAAATCAACGACATTGAGGATTTGGCGACAATGGGAAAGTCAATGCATACGTGCCCTTATTATTCAATAAGGCAAGCAGTAGGGAATACTGAGATTATATCATTGCCTTATCAAATGATTTTTCAAGCTTCAACTAGACATTCTTTGAATCTAGACATTAAGGATTCTGTTATCATTATTGACGAAGCCCATAACATTTTAGATGTCATCAACTCTCTTTATTCTATGAGTATTTCTAGAGATGAAGTAGAGCTCATAATTAAGTCCTTGAAGATATATCTAGGAAAGTTCTTGAAAAGATTGAACAGTGGTAATAGAATAAATCTCATGAAACTCATCAAACTATGTCAATTATTGATCACCTTTATAGGTGAGGAAGAGACATCTGGTTTCGTCAATAATGGACAAGAGATATCAATTGACAAAATTTTTAAAGGATCTAACGCAGACTTGGTAAATGTTCACAACTTAGAAACGTTCTTGAATAAAACAAAAATCGCATACAAAATTGAATCATATCTTGAAAAATCAGAAAGTATAGAAACTAATAGTTCTAATCCGTTGCTCTTCAGAATGATACGATTCTTGAAGTGTTTAGCACATCCTTCCAAGGAAGGCAAATTTTTTTGGGACAAATCTGCTTCAGGTAAAATCAGTATAAATTATATGTTATTGGATCCTAGTGAGATATTCAGAGATATCATAGATCAAGCGAGATGTGTCTTACTTTGTGGTGGAACAATGGAACCCATGTCAGATTACATCAAATACTTATTTCCGTATATTTCAGAAGATAAAGTTAAGAGGTTTAGTTGTGGTCATATCATTCCCAAGGAAAATTTAAAAGTATATCCTGTACTCGATTACAATGGTTCGAAATTCGACTTTCTGTTTGGAAAGAGACTGGATCCAGTTATGCTTCAAAATTTAGGCGAAGCAATACTAAAAATATGTTCTTCAGTTCCATCCGGAATTGTGGCATTTTTTCCAAGCTACAAGTATTTGGAGCAAGTGGTTGAAAATTGGAAAAAATCATCTTCAGATATTTATAATCGAATAGATAATTCAAAAAAAATATTTATCGAACCCAGAGACACGAACATGGTTGAGAAATGCTTGAATGAATATTCGGACATCATTAAGGTGAAAAATAAGGGCTCGTTATTATTATCTGTCGTTGGTGGAAAAATGTCAGAAGGAATCAATTTTTCTGATGAACTTGCAAGAGGAGTAATCATGATAGGCTTACCATATCCAAACGCTTTCTCCGGAGAAATAATAGCTAAGAAGGATTTCATTGAAAAACTGATTGTGGAAAATGGAGGGACTAAAGGTGAAGCACTTGAAGCTTCAAGAGAGTTTTATGAAAACATTTGCATGAGATCAGTAAACCAAAGTGTTGGAAGAAGTATTCGACACAAGAATGATTATTCATCGATCTTTTTGATAGATCACAGGTTTGAAAATTCTAGAATTCAGAAGAAATTAAGTGGCTGGGTAAAAGAGAGGATTGGACCGGTTCGTGACTTTTCTACCATCATCAATGAGACTCAAGAGTTTTTCAATTTGAAGCAAGATACTATTGGAAGTTAGAAATATACAGACACGTGAACTATATTCTTTATGGATAGACCACATCACTCCGTAATACCCACTTTTCGCCCTTATGCACCATTTCACCTTCATGCATCAAACAGTCATCACCGTGCTTATGAAGTAATGCCATTCCTTTTCCAGGATGTACGTTCAAGGGCGGTACACCTTTATAGTCTGGATAGAAAATAGTTCCCCCACCTTCAAACTCGTCATCACCAGTCAAGTAAATTAGTAAGGTCCACTTAGTCTTGCCTTTCTTGGTGCCACTTTCATTGGTCGAGCAAACCACCGATTCATCATAGTGTTGGTTGAAATGATGTCCTTTCTTATATCTATATACTCTCAACTGAGGATTTAAAGAGCAAGCACCCTTGAAAGTGTCGTTAACTTCTTGCAAGTCCTCATCATCATAATCCACTTGTTGAAGCAAGATCTCTTTCAAATACTCCCATAAGCATTGAGCAGCAGGAAAGTCGCTGACAGCAGCTCTATCATTTACCCTTACAGCGTATTCCTTGCTTTTTATCAAGGGCGTAGTTTGCAATCCCAAGTCCTTTTCAAATGATTTAATCAATTCGATGCATAACTCTTTAGTAAAGAAGTTTGGTATAGTGATGATTTGATCAGATATCACAACCTCAGGTTGTGGTTTGAAAAACAGCTTCTTCAAACTCTTCGAGACATCTAGAAAGTTTTAAGGGAATTGGTATGCTGTAGATGAATGTTTCTTTTTGGGTGCCATCTAGTGTTGATCTGGTAGGATACTTGAGGTACATGTTTGGTAGTGCGAACTAACCAGATTGTAGGAATTCAAAACAGTAATAGGTGTACGAAGCATTGCAATGTGGAACCGAATCAACTTCTAAGGAGTGACTACTTCAACATCTGATATACTGAAATGTGATAATCTTATACAGGTGATTAATTAATAATTGCTAATTTATTTTACATTATAACAGGGATTCTAAGTTGATGAGCAAGCTGTAGGTTTCTCTAGGCATTTTGTACTGTACCATTCCAGCATAAATCATACAATTCTTGGATATCTGCTTCAATCTAGTCAACTCTTCTCTCTCATTTCCAAGAGCTTGATACCTTCTCGTCAAAATTTCATAGTTCAACTGAGAAATTGCGGACATAATCATAATCAACAAAGAAGGAATAATCTTGATGAGGTTGTCATCTAAATGGCCATTTTGAATTAGTTCACTGAACTTTCTGATTTTGATCAAGTCATCATCAGTATCTATAGGAATCAATCCTAATTTGGAAATTTCGTTGATCACTCTATTCCAATCTTTCTTTAAAAAGATATCTCTAATATCTATGACCGAAAGTAATGACTCACATGTATCCTTGATGTTGGAACCAATCTTTTGCATTATCAAACTGTTGTTCTTGAAGATATCCATCAACTGCCTAGCCAACAAAATGATATTATTATCGACAGTGTTGGTTCTTGCTTGGATGGAGTTATTTGCATGATCATATCCACTAAGTGTTTCATAATTACCGTATTCAATAATAGGCTTATCTAATTCAGTCGAAGATAAAATTTCAGCAAGCAATTTATTTACCAATGAAATCACAGTATCAAACTCTTGACACAACTGGTACAAGAGTAATGCATCAAATATTCTTCCGTCTTCTTCACATTTGATAGCACTTACTTCTATGATTTGATTGTAAAAAGAGTCAAGCGATTCAAGACCAATTAATGACCTTTGTCTTTCCAACATGCCTGGGGTTTTGACTCCATTAACTGGATCAAGTTCACCCAACAACATAGCAAATTCCCTTGAAACTAAAATCAACTCTCTCAAAGCTTCATGACATTTTTCAAGTTCTTCTTTTGAGTGACCACCTTTAGAAAGTCCAATCAAGATCAAATATTGACATGCAACTTTAGGATCACTAATCTTGAACGATCTTGTGTATGAACCGATCAATCTGCTGAAGTTAATGAAGTAATTATTTTCATGTATGATCAATAAATCATCTTTATTAGATATGGATGGAGTTCTGAGCAACCCATAGTAATTTAACCCAATTGCTAAATGGACTGCATCACATTCGTTAATCTGCTCATAGGCATATTGAACGGCCAATTCATAAAGTCCAACCAACGCCAATGTTTTAAGGTACAATGGATTATTAGAGGAAGTATTAAAGTTTTTTGGGCCCAAACTTATCACTTTTTGTTGCAAGTTGACCAAACTATAATTTTCAAAAACGAGCGTAGATTCGTTATTGTATTGGCTCTCATTAATAATGGATAAATGGAACCATAACCAGTCTTCAATGCTCAAGTTGATGGATTGTGGTAATGACTTCTTATTCAAATCACATTTTCCGATAATCTTGTACACGGAGTATTTGTAAGGATCGAACTTACCATCATTATTAGCAGAGCTAGAGTCATTGATATAGAACTGGAATTGCTGAGTGAATTCCTTGCGCAACCTTTGGTTGAGTTCAGATGGAATTATATGGTTTTCACTTTGAACGAACTTTTTCAAATAAGTTGGAAAGTTGGAATCAAACTTGTTGAATACATCTGCATTTTTCAACGTGAATTCCAATGCATCATTGTATAAACCGGATCTTAACATATAGAAAAGTAATGCCCAAATTGGAGTTGCATTAACGTTTAATGTCTTCGTCAAAAGCTCTGAGTCGTTTTTCAAGATGATATTTTCAAGGAAGTATGAGATTTTATTCACATTCGAAGCTGGTGTATACTTTGCGTCTTTTTTGGTATCTTTCAAATAAATTTGCTCAATGTAATTGAAAAATTCAGTTTCCAAATAGTTTTTACTATTATCAATGATGTCTCTATGTAAACGAATTGACTCATCAGAATTTTCTTGATATGCCAGATAAAACTTTTGTTCTTGGTTAATTTTTGCAAACTTTTCACCGGCTAAGTCAATCAAAATTTTCCACACTTCTCCAATTTGTTTGGATTTTAAATCATTATGAAACATCGATAATTCGATCAAGTTCAAGCCATATGAAAAATTTGAGCGATCCAACCGAGATTCATTCAATTGATATATTATTTTAGCATGATTTTCAAACTCCTCTCTGGAAAGTTTTTTGACCGAGTTGGAATTGTTGCTATTGATAGGTGCCAACATGCTATAACTACCAGATACTGATTGATTCCATGCGATGGAGTTCTTCAAGTTTTCTGCGCTATTTTGTACACTGGACTTCAAGCCGATGGACTTTCTTAACTCATCTCTTCTTACTTTCCAGTCGATTGAGATGTTTGAACTAATGAAGTTATCGAAGTCCTTAGATGCCAAAGTTAAGGATTGCTCTATGGTGTTCAAAATATTCTCATTCTTTTTTGATATCAAATAACTTTCAAGATTGTCATGTTGAGAAGTGAAATTTTGATTAGAGAATGATGTGCTTGAACTTGTGGCGTCTTTTGGAGGTGGCACATGAATTGAGCCGAGCTCATTCTCGATCTCTTCGGCATTTATTCCACTAGAAGCTAATAAGTAGTGAGCCTTAGTATAGTTGGTATCTTTGTTAGCATCTTTGTTTCTTAATAATTGTGACTTTCTCTGTAACTCATTCAAAGTGAGGTGCACTGATCCAAGTTCAAGATTATCTGATTTCGGCAAATTGTTGGCAGATTCCAACAAATCTTTCAAAAGCTTAGACGAAGAGCCAGTGTTAATGGAGGTTGGTAGGGTCGAAGTGGTATTACTGACGCTAGTTTTGTTGAGAGTGCCACTAGTAACCGAAGTTCCAACATTAGTAGAACCAGAAGTGTTCTGATTCAACGAGCCCAATCCTGCGCCAAATCCACTGGAAGGCGCAGCATTAGATGCCTGACTATTCTGCTGTCCAAAGAGTGACATTTCAACCTGGATTACGTTTCAATGGTCCCAAAAGTCGTGATGTGCTTTCGTTGTTATGAATGTTTGGGGCTACTTTTCCATGATTTTTCTACTTCACGCGCGTTACCCGGATTTCAGCGATGGCAGTAGGTAGAGCACTATAAATACGACTGGATTCCCGCACCCTTTCAATCTTATTAACTTTGTCCAAAAGTAATCCATCACTTAGACAGTGCATTAAAATGGGTCTCCATAAGGCGGTACCTCGATGCTTGGAGTCAGTTCTTGGCTTCATTGTCGACTAGTTGTGTATCGTTCTTCGAGACCGCCCGATCATTATTACATGCGATTGTGAATGGAAAGAGAAAAGTGCCCCTTTTAAGAACCTGTATGGATAATGATGAAATAGAGGTGTCAGGAGGTGCATATATTTTAACCAGTAGAAAGTAAATTTGCGAATTGTACCCTAGCATCAACTCCCGAAGCAGTTGAAGCTTGAGGATGAAAAATTATCCACAAATTGAAAAAGAAGGGAAGATTCGAAATTTGTCGAAGCAGAGTGAACTCGTTCAGTGCTCATGAGTGCTGGGTTTTATTCGAAACATGGCAAGAGGTGGTTACATCAATTGAGTCATTAAGGTATCTATTAATCTATTAATTCTACAAGTCTTTTTGGTGACATACTTCGGGAAATTCAACTTCCTCATTATTGCTCAAACCACCGGCGAAAGTTTCACGGCAAGCCCAGGATTTAACTGGGAAGAACCAATAGGCCAAAGCCCAGATGATGTAGATGGCGGTGACGACAGATGCGTAATTCATGTTACTTCCCTTGACAGGCATGAACGCTGGGAACGAGAAGAAAACCAAAGCAAAAAGTGTCCAGATGAGGGTCATAACGTTGCAAAATAAACCTAACTTGCCCAACCAGAAAGGACCGTGCTTGATATTATCTCTTCCTCTCCAAAGAAGACACAAAGTAGGAATGGCATAACTGAGCAAAAGGAATGTGATACAACCAACGACCATAGAGTTGAAAGCGGCGTCACTGGCAAGGTAAAGAAGACCCAAGAGAGCAACAAAGAATTCAGAGAAAAGATGGGCATTCAATGGAACACCGGTTTTGGGGTCAACAACTGCCAAATACTTGGAAAATGGTAAACCATTGTCTCTAGCAAATGACCAACACAATCTTGTTTGCCAGGTGTGAGATGAGATGGTGCAACCACAAGCAGTCAAGAAGATCAACACACCCAAGCAAAGGGCACCGGCCTTGTTACCGAGGGCTTGATAGTAAATGTCAAGGATAGGCATTCCGGTACCAGCATTGTAGATATCGTCCAAGTTACGGATGCAGAAAAACATGGCGATGACGTAGGTAAACGAAGTGAGGAAACCAATGGTGACGGTACCAATGATGGCCTTAGGAATATCAGTTCTTGGTTTTTCAGTTTCTTCTGCCAAATGACAAGCAGAGTCAAGACATGAAAATGACCAGTTAGGGTTAATTAAACCCACAATAAATGCAATACCGGCAGATTTCCAACCGGTATTATTATCAAATTGAGTGAAAACAAAGGAAGCGTTAGTGTAGTGACCCTTGGAGCATACTAAAACTGTGATGGTGATCACCACGTAAGAGAAAATAGAAACGTACAAAGCGGCATTACCCAAGTATGGCAACCATTTACCGTAACAGTTGAAGAGGGCAATGACCACATTGACAAGTTCGTAAATAACGAACAACTGCCATTTCCGAACTTCATGGTCAGGATGCATAAGAACCCAAAATCCCATCACCATATTTGCCATGGAGAGAGCCATGGAAGCAGAGGTAAAAATGGCACCAGCCCAGGCCAAGGAACCACACATGTAAGCCAAGAAGCCCGAATACTTTCTTGGGGCCAAAACACGAGACCACACATACTGACCACCAGCAGAGGGGATAGCGGAGGACAACTCAGAGAGAGTGACACCAATGCAATATGAAATGAAGGTGATGATGATGATACCGTATACAATCAAGAGCGGACCACCGGATTGGATACCGATGATCAAGGATGCAGAAATACCGAACCATGAGTTGGTAAGACCAAAACCGATGGAGATAATGGAGTATGTGGAGAATGTTCTTTTTAACTCTCCACCAATAATCTTTGCAGCGGAAGAGTACGAAGACAGCACATCGAACTGATCTGCTGATTCTTGTTTAGAAGGAATGTCGTTTTCAGCAGCAGCAGAGAACGCAAGGTCCTGCTTGAAGAACTCGGAGTCCTGCTTTTCAAACTCCATGTTTACGAAAGATCAATAGTAAACACGAGAAATAAGCACAATGCAGATGGAGCGAACACGCGAGATTTTATAGATCTGACCCCAGAAGTTAAGATTTTCACTTTAGATAATGTAGGCTGATAGTCCTATCACCGTTGGACAATAAAGCATGTGATTTTACTTTTTTGGGGAAAGGGTGCCTTCGTGCACGTGACACGGGCCCAACGGTGCGAGTCGTGCGACCGCAATTTGCGGGGGTGCATGGCCGAGGCGCGACAGGATTGGCCAAGCGCACACGGCGATGTGGGTTGTGTTACGGCGAGCCAAGCGGCGTTCACAGGGCAAGCCAATCGAGGGCACCATTCATGGGGTCCCCACATCCACGAGGCACCAGGGTCCGGAGGCTCGGGAGAAGGTCAATCGTTGACCCGGGCGACCCCGGGTCCGATGCAACGTTACATCGCCCGTCTGGTTCGGGGACGTATCCCCACGGCGCGCGCACGTGACAGGCACCGTGGGCCCCACCCCCATGTTGCTCTACGGTCGATCCCGGATGCCCCCTACTATCTACCGAGTGACCCCGGTATTTACTAGTGTTCGATGAAGAGGCTTTGGCAATCATGTCAGTCACATGGCCTGCCTTACTACCGCTGGGTTATGATTATTGGATGAAGCTCATAAACCATGTGTATTCCAATTTGCCCTCAAAACTCGGCCTCCCACTTTCTTCCAATTGTGTTGCCCCCTCTTGCCTCTTTGCTCTGCTCGTAGTCTTTGCTGGCTCCTGCCCCAACCATTCGCTCGCACAGTGGGCTGGTCACCGGCCTGTACACAGTATTCGTGGGGGCAGAAAGGCCTGCCCAGTAACCATCCCAGGCTAACGCCATCCATAGCCCGGCAATATACTACACCAATTTAGTTAATCACCGAACACCCGTTCGACTGCCCTTGCCCGAAGAGGTCATACTTGCCATCCATCGCACTCCTTCGGTAGAACTATCTTGCCCCATACCTCCCACGACCAGTTTGTGTCTCATAAATTTTCCTGTCTCCAGGCCCAGGCAAAATCCAAAACCCTCACCAACCAAATATTCTCCACTAATAGATTGTTGTGCTAGACCCATCGAACTCCCTATCCGTCCCAATCATTCACGGTAAGCAAGGCCACGTATCCCTCACATACGACCGTTTCCTTTCCGTAGTGAGTCCAGTGTCCTGTTTCGTGAATTCCAGGACAGTCACCCACATCCACCCCGTTCTTACCGTCACTCCGTCGCTTCTTCCCACTGGACATGAGCAGCAATCCTTCCGGCGAAGTGTTCACCGGAGGTGCCACCACGTCTCAGCATGTGGATGCCCACGATGAAGCCCATTTCGAAAATACTACCTTCAAGTTGAAGAGAACCCGCTCCATGGGATTGCTCGATGAATTCATCCAGCCAGACAAGGAAAAGGAAGATTCATCGACATCGCTGTCTGCCCCCACCAATCCTCAGCCAGCAGCCACCTCGCTGATGCATTCAGACTCGTCAGACCACGCTCCTGCCACGGAAAAGCTAACAGTGGATACCTCTCTCGAGATTGGTGAAGATTCAGACTCCATCCAGTCCCTGAGCGCCATCAGCCTTGACAGCCTGGAGTTGGTCCCTCATGACGATACAGACATAGTTGATGAACCTTCTAGGCATGTTGATTACTTATCACACAAATGGGATGTGTCCGATATTTCTAAATCGTGGCGTTATATCATCTCCAAACGTAAAGACGTTGCTAACTCCGCCCGTTTGGAAAACGCCTCTTGGAGAACTTGGGCTCAAAGGAGATGTAATCTCAAGACTATCAGTCCTGAAGCTGTGAACTGGTCCAAAGAAAGCGATGTTACTTGGCTTTATGGACCAATCTTAAAGGATGAGGACTCAATGAGCAAAAACAATAATGATGATGATAACGAAAAGTGTGAATCCAATCCAATAACTACAGCTACCTCTGCGACCGCAGGTGATATATCGATACCCAACAAGAAAGCTGCCCGCAATGGTCCCAAGCCAATTCTTAAGAGAAGAACAGTTGAAGACATCATTATCAGTCATTCAAACTTGCTCAAGTTACAAATGGCAACGAACAAAATGTATCAAAAGCAGAGAGAGAAACAACAACAACATTTGAAGCAAAAGAAAGATGCAGAAGAAGAGAAACGTAGAAACGATTCTAAGAAGGGTCAAAAAGCTCCAGATTTTGATGATTTTGACGCTATATCTGCAAAATTAAACTCACAATATAAATCATTGAATGGTACACAGACCAGTTCTCAATCAAACTCTTTGGTGAATCTCCAGAATTTGATAAAGAAGAATTCATCAAGTAACTTGTCATCAGTCAATAAGAAACTAACCGCTGATGAAGGAAGAGATGAAAATCAAAATGAACCAGTTTCGACAAATGAGCACAATGAGCCAAAACCTGTTAATGTTCCTTCTTCCTTAGAAACTCCTATTGAATTAAATCAATCTGTCACGACAATCAACGAGTCAAGTCCAGTCTCAAAAGCTGAACGTCACATTCACTTCAACGACGAGGTACAACAATGCATGGCGATAGATAATTATTCTGATGAGTATGATGATGAGGATTATGAATACTATGATGAGGATGAGTCTATGCAGCAGGGCTTCTATTACGATAATGAAAATTATCAAGATGAGGATCAATATACTTATGGTGATTACCGTCGCCCGGGTGAATATAGTGATGATGAAGCAAACAATGCTGACAATGACGAATTTGATGATGACGAGGAAGATGATGATGAGGAAGGAGGTTTCTTCCTCAAGGTCAAGTCACCATCGACACATCCAGGTGGTGTAGCTATTCCATTCAAGAGTTCTTCCCAATCGCATAAAGAAACTGATGCTACGGAAGATACAGATTCCGTGTCTACTAGTAACAGCAAAGTATACAAGACTATCCAATTACTTCCAACGACTACATTAAATTATGGTTCGGATGAGGAAAGCACAGAAGAGAATCCTTACACATCCAGCTTATCGCATAATCTAGAGAGTAACAGTCGGAGGGGATATGACTACTATTATGACTATAACACAGTGTATACAGTCGATCCTAACCATGCCATCTACGGAAACAAGAAAGACATACCAGAAGTTTGTGATGTTCCAGAGAACATTTCGTTGGGATCAAATTTCGACTATGAAATCATTGAAAATGAAGATTATCAAACACCATCAGCAAATGAGGGAATGCCGGTTATAAACCCGGCCGTAATTCACAGTAATAATATCAATAACTTCCCGTTGAGCAGTCCAGTCGAAGAAAAGGCTAAAGATGTCCCTAAGGCTTCACCTTTTCAATTAAGCGATTCTGAAAATTCTGATTCTGAAGATTCAGACGAAGGAACATTATCGATTGGTGCCAGACGTTCGAGTCAATCATTAGCTCAGCTGGTCTTTTCAAAAGGTGGGATTACGCCAATGGAGGCAGAGGATCATTTCCCTGCCATGAGTCACCCGCAACCTATTGCCGCACCAGTCTCCAGCATAAATCCCAATCACTCATCAACATCAATTGTGAAACAGCCACATTCTTCCAATTCTTTATCAGAACTGTTCTTCAATGCTGGTGGATTGACCAAGCAAAAACAACTGAGCAACTCTTTGTCGAACCAATTTTTTGGAGGTAATGCATTGACCAAACAAAAACCTTCAAGTAGCTCATTATCTGATCAATTTTTTAATGCCAATTCATCCATTTCTTTATCTAATGGATTTTCACCATCTCCAGAATCAAGCGGACTGCGATTATCTAGCACACAAAGGAAGGCATCTCCTTTGCCACCTCATACGACTTCAACAAATGCATTTCTGGGAAACAGTACCCCTCCGTTAGAAGATAAAGCTCAGCATGAGACGGAGCAATCTTCTACTACAGTTGACCAGAGTTCTAAGAGTAAGAATACTTTTGTATTCGATTCAGACTCGGAATCGGAATCAGAAGATGAGCATCCAGGCCAGATTCGGGATGGTAATGTATCTAGCCCTTCAAACCAAGAAAGTTATAGTACAAGCTACGTTTCACTTTCACAAGTGGCTGGTAAAACTGGAATAAGAAACATTACTCCAGAACATCATTCCGATACATCTACTGCAGATGGAAAAAGAATCGTGGACCAAGCCAAGGGGTTCGCCAATCACCTTTTGGGTGGCTGGAAAAATCAAACCTCATCAAATTCTGATTCATAATGCTAAATGACATGACATGATTAAATGAATTTGGTAATATTAATGAGTAAGGGTCGAGATAACGTGTTACATATTATATAAATTAACTTATTACCCATCAAATTTGTAGTTGCGAGAATTACGCGCGCCGCACGACCATAGTATCACAGAGATTAGAAGCAATACATCATTCACCTAACTAACAAATTGCTTACTGGTTAACAACGTATCAAATCTCCTGCTAGAACTCTAGAAAGTATACTTGATTAGTGGCTATGTGTCAAAGTCCACCTATCGCACAGCTATTGAGCTTGCCGGTCATGCTATTGTCGGTTGTGCTTCCAATCTCATTTGACGGCGCTACCACTAATGCCAAAATCCCTTCAAAATCCCCCTCTAAAGATGATGATGGTAAATGTGAATTGATAGGAACATTTTCCCTTCTTACACAGGCGTTTTTGGGACTATTATGTCTTTCATCCTTGCTCGTAAAGCGTTATTACGAATTTCCCATCAGAAGAACTTGGCCGGTGTGGTTCTTTGATGTACTTAAGCAATTAATTGGAGCTTTTGGGGTTCACATCTTTAATGTCCTTCTATCTATCATGAAGACAAGAAACGTGCATGGCTTAGACTCGAATTCTCCCGACGATGAGGTGGATGATGATCCATGTGATTGGTATTTCCTTAGCATTGTGTTCGATTGCACTATCGGTGTTTACATCTTGTATCTTGTGTTCCAGTATATGAACAAAATCTGTCGCAAGTACCTTCATATGACTCAAATTGAGTCAGGAGATTACGGCCAAGATCCAAACAAACCCTCCACACGTGCATTCTTCAAGCAATTATCAATCTATTTTATCTCCTTGATGATCACAAAAATAATAATCTATGGAGTGGTAGAATGCTTTGAAACACAATTATTGTGGTTTACCAGTAATGTACTCTTATTGTGGCTCGACGAGTATCCCGATGAATTCGAGATATTTATAGTGATGTTCGTTGTTCCTATTTTCATGAATTGTTTGCAGTTAATATTGATTGACAACTTCATCAGAAACCAATCTTGGCTCAATGTCAACAAGAGAATCCAAAGAGAACACCATGAGCCCAACGAGACCCCGGAAATGCCAAGAGCAGAGGCTCAGATGTATCTTGATGAAGATTCTCCACACAAGATACAGGAAAGCAACAATAGCAGCATTAGCAGCACCAGCACCATCATCAATAATGACCCATCAAGCAAAACTTACGGCACCTTTAATGTATAAACTTATCTACAGTTTTAACTTCTCACGGCAAGTCTATATGACATTCATTTCTATATACAATACACGTTATAATAATTACAGGAAAGGTAGGGGCAAGGCCAGTGGCCTATTTTATGTAGAAGGGGCCAGCATCGGAATCAGTTGGTTTCAAACCCGTATCCCTTCATACAAGCCTTGTATTGGTTGATGATGGTGTCACACTTGCCACCTTCTTGACCGTTGAACAACAAGCATTCGTCTCTCAACTTCTTTTCATCCAAGCACACGCAGCATGGCTTGTACTTTGGCTTGTTGTCTTCTTGAGATGCTGGGGTTGGGGCTGGGGCAGACATGGGTGTTGATTGAATGAATGTAAGATGGTGTTATTTGAAAAATTACTAATCCAGCTTTGCGCACTAGTCATGTTCGTGAAGTTCCACAGTGTTAGCCACATCATACTGAGCATTTTAATTTACTGGAATGTCATACATAAAACTCTAGATCGATTTCTGGCCGAGCCACTATTCATAAAATTGCTACCATAAATATTCCGCTACACTTTGTTTGCCTTCACCTCGTGGGTATGTGCTGACGGCACTTTATAGTGGCAGTCTGGTATAATGTCGCATGTCGCGCTCGGTCGGTTGCAACGACCTGTGTAATAATATACTCCAACAGATCGCTCCAGGAAATCAGTTGTACACCATCGATGTCTCGGGAATCTTCTCTGTTTCAGCTTTCCGGCATCAATACAACGCGACCTTCGATAGATGGAAGTTTGGATCTCAATGATGATTTGGCCAATGCTTCGGAATATTCACTAGGATCATCTGTTTCCCAACATGGACCAGGAGCTCCGAAGCAATCGGGATCTCCATCGTTTCGAAACAGCATCGATGGCGAAAGCACCTTTCTGTCATCTGCTTACCTCAATGCCTTCAACACTTCCACCATAGATGACAAGTCATTCTCCCCTTTGGGGCCCAATTCAATATACGAATTGACTATTGCTTCAGATCTCGCCAGAACAAACAAGAACAAGGCAGCCAAGAATACGGTGGTGATCAATGGTGGCCAGACGACCATCACTAACCTCCGCATGCCCTCGATTCGAGACATTCCCCAGATCCACCTCCTGAAGCTCAACAAGAAGGTGAATTCAAAAGACTTAGAATCCGCATATGTTGACAACATCATTGACGACTATCGTAATTTTGAGCTGAGTTACAAGCAATTAACTGAGGACACCTTGCAAAAGTTTGTGGAGCAAGCTGAAGACCATTCTGGTCGACTTTCGGCGTCTTCGTCTATCAATAACTTTGACGAAGAAATGGAAAATGATGACATGTCCGCTGTACCTGAAATCTATGCCGATCCAAACTTCAGATTGGACGATCCTCGCATCTTTAAGAATGTCATAGAACATCTAAGCATTTTTCCACAAGAGTTCGAAGACCAAACAACCCAGTTGGCAAACGATAGTAGTCTTCAAGATAAACTCTCACTGTATCTCGATATCGTGGAAATCAATTTAATCAAAGAAATTTCTAAATCCTCTGAATCATTTTTCAATACATTAAGTGATATTGAACAAATAAAGGTGCTGTCAAATGAATGTGTTGGTCAATTTAAAGACTTGATGGACAAGTTGCAGGATATGGAGGACAAACACTCGAAATTGGGGGTACAAATTTTGGACAATCTTGTCAACCGCAGAAACATTGAACATTTGGAATCTGCAATTTTACAAGTGAAGTACATCACTTCTATTTTTGAATTGGCAAACAACTCATTTGATAAATCGGATTTTTCAAAATGTTTGAACGAAATTGTCGCTGTTGAAAATTTGATCCTAGGTATTGAACGTGACGAGCTCATTGACGAAGATATCAAGCAATTTTACCCAACGTTTTCATATCCAACCATTAATTTATCACAACTTCCAGCGTTGGTTCATTTACGAAATGATCTTGAAAAATTGAAACAAGATTGCTCAAAGGGTTATATCAACGATTTTATTGAAATTTTGATTGAAGATTTAAAAGAGCATTACAATTCCGTTCCCATGCAAGATACTTTGAATAGGATGTATGTTTCAAGTGACAAATCTAGAAAATACTCATCGAGATCATCAAATACTTCATACATTCATATCAAGAATTCAACAAAGCAAACTTTATCGCATTATATTAAAAACTTGATCAAATCTGGTCATTTGACTCAAGCATATTTGGCATATCAAGATCGCATAATTTTGGAAATAAAAAATATCATCAAGGTTAACTTACCTACAAGCAACCAGAGTCAAGATCTGTCTAATGCTCCTTCAAGATCATCATCTGTTCCTCCTGATCAAATCAACCAACTGCAACAGTCTTTGTCATCGAACATCAAATCGTTAACCCCCAAAGAATTTGAGAACATGCTTTCTAAAACATACGCTTGCTTATCCGAATGTTTACGTAGACTCACTGCACACCAAAAGATTCTTCTTGACCTTGCGTTGACTGCATTACCCCCAACATTATCTCAGAATATTGATGTCATGACCTTGGATATTACATCTTGCATTCATAAAGCGATCGAATTGACTCAAATCCGGTTAACAAAGGTTATAAATGTTAGACTGGAGCAAACAGCTGACCTTCCTGTTGCATATTATATCAGGTTATATGCTAAGTCATCCGCATACTTACAAGAATGTGAATCAATTAATCCTGGATTCAATTCGAGTGCTTCAGGCAGTTCATTAAGTGAATGGTTCAAACATCATGTTACATACTTTGTTCACAGATTTCATCTGAATGCGTTAAGAAGCTTAGTCGCTGATTGTGATAAAGAAATTTGGAAGGAAATTACTCAAGCTGAAACACTTCAAGACTGTCAAGAAATCATTGATGAGTTGATGGGGTACGTCGATTTTATCACAAGTGGTGGAAGACTGGGATTTTCTGGGAACACCTGGTTAAACCTTATGGACTTTTTCATTGATGAGACCACAGAGAAACAAGAAGAATCTGTTGAAAATTCAATTGATAGAGTCAGGATATCCAGTCAAACCTTCTTGATCCCTGATTTAGTCCGGAAATCATTGAAACAAGTTCGAGATTATTTGATTATCTCAAAGGTATATCCTCATACAGTTACGTCTATTCAAAATAATTTATTGAATTATTTCAAGTTGATGAATTCGAAAACATCACAAGCAGTTCTTAACGCGGGAGCAACTAGAACAGCAGGATTGAAGCATATCACTACAAAACATATAGCACTATGCATTCAGTTAGTCGAATTCAACATTGAGCTTCTTAATGGTTTACAACACGTTTTTCCAGACTCCGAAAGTGAACTGGCTAATGATGACTTAAACTTTTCCAGGATAATCAGCAACTACAAAGATCATGAGAATGAGTTATTTTCAAAGTTAGTATCGATTATGTATGATCGTACTCTTGGCCATTGTGCTGCTATTGTCAAAATTGATTTTTCGGAACCAATCAAGCATCCATCTCAATGTCATCCATACATGGAAACTTTAGTGAAAGATACATTGACAGTGTTCAAAGTATTACGCCGTTACTTGCCAGAAATCAAATGTTCCTTAATTTTGCTGCAGGTTTTTGATAATTATAAGAAATTATTAATTGAGTGTTTTTGCACGCAACTTCCCCAATTCAAAGATTTCAATGAAAAGCACGCATTATTGAAAGATATTGATTACTTTAGAGTGAAATTGGGTGAACTTCCAGGTTATGGAAATTCAGGTCAGGTTATTTGGGAAAATATGAATGCTTTACCTACTGAAGAAGATATGAAGATGGATGAGGTAATGCGTAATAATATACAAGCTGCTGCAAACGAAGCAAACGAAAGGCAGACTGGTAATAAATCTGCAGTGCAACACAATGAAACCTCGACTAATGTCGTATCGAATGAGGATGTGGATATCCAAAAGAAAAATCCTGAAGTTCCAAGTGTTATTCAGAAAGAGGAGGAATCGACGGAAGTAAATGAAACTAAGAATGACGCTTCGCATTCGAAGATTGAAGTTTCCGCTGAACACCACAAAATTAATAATGCCAATACCTCTGAGATTTCGAAGCTTGAAATACAAGAGAACACTGAGAATGATGAGAATAACACAGAAACCAGCAAGACATCAAATGATCAGAGAAGCCTTCTGCGTGATTTGGAAAGTCAGACAAATGCAAATGAACATGTCGATAAGGAAAATACGAGCGTCATAAAATCTAACAGTGATTACTCTCAGGATTCAACAGATGAACTTAAAGACGAAGAATCTGCAGTTAAAGACGAAGAATCTGCAGTTAAAGACGAAGAATCTGCAGTTAAAGACGAAGAATCTGCAGTTAAAGACGAAGAATCTGCAGTTAAAGACGAAGAATCTGCAGTTAAAGACGAAGAATCTGTAATTGAGGATGGTGTGAAAGTCAAGAATGAAGACCAGTCAGAGTTCAGCAAAGTTGAAAAAGATGAAACAGTTGAAGGCTCGGCTAATTCAACAGAAAATCCAGAGGAAGAAATGGTCGACTCAGCAAAATCAAATGTGCAAAAGGGACAATCTGATTCTACGAAAGAAGGAAACGATGAAATTTTATCCAAGGAAGTTGCTAAGGATTCAGGATCAAAAAATAAGCCATCAACGCCTAGGAAGAAAAACAAGAAAAAGGGCCGTAAGAAATAGAATTTTACATTTTAGATGAATTGCATGTATCTTACTTTATAGAAATTAATTCATCATTTCAAATTAAACTTACCTGTCACGTCTTTAGTGAATGCATTGATATCCTCTGTGACAATAGCATCGATCAAGTCATGATGGGCGACATCGAAAGCAGGATTCCATACTGAGATCCCAGGTGTAGCAATTCCCACTGTCACTTTCTCGCCAGGCTCATTAACACTACCATGTAATAATTGTGGACCGTTCAAAGTGGTTAATTCATTTCCAGGACGTTCTTCAATAATGATATCGTCACCGGTTTTTGTTTTGAAATCAATAGTAGTTCTTGGGGCAGCGACAATAAATTTTACTTTTTCATTCTCTCCACATTTGCTGTTGAACTGGTCTGCAATTGTAGCCAATTGAAGGGTACCGATTTTGTTCGCAGAATCACCATTTTCGACAATACGGTCTGCTCCAACAATAATAAACTTGACAGGGGCTTGCAGATTTCCAATAGATTTTTTTTGAACATTTAATGTACGAATCAAAGAGGTAACCATGTTATCACATATTAAAGTGAATGGAATACTATCATGCTTCAATTCGAAACTTGTCAATCTAGCTCCTTGATTGTAAGGACGAGTTTCACACGGATAAACTTGATCGAACCAGAAATCTTCTGTTGAGGTGGAGGTTTTTAATTTGGAATGTACCGATCTAATTATTCCAAGAGCAGTACCATGACCAGAGGTAGCCAATGAACCTGTGTTACAAATAGTGATAATTGAAAATGGACCCTTAAAATTCTGTTCTTTCAATGTTTCACGGATGTATTTGACACCTGCATCTCCAATCTTAAAATTATTTGCAAGATCTTCGTCGTGGAGCTTGACTGAGTAGTCATATATTAGCTGGTAAATGTCTTCATTAACTAGATCTGTCTCCTTAAAATATTTCAAGATCAAGTTTTTGATATCATTAAGAGCATTTGAGAGATTAACTGCAGTGGGCCTGGAAGTGATAAGGTATTCAATTCTTGTAATCAAATTCTTGACTGTTTTCTCCCTCAAACCCGACTTTAGATATGAATTAGTATCAACAGTCACAGCAAAAGCTCCAACAATTGCAATTGCTGGTGCCCCTCTTACTTGCATTGTCTTAATGGCATCATATGCATCATCAATAGAAAGAATTGGAATATATTTGGTGTCATAAGGAATCAATAATTGATCAAGGATGGTTAATTCCACCTTGGACTTGTCAAACTTAATGGCTTGAAGGGAGTTTTCTTCTGTCATTCTGGAGATCACTTCAATACCTTCATGGCTTCCTGAACTTTTGTTAGCCACATTATGTAGCCTCACGTGGTCAGCAGGAAACAATAGGCTGCGAAATTAACTTCTGTAGCACATGCAGGACCAATTTTTTAGTTACTTCATATATCAAATATGATCTTGTACATTTAGCAACTTCATAATACGATATGCACTAATCAACTACAAACTACCTTGGAATTCTGAAAAAAAAAAAAAAAAAACAATAAGACAGA